>CM071958.1:19637500-20837500 GCA_036784905.1 Acrossocheilus fasciatus
CTTGCAAACTCGCGCTGTCCTGCGAATCGGTCTGTTTTGAAACTAAACGACGGAAAACAGATGTTTTCTCATACTGAGAAATAAGCAGATGTATGTGTGTGAGAAAATGTAATATATGATGTTAAAACAATAAATGACAAAGCAGATGATAAGAGCTCCTATTCTCTGTTTTTATTTAAGCTGCATTGGATGAGGAATGTTACGGAACATTCTCTTGCTGTCAGGAACAATTTTTTAGCAGAAGGACAGCATTTAACAAACTTGCTTCAAAAATGTAACATTTCAATACATACAATTTTGGTTTTAATATTTTTTATTGTGTGGTAACCGTTTTATAAAAGCAATAAGGTACTCCAGGCCGTACTGTATCGTGAATAAATCATGGCTGAAGGGCATTGATAGGCATGATGCGAAGCGGGCTCTCATACCTTACTGCTTATATGTATGTAAGGATCCACCTGCTAGTCCAAACAACGGAATCCAGGTCCTGGTCGAAGGTTTAATGCATGTTCGGTCTTTTACTTGCGCCTCTGAATTTATCTGGATTTAGTTTCAATTTTAGTCTAGCCCCGTATTCAATCTGACTCCAATTCCAAGTGATCATTAAATTTAGACTGTACTCCAAATTAAAAACTGATCACAAATATCGCTTATATATTAATTTAGATATTTGATTATCCTACTTTCAATTATCCGTTCACTGGGGACCTAATGTCTCTTTGAGCCTAGTGTCGGCCAAAGGCGCCGGTCTCATGATCACAAATTCGTCAGTCTGATGTTAGTCAGAGGGCGTAGGTAGACTAATACCTAACTGTCTGCCACCAACTGCTTGCTTATGACAAAAAGTGTAGTTTACTTAGTCTTTTCCTGTACAACCTGCTAGCACCAGTGCTAGACAGAAATCTGAGGTCTCCGATGAAGTGTCTACTGCTCCGTTCATTCGTGAGCCTTCAGTTTGGTCTATCCTGGCTGTAGATTTGCGGTAACAAAAGCCTCCTCACAGTCTAATAGTCATAATGATTTCAGGAAAGTTCAGAATAAATCAAATATAACAATTTATTATTAGTCAGGTAAACATGTTGTGTATACCTGACTTAAAGAAAATACATAGAATGGAGCATATGAAATACACTCCACACTACGGGCTGATCTGGCTGCAGAATCATCCTGACTGATTTGCAACTTTCCCTTAAATACTACCAGAACAAAAGGCCCATGAACATTTATTCTCTGCCCCAAAACAGATTAGATCTGTGTATGAGAAACCTCAGTAGGAGCTGTTCTCATGCCCCAAATGGTCACACCTGTAGAGCAATGTTTATCAGGTTTTGAAAGGAGACCGCCCCCACAACAGAGGTACAGAATTCACTTAAGTTTCCAATATTTCCCATAATATAAGTGACTACTGTGAAATTGAGAACATTTTACCAATCACACAGAGACTTTTAAAATGATACCAAACATGAAGGTGAAAAACAACGGGTTCACAAGATATATGATAGGTATATAGCTATTCTCAGTTAACTTTGAGTGAAGGTTTTGTTGGGGGAAAAGAGAGAGAGGTAGAGAGGGCAGGGGGAGAATGGGGTCGTAAATGATCAAGGAGATAAGTTTGGTCAGGGTGGTGTTTGTTCTCTTTGAAGATCTTTTGTTCTCTTTGGAGATCTTTCGTTGTCTTTGCAGATATCTTCTCCAGGTTAGTTTCATGGCTTTATTGCATGGCATCTGTCTTTGGGAGAGTTCCTGAGTTTTGGCCTCAGAATTAATTTTATAAGGAAATAAACAGCATAATTGTTTTCTGATCCCACAAATCAGTTTTAATGACTTTGCAATAATTATAAAATTTGAAATTTATATAATAGTAATAATATAAATTATTATAATTTATGTAAGCAAATAAAACAAAACGCCCAAAAAGAATTGGATAAACAAAAGTTAGCTTAAGTTAGCTTTACTGGAGCAGCATCAGGTAAGCAGTAAACAACGTGCTGTGCATAGCATTTTAAGGGGGCTGTATGTAATTTTTGGGCTGTACTAAAGCATGAAATACCATAAAATATTTGCAGATATTTAGGAAACATAATACGTGTACATACTTGTTTCTCTGAAACACAATGCTATAGTCATTTATTCTACTTTAAAATGTGCATTCTTTGTCAGAGATTGCCAGTTGGTGGAAAACAATACAACATTTTATGTAGTATCTTGAGAAATCTATGCTGCTTATGCAGTATTTTAAAAGAATATTCGTTCACAGAAAATGTAATGGAATTTCTTCCTCAATAAAAGAAAATCACTTAGTATTAACTTTGTTTCTAAAGAATTTAAAAATGTTTTGTCTTATTTCTTTGGCTTGAATACCATATATTATTGGATTCAAGCCTGGTGGAATAACATGAAACATTACACTACCTAGTTTCCTAGTTTCTCCATATATGGGGAAACGATGGAGAAAAATTGCAACACACCCAGACACAAACATGATTATATAAACAGTCAAATGAGCACTGCAGGTTTTTATGGCTTTGCTGTTGGTTTCTTTGTTTTTACTTTTGAAGCATACCATCGCTATTCTGAGATATGTTAATGCCACACTCCCTATTGAGGAGGCAAATAAAACTACAGTGAAAGTCAATCCATATACATTGTTGATCACAGTATTTTCACAGGACAGTTTAAAAAGTGAAGCATTATCACAAAAATGGTTTTGAATCACAGATCTGCAGTGAGACAAGCGCACACTGAGGCCAATCAAAATTCCCACCAGCACTAATGCAACACCCCAGGCTCCTGCTGACAGTTTAACCACCATATTATTGCTCATTATAGTTGAGTATCGCAGTGGATTGCATATGGCCACATATCTGTCAAAGGCCATGATCATTATCACAGTGTGAGATGCTGTACCATTCAAATGAGCAAAATAAGCTTGAATAACACACTCCACATATGTGATGTAGCGCTTAGAGGGGTCTGTTAAAATGTCCCTCAACAAGTGTGGCAAAAGAACAGTAGTCCCTAATATATCATTCAGTGTCAAGTTGCAGAAAAGAATGTACATAGGCTGGTGTAAACTTTTTTCTACTGAAATCTGAATCATCATCCCAATGTTAGATAACATTATAAATATGTAAAGAATCAAAATAAGGATAAACGCAGGAAAGCTTGACTGCGGTGTAACATTCAGTCCTTCCACTAGTAGTACGCTGTATCTGAATGTTAGGTTGTCCATCTGTGACCTAAACAAAACATATAGATCGAATGACAATAGGACTCAGCTCTTCTAAAGCATGTAATATTGCACAACAATACTCAGTTTTTTTATTTAAAAAAAACATTTTATAAACCTATTATAATTGCAGCTATTCTAATAAAACAAAAAACGAGCCATATTTTTCACACCATTTTTCTGTCCTTATATAAATATGTGCATGTGCCATGTTTAACCACATTCTTTTAACTTTACTGTAACAATGTGATTGGAAGTGCTAGTTTTCCCAAGTCATTTTGAACCTAAGAAATATGTGTGAGATCTGTAAAATTATATAACATTTAAGAGTTATAATACCAGATAATATTCTTTACTTACTAACATATATGAGTGATAGTTGTTCCTTCACTAGAGAAGCACCTTTTTAACTTTTAACACCCCCTCCTTCAGCGTTGCTTTGTTATCATGAGATTCAAGAGCACAAGTGCGAGAGGGTGCTCGGCTGTTTTATATATGTGTTGTTTTGTCATCATTCCTCAAGAGTGAAAATAGATCTTGAATTTTCACACACATTTCGATTGGGCTTATGAATGCAAAATAACTTTTGTTCAGCATGCACTCTCATGAATGGTTCTCATCATAAACAATAAAGTGTATATCTGATGTAAGCAAGATATTCATTTTGCAGTGTAGACAGCCAGGTTTAAATATGTAAGTTAAATAAATAAATAAGTTTAAATAACCCATTTGTATGCTATTAAAATAACCAGTGTGAAGTGCATTTGCATTTCTAATACATAAAAAGTAACTAAACTAAAAAGCAAAAACTAATTCATAAATGGTTCTTAGCTTGTTTTGCCTGTGTAGCCAGATTATAATGTGAGAAGGCTTGCAGTGGAAAAAGAAGTGTCGATGCTTCCCATTCCCTAAAAAAATTCACAAGTAAAAAAGTACTTTTTAATTTTAATAATTCACAATATATGTAGTGCAACAACAAAAACCATGAAAAGAAAAGAAAAATTAAATACAAATTAGCACCAGGAAAACTGTGAAAGCAAACACGACCACAAGGAGATGGCAAACGATCACTAAACCAGCTCCCTTGACCTGACTGTACATGTTATTATATGGATCCATTTAGAATTACTAAACCACTGACCATTGCATAATCTAAAACACCTTTGGCCAGCATCCATTATAAAACGCTTGTGCTTTGAAGCCAAATACATCCCGAAAAGAATAATTTACTGACATCAGAACATGAGTCGCTTATTGGATCCTTGAACTAAAAAGTTTCCAGGAGTTTACCAGTTTAAATGGCCAATATTGTGTAACTCCCCCTTGTCCTACCAAAACAGCTCTGATGCATCAAGGCATAAATTTCACAAGACCTCTGAACATGTCCTGTGGTATCTGGCAACGAGACAGAGTTCTGCAAATTGTGAGGTGGGGCTCATGAAGTGATACAGTTTATGAAATTAATAAAGTAGACAGGCGCAGGTCACTTTATTTTGGTATGTAGCTTAGATAACGTGTTTGAGAATATTATGGGCTTGCTCTTATTTTTATTTTTTATAGCAAGATCTGGCAACATAAATAAGTCACAATGTACCCTGTGATTTCCTGCACAACACATACAGAAAAGACAACTGTAATATGTCAACTCAATTGTCACTATCTGCATTTTTCAGGAGTCAATTACTTTAGCATGCGGTTGTCATTCCCGTAAATGAATGAACTGTGTATGTACAGAACTGGATTAAGCATTAAAATTTGAATTGACAACCAAATTTAGCTGCAGTGTGTGCGTGGCCAATATGTTGTGGTTGTCAATTCACCTTTTACTCATGGCCAGATAACGACGCAGCAGTGCACAATGCAAGAATGGTTTTAAAGCTTAAACAAACCTGCATGACCATGCCAGAGTAGGATTATCAGAAATAGATATTATTAATAAATTAACATTTTATTTTAAATTAATAATGACAAAAAGTGCAGAATTAAGAAATTATTATATTAACCTATATTATGCTTGTCACGAATCCGGTCTGTGAACTTCCATTCACCCTCCACCAGAGGTCACTCGCTCACCACATGGACTCTTACACTGCACAGATTGTTACACATGTGCTGCGTCCCAATGTGCCTACTTATACTACGCCCTTAAAGTATGTACTCTTTTGGTGAAGAAAAAGTACACACTTTTGAGTGTGTAGTAGAAGAGTAGGCAAGCTTTGGGACATACTATCACGTCACACAACTGCGTCTTTAACAGACCGTTCATGTCGCATCAGTTACACGCACCCTGTCACTGCAAACTGGCCTGTCAATCATCTTGTCACAGTTAACATCCTGCACATTTCATTTAATTTAACTTACTACCGTATTACAGAAAAAAGAAGTAGCTCGTTGATCTGCCAGTCACGGGTCTTTTATGCGGAAAACTCTGCTATTTTCTGCATAATGATGCATTTAAAAGTTAACGACCAAATGGATGTTAATAAAAGTTCACATTGCTGTTGCAGATGAAATATAACACGGATAACAATAAATAAATAGTTTTTACCAGTTTAAATGTTAATTATTAGTAACTCTCAGACCACTTTTTGTAAACCTCTCTACATAAAGGTCGATCGCACGCATCCGCCACGTTTGTAGTTTTTCTAATGCTTTTTATTCGTGTTTGTAGTTCTGGACCGAAAGCACAATGGATTGTGGGCAATTTTAGGCATTAGAGTGTGCTCGGATCCACACTTCAAAAATCGACCTGAAATAGTAGACCATCCGGGGACTTTTTGCATACTCTTTTCAACATACTTTTGGGACACACTTATTGCAGTCTCACATACTATTTAGGATGGATAGTATGAACATTGGGACGCAGGGTTACACTGAACTTCAGTTCCCACAATCCATTGCACTCATTACACTCAGCTGCAGCCAATCACATGCTTACACCCGAGTCTGATCACACATAAACCATGGACTTGCTCTTGCCCTCTGCCAAGTATTGTTAATTTCTAGCGATTATCGCCGATTTGATTGCTCATATACTATTTAAACTAAACTGAGCTAGACAATGACATCTCTGAATTCAATAATGAAATGCCTTTGACTGAAAATTGAATGTTTAATCTTATTATATATTACTGACACCCTGTCCTCCAATTTGATACTGTTAAGTGCTTTGACACAATCTGTATTGGTAAAAGCGCTATATAAATAAAGGTGACTTATTGTATGCGCTTATCGCTCCACTAGCCTTAGCTACTCAACAGAGCCCTTGATAGTTTCTCTAGTCTTGCCTTGCCTGTTTTGGATTGCGTTTCCCCCTGCCTGGACTAGGGATGCAACGATTAACCAATTTCACTATTAACCACGCTTTATCGTCACGGTTAATTAATCGTAAAGGCTCCACAACACCGTGTTTGTGTTGCACGGAACAGAAATGTTGCATCTTGTACAAAATGAAAACAAATTTATGCCAGTGGTGCGACAGTTTAAAGTTCCGAGTTTATAAGAGACACGGAGCTCATAGGCCATTACGCACGCACACATGATTAACTATGGCAGAGGCACCTAGCAGCAAAAGTCTGTTTCCTCCAAAGAAGCGCCTGAAGTCGGCAGTTTGGGATTATTTTGGCTACACAAAGAATGACCAGGGCATCATGAATAGTTTTGCACCAGTTTGCAAAACATGCCGTAAAAAGGTTGCTACTAAAGGATCGAATACATCAAATTTGATGCAGCACGTCATCAAGCTGTAATTCTAAAAAGAAAGGGGTGATAATTTTACTCAAAGGTAACTCTAACTTCACTGTTGAATATACAGGTTCAGATAATGATGGCAGAGTTGCATATTGTTGTACTTCAATAGAAGGAAAGAGCTTGGCATTTGTTAATATTTATGCCCCAAATTCATATGATACCTTCTTTTTTCCAAATGTTTTGAAAACACTCTTATCTCTTAATGGCTACTCAATTATCATTGGAGCAAACATGAATGCTGTGCTTGACAGTTTTGGATCGATCCAATCCGTCAATTTCAATAGCACAATCTCAGTCTTCTACAGCATTGAGACGGTTCACTATGGATTTAGATGTGTATGATGCTTGGCGTCTACATAATCCTACAACCAAAGAATATACCTATTTTTCCCCAAGCAACAAATCATTCTCAAGAATTGACTACATTTTATTTTCGTCATCATTACTTTCAGATCTAAATAATATTGAATTTATGCCACAAAGCATCTCAGATCATAATGCCGTGCTTGCACATCTCCAGATTAACACTCTCTGTAGACACTAACTTTCCAGATGGAGGTTTAATACTTTTTTACTACAAAATGAAGACTTTCTTTCTCAACTGAGAGCAGAACTGATTGAATTTATTAATTTAAACCAAAATTCTGTTTCTAATCAAGACATGTTCTGGGCATCTATCAAAGGGTTTTTAAGGAATAATACCATCTCCTTCTCTGCTAGACTTAAAAAGAACTATCTTGAACAATTATCAGCATTGGAGAGTAAATGTGGGGAATTAGAGAAGGAATTAGGATGTGCATTTTCTAAAGAAACGCAACAGAAACTAAATGTTGAAAGGGCTGCTCTTAATGACTTGCTTCGACAGAGAACAGAATATTTAATGCATATTACAAAACATAAATATTACATAGATGGAAGCAAACAGAGTCGACTCCTTGCGCTCACTCTGAAAAAACATGAGCAACGTTTTAACATTCAGGCAATCAAAAGCCATAAAGGTGGTCTCACCTCGAATCCCACAGACATCAATAAAACATTCAAGGCATTTTTTGAAAATTATACACTTCAGAAACGCAACCCAACATAGACCAGTTAAATAGTTTTTTTGACCAGTTGAATTTAACCAAACTTTCAAAGGAAGAAGCTGATAGTCTAGACTCTGAAATTACACTGGAAGAATTGCATAATGCGGTATTGGGTTCAAATAAGGGGAAGTCGCCGGGAATTGACGCATCCTAGTTGATTTATATTTGGTGCTGTGGGATTTACTAGGTCACAATCTTAATACGGCTTTAATTACAGTCTTACCTAAACCTGGCAAAGATCATTCGGATTGCTCTAATTATAGGCCTATTTCCTTGATTAATGAAGATTTCAAAATATATGCTAAGTTGTACGGAAAGCGAGAGCAGCCTCAGCTCCAGGCCCTAATGGGATATCTTATAAGCTGTACAAGTACTGCCCTGGGGTCCAGAGACATCTGTGGAACCTCCTGAGAGTAGCCTGGAAGAACCAATTCATCCCTTCAGAGTGGCGACGAGCTGTTACAGTGTTCATCCCGAAGGAAACTAATTCCACCACCATTAGCCAGTTCAGGAGCATTGCACTCCTGAATGTTGAAGGCAAGATTTTCTTCTCTTTCCTGGCCAAGAGAGTGACCACCTACCTCATAAGTAATGGGTACATCGACACTAGCTGCCAGAAGGCAGGCGTGCCAGGCTTTCCAGGGTGCGTGGAACACTCTGCAGTCATATGGGAGCAGATCCAGAGAGCAAAAAGAGAGAGAGGTGACCTGCATGTGGTGTGGCTGGATCTTGCCAACGCATACGGGTCCGTCCCCCACCAACTCATCGAGTATGCTTTGGACTTCTTTTACATCCCTGTCAGCATTCGTGCCCTGGTAGCCAAGTATTTTGAGGACATCAAGATGTGCTGCACCCATGAGGACTTCACGACAGGCTGGCAACAGCTGGAAGTAGGCATTGCCATGGGATGCTCGATCTCTCCCATCCTGTTTGTTGCAGCCTTCGAGGTTATCCTGATGGGGGCAAGGGCGATGGTAGGAGGTATGAAGTTACCATCAGGCCAAAGGCTACCACCACTGAGAGGTTATATGGACGACATTACCACCATCCTCCAGACAGCAGCATGTACAACAAGACTGCTGAAGAGGATTGACGAGCTTGTTGGGTGGGCGAGGATGAAGATCAAACCCGCCAAATCACGCAGCCTGTCCCTCAGGAAAGGGGTTAGAAGTGACCATACCATCTTTGTTGCAGGCGGTGAAGAAATCCCAGTTCTGGCAAATCAACCCGTCCGTAGCCTGGGTCGTACTTATACAGCAGATCTCTCTGATAGGCAGATGGGGAAAACGGTGAGGAAGCAGCTTGCAGATGGCCTGGCCAGGATCAATCAGAGCCAGCTCCCCGGCAAGTATAAAGTGTGGAGTTACCAGTTCATACTGTGGGTGATGTGGCCTCTGAAGATGAGCGAAGTTCCCTCCTCGGTGGCAGACAAGATGGATGGGCTGGCAAACTCATTCATCAGGAAGTGGCTGGGATTGCCGAGATGCAGATGTAGGCCTCTTTGGCAGGAACATGCTACAGCTGCCACTGCGATCCATTGGCCTGGGATACAAGCAGGAGAAGGCTCGGATGGTGCTGGAGCTGAGGGAATCCACTGACCAACTGGTGAGAGCAGCTGGCCCCAATATACAAACAGGGAGGAAGTGGAAAGCCCAGGAAGAGGTCAACATGGCAATTAGCAGGCTGAAGCATCGTGAAATAGTCGGCAGAGTCCAGGAGGGTCGAGCAGGTCTTGGGAGGAGCGAGACCCCCCTCTTCTGGTCAAAGGCCTCCAAGGAAGAGCGGAGACCCATGGTGGTGGCAGAAGTGACAAGGACCGAGCAGGAGCGCCTTAACATCAAGGCGGTGTCTCAGAGCCGGCAGGGAGGTTGGATGTCATGGGAAAGTGTCATAAACAGGCACTTTTCATGGTCTGATCTGTGGAAAATCCCCCAAGCCAGGCTCAGCTTCCTGATCAGATCTACCTATGACACCTTACCTTGTCCCAGAAACCTCCATCAGTGGAAGAACACTGCCCCCTTTGCAGTACCAGCTTTGCAAGCCTCCAGCATATCCTGTCGGGCTGCAAGACAGCACTGTCCCAAGGCCGCTATAGGTGGCGACATGATCTGGTGTTGAGGAAGCTAGCAGAGGTGGCAGAATCATGTAGACAGGAGGCTAATAGTAGACCTTCTGTGCCAACGAGACGTCCCATCCTGTTTGCAAGGGCCGGAGAAAACATCAACCACCTTCACCGGAGAACAACAGCTAGAGTACTCTCATCTGGCAGTGAGTGGAGTATGAGGGTCGACCTGGTGGGCAGCTTCAATTCCCCAGGGAGATCGTAGAAACTTCGCTCCGGCCAGACCTGATTATGTGGTCAGAGTTATGCAAGACCATCTTGTTGGTGGAGCTCACTGTCCCATGGGAGGAGGGCATAGAGGCTGCCAACGAGCGGAAGCGTGCCAAGTATGCAGACCTCGCAGAAGACTGCAGGGAGGCTGGCTGGAAAGCCATCATGTGTCCTGTTGAAGTGGGATGCAGGGGCTTCGTTGGGTCCTCAACAGTTCGCCTGCTCCGTGACATGGGATGTACAGGAGCAGGGTGTCGAAAAGCCATTAAAGAACTGGCAGAGGAGGCAGAGAAGGGCAGCTTTTGGCTGTGGTTGAGGAGGAAGCATAGGGGGTGGGGGATAAATAACACCTAGGGCATCAGCAGGGGGTGGCAGGGAGTGATCCCTGCCATTGCTCCGCCACCAGGAGATGTACTGGGGTTAAAGGAGCGAAACATCCATGACTGGTGGTCCCCAGCTGATGATCCGTTTATGCCCAGAGAGGTGTTCAGTGGAGCACACCTGCATAAAAGGCACCGGTGGAGGTGCGTCAGGCAGCAATGCCCAGCAGGTTGACCATCAGCCTGTATTTCTTTAAGTTGCCTGTCGTCTACAATCAGTGATTCATAAATTAATTGACCCAGACCAATCAGGATTTATTACGGGACACTTGGCTGCGGATAATATGCGCAGAGTGTTACATGTTATTGCAGAATCAGGGAAATTGAAAACACTTAGTGGCCTCCTATTTATCGACGCTGAAAAAGCCTTTGATCGGCTGGAATGGGATTATTTATGGTATACATTGAAAAAGTTTAATTTTGGTGATCAGTTCATTGGAATGATACAAACCCTATACACCAATCCCATGGCCAGAGTATCTACCAGTGGGTTTATCTCAGATATCTTCAATATTTGTAGAGGCACGAGGCAGGGATGCCCACTTTCCCCTCTTATGTTTAATCTATCAATAGAACCCTTGGCACAGTTCATTAGACAGTGTAAGCATATCACCCCAATTCAGTTAGGCTCATCAGTCCATTCTTTTTCTCTATATGCAGATGATACTTTATTATTTTTATCTGACTTGCAGCGTTCACTCCCTAATGCCCTTAAAGTCTTAGATGAATTTGGTAAATTTTCTGGATTTAAAATCAATCACTCTAAAACTATTTTGATGCCTCTCAATTCAGGAGGTTCTAATGTCCCTAATAATAACAATATTCGGATATCAACACAAGTTAAATACTTGGGGATCGATCTGAGACATACCTTATCTCTCATTTCAAATGTTAATTATATGTCCATTTATAAAAATGTTGAAGCTGATATTCAGAGATGGATGTGTCTACCTTCATAACCACCTGCCCGAATGGCAACAATAAAAATTAATATTCTGCCTCGCATTAATTTTGTTAGCTCCATGCTTCCTCTCCCCCACCAGCAAATTATTGGAAAAAGTTAGATTCTTTACTGACAAAATATGTATGGTCTGGTAAACGTCCCCGCATCAAGTGGTCTACACTTCAAAAAAGCAAATCGGAAGGTGGATGGGGTTGCCCCAACTTTAAATGGTACCATTGGTCCTTCATTCTGCTCTCAGTTATGAAGTGGTTTGATCCTTGTTCACATTCTTCAGGGATACAAATATAAAAAGATCTTATTTCACCAAGACTTTCTATTTTCTGGTATTTCTTACATGAAATGCTCATTATACTATGGTTCCATTCTGTCATATACCCTCCAAATATTTAAAAAAGTAGAATCTCTATTTTCTTCTAAAACTGTATGGCATACCCACACCCCTATTTGGCACAATTTGAATTTACTTTCTGGTGGAAAACCTTTTGTACAGCCATCTTGGGCTACAAAAGGTATTCTAATATTAAATGACATAAAAGGAGAAAAATCAATACTAGATTTTCAAGAATTAATTAAAAGATTTAATATTTCTCAGAATACTTTATTTCTATATTTTAAATTACGTGCAGCATTAAAGACATATAAGGTATCATGGGGTACTGACCTTCAAATTCATCCAGTAGTAAAATGGATTAACAATGCACCAAACAAAAGAACGGTTTCTTATTTTTACTTTTGTTTTTCAACTCTTAAAGCAGAGATTTTCCCAAAAGCAAGAGCATGGTTAGCGGAGTTGATTCATTGAATGGGAAACCGTAAGGGATAATACATTTCATGCATCCACAAACCCAACCATCAATTCATCCATTTTAAAGTTATTCACAGGGCATATTTAACCATGCGCACAAGACATATTATAGATTTATCACCACATCCTTATTGTAATTTTTGTGGGCCAGGTTGCTTGGGCACGCTGATGCATATGCTTTGGGAATGTCCAGATGTGCAAGATTTTTGGGATATTGTGCTTGATGTTCTGTACAAAGTCACTAAGATTCATTTTCCCAAAGACCTTGTTCTGTTTTTGTTGAATGACAACTCTCAATTTCCTCTAAAAGAGAAGGACTGGAAATTTTGGTTGGCTGCCTCGACTGCTGCAAAGAAACTTTTAGTTCAAGGATGGAAACCTCCTCATGACCTTTCTATCAAGCATTGGTTACATTTCTTACTTGAGATACTGTATTTGGAACTGTCATCAGCACGAACCACTCATGCTAAACCGGTCATTTTGTCTATGTGGAAGAACTGTATATTTTCAGTTAGGGAGATCTTGGACATTTAAACCATTTCTATTATTTTTGTAGTTATTGTATTTATTTATCTGTATTTTATTTATTTATTTATTTTCTAATTTTTTATTATTATTTATTTATTTTATTTTATTTATTTATTTTTTTCTTCAAATTCCTGATGTGCGGTGGGTTGGGTGAGGGTTGGGGGGAGGTTGTGGGGGATAGTAGTTGTCTGGTACTTTTTCTTGTTGTAACCTATATGCTACTTTGAAAATAAACAAAAACACTGAATTACAAAAAAAAATTTGATGCAGCACCTGTGGGATCACCACCCAGCTTTGCACGCTCAAAGAAAAGGTAATACATTACTAAGTTAAATTCAGTGGCAAATTACTTAATGAAATATGTTGGTAGGGAATTAAATATAAATGTGCCACAAATTAATGCCATAGCGGTGAGAGTTGTGAGCTTTCAGTGCAATGTAAACAATGTGTCACGTGTAAAGACACGTGTAAAATTAGATGAATTATTAAAATTATTATGTGTGGATGAAAGCTGATGACAATAACAGTTCAGTTCAGTTAATATTAGTCTTTCATACTGATAAAAAAAATATTATAAATTATAGAAATATTTGTTAATATAATTAAATACTGAAAATCAACTTAAATCATAACTGCAAGTCCAGTCAAAGTTCATCTTGGTATGGATTATTTATTTCAAATTTTTCTTATTCACTTTTAGCTCAAGACTAGTGGTGTAGCTGCAGTTCAACAACCAACTGTTGCAGAATCCTTTGCAAAGGATTGTGACTTATACTCCCTCTTCAAAACAAGCCCAGGATTTGAATAAAGCAGTGGCCTATTTCATCTCTAAAGATATGATGCCATTTCAGATTGTAGAAAAACCTGGATTTCTTCATCTGATGAAAAAGGCAGTGCCACAATACAAAGTTCCAACAAGAAGCTACTTCTCCACAAACAAAATCCCAGCCATGTACAAGGAAGTACGAGCAAGTGTGGAGGAACAGCTGGCAGAGGGTGTGTGGTGTGGCGTAACCACCAGAGGCGGACAAAGTACACAGTTTCCTTACTTGAGTGAAAGTACAGATAATACTGGTCAAATACTACTCCACTACAAGTGAAAGTTGTAAAGACAAATTTTCACTTAAGTGAAAGTACGGAAGTACATGTTTTTAAAAGTACTTAAGTATCAAAAGTAAAAAGTATTGTTGTATATTTACAATACCATATGCCACTAATGCAACCTACTGAATACACTGATTAACTTGTATTATCTTTAGAATTAAGAGCTTTTATGTTACAAAACATATTAAAAGGGAACAACTGAATGAAGATAATCATCTTTATTTTTATCTAACACTCCTACAGCTACATTGAACTCATTTTAATACTTGTTTAAAAGTTCCAAAGTTCTTTTTCAAAGAGATATTTAAGTCTATGATATGGATATGGTTTTAGGTAAACAAATCAAACATTGAAAAGAAAACAAACTATAGGTTTCTATAGTGAGATAATAGTAAATTTGTGGATACTGTGATTTTACTGCAAATACCATAGTTATGGTTACTATAGTAAAAACATGGTTAATTTTCCAAAGGGCTTTAATGAGTTAACTCATGTCTTTTTAGAGCGCTTTTAGCTGTGCGGTAGCGCGGACGTTTACATTAGTTTAGTGGGGAAGATCCCGAGGTTGCCAGATTTGCGTAAAAAATATCAGCCAAATGTCCTTTCACAGCTGGGCGGCTGTGAAAGTAAAACTTGGCAACACAGGAAGGTCCTGGCAGATCGCAGGCCAGATTTTCGCAGAAAAAAAGGGTTCAGTGAATCTGAAACGCACACAATGTAAAAGCTGCTACATATAACGACTTTCTACTTGGGGACCTTGATATAAATGTAGTTGAGTAAAAAGTACGATATTTGTCTTTCAAATGTAGTGAAGTTAAAGTCGCAAGTTTCCAGTAAAAATAATACTCGAGTAAAGTACAGATACTCAAAAAGTGTACTTAAGTACAATACTCAAGTAAATTTACTTCGTTACTGTCCACCTCTGGTAACCACAGACCTGTGGACCAGCCATGGTGGTGGAGGAGAGCCCTTTATAAGTTTTACAGTGTACTACCTCTCTACTGATTGGAAGCTTAAGACTCACTGTCTTGAGAGTCTTTATTTTCCAGAAGACCACACAGCAGAGCATATCACTGAAATGATAGAAAACATGCTCCTGGACTGGAAGATAAAGAAAGAGAATCTGTCTGGAATTACAAAAGACAATGCCAGTAACATGAAGAAAGCCTTTGCATCATTTCCCTGTGTTTGGTTTCCTTGTTTTGGTCATAATTTAAATTTGGCCATTTCCAAAGTCCTCAAGATGCCAAGGGTTGAATCTGCTACCAGAGCATCCCGACATTTGGTTCAAGGCTTTTCTCAAAGCTGGAAACGGAAATGTGAACTTCAAAAGAAGCAGGCAGAATTGAACATCCCTGAGCATTCACTGATACATGATGTGGTCACCAGATGGGGATCCACATCTGAAATGATTTCCAGGTTCTTGGAGCAGCAGAAGGCCATCTGTGGGGTGCTAGCAGGAGACAGAAGCACCTGGCATCTTATGCCTAAAGACACTGACATAACTGTCATGGGCGTCGCTAGGCCATTTTTAGGGGGGCTTTAGCACCCCTAAATTTATGCTCAGCCCCCCTAAAAATCTTGCGATTCTTGCGAGACTTCAGCTCCTCCCCATCTTTCTGCGCGTTCTTCAATCCACAGACTGCGGTGGCGCAGAGGAGAGGACAAGGTGTGTGTTTATCGATAGATTGTTATAATATCTACATCTATGCAGTTCTTTGTCATAAATACAGTTTACAAAAAGTCATGGGAGAGCAATCGGTTTCCAATCTACTGTAAAGTTTTCGCTGCATTCACCACTCATCACACCACAGCTGTTTCCTTCAGCAAAAGGAACACTCCACTTTTTTTGGAAATAGGCTCATTCTCCAACTCCCTCAGAGTTAATAAGTTGAGTTTTACCGTTTTTGAATCCATTCAGCCAATCTCCGGGTCTGGCGAGAGCACTTTTAGCATAGCTTAGCATAGATCATTGAATCCAATTAGACCAGTAGCATCGCGTTCAAAAACGATCAAAGAGTTTCGATATTTGTCCTATTTAAAACTTGGCTCTTCTGTAGTTATATCGTGTACTAAGATCGGCGGAAAATGAAAAGTTGCGATTTTCTAGGCTGATATGATTAGGAACTACTCTCATTCCGGCGTAATAATCAAGGAACTTTGCTGCCGTAACATGGCCGCAGCAGGCGCAGTGATATTACGCAGCGCCTGAAAGTAGTCCCCAGCTACCGCAACTGAAAATCGCAACTTTTCATTTTCCGCCGATCTTAGTACACGATATAACTACAAAAGAGTCAAGTTTTAAATAGGACAAATATCGAAACTCTTTGATCGTTTTTGAACGCGATGCTACTGGTCTAATTGGATTCAATGATCTATGCTAAGCTATGCTAAAAGTGCTCTCGCCAGACCCGGAGATCGGCTGAATGGATTCAAAAACAGTAAAACTCAACTTATTAACTCTGGGGGAGTTGGAGAATGAGCCTATTTCCAAAAAAAGTGGAGTGTTCCTTTAACATATGAACGCATACTTTATAAAACGATCACGTTATTGCTATTTTCATTTGAAAATTTAGCTTTCAATATAGAACATAATATTACAGTGCATGTCGCATTAACTACCATACAGTTATGCACAGAAATGATTAAACAGTGACCGATGTAGTGTATTCCGCCTCTTTCTGAAGAATTACGCACAGTCTTGGAGTTTGGTGCCAGAAGAAAAGACTTTATTTTCTATACAGCGAGAATAAAGCCGAGATCATTTCTGCAGAAAAGTCTCTCGAATGTCTCTGGGCTCTGGTATATATACAAGATTTTAAGGCGGGAATTCTATACATTAGAAGCCCCTCTCATGCATACCATTCTACATTTCGCTTGCGTATGCAATCCTATCTCTTCTTTGGGAGCTGAGACTTCCTAGACTTGTTATGGTAAAGGAAAAAGCTCCCCTATATTTTTCCAGATGTTTCCTGTTTGTACATTTTAGCCACGTAGGCACTTTTAACACAGAGGCCTTTAGAATATAATGGAGGATAAAAATGATATATAAATGATATATAAATGGCAAGATTCACCTTGATTATACTTGATTAATTCAGATCTTTAACAATAAAAATCTTCTTCATTCCTCCCTTTGAGACTTTATTAAGTCTCACAATTGCTTACGACTACCCAGAGTGCTACTTCATAATTCAGTCCCTTCAGTTAACACTATCTAGTGACTAAATAAGTCACACAGTCTTATCATCAATGACTAGATGATGCAGCAGCACTCTGGAGGAAAATCAGAACCAAACGTCTCTCTCTTTAATTGACTAAGAGAGAGTAAAAGATTCTGTCTCCTTTCCCTCTTTATCATATAGAAAACAATGTTATAAGCATGAGCGTGCATTTGGTTCAGCGCTTGCCTGTGGTTGTCACAGTTATGCATATTAAAACATAAAAATACATTCAAAATATAATACATTGAATATTCCAAGAAATAATAGTTCCGATCCGTTGATCTTCAGCCCAGATACCTTTCGTATCGTAGAGGGCCATCCATGGGCATAAGTCGTGCTAGTTCTTACACCCCGGATTGGGCTTTTCTTTACACCTCTTCTTCATAGTCATCAGAGTCGCTGGAACTGTCCTCCAAAGTTTGTTCATTTGAGGTCAGCTTGTTTAGCAATCCTTCATAATACTCATCCAAGTTCCTTTCTGTGATTATTCGTTGATCACTTGGGACTTTTATCATTTCCATTTGTTTAACAGTAGCATTGACGACCAATGTTCTCAGTACTGGTAATACACAACAAAATAATAATCCTCCCATTACGACAGCAGCTCCTAAAAACATTCCCAGTTTAGCAAGCCATGCTCCCCATGCTCCAAATTTCAAATCAAACCAATCCCATATCCGTTGGTCCCTTCCTGCATTTGCTGTAACTTCAGCTCTTAATTTTTTAATTTTAATCATCACTTCACTAAAAGCTCCTCCAGGGGCAGTATTATTGGGTATGAAAGTGCAACATTGATCTCCAAACATGATACAGACTCCTCCCTTATCAGCTAAGAGCCAATTCAGGGCCTGTCTGTTTTGCCATGTCATTCTACTTGTCGCATGCACTTGTTCTCCTAATAGGGTCAATGCATCGTCAGTGTAATTAATGAATCTTTGTTGGTTATAATAAATGTAATTAATCCACTCTACATTTTTGTTAGGCGTGATCCAAACAAATATTGATTCAAAACCTGCTTTCACTTCATCTCTTGCCTTAAATTCATTAGGAATCCCTCTCGGTTGTCCAATTGAGTCTAAATATACTTTGGGGTCCGGCTCATAACCTCTTTTGATTCTATTGTCTTCCTTGCTTTCGCTTTGTTCTGTTCCCCATTGTGCCATGTTAAGTTCTTGAAGTAATCTTACTCTTACGCACATACCTTTCCATCCTACCGGTAAAGAAGGCAACAATGTATCACCTCCACAGATCCAAAAGAAATCTGCTATTATTAGTGATTGGTCTTCATAAATTTCTATAGAAGGCAAGGCAATAGTTTGATTTTCACATTCTTGAGGTGTTATTTTATTACCTTTCTTTTTTCCAAGTGCTAAAAGTTCTGGAGCTCTAGCAGGAAGTCCAGACTTCCAAGAATTTTTCTTATCTATATGCCAAACTATAGCACATTTGCCCTTGAACTTGCCTACATCTTGTGTTCCTTTTGGTTTATGAAAGCACTCATATTCTTGTTTATAATCTATGCCATACCATTTTGGAATCTCTACTTTCCTTTTTTCAATTTTTATGTATTGGCCGATGTCCGAATATTGACACCAAGATCCCCAGAGTGGTCTAAAAAAGTTACTTGTTAATTTAGGATTTCCTTTTGGTAGTCATATGGATTTGGTACGGCTATTACTTTGTTTAACGGAGATTTGGAGCATAGCAAGCAATTTTCTTTCTTTGTTTCTCTTGCAGTAAAAGCTGCCCATTGATACCATTCATTATTTTGAGCTGTTTCCCATAATTCATCATTTTGACTAGCTTCTTCATCCCCTTGCATTTCATAATCTGTGTCTATATGATTTTTGATTAGCATTAGCTCTGTCGAGTTGATATCTTTACCACTGTTCTCCAAAGGTTTAAAAGTTAATTGAAGGGAAGTCTGGTTGCTTTCTATTGGTTGAGCTTGGAGTTGCATTATTAGATACATTAAGCATAAGAGGATCTCCAACCACATTGTCAGATTCGTTCTCTTCCCTCGCCTGTTCCTCCGACTGGAAGACTGGAGCTCCTTGTGAAATCTTTTCTGTGCTGTCTTTTGTTTGCACTTCATCCTGTGTTCTGGGCTCCTCCTTGTCACTCTCTGTCACGTTGTCCACCTGTCTGTTTTCCTCCCTTTCTGTCTTTTTCCTGGGAACTCTCGTGCAGTGGTTTAGATGATACCAAGTTGTACTTCCCTCCACTTGTACTGCTGTCGGAGTTGCTCTCACCACTGTGTACGGACCCTCTCTCCTCGGCTCATTCCATTTTCTCCGGAACCCCCTCAGATATACTTGGTCACCTGGAACAACTGGACACGTTGTCTCCGTCTCCTCGCTGGGCTCTTTTCTTTTTTCCTGTGAATAGATAGCTTTATGTATGGCAGTTAGTTTCTTCATATATGAACGAAGTTCCATCTGTAACTGCTCTAGAGGCGGTCCTTTGTAGGGACCTCTACATTGTGGCGCTGGCATAGGACGACCTGTAAGCATTTCATGAGGTGTTAAATGCGTGGTGCGGTTAGTTTGCATGCGATAGCTCATTAGTGCTAGAGGTAAAGCATCAATCCAATTAAGTTTAGTACTTTCACATATTTTGTTTATTTTGGCCTTGATAATTCCATTCAATTTCTCTACCTGTCCTTGACTTTGAGGATGGTAAATGCAACCTAGTCTTTGTTTAATTCTTAATTGTTGCAACACTTGTTTTACAGTTTTTTGTATGAATGCCGAACCATTATCTGAACTTATTTCTGATGGTATCCCAAATCTAGGAATTACTTCTCTTGTTAGAAATTTGATTACTGTCCCTGCTCCTAGATCTGCTGACGGTACTGCCTCCACCCATTTGCTAAATCTGTCAACAATCACCAGCATGTATCTTTTCCCTTGTACTCGCTTTATCATGTCGACGTAGTCCATGACCAGATGTTTAAAAGGCCCTTCAGGCACTGGTATATGCCCTATTGGTGTCGTTATCCCTTTTCTCACATTGTACTTTGCACAGATTTCACATGTAGACAAGAATTCATCTACCATTGCATACAAATAAGGAGACCAATATCCTTGCTTTTTAATTTTTCTTACTACTTCCCCCCTTGCGCAATGGTCAAAACCATGCGCATCTGCGATAAGAATATTCAAAAGTGAAATTGGTGCAACCATGTGTCCTTCATGTGTACGCCAGATCTCTTGTGAGTCTTTTTTGGCCCCCCTTTGATGCCACATAGTTTGTTCGTAGGGGCCTGCTTGTTGCTGAATTCGAATTATATCACCCAATTGAGGTTGAGGTTCTATAAGTACTACAGGTGCTAATACTGCTATTTGACATCCTGAAGCCTTTTTTGCCTGTAAATCTGCTGCATTGTTTCCTTTAATGACATAATCATTTCCTTTTTTGTGTGCTTGGCATTTGATTATTGCTAATCTTTTTGGTAGCATCATAGCAGAAATTAATTGCCCTATTTGTTCACCGTGTTGGATGGGAGTTCCATCACTCTTTTTGAAACCTCTTTGTTTCCACACGGCTCCAAACAGGTGACATACACCGTGAGCATATGCCGAATCAGTGAAAATGTTAGCAGTTTGTCCCTCTGCTAACTTACATGCAGCTGTAAGAGCTTTTAATTCAGCTAGCTGTGCAGAACAAGGTTGTACACAATGCTGTGATATTACAGGTACAAATTCTTTCTTGTCCTTCTTCACTACTGAATATCCTGTATGATTTCCTTCATGGTCTCTAAAGCTAGATCCATCTACAAAGTAAGTGACTTCTGCTTCAGGAATGGGTGTTGACTCAAGATCTGGTCGTAATCGGGTAAATGCCAACGACTCATTCACACAATCATGAGGTTTTCCTTCAAAAGACAAAGGGATCAAGTCTGCTGGATTGACTGTATGACATCGCTTAATAGTTACGTCTGGATATGTAAGTAATGAGGAGTAGGCCAAAATTCGAGCTTGTGTTAAAACAAATTTTCCCTGCTCTATTAATTCCACAGTTTTGTGATGAGTGTAAATGGTTACTGGGTACCCCATAGTTATTGTGGATGCTTTTTCATAAGCATAATATACTGCCGCTAGGCCCTGTTGGTAACAAGGAGGATATCCTTGAGCCACATTATCCAGCTTTGTGCTGTAATAAGCTATTGGCTGCTTTTTCCTCCCACTGCAAGTCTCTTGCATCAGTACTGCTGATGCATAACCATCAACTCTATTGGTCACATACAGATGAAACATTTTATTATAATTTGCTGTTCCTAGTGCAGGTGCCTGTTGTAATTCTTTTTTCATAGTTTCAAATGCCAGTAGTGCATCTGTATTCCATATTAATGGATTGCTTAGATGCTGAATTCCTGCCTGTTTCATCATTTCTCTCAATGGTCCTGTTTTTACTGCATAGTCTTCTATCCAGTCTGAACTAAAGCCAGTCATTCCTAGAAAAGTCATCATTTGTCCTACTGTTTGAGGCATCGGCGTTTTACTTATACCTTCTAATTGAGTGGGTGCTATAGCACGTGTGCCAAATGCAATCAACCTGCCTAAGTATTCAACTTGAGGTTGACAATACTGTATTTTGTTTTTGGACACTTTGTGTCCTCCTTGAGCCAATTTTGTTAACACTTTAATTGAATCTCTGTGACATTGTTCTAATGTAGATGCAGAAACGAGTAAATCATCCATGTACTGTATTAGCGTTCCGTCTATTACAAGATCTTCTAAATCGGCCTTTAATACTTGATTGAATAAATGAGCCGAATGTTTGAATCCCTGAGGTATTCTTGTATAGGTATACTTTTTTCCTGCATAGGTAAACGCAAACAGGTATCTACTCTCCTCTGCTAATGGCACGCTGAAGTAGGCGGAGCAGAGATCAATTACAGTAAAGTATTTGGCATCAGGAGGGACATTCGTTAGCAACGTGTGTGGATTTGGCACATCAGCTGGCAAATCTTCAACTATTTCATTGATTGCTCGTAAATCATGAACGAGACGCCATCGGTTTTTGTCTGCTTTAAGTATAGGCATAATTGGAGTGTTACAGTAACTAGACGTTTCTATTAAAACTCCGGCTTTTACTAAACCTTCAATATTGTCTTTTATTCCTGCCTCAGCCTCCGGTCGCAAAGGATATTGTGCTTTTCTGGGTAGACGTGCGTCTGGTTTAAGTTGAACTCTTACAGGATTAGCTGATTTTATTAATCCAATATCTGTGTCATGTTGTGACCAAAGTTTAGCTGGTACTTGTCTCTCCATTTCCACAAACAATTCAGTCTCAGTATTGTTTAGTAATTCAGATGTTGTGGTCATTTGTGTCAAATTCTTTTGACTGATTTCTACTTCCTGTGGAATACCTAGCAAACTGGTTGCACACAAAATTTTGATGTAATTTTTGTCGGCTGAATGAAAAATCAACGGATGTTCTGTTGATTCCCATTTGCTTTTTCCTGCTTCTCTCATCATTGGTCCTAAATGTTTTGTTTCCCAGTTTTTTCCTACATATATTGCAATATGTGGGACAGAATCAGTTACATTGAACCATTTTTCAACAAATTCACTGTTTGGAATATTCAAAGCTGCTCCTTGTTTACCTATTATGATATGCTCAGAGACTGTCTCGACTTTTTGACCTTTCGTTTCTTCCTGCCATTTTTGTTCTATTTTTTCATCTCTATTTGGATCATAGATCATTGTACAATGAAATTCTGATTTTGTTAACCTTGCTTCAGGAATCTGTGCTTCAATAAACTTTCCCCATTTGTTTACTGTTTGTTTCACATCTTGTTCTATCTGTCCTATCCAATAGACATTTGCTTTTGGCTCTGCAACCACCATTTGTGTTTCTGTTCCTATTGCATCGATAAATATTCCTTCTGGAGAACACCAAATTTGTAACCCCAATTTGCATAATGCATCTCTTCCTAACAAGTTGATAGGAGTTTGATTTGATACAAGAATGGGCATTGTAATACTTTGATTTTTTGTTTGTAGACACACTGGAGCTGTCATCGGAATTAATTGCATTTGTCCCGAGAATCCTACTGTCTTTGTGAATTTTCCAGACAAGGGGAGATGTGAAGCATATTTTGAATTTAAGCAAGTAAAAATTGCTCCTGTGTCTAGCATCATGGGTGTGTTTTTACCCTCTATTTTAATTTGCATAATAGGCTCTTGATCTGCTTTAGTTGTTAACATTGGTAACTGGTTCTCCCCTGTAGGATTCTCTGGGCACCCCTAGTATCCCTGATTTGGTCCCCTCCACGGATTAACAGGGCCTTCTCCTGTACCTCGATCGGACTGCTGCCAACCTTCTCCTCTGCCCCCTCGAGGGTACTGCTGGTATGGCAAGGTGGGACAATTATATCTGATATGTCCGGGCTGATTGCATATCCAGCACAAATCTGGAAGGCCAGTATAAGGTCTGCCTCTTCCTCTCTGGCCTCTCTGCATTGGTCTTTTTCTCCATCCCATTGGAGCTGGCTGTTGGGGGTAAACATTAATTATGGGCACAGGAAGTTGGTGTGTGTTCGGGGGGCCTGCTGTAGATGGATTTGGCTGAACAGTTGGTTGCGGAGTGCTTACAGGAGACATAACTGTCATTTGTTCCGCTCCCTCTTTCACCATCGGAGCTTGAATCTTTCTCTTATTTTTCTTTGTCAGCTCTTCAAGCTGTAGTTGAGTTAGCTTGCGTTGTAGCTCTTTCTCTTGGGTCTTGAGCTTCAGTTCATTTTTTCTGTGTTGCTCCACTGCATGTATCACATGATCACAAAATTCTTTATGAGTTTTTGAGTTCAAGCCAACAACATCTTCTAGCCTGCTCTTTACGGCTAGAGGCATGGCATCAATTACAGCTTGTCTGAATAACGTGGCCATTAGAGCATCCCCCTCAGGATTTATTTCAGTCTCTTGTTTCCAGTTTTTTAACTGTCTCTGGATATACACGGCTGGATTTTCGGCCTCTCCCAGCTCGTTCCCTCTGAGCGTCTTGGGATCCAGTCTGTTCGGATACTCAAGTCGCAATGCTTGCCATACGGCTGGACGAAATGCATCAAAAACCATCCCATCCATGTTGTGGGAGTTCACGGCTCTGTCTAGAGCGGCTGTTTGCAAAATTTCATCCAACTTTGTCCCTCCTATTATTTTTGCCAGCAATGCTTTAATGTCCCCCACAGCCAAAAGTTTGCCCGTTGTTTCTTCCTCAAACACCTTAATCCATTTCCCCGCCCCCTCGTTAATTTCTGGAAGGCGCGTCACCAGTCCTTCGAGGTCTTGAGAAGCCCAAGGAACGTATTGTCCCTGCGCACCTTTAATTAAAATCGGAAGTTGTGCAGCTAGCGGTCTAAGAGTCCCTTTTTCCCTTCCCTGTTCCCACTTTCTTGTATCAAATATTTCTCCTTCAACATTAATTTCCTCATTGCTGTCGAACAGCTTACTTCTCTGTCTCTCCAACTCATTTTCCTTTTGAATTTTCTTGCCTGATTCTCTAATTTTTTGACCTAACTCCTGTTCAATCATTTCTACTTGTGCTTTAATTTCACGATCTTTTCTCCTTAATCTTTCCAACACTTCCTCATATCTTGTTTTATCTTCCTGTTCTGACTTCATTAATTCTAATGCCATTCTGGCTTGTTTGTAACAATCCATAGTCAGATATTTTTCACTCTCCCTTTTCTGCTCTCTACTCCCTGCTTTTACATCCGGTTCAAGCTCAACTTGACCTTCGACCTCTATTCCTCCCAACACATCAACTTTTCCCTTGAGAAGCGGTAACTGTTTTTCTCCTGACGGATAAGGAGGAGGTTGAGAAAATAGCATCTCTTTTTTGCATGTTTCTCTGTCTGCTTCCTTTAAAATCTTCCTGGCCTGCTTTATATTTTTTAACGTGTTCTCACCCTCCTTTTTAAACATAGCCAACACTTCCTGTTCTTTCTCTCTCTTACCCTCTCTTTTTTCACGTTTTTTGCTGACACTTTTAGTTTTGTAATTTTTTATCAAAGTTTCCATTTCCTCACACAACGCTACATCAAATGTCCCTTCCTTTGGCCATTTTGTCATTTTATTTTTCGTTCTTTTTTGCCATTTGTCTGAGATTTTGTTTATCATGTCTTTACACAAAGGATATTTTAATCCTAATATTTCTACCGGAGTAGCGGCCATATTTTCCCTTTCAATCTATTTAGTTTTATTCGTTTTATATCATTTATTCTATATAAAAATTGTGTCACTTTTTTTTTCAATTTAATCTTATCCTTTATTTAATGACTTGCTCCTTTTACTTCAGTCTTTTATTCAATCTGAAGTATATACTCTTTCTTTATATTTTTATTCTATGATCACGCAGTATTCATAAAATCTTTAATAATTTTTATTTATTTATTTTTCTATTATCTGTTGCCTCGTCTGTTTAGTTTAGTGCACACTTATTATTTTTAATGTTCTTTATTTAACTTCTTATGTTAATATCTCTTCTCCACAGCGCTGCTCTTAGAAATTTTTCTCTCGCTCCTTTTCTCTTTACACAGACACCCAACATAAGATCTTATAACACATCTGGATTCAATCTTTATTGACCCTATTCCTATAAACACTCATACCACTAAGTCCCTTTATTTTTATTTACTCTTTATTTATTTATTAAGGGCTCATACATTCATACAGCATCCTTTTATTTATAAGGATTTCCTTGCACAAATTATCCCTTTATTTTATAGGGCTTATCAATCATTCATCCCTTTTGGGTGTGTCAAGAGCTGCGACCCTTCTCCACTTGGGAAAAAAAGGCACACTTCTCTCTCCAAACCCAATTGGAATTTATTAGTTTTCTCATACACTCTCAGTCTTTCACACCCACACGCATTCGGACACGGACACAGTTTCAAACACTCTTCAAAACAAAACGACAAAACAAAGCTTTTTCTCTCGAGTATTCACCTGCTCCAGAATACTGGTTTTCTCACTGCAACCCCTCTTTATTCTCCCTTTCTCAGTAAAAAAACAAGATTCTGCCAGGAATTTCCATAACCTACCTAAGCTGACCTCTGACCTCAATCAGAGCGGTATCCGTAGGTCTCGCGCGCTCATTCTATTTTATCTGCTTCACGTTCATTTCTGTCCCTTCAGGCCCAGTTTAAATAAACACAGACCATTGCTAGCAATGTACGTCTGCCTACACCATCCAGTTTCAATTTAGGCTACTTATCAAGGCCATAAACAATAAACTAGATAAATGCATGCATTTATTTCTTCTGGAATAAAACTCCCTTTTGTTCTTTTTTTTTTTTTAAAATTTAGAATTTTGGAAGAGCAAAATTTAAGTGTCTTACCACCCAGAGCAGACTGGCAAACATCACAAAATTATATAAGCAAAAATGCTTACCTGTGGCCACTTTTTTTGTGCTGTTCGTCAAAATTCTGCTCCAAGCGGTCGTCCACTCTGCTGCTCTGTTCCAATCCTGTTCGTGACGCCAATTGTAGTGTATTCCGCCTCTTTCTGAAGAATTACGCACAGTCTTGGAGTTTGGTGCCAGAAGAAAAGACTTTATTTTCTATACAGCGAGAATAAAGCCGAGATCATTTCTGCAGAAAAGTCTCTCGAATGTCTCTGGGCTCTGGTATATATACAAGATTTTAAGGCGGGAATTCTATACATTAGAAGCCCCTCTCATGCATACCATTCTACATTTCGCTTGCGTATGCAATCCTATCTCTTCTTTGGGAGCTGAGACTTCCTAGACTTGTTATGGTAAAGGAAAAAGCTCCCCTATATTTTTCCAGATGTTTCCTGTTTGTACATTTTAGCCACGTAGGCACTTTTAACACAGAGGCCTTTAGAATATAATGGAGGATAAAAATGATATATAAATGATATATAAATGGCAAGATTCACCTTGATTATACTTGATTAATTCAGATCTTTAACAATAAAAATCTTCTTCACCGACAGCACTCAGTCAGTGCACTCATTTTAATTGCATATCAGAGTGATTGACAGAGATTGAAACCTTGTGTGTCTGTGTGTGTGTGTGTGTGTGTGTGTGTGTGTGTGTGTTTTGTAGTAATTTAAAAAAAATAATTGTTTGAATTGAATTTATGTAGAACGGTTCTACAATTTTTTTGTACAAATTTTCAATAAATGATTTTGTAAATATTTATTTTTATTATTATACCCTCATTGGGGGCTGAGCCCCCCTAAAAGGAAAATCCTAGAATCGTCCCTGATAACTGTCCTGGAGAAACTCAGCCAACTTCTTTGTCCTCTCCATAATTGCACTGATGTCCTGGAGAAACAAGTCACACTTTCTTCCCTGAAGCCAGTCTTGGAGCACATTAACAATGAAGTTCTTCAAAATCAAGAGGAAGACTGTGCTCTCACTAAACAAATGAAATCTGTAATAAGAGAAGACCTGTTAATGCAGCTGAGATATACAGAGGAAATGAAGAATGTTCTGAACATATCCAGTTTTGTGGCTCCCAGGTTCAAAGGAAGCTTTGCTGAGAATTTGGATGACACAATCAAGGCATGCAGTGATGAAGCAATGGCACTTGCATCACATCCAGGCACAGAAGATCCTCTAGCACCAACCACACAGAGCAGTGAGAGCACCTCATCCACCACCACCAAAAAGAGCCTGTCTGGACTGTTACGGCAAATCACCAGTGCAAAGAAGTACAGGTCACAAGCTTCAGGACATGCAATGCCATCAATCCAAGAAAAAATTGACTCAGAGGTAAAACTATACTTGTTCCTTCCTGCAATCGGTGCTGATTCTGACCCACTGGCTTGGTGGAAGTCACATGTGGAAGAAATGCCAATGCTTTCAAAAAGTGGCCAGAAAGGACCTCTGTATCCCTGCAACAAGTGTGCCCTCGGAAAGGGTGTTTAGTGCAAGTGGCCATATCCTGTCTCCTCATCGGTCAAGACTGAGCACTGAGAATGTGAACATGCTTACATTTCTGCACTATAATATGAACTGAAAGGACTGGAAATAAGTGTGAAATTTGTAAAAAGGCCCTGATGTATGTGGGTCCTGCAGCCTTTGACTCCTTGTTTTGTTCCAAAAGGATATGTATAGCTAGTTAATATTCAATTCCAGAGAATAAATTTATATTGTTTCTTTTTATTTATTTTCACTGTACTGTATTATTCATTTTTCAAAAGGCAGCTATACTGTTGAAGTCAAAAGCCAGCTAGAGTGTTTTTTTTGTTTGTTTGTTTGTTTGTTTGTTTTTTTCACTTTGTTTCTACTCTGGTCCAAAAAGAAAGAAATACACAAAATGAAAATACAAAACAATTTTGTAATGTAGTTGATCAAAAGAGCCTTTCAGACAGAGGTCCAGCAGCCTTTGTCTACATTTGTTTTCTTTAAATGGAAATTCTTAGCTAATATGTAGTTTATATTTATTTCCAAATAGACAAAGGTTATTTTTATTTTGATTGTTATTTATTTTCAGTGTTAAAGTATTACTTATGTTTAAGTCCAAAATATTTTTTTCACTTTTCTTTAATTCCAAAGAGAGAAATGGACTTTTGTTTGTTTTTATTATTATTTTGTGCTGTATTATTTATTTGCTGAGCAGCAATAAATAACACTTTAAAATATTCAAGTGATTTTTATATACAGATAGTGTTGTGAAATTAATGAATGCAAAATAATCGTAATAACCGTGAAACCGTGATTATTCCTCAGACTATAATCGTACCAACAAAATCTATAATCGTTGCATCCCTAGCCTGGACTTTTGCTTCATTTTCAGATTACCTCTCTCGTCAAGCCCCTTTGGATACTGTTTGCTGTCGACCGACCCAGGCCCATTTTGGATGACTCTTTGCCTTGCCTATGATATATCTGTTTGCCACTGTTCGACCCTGCCTGTTATGACCACGTCTCTTTTCAATAAAAGCTTGCAAATGGATCCGCATGCCTCTCGTCTCGCTGGTCCCGTTACAGAATACTCGGTCACACAAGCATCCAGCAGCTTTTGAGACAGACATTTGCCAGGTATGGACACAACAAGACTATTGTTTGCCCTTAAACAAGGCCCACGATCACTGGAGATCCATATTAGAGAGTTTTTAGCCCTCGCTCATTATTCTGATTTAACAGACATTATTTTGATTGAGATTTTTTGTGATGGGATTAATCAGTCTCTGCGATCTCAGCTTAGACGTGAAGGTCCGCATTCGTCACTGAGTTGTTTTTTGGACTTTGCTTTGTTGGCTCACTATTCACTGTGGGTGTCGCGGAAGGGGAATGCGACGCCGCATCTATGACTGAAATGGCAGATGTACCAGCGTGCGCTCACAAAACGGCAGCGACATCAGAGCCCGTTCACACAATGGCGGCCACAACAACACCACATCATGTCATTGCTGCCATTCATGAGCCAAGTCAAGTCACAGCTGATGTTAAAGAGTCAAGCCAAGCCACAGCTTGCCATGTCACAGCTGATCTTCACGAGTCAAGCCAAGTCACAGCTGATCTTTACATCGCAGCTGATCTTCACGAGTCAAACCAGGTCACAGCTGATCTTCACGTCACAGCTGTTCGTCCAGAGTCACAGCACGTCTCAGCTGTTCGTCCAGAGTCACAGCACGTCTCAGCTGTTTGTCCAGAGTCACAGCACGTCTCAGCTGTTTGTCCAGAGTCACAGCACGTCACAGCTGTTCGTCCAGAGTCACAGCACGTCTCCGCTGCCCTTCCAGAGTCACGCCATGTCTGGGCTGACACACCCAGATCATCAAGGTCAGTCTTCCATTATCCTAGTTTGAGAGATGTACCGCTGGTGTCTGTACACACGGCTGGTATCTGTACACACGGCTGGTATCCCCAAACCAGCTCACTGTAACCCTCCTGTTCTTGCGCATATTCTCCTGTCCGAAGCACTTCCCCTGATGGGAATCGCTTTGTGTTGCGTTTGGGCTGCGTACACCACCACAGAACTGCCCGAGGTGGCGACACCCGCTGCCGCTTCTCCAGAGGTGGCGGCCCACGCTGCAGAACCTCCAGAAGCGGCGGGGCTCGCCTCAGCCCCTTGTATGGTGGTGGGACCTAGCAATGAACTCTCCCTGTGTCCTGAGTTTACCACTGTAGAACCTCCAGAGGTGGCGGCAACCGCTGCAGAGCCTCCAGAGGTGTCAACGGTATCTGTCAATGAACTCTCGTCCTATCCTGTCACGGCTACAGAGGTCGTCTGCGAATCCTTGTCCTGTCCTGTCGCAGCCAAAAGGGCTGTCCCTGAACTCTCGTACTGTCCTGTCGCGGCTATGGAGGCCATCTGTGAACTCTCTGCCTGTCCTGTCGCAGCCAAAAGGGCTGTCCCTGAACTCTTGTCATGTCCTGTCACGGCCATAGAGGCCGCTTTTGAACATTTGCCCTGCTCTGAACCGGCCGAGGAGGCCATCTCTGAACTCTCGTCCCGTTCTGAGCCAGCCATGGTGGCTGATTGTGAACTGTCTGTCTTGTCTGTCACTGCCAAAGAAATCATTGAACAGTTTGTCTGTACCCTTCCCACCAATGTTTTTTGTTATGGACTGCTTGCCCGCTCAGTTGCCACCAGGGAAGATATTCATAGACTTCCCATGTTCCCTACCTCAGTTCTTGTGTCTGTGCATGTTCTTTCTCCTCCTTGTGTCTCAGTTTTCCCTAGGTCCCGGTCTATGCTGTGGGTTCCTTATCCGTCGTGGTGGGCTTCTGCTCTGTCTGCGCCTCCGTGGAGGTCTTCTGCCCAGTCTGCTTCTCACTGGTGGGCTCCGTCTGCTCCGCCGGGGAGGTCTTCACGAATCCGGTCTGTGAACTTCCATTCACCCTCCACCAGAGGTCACTCGCTCACCACATGGAATCTTACACTGCACAGATCGTTACACTTACACTGAACTTCACTTCCCACAATCCATTGCACTCATTACACTCAGCTGCAGCCAATCACACGCTTACACCCGAGTCTGATCACACAGCTGATTCTCATTTCACCCCTTACATAAACCATGGACTTCCTCTTGCCCTCTGCCGAGTATTGTATGTGCTTATTGCTCTACTAGCCTTAGCTACTCAACAGAGCCCTTGATAGTTTTCCTAGTCTTGCCTTGCCTGTTTTGGATTGTGCTTCCCCCTGCCTGGACTTTTGCTTCATTTTCAGATTACCTCTCTCGTCAAGCCCCTTTGGATACTGTTCGCTGTCGACCAACCCAGGCCCATTTTGGATGACTCTTTGCCTTGCCTATGATATACCTGTTTGCCACTGTTCGACCCTGCCTGTTATGACCACGTCTCTTTTCAATAAAAGCTTGCAAATGGATCCGCACGCCTCTCGTCTCGTTGTTCCCATTACAATGCTATTATATTATAGTACGCAATGTATAGAGAGGATTCAATAAATGTTAAAAGAAAATGTATGAAAATGAAATAATATAAAAGTACTTTTATTCAACCAAATTCATTCAGTGATTGTTTCTTTATTTAATATTTGTTTATTATTATATGTCTAAGCCTACTGTAAATGCCCAATAATTATGCCATTAAAGTTTTGACTTTATAACTGTGATATTGGTGCATTTTTTGAATGTTTTTTGTTTAGTCTTGTATTTTTGTTTAATTAAACATAAGCTGCCTTTAGATTTGTCGCCTATCCATGTTAAACTGATTTATGTTGCTTTTGTTTTTCTTTTTAGCGTTTATTTCAACATAATCTCACAAAATTCCGTGTAATGACCACGGATGTAATTAACCCCAAATCTGTGGTGGCATCACGGAATCGCCGAAAGTTCCGTGATGGGCTCACAGAAGCCGTGGTCCATGCACGGATTCACTGGTTCAACACCAAATGCAGTTATATTTTGTATATAAATTTATACTTTCACTGGAGTACCTGACCCCACCCCTACCCTAAACCTACCCAGTTCTGAACAATAATGATGACTATAAATTTCCCTGTATCGCGTCTGCATATTGATGCTAAGGGTTTCCTATTTAAAGTGTTGAACCAGTGGATCCGTGCGCGGAGCACGGCTGATGCCTGTCACTGACTTACATTGGTATCACTTCTGTGAGCCCATCACGGAATTTTCGGCGATTCTGTGATGCCACCACAGATTCGGGGGTTAATTAAGTCCGTGGTCATTACATGGAATTCTGTGAGATTATGTATTTCAATGATTCGGCACAACACTGAGAATTTATTTGTGTTCCGTGTTAACATATATTACTGCACAGTGCACAGCAGAACTCTTTCCTGTGAAACTGCTTAATTATAAAGTTTAAGCCACGTGGAAAGACAGAAATGATGGTGTAATTCCGTTGTTATGACACTTGAAACCTTTTTATTACAACTCAAAACTCTCTCACTGCACACATGATAACTCGCAACAACCTAGTATTTATATACTATATATTTATATATAAGGAAGCGTGTCGTACCCGAGAAAAAATGAGTCAGGTTTGCAGTAGTGAGCGTGAAGGGATTACCGTGTGACGTAGAAAGACTGCCGCTTGTCGAACTGTTGCTTCCTGTGAGCGATGTCTGGTGCATCGCGGAGTTCACTTGACTTTCAAGCATTGCACATCACGATCGTCTGTTGTTAGTAAAACTTTTCTGAAGACAAGTGATGGCTGCTCATCCACCTGTCCTGGTGTCAGACAAAACCCTAAACACTCTCCAGTTTCCTTTATGACTGCAAACGTGGTGAGTACCTCTAAGCCGCCAATATACACACAGTCATTCACTCCTACACACGCACGCACTCGCACAACATTCACTTCCGCACATTCGATGTGCTTATTGTATTTATATAGTGTTAATGGTTATTTTTTTGCTTTAAGATTATTGTTTGATGTTTTTCCTTAACTATGAAATGAACAATTTTTTATGTTTTTTTCTCTCTCTCTTTCTTTTTATGGACAAATTATGATTGTGGACGCGAATCTGCCTATGTTGGGAACTTGAATTAGCGTGATACAATTTCTGCCATAGAGCTAATATACTTAGACGCTTCATGACATGCTGGAACGTAATCCAGCGTCGCCGCCATATTGGTTGGGTCTCCTCACTCTACGCTAGGACTGGAGTCAATGGAGAGCGATCAATTTATGCCTGTATTTTGTGCAGTTTACTGTTGCAATAACCCGCGCAGATACCAGATCGCGTGGGATTACCTTTCACAAGTAATATTGAACAATAATTTTGGTTATTTTACCATTTATAATATTATGTCATCGTAACTAACTTACGTGTAACATTATTACAGCAGGAACTGGTACACTCTCTCTCATTATCTCTTGCTGTTTTTTTTTTTCTGTTCTTCAACTTTCAGAGGATGTGTTCTTACTCGGGGAGCACATCATTTCATGCTTGTGTCATTAGTGGTCAGTGGCGCCTGCAGGTGTACAGCTGGATGCACTGTGTGTGCCATGAGCGCTCAGACTGACCTGAGATTTGCCCCGCAATCATTTCAACAGTAAATTATAGCCGTATTTCTCTCGACTGAACCAACCATATGCCATTAGTAATGAACGTATCAGTCTTTTGCATGCCAAAGTCCATTTCTGCTTATTAACAGGTCAGGTTAGACTACCACAATTAATATGTAGCCTATTTTACAAATGGGAATACAACGAAAGTCTTGACAATGTTTTACATTCAAGCTACCCGTAAAACTTATAGTGAAAACATTCTTTAAAATCATCTGGAATGCAATAAAGTCATTTTTACAGCTGTTTTTAAAGCATTTTGCTGCATGGATTAAAAAATAGGCTAACAAATAATTCACATATCATGCAGACAAAATTACGTTGCAGAAAACCCATTAAATGTTAAGGAATTAAGAGCAGAGCAACGTAAAAATCAGAAAAAAAATATAATCTGGCCTGTTTTAGGCTTTTCCTTATTTTTATATTTTTAGACGGTGAGGAAAAATGACTGGCCATCTCCTCATTGGACGTGCCTTTAGAGAGAAATGCATCTTTACGGATTACATAATGAAAGAGTTTTTGTTTTCGATTTGAATTATTTTGTTTTAAAGTAGTAATTTAAAGCTTTCTATAGATATATTTAGCATATTTGTGACTCAATTCGTTGAGTTTCGGTTCATCATTGTGAAGCGCTCCTGTTCAAGACGAGACGGCAAGCCATCCTCTGTTTTTCTATTTATTTTAATAAAACCACAATTTTTTTTATATTGTGAATGCACACAAATAAAAGTAGACCCTTTACAGTTCCGAATGATGTATTACTCTTACCTTTATGAGCAAACATTATGGCGTATTTTAAAGTTGTTTCCACTATTATTTTAAGTTCTTTTCACTTGTGTGTAAGTGTGTGTGTGTGTGTGTGTGTGTGTGTGTGTGTGTGTGTGTGTGTGTGTGTGTGTGTGTGTGTTTGAGTGTGTGAGTGAGAGAGAGAAATAAATTCAAAAGAACAATCAAACTTGTTTCTTTATTAAAATATAAAATTCATTCATTTATCAATATGCCATAGCCTACCATATGTCTTTGTTAAAGAGCATAATACAAAGTCTTTTAGCATGAAAGCACATATTTTTCAATGTGTGACAGCGTCCTGTATCATAACTAAATATCTGCAGTTTGTAACAAACCAAACCGTGTGAAAATCCGGTAAAAATTCGGGGAGTTATGATTATTGTAGTTGGTGATACACGTTCCTCGCAGTAGAAATTAATGCAGGGGGGCGCATTCCCATCCAAGATGGCGGCCACGCTGTACGTCAGCTCCAATAGGTAGCGCCAGTCTATGAGGTGTCTACGTATATTATGTCTATGATTTCTGCACGGCTTCCAAAGTGAACTGAAGTGCTGAACTGTTTTTTTTACTTGTGTTTTTTTTTTTCATCTCATGGACATCGTGGAATAAATCTTCCCCTTGTGAACAGAGTTTTTTTTTGTAAATTAATATTAGAGCTTAGAGCTTATTTAAGCTAGGGCGTCGGCCACCATTACAGTATACCTCAACGATGAGAGACAAAATGAGAAAAAAAAAAAATCCAGAAAATCACACTGTGGGATTTTTAAAGAATTAATTGGTAAATTCCTCGGTAAAATAAGTATTTGGTCACCTACAAACAAGCAAGATTTCTGGCTCTCACAGACCTGTAACTTCTTCTTTAAGAGGCTCCTCTGTCCTCCACTCGTTACCTGTATTAATGGCATCTGTTTGAACTCGTTATCAGTATAAAAAACACCTGTCCACAACCTCAAACAGTCCAACTCCAAACTCCACCATGGCCAAGACCAAAGAGCTGTCAAAGGACACCAGAAACAAAATTGTAGACCTGCACCAGGCTGGGAAGACTGAATCTGCAATAAGTAAGCAGCTTGGTGTGAAGAAATCAACTGTGGGAGCAATTATTAGAAAATGGAAGACATACAAGACCACTGATAATCTCCCTCGATCTGGGGCTCCACGCAAGATCTCACCCCATGGGGTCAAAATGATCACAAGAACTGTGAGCAAAAATCCCAGAACCACACGGGGGGACCTAGTGAATGACCTGCAGAGAGCTGGGATCAAAGTAACAAAGGCTACAGTAACACACTGCGCCGCCAGGGACTCAAATCCTGCAGTGCCAGACGTGTCCCCTTGCTTAAGCTGCTTAAGTACATGTCCGGGCCCGTCTGAAGTTTGCTAGAGAGCATTTGGATGATCCAGAAGAGGATTGGGAGAATGTCATATGGTCAGATGAAACCAAAATAGAACTTTTTGGTAAAAACTCAACTTGTCGTGTTTGGAGGAGAAAGAATGGTGAGTTGCATCCAAAGAACACCATACCTACTGTGAATCATGGGGGTGGAAACATCATGCTTTGGGGCTGTTTTTCTGCAAAGGGACCAGGACAACTGATCCGTGTAAACGAAAGAATGAATGGAAGCATTTCAAGGTCCTGGTGTGGCCTAGCCAGTCTCCAGATCTCAACCCCATCAAATCTTTGGAGGGAGTTGAAAGTCCGTGTTGCCCAGCGACAGCCCCAAAACATTACTGCTCTAGAGGAGATCTGCGTGGAGGAATGGGCCAAAATACCAGCAACAGTGTGTGAAAACCTTGTGAAGACTTAAAGAAAACGTTTGACCTCTGTCATTGCCAACAAAGGGTATATAACAAAGTATTGAGATGAAATTTTGTTATTGACCAAATACTTATTTTCCACCATAATTTGCAAATAAATTCTTTAAAAAATCCTACAATGTGATTTTCTGGATTTTTTTTTTCTTCTCATTTTGTCTTTCATAGTTGAGGTATACCTATGATGAAAATTACAGGCCTCTCTCATCTTTTTAAGTGAGAGAACTTGCACAATTGGTGGCTGACTAAATACTTTTTTGCCCCACTGTAGCGTGTGTGATTGGTCTCAGCTGTTGGTGCAATCAATGCAATGGGTGATGGGAAATGCAATCCAGGGTGATGTGTAACAGTCTGTGTAAATGTGAGAGTCGATACAATGGGATAGCGACCTCTGGTGGCAATCGGACAGAAAGCCACAGACCAGATTCGTGACACATGACATATTAACACCGTATCATTTTTAATTTAACAAAAATAAAGCCAAAATGGAAAAGCCATGTGTGAGAAAGTTAGGACACCTTATGATTCAGTTGCTTGTAGATCCACTTTTAGCAGCAATAACTTGAAGGAATAATTTTCTGTATGAATTTATTAGTCTCTCTCCCATCGTTCTGGGGGAATTTTTGCACTCTTCTTTACAATGTTGCTGTAGTTTGAGGTTTGTGGGTATTTGTTTATGCACAGCTCTCACCACAGCATTTCAGTCAGGATGAGGTCTGGACTTTGAATGGGCTATTGCAACACCTTGATTCTTTACTTTTCAGCTGTTCTGTTGTAGATTTGCTGCTATGCTTGGGATCATTGTCCTGTTGCATGACCCAATTTTGGCCCAACTTTATCTGTTGGACAGATAGCCTCACATTTGACACTAGAATACTTTGGAATAAAGAGGAGTTCACTGTCAACTCAATGACTGCAAGGTGCCCAGGTCCTGTGGCCTAAAATGATCAGCCCTCGACCAGTATGTGTGACTTCTGGTATGAGGTGTTTGTGCTGATATGTTCTTTAGGTTTTCACTAGTGCTGTCAGTCGATTAAAAAAAATAATCGCGTTAATGTTCTGCAGGTGCATTAGAGCTAATATTAGCATCATGCTTCATAAGACAATTTATGAGATTAATAGTACACTTTTACTCAGAACTCACTTCAAACCACCATTGTGTTTTTGTAATAACTTCCTTTTACGATGTGGAATTTGGTCATTTACTGTTGTTAAAATATGCTATTTATAGCCTTTTATATCGCTGCACAAATTAGCATTTCAGATGTACACATTCACCTCAAGAAAATCACATACAGACCATATCTATCGTAATCGTGTGTTTATTATTTTATATAATCTATAGTGGCTGTTGTCATGTTTATTTCTGCTGTGTAAAAGCCATGTGCTCTGGCTATTCAAAATAGCCCACTTGTGCCACTGCCCTGGCAACACTGGTGCTGTACCCTCATCACACAATGATACAAACCCGATTCCCAAAAAGTTGGGACACTGTACAAATTGTGAATAAAAACAGAATGCAATGATGTGGAAGTTTCAAATGTCAATATTTTATTCAGAATACAACATAGCTGACATATCAAATGTTTAAACTGAAAAAATGTATCATTTTAAGGGAAAATAAGTTGATTTTAAATTTCATGGTATCAACAAGTCTCAAAAAAGTTGGGACAAGGCCATGTTTACCACTGTGTGGCATCCCCTCTTCTTTTTATAACAGTCTGCAAACATCTGGGGACTGAGGAGACAAGTTGCTCAAGTTTAAGAATAGGAATGTTGTCCCATTCTTGTCTAATACAGGCGTCTAGTAGTTTAACTGTCTTAGGTCTTCTTTGTCGCATCTTCCTCTTTATGATGCGCCAAATTTTTTCTATGGGTGAAAGATCTGGACTGCAGGCTGGTCATTTCAGTACCCGGATCCTTCTTCTACGCAGCCATGATGTTGTAATTGATGCAGTATGTGGTCTGGCATTATCACGTTGGAAAATGCAAGGTCTTCCCTGAAAGAGACGACATCTGGATGGGAGCATATGTTGTTCTAGAACTTGGATATACCTTTCAGCATTGTTGGTGCCTTTCCAGATGTGTAAGCTGCCCACACCACACGCACTCATGCAACCCCATACCATCAGAGATGCAGGCTTCTGAACTGAGCGCTGATAACAAATTGGGTTGTCCTTGTCCTCTTTAGTCCGGATGACATGGCGTCCCAGTTTTCCAAAAAGAACTTAAAATTTTGATTCGTATAACCATAGAACACTTTTCCACTTTGAAACAGTCCATTTTAAATGAGCCTTGGCCCAGAGAAAACGCCTGCACTTCTGGATCATGTTTAGATATGGCTTCCTTTTTGCATGATAGAGCTTTAGTTGGCATCTGCAGATGGCATGGCGGATTGTGTTTACCGACAGTGGTTTCTGGAAGTATTCCTGGGCCCATTTAGTAATGTCAATGACAGAATCATGCCGATGAGTGATGCAGTGTCGTCTGAGGGCCCGAAGACCATGGGCATTCAACAAAGGTCTTAGGCCTTGTCCCTTACACACAGAGATTGTTCCAGATTATCTGAATCTTTGGATGATATTATGCACTGTAGATGATGATAACTTCAAACTCTGTGCAATTTTTCTCTGAGAAACTCCTTTCTGATATTGCTCCACTATTTTTCGCCAAAGCATTGGGGGAATTGGTGACACTGCCACTCTGAGAGGCTCTTTTTATACCCAATCATGTTGCCAATTGACCTTGAAATTGAAGTTTATGAGATTTGTAAATTATTGCATTCCTTTTTTATTCACAATTTGTACAGTGTCCCAACTTTTTTGGAATCGGGTTTGTAGATAACCTTCCGCGCTGCGATGACAGGAAGAAGTTGGGGTCAAACCTTATCAAACGATTAATTTGCATTTAAAAAATATTAACGCGTTAATAATTTTTGATTAATCACATGCGTTAATGCGTTAACGTTGACACCCCTAGTTTTCACCAAACGTGGAACTGTGCATTATGGCCAAACATCACCACTTTTGTCTCGTCTGTTCAAAGGACATCGTTCTAGAAGTCTTATTGTTTGTTCAGATGTAATTTGTAAAATTTCTCTACAGGTTTCTCTTCGTTTTGCCATCATTGCTTTATTTATTATATTAATAATACACTTAATGGCAGGTTAAGAATATGACATGACAATGACAATATAAGGCTAGAAAAACTTTGTCTCCCTAAAGTAAAGGTAAAAAAACAAATGCACCTGTAAATCAATTTAAGGGGGCAAATATTGTCGCTTAATGGAGAAGATGTGACTGTGGTCTAAGTGGGGGTACTCAGAAGAATGCTAAATGCCCCAGTGGGTACGCCACAGTAAAAAGTTTGAGAACCACTGCCTTAAATCATCACGTGCAAGTTTTCGTCGGACTGTCCTTAGCGACATACATCTTGCTGTCTCTTCTGCTGGTATGTCCAACGACTGGAGTTGTTCAAGAATGCTTGGAGCTACAATCATTGCGTGACGACTGCTGCATTCCGAGGGACTGATTCATTGAATGACACTCTGTGCCTCATCAAACAACCCAAATCCTTCCATTTACTGCATTTGCAACATCTTCCCTCAACTCTAAAACTCTTCTGTATATAAAATGATAATCAAGATAATTTGTTTTTCGCAGAAATCAGCTAAATCTAACAAATCATCAACAATCCCTCGCCAAACACCTTCAGATTCCCTCAGATTTCAGACCTTTTTTATCTATCAGATCCATCTTCAAACTACTGCTGTAATGACGTATAGCTTTTCTAACTGTCCAATGAGAGTGCGTTACATATACAAGCGAAAGTGTTTGCCAAATGCTTTTTTAAAAAGCAATTTAAAAAGTGCACTTAAAATGATTAATTAATGTACTTTTTATTATTTTATTAATCCACATTTTAAAACATTAGTTAAATAAACAGTTTTAAATTTTTCATTTTATTTACACATTTAAAAATTGTTTTATTGTTGTATTAAACTACATTTAAAACACAAATTAAATAAACATATTTAAATGTCAATTAATTTGTCCATTTAAAAGTGATTTATTTATATACATTTTTATGTTTGAATTATTAAATCAATAAATTGATTCTTCTATTGATTTTATTTTTAAGTGGCACTCTTGGTCCTCCATAATGGATCCCCTCCTTTGCCCGGAATACCTCCTGCTGGAGCAGGGAGAGAAATTGCTTGAGGGCCACACCAGACTGTTCCTGGTCCTTGCCAGCCTCACAAGCTACCCGGACGACGCGCTATGTGCATTCTATGACGCCAGCTTGAAATCGCGTGCAGAGTACCGTCGTCCAAGGTTGGTCCTCGAACGAATTTCGCCATCTTCCCCGCCTGTTCCCAGGAGAATCTCGCCAGTTCCACTCCCGACCCACCATCTCCCCGCTGCGTGGAGCGCATGCCTGAGCCTACCGCTGACAGAGAGCCAGAGCCCGCTGCAACCGGCGAGACATTGCCACACGGAGCAACAGAGCCACAGATCGCCACAGAGCCGGAGCTGCTGATGACGTCAGTCAAGGTGCATGAGCCGGCAACAACGCACACATTGAGGGAGAAAGCCGCGGACGGTGTGAGTGTGGACAGGAGCTCTGCCCCCTGCACCGTGGCTGAGGGTGAACTGAGTATGGCGCGTGGGCTGTGCCACAGCAAGGAAGGGAGGGCTCCTCCCCTGATCCCCAGTTAAGCCCAGGAAGGGCTCCAGTTCCCAAGTTTACCCCACAGAGGGCTACTGTTTCCCCCACGGAGGGCTACTGTTTCCCCGTTTGGCCCAGGGAGGGCCACAGATCCCAAGTCCAGCCTGAGTCTCCTTCATCTTCACTGGTCCCGGCCAGCTCTGCTCCTCCAGAGCGCAACTCCAGTGCTTGCTCCCTGAAAGCGTCCTCCACCGCTGTCGTCTGGCAGCCCCTCTGCTCGTCCTCAGCCCACCATCAGTACAGCCACCATCAGATCCATGCGAGCTCCGCGGGACTGCCATCCTCCAGCATCGCCGTGGCTAGAGAATCCCTCACCTCTGCCTCCAGCCTTCGAGGCCCAGACTTCGCCTCCACCATGGCTCCTAGCTCCCTCCTCCCCACCGTGGCCCATCTGTCAACTGGCTCCGCCGGGCTCCTCCGCCTCGGGACCATCCTGCGCCTCGGGACTCCACTCTTCCGGCTGCGCCTCGTCCGTCAGGCTCCGTCAGGCTCCTTCATTCCTTCGGCTCCTCCTCAGTCCTCTGTCGCTCCAGCTCCACCGTGGCCATCTGAATCCCCGTCTCCGCCTCAGTCATCAGGACCATCTGCTCCGCCTTGGTCCCCCTGATCCTCCCCGTCACCCTGGCTCATCGGCTCTCCGTCTCGGGCTCCTGCTCCACCGCCGTCGGTCAGCCCCCTGGAGTCGGCAGCTATCCCTCCTCCATGTCTCCTCCATTTCTCCTCCCTCTGTCGGCTCCACCCTGGGTCAACATCATGGCTGTAGCCTGGGTCCAGCTAGACTCCTCCTGCTCCAAGTCCCTCCTGTCTCCTCCCTGGCTCCTCCCTCCTTCGTCTACCCAATGGACTCTGTCTGCCGGCCCCCTCCCGGGTGACCATCCTCCTCATGAGCTGCCTCCCATGTTCCCACCCGCTCCTCCCCATGTAGTTTCTACGGCATGAGGACGCGCCTTCTGGGAGGGGGCATAATGTCAGGATTATGGACCATGTGGTCCATGTGTGTGTGTTTTGCTCCCTGTGACCCAGTTTCTCCCTCACGTTGATTGTTAATATGATTCCAGGCGTGTCTCGTTCTTCCCTTATTGTCCTGTGTTCATAAGCCCCAGTCCATTCAGTTTTTGTTTGTCGGGTCTACTTCTTGGATATTGTGTGTTTCCTGTGTTCCTGTTGTGGCTATCCCCTGTGATTCAAGTATTAAAGACTGTTAAATGTTTCCTCGTTTCCCTCGTGCTCCTTACGACATGACGATCATGACAATATGTGTGTGTACAGTGTATATTTATTATGTATATATAAATACACATTCATAAAGTATATATTTTGAAAATATTTACATGTATTTGCATGTATATATTTATATAAATTTTATTATATATAAATAAATTTAATATACAAATATAACATTTTTCTTAAATATATACTGTACATGCATGTGTGTGTACATAACTTGAACTATATATACACACACACATACTATTTGTAATAATATCTTAGATATTTCCTCTAAAGTCCTGTCAAAATTAGTCTTCAGGACATATGTCTTTTTGCTTTTCTATTTACACTTATTGGATTTTTTTGTTTGTTTTTTTGCTTAGCTGTCATGTTTGATTTTGTAATTGGAATTATCTCTCTCTCTCTCTCTCCTCAGAGGTAAATAGCATTGATTATATTGTAATCTTGGCTGCAAACTGGTTAGAGTGCCCATGATGACTCTTGTTCACCACAAAAAAGAGCCTACAATGAGCTTGTATACATCAGAACTGGACGATGGAGAAGTGGAAGAAGGTTGCTTGGTCTGATGAATCATGTTTTCTTTTAGACCAGGTGGATGGCCGGGTGCAGATATATACGATGGGAGGAAGGCCGGCCAGCTGTTATGCTAGCCACGTCCCCAAACTCTCGCTGCATGATAATGATAATCCTGGATCCTGGATGACAATCCAGGATCATTTTAGAGCTGCTTGATAGCTAAATTGACTCATAACCGATTGATTTTGTAACGTCAACAGATATTGAATTTGACTTGAGCTGAATAATGGCACTGTTGAATGTGTCTCATATTTGATGAAGTTAGGATTATTAATTGTATTATTTTCATGATCAATACTTTGAAGCTGCTTTGACATAGTCTGTTTTGTATAAAGCACTACAAATGAATGTGACTTTACTTTTTGCAAATGTTACAATAGCTTTGTTTGTTAAATTTTCGTTTGATTTGCTATTCTGTTTTTTAGCAAGGTATAAAAATGGTTTAGGTGTTCCATTTATTAGAGTAAAGTGAAGTTTGTATTTCAAATGTCCCAAGTAATTCATCCTTGTGCTGAAGCCTATATAAATTTCACCTTAGTGTTCATTGTTTCTGATATTAAAATTATACTAAAATATTAAGGAAATATTAATACTAATAATTAATAATAGAATATTAAAAACAAAACATGACCCCAAAAAAAATGTATATACAAATTATAAAAAATAGCATATTATTAGATGAACACTATTTACACAGCATATAGTTTGAGTAATGCATTATTTTATTAAGGTGAGTGTTTTTGTTTCATTCATAAGAACCAAATACAGAGGGAAAGAAGTTACTCAACTAAAATATGAACAGTTTGGTTCAAGCTCATTAATGTTGATTGCGATTATGTGAAACAGAACACAGCTTTTTTATATATTACAGCATTTTAATAAACTTTTCTGTAGTTCAAACAGTAGAACGTGGGGCTAGCGACACCAAAGTCATGGGTTCAGTTCCTGGGAAAGAAACAACTGATAAATGTGTACCTTGAATGCAATGCAATGTATGTCATTATGGATAAAAGTATCAGCAAAATGCATAAATGTTATGTAATTTAAAAACATTTTTCATAGTCCTACTTTTCTTTTTAAGTGCACCACCTGTATCAGGATGTGTCTAATCTCAGAGCACTGCAGCCCATAAATGATTGGATTTAAAATGCTTGGAATGATATGAAACAGCAGGGAAGCCAGTTTCCTGTAATCTGAATAGGCAGGAAAGCGGTGTAGCAATATAACAGTAAACCCACTGATGATCATAATCAAATAGAGAGCCAAGTGAGTGCTGCAGGTTTTCAATGCACGACTGTTCAAAGTTTTACTCTTAGTTATTAAGCAAACAGCGGTTATTTTAATATATGTAATCGCTATACTTCCCATAGAAGAACCAAACAGCAGTACTGTGTATATCAGCCCATACAAGTTATTGATAGTCACATCCTCACAAGATAACTTGAACAAAGATGCATTATCACAAAAAGGATTTGATATGAAAGTTCTACAACGGTTGAGCCTTAGAGTAAGGCCTATCAAGATACTAATGAAAAGTAACGCTGTACCCCAGGCTAAAGCTGACAGTGTAATGACCATTTTGTGTGTCATTATGGTTTGGTAGCGAAGTGGATTGCATATGGCAACATATCTGTCAAAAGCCATGATTATTAGTATAGTATGGGAGGTTGTGCCATATGTGTGCGTAGAAAACGCTTGAACAACACACTCAACATAACTGATATAGCGCTCAGATGGTGGCTTTAGAATGTCCATTAGCAGCCGAGGAACCATGATGGAATTGCCAAGGATGTCATTCAATGGCAAGTTACAGAATAGCATGTACATTGGTTCATGTAGGCTTCTGTGTGCTGTTATGAGAATGAATATTCCAATGTTGGACACCATAATTATCACATAGAAAAGCAGGAAGAATGCAAAAACAGGATACATGGCCTGCTCTGACGCCTTCAGTCCTTCTAATTGCAAAATAATGCTGTTGTATGTCAGATTCTCCATTAAAAATGTTTTTGAAGATGGTAAATTCTAAAATCCACAACTATTTTCCCACAGCAGCTTTGTTAAATGAAGCACATTGTGCAAATGCAACTGGGAGTAATTTTAAGCAAAGATGTGATAATCAACTCCTCAGAAGGCAATTAATAGGAAAAAAAATTAGAATATATATATATATATAAAAAATCCATGAAGAACATTACTATAAAGGTCACATCTAAAATGTTCACTTGGTTTAAGATGATGCAGGAGTCTGACTGTTAAAGACACCTGCTGTGTGCTGATTTTATAGACTGTCACCCTATAGAGTATGCAGATATCACCGGAGACATCTGCATCAAAACATGATGTCACTGGACCAAAAAAGGTGTGTGGTGTGTGTGTGTGTGGGGGGGGGGGTTGGCTAATTTAGTTGCACAGTATATTACACACAGCACAAGGAAGTTTTAAACATTTTTTTTGTAATATTCATGTAATTTATATGCATACTTGACAAGATGGACATTTTGATATTTTGTGTGCAGGATTTAAGAAATGACCTGTGCATGTAATGGTGGATAAGCATAGTGCATGTAGGGGGCGTGGCCTCGATAGCCCTGCTGTTAGCAGTGTGCTGTGTGCGATTGAGCAATGTGTAGAGTAGAAATTAAACTGAAATTGCATTAAATCTGGTTGTTTTAACCAAGATTATGCTGCAAGTTTTTGTTCTCAACTACATTTAAGTTCCCAGTTCCTGCAATTTAGCAAAATTCCAGTTTATTCCCATTAATTCCCGTTAATTCCCATATATTCCCGTTAATTCCCATGGAAAGTTTCCAGTCTTGAAAATTCCCAGAATTTTGCAACCCTAGTCATATCACAAGATATTAACAGACTGTGAAACAGGCAACTTTTTTCAAAAACCTTCTCTTTAGTAGTGTACAGTGACTTTGCATTGATCAAGGGCCAGTTGCCTAAACGTAGCCTATATGTTAAGACTTTATTTTAGAGTCTATGTTAACGACTTAAGAACTTACCAGCTAGCAGTTACAGTAGCAAAGAAGTAATCAGTCTTACTTTTCAGGTTCAAATAGACCAATATACATGTTTATGCAACCAATTGAAGTTATGATTATTCTTAAAGGTGCATTGTGTAAATTTTAGCGGCATCTAGTTTTGTGGTTGTGAATTGCAATACATGCTCACCCCTCCCTTTCGAAGCACATAGAGAAGCTACGGTGGCCGACATGACAAAGATGTCATTGTCTGAGACAGCAGAGAGTAGCCAGTCAAGCAATGAGGTTTCATTACAAAAGGTAAATTAAGAAATTATATTTACTTAATTATTCAGTAAACTGATATGTTATTGCGAAAATTATTGTTACTTATTCATCATTGTGTCAGTTTTTTATTCACTGACTTTAGCTAGCTTTTTTGCATGCTAGTTAGAACAAGGTAAGAGTAGTGAAGCAGCTAGCTAATGGTAAATAGCTACACTGTTCAATGCATTTAGTCTGACAGCAAGATAGCGCTTAGCAGTCATTTTTCTTCCTGTTCGCAAAGTCAGGAACAATCAAACAACCAGAGTATGTACTGCAGGTATGGCCTCTGCTTCTAATAAACCAGACTACTACTACTACTACTACTACTGCTGCTGCTACTACTACTACTACTACTACTACTTCTTCTTCTTCTTCATGCATATTCAATGTAGTGACAACAATGCAAACTGCCTCTAAAAACACCAATGAATAAGAAGAACATCCCAGCCAACATTTCCACGTAGGGCCCATGTGGGTTTTTGATGGGCTGCCACTTGGGCCCTGCATGGGCAACCCAAATGGGACCCATACAATTTTGTCCATCGGCTCCACTTGGGCCCCATGTGTGTTAGCCCAGGGGTTCTCCCAAATGGGTTCTAATAATTGGGGCCAAGGTGGGCCATACAGAACTCTTATAGGGCCCAAATGGGTGACCACACTGAACCCACAAATGGGGTTTTTGTGGGACCACAGTGGGTTGGAACTGGGCCCCATTTATATTTCTTTATTAATTCCTCTGCATAAAGTTAATGTGCTAATATGCAAAATCATCTTTCAAACCACTCCAACTCTTAAATTTTTTTTTTTTTTTTTTTCTTTGGAAATCTGTACGTGACCTGTTGATTTTATGTGGTGTTCAATACATTTTAAATTACATGATAAAATATTTCAGCTGTGAAGAAAATGACTTACACTCAATCTCTAAATCACATTTTTTATTGGGTAAAACAAAATATAAAACAAAACTAGATAAAAAAAATACTTGAATACATCAGGATAAAATGATATTCGTAGGCCTGTGCAGACTCCTCTGCTTCATACCTAAAAACAGTAAAGAAAAAAACAGAAAAGGCATTTATTTTAAAATACTACTAAACATTTACAAGAGCATTAAATCAGTTTTGTTTTGTTTGTTTTTGTTTTTTTTATAGTACAGCTTTCACATCCAAGCATATGTAGATGCTTTTCTGTTACATTACATTTTTTTTCAGTGATCCACCGCAGACATTTGCTGTGTGGTCACGTGTGCCGTGACCTTGCTGAAACCCTTCTTGTCATTTAGGTAGTTCTATGTCTATGATTGAATGTAGGCACTGCTGAGTAATGTTTACAAGGATTTTGCTTGTGTGAAAAATCAAGGCTATTGTATGGTAGTTGCTACAGTCCCCTGCATTAGCATCAGTATGCATTCTTTTTGATTCTTTTAGCCATTTTCTGGCAAATTGGTTTGATGGTCGCAGGTGGTATAGGCCTTAACAAACTGATGCATCACCCCATATAACTTCTTCATTTAAAATTGTTAGTTGTATTTTCACTGGCTCATTCTTAAGATGTTTCACATTGCTAGTGCTTGGTTAAAGTTCTCTAATGTCTTGCCACCTTCCTCTGTACAGATATATTTATTATTTAAAAAGAAATATGATTTCAGTTTACTTGATTGTAATTGTATTTGTTTTGGCATTCAATTTAGATTAAAGTTAGATTATTTCAATATATTAATAATGTATTTAAATAATTTTATATAATCCTGTGCCCTCCTCTTTGAGAACCACTGACTTAGAACCTAAACAGATCTTTCTCTCAATAATCACATTTTAACAGAGACAAAATAACACCTTATGAATTATATTAGGCTACTGCACTCTGTGGCAGTTTGCACAAAATTTCTTACAAGTTAGTCATCTATTTTTTTCCTTTAAAGGTCCAGTGTGTAGTAGGCGAACTTTTATTTACAGAAATGCAATATTATATACATATGTTTTTAGTGCTGTATAAAGACCTTAACAAGATTTTAAAATCTATCCGAGGTCTCATATGGGCCACATTTGGGCTATTTTAGGCTATATTTATAGTTACAAAAATTTTGTTTTTTTGCAGTTGATTTATTTTTATGCAATTATGGGTACATTACCCTAACAATTTTTAGTATTCCATGTGTTTTTAAAGGATTATATCATAATGTACTGTACATAGGCTACAACGATCCAAGACCATTTACTTTAGGAATAATTTCATTGTATTTATTTATAAGCATCTCCAAAAAAAGTAGGCCTACTCAAAAGTTATTTTCTTCTTCTTATAATCTAAAATCACTTGTTTTATGCAGTCATTGTGTCATGCGAAGATTAGCGTGCGTGTCTTCCCGCCTTCTCATTAAAAAAAAAAAAAAAAAAAAAAACGGTTTGCCACTCACCACTTAAACACGGGCACCTGCGTATCAATGGATAAACTCTAGGCCTAATCTATCAAGGTAAGTTTTATATTTAATTTTATATTAGCTGAGTTACTGCTGCTTTTATCTAACTGGATATTTTTTTCAAAGCGACGCGGCTGGCTCACTTTCCCAGTAAAGCAGTGCTAACTAACTAGTATTTTTCTCCCGCAGCGCTCTGGCAGACCGGCAGGAGACTCGTGAAGACGAAAAGCCCTACAAATACTTTAAATAGGTAGGTCAGTGGCGCCTCCAGAAATTTTTCATAGGGGTGGCCAGATGGGGCCACTTAAAATCTTGGGGTGGCACACCAAAACTATAAACCATAATTTCTGAATTTTATTCTACTGTTGTAGTAAACCGGCCTGTAGAAAACACTATAAGACACTATCAGTCTTCTTCGTCTTCTTTCTTAACTCTTTCACCGCCAGCATTTTTAAAAAAAAGTTGCCAGCCACCGCCAGCGTTTTTGATGATTTTCACCTAACTTTGACGGCCCTCAGAATATTTTCTGCTATGAATATAAGAACATATTATATATCAAAATAAAGAACCAAGTCTCTGCTTTTAAACAAACAAAAAAACTATTTTATTCTATCTTCATGTGTTCATGTTTTATGACCATTTGAATACAGGTGGGTACCATCAAAAATACAACATTTTGGACAAAAAACTGAGAAAAATGCATTATTATCAAAGTAGTGCATTTTCATGCAAAATACATTCAGATGTCATATTCTTTCACCTGTAAATAATTATATGAATAATTTAAATTGCATTCAATAAACAGATCAAACAGACACACACACACAGGCTACATACATACATACATACATACATATACTGTACATCCACACACACACACAGGCTACATACATGCAGATAGATAGATAGATAGATAGATAGATAGATAGATAGATAGATAGATAGATAGATAGATAGATAGATAGATAGATAGATAGATAGATAGATAGATAGATAGAGCCCACACACACACACACCCCTATTCAGATCGACGGATCGGTTATAACTACAGATGTTTCTGTGTCTGTAAATGTATCTCTCTCACTGACTACTTCGTCCCGATCAGATTCAAAATGGTCAAAGCATGTTCTACATAGGCTATGATCTATATATGATCTACATTTTCTCTGACCCTACATTTATGGCGATCATCTATTCGCACCCTAAAGACCCGGAAGTCCCATAACTCACTCAGGACATGCGCTAGGGCTTTCCTTACCGTAATACACATAGAACACGGATTGCCTTAAAAACTCGTCAATGGCGGGGAAGAGTTGTCTCTTAATTGACGAGATATCTCGTCAATGGCGTTGGAAGAGTTAACTTCTTTTGAAATTGTTGACCGACGGGCACGCGCTGAGCTGTTGCTGTCTGAGCGCGCAACAGCGGCATGGACGGAGGGGCGGGGAGAGGGCTGGCTACTGTGTGCGATCGAAGGTCTAGAGCGGCTTACTAAAATTTATACTGGCCAGTGGGGTGGCCAGTGGGGTGGCCAGGAGTCGGCCAGGGGTGGCCACGGCCACCCCTGGCCACCCCCTGGCGGCGCCAGTGAGGTAGGTGAACTTTAAAACACTTGCAGTCACATCATTTGTTTTATACCAATGCTATTTGCAATTTATAAATACGTTTGAGCTAATAAATGGCTGTTAGAACATTGGATCGGGACATCGGGTGCTCATTTCTCAGTTAAGCCGTGCTAAACAGCACTTCTCTCCCGCAGCGGCGCTGGCAGAGCGGCCAGACCATCGGGAGACAGGCGGCCATAAAGAAGACCATTTTAAACATTTTGAGATGGCATGTGTCCTCTGATTATTGTTGTATACTCTTACTAATTAAGTACTTTAACTCTTCAAACTTTTATTTTTATATTCAATACATTTATTTTCCACTGGCACAATGTGTTGTTAACTGTGATTTTACTTTTAGGCTATACACTACCAGCAAAGTTTTTTAACAGTATGATTTTTAATGTTTTTAAAGAATTATCTTCTGCTCACCAAGCCTGCATTCATTTAATCCAAAATACAGCAAAAGCAGTAATATTGTGATTTTTTTTTATTTTATTTTTTTTATTATTATTTAAAATAACTGCTGAGTTTTTAGCATCATTACTCCAGTCTTCAGTGATCAGAAATCCTTCAGAAATCATTCTAATATGCTGATTTAGAATGATCCTTCAGAAATCATTCTAATATGCTGATTTGCTGCTTAAAAAAATGTGTATTATTATTATTATTATGTTGAAAACAGCAGAGTAGAATTTTTGTTCAGGTTTCTTTGATAAATAAAAAGTTCAAGAACAGCATTTATCGGAAATAGAAATCTTTGTAACATTATAAATGTCTTTATCATCACTTTTGATAAATTTAAAGCATCCTTGCCAAAAAAAATAAATATATACTGACTCCAAGCATTTTCCTTCACTTGGCACAATGTGTTGTTAACTGTGATTTTACTTTTAGGCTATACACTACCAGCAAAGTTTTTGAACAGTAAGATTTTTAATGTTTTTGAAGAATTATCTTCTGCTCACCAAGCCTGCATTCATTTAATCCAAAATACAGCAAAAGCAGTAATATTGTGATTTTTTTTATTTTTTTTTTATTATTATTTAAAATAACTGCTGAGTTTTTAGCATCATTACTCCAGTCTTCAGTGATCAGAAATCCTTCAGAAATCATTCTAATATGCTGATTTAGAATGATCCTTCAGAAATCATTCTAATATGCTGATTTGCTGCACAGAAAAACATGTATTATTATTATTATTATTATTATTATGTTGAAAACAGCAGAGTAGAATTTTTGTTCAGGTTTCTTTGATGAATAAAAAGTTCAAGAACAGCATTTATCGGAAATAGAAATCTTTGTAACATTATAAATGTCTTTATCATCACTTTTAATAAATTTAAAGCATCCTTGCCAAAACAAACAAAAAAAAAAAATATATATATATATATATATATATATATATATATACTGACCCCAAGCTTTTAAGTAGTGCATATTGTTACAAAAGCTTTTTATTTCAGATAAATGCTTATCTTTGGATCTTTCTATTCATCAAATAATCCTGAAAACAATTTACTCAACTGTATTAAATATTGATAATAATAGAAAGTAGTTATTTTAAATACTAAAAAATATTTCACAATATTACTGCTTTTGCTGTATTTTGGATCAAATAAAGGCTTGGTGAGAAGAAGATAATTTTGTTTTCTTTTTTTAAATGTTCACTGATGAAATATGGTTAATATGCTGGTAATTCTGTGTGATTGAAGTTCAGCTATGAAATATAAAAGATGAATCATAAAGCTGTTGGTGTGAATCAATAACTTGTGTTATTGAATATATAACAAAATAAAAATAAAATATAATAAATAACAGTATAACTCTGTACTTCATTTTATAGTGTGCTTAAAACTACTGTACTTAGGTTTAAAGAAATTTTACAGTGGTATGAAATACAGCAACAACTGCATAATTGTTGCCAGTAAGTTACTTTTAATTTAACAAACATTTTACGGTTATACACTCTTTTGAAATCAAACTGTGTTGCATTATCATGTAGGCTATTTTACAACAAAAATAGCTCCTAGCACGTAATTACATTTCTTAACTGAATAGTGTCACCTTTAACTTGTTCATATTACCTTTAGTAATAACTATCCCTTTAAGTGACAGTTTTGTCACTTAGGGAAAAGTACTGTCACGGCTTAATTATAACCACACATGCCTTTTAAGGAAGATTGATGCCTTTGAGTTGTGGTGTTGGAAAAGGCTTTTAAAGATTCAATGGACAGTGAGGGTTACCAACAGAGAGGTCTTGGAGTGCATCACATCAGAAATCTCACTTGAGGGAAATATTACCAGACTGTGGCTCATACTTTGGCCACATGATGTGAACAGCTTCACTAGAAAATGCAAAAATGCTCGGCACAGTTAGCAGAACAAAAAATAGAGGCCACCAAAAACAAGTTGATGCTTGACACCATCAAATGTGACACTGGCCAGGTCATAGAACAGCTGAAAAAGAAAACAGAATACATGGAAAGCATGGCCAGAAATAGCCCACAGAATCATCAAAAGCTGGACGTGACTGAATCATCATCATCATCATCATCATCATCGTACTTTACGTATAGATTTACAGCAGAAATACTGAAAAGTGTGTTGGACATGGTGCCTTTGACTCAAAAAGGTCGGGAACCTTTGTTCTAAGTAATGGACTTATGAGTGATCAGAGGTTTCCATTCATTTGAAAAGATTATTATCATTTTATTATAAGAAATATGCTGTAGAGATTAAATATTACTAATATCTGACTAACATCTAATGCTTCAAAAGATGGTTTCCATATGCAGTATTTCAACATGCACATGCAATCACACATTTGTACACATATTATACATGCTTAATGTATATACATTCATTCACATTTTTTAAACAAATAAAAATGGATAAAATTAATTTAAGAGAATTAAGTCCATGCAGTGATGTGTTCCTGGTCACCATGCACCTTAACAGTATGGGAAAAAATCTGCTAAATGTATTATTTTTGTATTACAAAGGCATAAGGATGAGTAAATGATGACAGTTTGACCTATAGGACAATCAAGGATAGCCTATAAACCAACATACAGATCTGATCATTGAGCATGTGTGTCCCTCAGTGAAAGCTGTTGTAGTGGTCACCTTTACAGTAAATGAGCATTTAATTAAAGATGCTCTGGGACAATTAAAATAACCCTCTGTGAATCACTCACACCACCAATGACCAAAGTGTAATTGAATTACTGCATTGAAGGGGCCAGTGCAGTTTGACTACTATTATTCTCTAGACATCAGTCATAATTCTGGGTCTATGTTTTTTTTTTTTTTTTTTTTTTATAAATTATTTTCCTTCACTTCACCTCACTTTCCTTTAAGACAAGGCACTTTCAGTTTTTAAAAGTTTTTTTTTTTTCTTTTTTTTCTGTTTATATGTATTCACACCTATTTAATATTGTTATTGATATGGAGTCAAAGGTAATGTTTCATACTGAAAAATCAAAAAAGGCCTCTATTCAAGTGTTGTGTAGGTTGTTTGGAACTTGATTGAGCTGTTTTGGACTAGAAAGAATAACAAACTGCACGTTATGAAGTAGAGCCACAAGGGGTCTGGAACATCCTGGGACTTCATTATCAGATTGCTTCATTAGCAGATGTGTGTGATAAACATTTATTAGCTTGTCAGTTTGCTCCCAGAGGATTAATTATTATTTGACATTTGAATGGGCCCCCTAAAAACAAACTATTTTAGATGTCATTAATGAAAATGCAGTAGTTCCCCTCTGTGTTCCTCTGTGGATATAATACCACAAGTGACAAATTAAGATGTAATTTTCATCTGCTTCAACAATATACTTTGTAATGTGGACAATAACAGTTGGTTTGGGGTGACGTAACAGTAGCCCTGAAGGTGCATCAATTACTTTGCATCAACAAACATTGTTTGTAACATGACCCTTAGAAAGGTGAACATCATGTCTGTGGGGAAATCAGACCACCTTAAAAACATTTTAGAGTTAGTTATATGAATTTAAATTTTCAGAACTTGGAGGTTCACATTAAAGTTTACAAACTGCATCAAACTTATCTTCAAAGTCTGTCTAGTTGTTTACCTGTTCAGTAAACATAGAGACAGTAGGCCTAATTATACATATCATGCACTCTATATGACTGGTGTTCTGCATTTGATTTAGTAGGGAAAAAAAAAATCTATGGTGGATAACAGAAAAACAAAAAAAAACAAAAAAAAAACAAGTGCGAATTCTGAAATAGATAAATTTGAGACAAAAATCTGCTGAATCTATTACAGGGCATTCTAAAGAAAAAAAAACATGCATGCTGGGGGTCTTCAATAAGGCATTACACATCAAAATATTACTGGCATGTTAAGTTCCAAAACAGCTCTATTGTTCTTTTGTTGGTTTTATTAGTCTTTATTGTCCTCATTTGTAAGTGACTTTGGATGAAAGTGTCTGTTAAATGACTAAATGTAAATGTAAAATGAAAACATTCCAGTTATGGGATCTGAATGGTTCAAACCACATCATTGTAATGACTGATTTAAAAGTAAAAGTAACCTAAGTGTCTTATCTTACAGGGAGTAATATTTAGATTTATTTCTATATATTCAGACATATAATATATTCAAATTTACTTCTGTATATTCACAATTTACATTTATACATTCAGATATTGTACAATTACTTCCTGCTTGACCCTTCCTATTATATAATGTATCTATGTGTGTAAACTCAGCAATAAAATAAATGTCCCTTTTTCAGGATACTGTACTGTAAAGAAGAATTTTGTAAAATCCAAATACAGATCTTTATTAGAATGAGTTTAAACAATGTTTTTCATGCTGGTTAGAATGACCATAAGCACTTATTGCACATGCTCCTGTGGAGCTGTCTTAAGACACTTACAGTTTAAATAATGTCACAGTTCCAATAACTTAGGTCAAAAAAGAGACCTTTCTATTGATTCTACTTGCTGGAGAGAGAGATGAGGACTGCAGATGTGGCCTAAGACCTAAGACAGTGCTTTCACAAGGACAGCTGAATATCCTTGTAATGTCAGACTACATGTGATAATATGCACCCCCAGATGTGTTCAAGAACTTGCAAGTGTCTTAGTAGAAGAGTGAAGTTATATCTCACAGCAAGAACTGGCAAATCTTTCTCAATCCATTAAGATGCACTGTGGTACTTAATGCAGCTGGTGGACACCATATACTGACTGCTACTTACTGACCCACGCTCGGGGACTCTTTGTTTCATTTCTGTTCATCAAATGTCTTTCAAATTTATTTTGTTTGTCTCAGTTGTTGAATATTTTTATGTTCATACAAACATTTATACATAAGAAATTTGATGGAAAAAAACCAAGTGGGAAAAAGTGGGAGGACTTAGTCATCCTAGAATGTTTACTTTACAGTTCTCCTTGACGACTATTACCTTGGCAGGGGATGAAGTGGTCGGTCTATGCAATCATCCTAAATGTGTTGCATCATATTGTTGATAATGTGCAAATATATTCCACTGGTATTAGGGAGTGAAAGTCTCAGTTATTCTCTACTATTTTCCATTTATATATATTATTTATTAGGCTAATATTTATATTATAAGAATTAGGCTAATATTAATAACCTTATTAATAACATTAATATTGATAAAGCAGAATAGCACAGAATATGAATGCAACAAACTGCACGTTAAGCTTGTCTCCCCCATAGAAAATGCTTAAGGTAGGCTAATGAACGAAGACAGCGATTTAAAAATGCCAAATCTGTTTACATTTACATTTAGTCATTTAGCAGCCACTTTTGTTGAAAGCGACTTGCAAATTAGGACAATGGAAGCAATCAAAATCAACAAAAGAGAAATGATATGCAAGTGCTATAACAAGTCTCAGTTAGCTTAACGCAGTACATGTAACAAGGTTTTTTTTTTTTTTTTTTTTTTTTTTAATGAAATTATAAATAAAAAGAAAACAGATAGAATAGAAAATGAATGGCCTTATTCCAAAACCTTATTTGGTTTTGTTAATTGTATAATAAATAAAAGAAAACAAAAAAGGGATAGAATACAAAAAGATAAGAGAAGCTAGTGTTTTTTTTTTGTTTTTTTTTCTTAAAGAAAACAAGCAGTTAGTAAATGAATAGAGCGCAAGTCTTTTTTTCCCCCCACAATTTTTCCTCGTTCATTAGCCTACCTTAAGCGTTTTCTATGGGGGAGAAAAAGCAAAGCTTAGCATGCAGGGCGTTGCATTCATATTCTGTGCTACTCTGCTTTATTAATAGTAGCCTAATATTATTAATAAGGTTATTAATATTAGCCTAATAATTTTAACAGTATTTATTATAAAATGTGGTCTTCCAATGTCACTGTTTTAAAACATTCAGCCACATTAAGCATTTTATAATGTCCCAAAACCATGCCTTGAACTAAGCACTGAATGTATTTCTTTATACTTGAGTCCAAGTTCAAAATATAACTCTATGAACCATTCCGTTGTGAACATACGGAGCTGTATGAACCACTGCAAGCTATATACAGAAAGATATTGTCCAAAGTCAACTGGTTTTGTGAGAAAACACAAATATCTTTGTGAGAGAACGCAAAGGTTTTGCAAGGGAACACAAACATCTTTGCGATAGAACGCAAAACATTTCAAAAATATTTTTTCCTCCCGCCCCAAATTTTTTCCACCACCATGTCCATTTAAGAACACTGTATATCTCTGCTTCCTTGCAATGTACTTACAGTGGCCCATACATTTAAAAATAAAGGTGCTTAACGATGCCATAGAAGAACCTTTTTGTCTAAATGGTTCCATAAAGAATCTTTAGCATCTGAAGAACCTTTCTGTTTCACAAAAGGTTTTTTGTGGCTAAAAAAAGGTTCTTTAGATTATAAAAAGGTAAGAAAGAGATGGTTCTTTAAAAACCTTTGACTGAATGGTTCTTTGTGGAACCAAAAATGGTTCTTCTATGGCATCACTGAGAAGAAGCTTTTGATGCACCTTTAGTTTTAAGAGTGTAGATATGTATAGATGAACTATTCCACCGCTCTGGATACATTGACACGTCCGCCATCTTGGAACGGTCAACTTGACATCATTCAACATAATAATCAATGAATATTCAAAAATATACAAGCGTATAACTTGCTGTTGTAGACACACACAGTCAACGCACTCAAAGGTTCGTAGACCGTTCCAAAAATGGTGGATGGCCTATGTATCACGGCCCATAGAAACAGTCGCTAATGAGGCATCTCTCTCTCTCTCTCTCTCTCTCTCTCTCTCTCTCTCTCTATATATATATATATATATATAAATACAGGTGCATCTCAATAAATTAGAATGTCGTGGAAAAGTTCATTTATTTCAGTAATTCAACTCAAATTGTGAAACTTGTGTATTAAATAAAGTCAGTGCACACAGACTGAAGTAGTTTAAGTCTTTGGTTCTTTTAATTGTGATGATTTTGGCTCACATTTAACAAAAACCCACCAATTCACTATCGCAACAAATTAGAATACTTCATAAGACTAATAAAAAAAAAAACATTTTTAGTGAATTGTTGGCCTTCTGGAAAGTGTGTTCATTTACTGTATATGTACTCAATTCTTGGTAGGGGCTCCTTTTGCTTTAATTACTGCCTCAATTCGGCATGGCATGGAGGTGATCAGTTTGTGGCACAGCTGAGGTGGTATGGAAGCCCAGGTTTCTTTGACAGTCTGCATTTTGATCTGCCTTTTTTTGGTCTCTTGTTTCTCATTTTCCTCTTGACAATACCCCATAGATTCTCTATGGGGTTCAGGTCTGGTGAGTTTGCTGGCCAGTCAAGCACACCAACACCATGGTCATTTAACCAACTTTTGGTGCTTTTGACAGTGTGGGCAGGTGCCAAATCCTGCTGGAAAATGAAATCAGCATCTTTAAAAAGCTGGTCAGCAGAAAGAAGCATGAAGTGCTCCAAAATCTCTTGGTAGACGGGTGCAGTGACTTTGGTTTTCAAAAAACCCAATGGACCAACACCAGCAGATGACATTGCACCCCAAGTCATCACAGACTGTGGAAATTTAACACTGGACTTCAAGCAACTTGGGCTATGAGCTTCTCCACCCTTCCTCCAGACTCTAGGACCTTGGTTTCCAAATGAAATACAAAACTTGCTCTCATCTGAAAAGAGGACTTTGGACCACTGGGCAACAGTCCAGTTCTTCTTCTCCTTAGCCCAGGTAAGATGCCTCTGACGTTGTCTTAACAAGAGGAATATGACAACTGTAGCCAAATTCCTTGACATGTCTGTGTGTGGTGGCTCTTGATGCCTTGACCCCAGCCTCAGTCCATTCCTTGTGAAGTTCACCCAAATTCTTGAATCGATTTTGTTTGACAATCCTCATAAGTCTGCGGTTCTCTCAGATGGTTGTGCACCTTTTTCTTCCACACTTTTTTCCTTCCACTCAACTTTCTGTTAACATGCTTGGATACAGCACTCTGTGAACAGCCAGCTTCTTTGGCAATGAATGTTTGTAGCTTACCCTCCTTGTGAAGGGTGTCAATGATTGTCTTCTGGACAACTGTCAGATCAGCGGTCTTCCCCATGATTGTGTAGCCTAGTGAACCAAACTGAGAGACCATTTTGAAGGCTCAGGGAACCTTTGCAGGTGTTTTGAGTTGATTAGCATGGCACATGTCACCATATTATAATTTATTGAGATATTTAATTGGTGGGTTTTTGTTAAATGTGAGCCAAAATCATCACAATTAAAAGAACTAAAGACTTAAACTACTTCAGTCTGTGTGCATTGAATTTATTTAATACACGAGTTTCACAATTGGAGTTGAATTACTGAAATAAATTAACTTTTCCACGACATTCTAATTTGAGATGCACCTGTATGTATTTATATTATATTATATTATATTATATTATATTATATTATATTATATTATATTATATTATATTATATTATATTATATTATATTATATTATATACAGTGCCCTCCAAAAGTATTGGAACAGTGAAGACAAAATTGTTCTGTTGGCTGCCACAACCAGAATTGTTCTCACTGGCTCCCAGTTTAATATCATATCCATTTTAAAACATTGCTGTTTGTATATAAGGGTTTGCATGGACTGGCTCCGTCATATATCTCCGATCTCCTCTTTCACTGTAATGCTTCCAGGGAACTTCGATCAACCAGTAGTCTTCAGTTGACTGTTCCTAGGACACGCCTGAAATTGAAAGGTGTGTAAGGGGTTTGATACATAAATATAATTTAATTTAGCTCAAAGGGAATCCTTTATGATTTTATAGGGAATTTGAACAGAATCACTGTTTTGCGGCTGATCACTGAGCGATTCACTGAACGAGCCGTATAACATTAATTCTGCACTGGATATTAAAATCCAAAATATAGTGAAAACACTATTAATAAGCACAGTAACAAGATCAGCAGATTAAGACATTAACTTGTAAGCACAAAACACAAGATACTTCTCTTTAAAATATAAATAAGACTTTATTTATATAAACCTAAGACATAAACTAATCTAACATGAACACACGCATTCACACATTCACACGTTACAGAAAGAGAGAAAGGATGAGTTTAGAGAATGAGAATGTGAAATCCCAAGTTTACAGCAATATGTGCTATCGCATAGACCTGAACAACCATCAATCACTTAATTAACCCTCGCGTTGAGTTTCTCAATGAGGCTAAAATTTATATGAAATGCACCAGCCAGAATCTGGAGTTGTTTTACTTGCGTTGCCTCGTGTTACAGGGATTCCTTTCTGTCGTCTTCGTTGCAGGAAAGGGGTTTTCCCAAGTTGGTGATTGGCTGGAAGTTCAGTAGTCTTTGAAGTGAGGTCTTGGGAAGCCAATGGTTGGGGGTTAGCTGAGGATGGTCTTGGAGTCCGTTTCTGGTTGAAGTTTGAAGCGGGTGCAGTCGCTGGACTTTGCGGCAAACTTAACTTTTGAACACGAGACTCAATGGAAAGAAAAGAAACTAAAGTAAAAGAATAAAATGAGTAATCAGACTAGGTGGTTTTTCTTCTCATCGTGGTGTTAAGTAGCAACTGGCCTGTAGGCCAGAGCACGCTCAAAGAGCGCTAAAACAGCGTCAAAACGCGGTGGCGAGAAGAAGAAGGGTAGGTGAGAAGGGAAGAGAGAAGAGTGTTCTGAGTTTTTAAACTCGGCTTTGGGACACATCCCATTTGGTGTCTTGACCAATTAGATAGGCTATTATCTTAGCTAGGGTTGTTCCTTCCATCATAAATCAGCGTGTTATCAGTCACATGGTCTGAATTTTACACACTCTTGCAAAGTATACTTTTGGATGTGATTTCTATAACCAGAATATGATACATTTGACACAGAATTAATTGAAAGAAACATTTCAAGCTAGAAATGTCAAACTCATACATACCAAACACGACTAACCTTAAAGTCATTCAATAGTTATTAGAAAGACATACATAATATGTGCTTAAAACATGATAGTCTAATATGTGATTACATACATAATATAGTGTTATGCCTAGAGATGTCCTTTTAGGATGATTTTATGTGCTTATGAAAAAGAAAGTCTCTGTATAGTTCTGTGGAGACCAAAAGACATGTTCTTTGGACAAAGGAATTTCAGTCTGGTTCTTTGTCTTCTATGTGCGGGGGAGAAGTCAATCTAAAGAAGCTTGTGATTTCTCTTGTGGAACGCCATGTGATGGCCATCTCTTTAACCATTAATCTTGACTATTTACCCCAAATTTGATGATCTCCTTCCTGCGTAGAACACTTATCAATAAGTGTTCTTTTGTCTTAATGTTGCGAGCTGTTCTGTGAAAGAGGCTTGTTAGTTAGGCTTGCTCCAGAAGTCGGAGATAGGAATCTTTACGACGTTGTCCTGTTCTCCTGGAATTTCAGCTCCTCATGTTTCGATGTGCTGATCGAATCTTAGTTTTGTCTGACTCGTTCTGACGCTACAGGTGACCGTGCCTTTTCAGTGGCTGCCCAACAGCTTTGGAACTGATCTGCTCCAACATACACTGATTTTAAATCTCTTCTTAAAACATACTTATTTACTGTTGCATATGGTCTCAAGTAAGCACAGTGGCGCAACTGTAATGTACTATCTGTTGCTGTGTTTTGTTAACCACCAGATTGGTACGAAACTCTGTGACTTTTATGGCACTTGGTATGTGAACACACAAAAAAATTGAGGGCATGATTCAAAAAAGTTAAGTGGTCGTAAAAAAAAATAGTCACACTCATGGTCCTCAGTCAAAAATGACCGACCATAGGAAATGAATGGGAAAGGGGAAAAAATTAAAAAGACCATGAGTGTGACTCCCAAATAAGGACTGCACAAGGGTTAAATCTGGAGATTGACTTGGGAAATCTAAGACTTTCCATTTCTTTGCCCTTATAAATTCCTTGACTGAGCTGGCAGGGTGTTTTGGGTCATTGTCCTGATGCAATATGAAGCACTTCCCAATGAATCTGGTGGCATTTTCTTGAATATTGGTAGTCAAGATGGTTTTGTACTCTTCCAAATTCATTCTGCTACTGTCATCATACATTAAGTCATCAGTAAAGTTGAGAGGGCCTGTTCCAGAGGCAGCCATGCATGCCCATGCCATGACACCACTTCCACCATGCTTTACAGATGAGGCTGTATGCTTGGGATCATTGCAGTTCCCTTTTTTCCTCCACATTTTTGCTTTCCCATCACTTAGATAAAGGTTCATCTTTGTCTCATCGGTCCATAAACACAGTTCCAAAACTCTTCTGGCTCACCTTTGTGCTTTTTTGCAAACTCTAATCTTGCCTTTCTGTTTTTGGAGCTGGTCAGAGGCTTGTATCTTGCTGTGTAGCCTCCGTTATTCTTTGTCAAAGTCTCCTGAGGACAGTAGATTGTCAGAGCATCACCCCAGCTTCCTGGAAGTTGGTGATTTTACAGACCGATTTTTTTTAGGGTTCATTTTCACAGCTTTTATGATTTGTCTGTCATCAACTACTGTTGTTTTCTCAGCCGATCAGGTAGTTGTTGGTTGCTGGTGTCGCTGGTTTCCAAACTCTTGATTTCTCCATGACCTTTGTTTTTGCTATAGCTCTAATTGACTTCCTCTTTTCTTTTAGCATCCAAATTGCTTGCTTTTCTCTCAAAGTCAGCTCCCTCATCTTCATCCTGGTTTGTGTGTGTCATCATCGAATGCAAGATTCATAATGCAGAAACAATGGATATAACTGATACGACACATTCCCTGCTTTTAATATCTGAAGAATTAATGCAACAGGACACAGCTGATCACTTAGAAAGGCCTGTGAGGCAACTTTTCCAATACTTATGCTCACATCAGATAGGGGGATGAAACTCTAAAAGTGCTGAACTTTTTAGCTGGTAAAACATCTATGTTTTGAATCACCCAATAATAAAATGTGACATTCTGAAGTTTTGTCTCATATTCATCTTTTAATCATATTTGTAAATCTCTTGAATGCACAGCCAACAGAGCAATTTTGTCTGTACTGTTCCAATACTTTTGAAGGGCACTGTATATATATATATATATATATATGTATATATATATATATATATATATATATATATATATATATATATATATATATATATATATATATATATATATATATATATGTGTGTGTGTGTGTGTGTGTGTGTGTGTGTGTGTGTGTGTGTGTGTATGTATGTATGTGTGTGTATATATATATATATATATATATATATATATATATATATATATATATATATATATATATATGTGTGTGTATATATATATATATATATATATATATATATATATGTGTGTGTATATATATATATATATATATATATATATATATATATATATATATATATATATATATATATATGTATATGTGTGTGTGTGTGTGTATATGTGTGCAGTATATATGGAATATATTATTTATTTATTATTGTTATTATTATTATTTTATTTATTTATTTTTTGTGAGAAGCTCTACATAAACATTTAAACATAAATAACTTAATTTTAAGATAATATTTTAATATTTGTTTTGGCTTTAGTACAATGACACATACAAGTCAATTATTTAAAGGTGCATTGTAGAATATTTGCCATTTAAAATGTCATTATTGAGCAAACATTAAAAAAAATCAGTGTTCAAAACGGTTCTTTTTTTTTCTGGGTTCTTTTCAATTATTTTAATTATTTTTTTTCTCTCACTAGATGTGATCTTGTTGTGACTACTCTAATCCACTCTCCCACCATATGATGATCACAGGCAACCAAATACATCTCAGACCATCTGATTAATCCAGCTTAGAGCTAAATTGGGCAGTTGTGACCTAATGGTTAGAGAGTCAGATTTGTAACCTCAAGGTAGCAGGTTTGTCAACAAATTCGCTGTAAAATGAAGTGAACAAAGGACCAAGTTCTTACTGACGCAGTTTGGATCTTCATTAAAAATAAGCAGAAAGCAGAAAAGCAGAAAAGGAAAAAAGCACCAGGCCCAGATTGCATTACACCAGTCTGTCTGAAATCCTGTGCTGACCAGCTGGCCCCCATCTTCACACAGATCACTGGAGCTGTGCGAAGTCCCTTCATGCTTCAAACTCTCTACTAAATGACTACAGGCCTGTGGCTCTAAAGCCCGATTTATACTTCTGCATCGAACTTACGCCATAGCCTATGCGGAGATGCACAGGCCTGCGCCGTAACCTACGCCGTACCTGACGTGCACCTCTCCAAAAATTTAACAGCGCGTTAATTCTACACAGACCGCAAGCGCTGTGATTGGTCTGCTAGAACCCCTCCCTCCGTATGCACTTGAGTTTTGTGTGCATTTATGAGCGCTGTAATATAGTTTAATGTTACACCTTCTTATTTAAAATAAAACAAAGAAAATAACAAGTGTCTTATTTATTATACTACATAGCATTATACATCACTAGTCCGCGACAAACAATGTTGATCTGCCGTGGTACACATCCTTGTGGAGATTGAAAGAATGGCATCTTCTCCTGTTCCGTTGTTGTCTCCTTTTTGTAGATTTAAATAATGATTTAATGATTTGATATTTATTTGCTGCTGTCACGGCTATGCTTCTCCGACGAGCCACTTCTTCTTCAGCTTTTGCCGTGGTACTGCGGGTTCACAAGCAACATGCCCATGGACACTGCATACTAGCATGTGTACTGCACGTCGATGTGGACGATGATGCAGAATTCTTGAAAACCGACGCACAGCTTACGGTGTGGAGGCTACGGCGTAGGTCTGACGCAGAAGTATAAAATGGGCTTTATGTCTGTGGTCATAAAGTCTTTTGAAAAACTCTTGCTGGTCCACCTGAAGGACATTACTTGACCCTTACTGGATCCTCTTCAGTTTGCCTACAGAGCAAACAGGTCTGTGAACGATGCAGTCAACATGGGACTGCATTATGTTCTGCAACATCTAGATAGACCAGGGACTTATGTGAGGATCCTGTTTGTGGACTTCAGCTCAGCCTTTAACACTATCATTCCAAACGTCCTCCTGCCCAAATTAACTCAGCTCTCCATGCACACCTCCGTCTGTCAGTGGATCAACAGCTTCCTGACAGACAGGCAGCAGCTAGTGAGACTGGAAAAATACACATCCAGCACCCGCATAATCAGCACTGGAGTTCCTCAGGGCTGTGTTCTCTCCCCACTGCTATTCTCCCTGTACACCAACGACTGCACATCTAAAGACCCCTCTGTCAAGCTCCTGAAGTTTGCAGACGACACCACACTTATCGGCCTCATTCAGGACAGTGATGAGTCTGCTTACAGACAGGAGGTTAAGGAGCTGGCTGTCTGGTGCAGTCTTAACAACCTGGAGCTCAACAAGCTCAAAACAGTGGAGATGATCGTGGACTTCAGAAGAAACCCCCCTGCACTCCCCCCACTCACCATCATGAACAGCAGTGTAACAACAGTGGAGTCATTCAGGTTACTGGGCACCACAATTTCTCAGGACCTGAAGTGGGACATTCACATGGAACTCCATTGTTAAAAAGGCCCAGCAGAGGTTGTTCTTCCTTCAGCAGCTGAAGAAGTTCAACCTATCACAGGAGCTGATGAAACAGTTCTACTCCGCCTTCATTGAATCCATCCCCTGCACTTCAATAATTGTCTGGTTCAGCTCAGCTACCAAATCTGACCTCAGAAGTCAAGTCAAGTCACCTTTTTTTATATAGCGCTTTTAACAATACAGATTGTGTCAAAGCAACTTTCCAATATCAAAATAGGAAAATAGTGTCAATAATGTAAAATGACAAGATTAAACACTCAATTTTCAGTTAAAGGCATTTCATTATTGATGTCATTGTCCAGCTCAGTTCAATTTAAATGGTATCTGTGCAATCAAGTCGACGATATTGCTGGAAATTAAGTTTCCTCAACTAAGCAAGCCAGAGGTGACAGTGGCAAGGAACCAAAACTCCCATCGGTGACAGAATGGAGAAAAAACCTTGGGAGAAAACAGGCTCAGTTGGGGGGCCAGTTCTCCTTTGGCTAGACGAACCAGCAGTTCAATTCCAACTGCAGCAAAGTCAGATTGTGTAAAGGACTCATTTGGTTCCCATGGTCTTGTCCCGATGGCTGTCTAGGTGACCAGGTCCTCAATGGGGATCTGTCTCTGGGGCTCATCTAGGTGTCCTGATCTCCCGCTGACGTTCAGGGTTGTAGAGGTCATCTCCAGTTGCTGATCCACCATCTGATCTGGATACAGACTGGATTGGGTGTCTACGGTGATCTTGAGAATAAGAAAGAAACAGACTAATATTAGCATAGATGCCATTCTTCTTACAATTTAACAACCACATCGAGTGTTATGGGAAGTGTTCCCAGTTCTGGTTGACCTAATTAATGCAGCCTAACAATCCTTTAATGGATTTGAATATTCAAAGTGTATTACTGTATTATGTGTATGCCAGGTTAAAGAGATGGGTCTTTAATCTCGATTTAAACTGACAGAATGTGTCTGCCTCCCGAACAGTGTTAGGTAGATTGTTCCACAGTTTTGGCGCTAAATAGGAAAAGGTTCTGCCACCCGCAGTTGATTTTGATATTCTAGGTATTATCAAATGGCCAGAGTTTTGAGAACGTAGTGGACATGGAGGACTATAATGCGATAAGAGCTCACTCAAGTACTGAGGAGCTAAACCATTCAGGGCTTTATAAGTAATTAACAAGATTTTAAAATCTATACGATGTTTAATAGGGAGCCAGTGCAGTGTTGACAGAACCGGGCAAATGTGGTCATACGTCCTGGTTCTAGTAAGAACTCTAGCTGCTGCATTTTGGACCATCTGCAATTTGTTTATTAAGCGTGCAGAACAACCACCCAATAAAGCATTACAATAACTACACTACACAACTACACTAACCTTGAGGTCACAAATGCATGAATTATCATTTATGCATTTGACTTTGAGAGTATAGTTCTCAATTTAGATATATTTTTAAGATGAAAACATGCAGTTTTACAAATGCTAGAACCGTAGCTGTCAAAGGAAAGATTGCAATCAAATAGCACACCTAGGTTCCTAACTGATGACGAAGAATCGACAGAGCAGCCATCAAGTGTTAGACAGTGTTCTAAGTTATTATATGTGGGGGTTTTAGGTCCGATAATTAACACCTGTTTTTTCAGAATTTAGCAGTAAGAAATTACTCGTCATCCAGTTTTTTATATCGACTATGCATTCCGTTAGTTTCTCAATTTGGTGTGTTTCGCCGGGCCGCAAAGAAATATAGATCTGAGTATTATCAGCATAACAGTGAAAGCTAACACCGCGTTTCCTGATGATATTTCTTAAGGGTAACATGTAAAGCGTGAAAAGTAAGGGCCCTATTACTGAGCCTTGAGGTACTCCATACTGCACTTGTGATCGATATGATACCTCTTCATTCACTGCTACAAATTGATGGCGGTCAGATAAGTACAATTTGAACCATGCTAATGCACTTCCACTAATGCCAACAAAGTTTTCTAGTCTGTTCAAAAGAATGTTGTGGTCGATAGTGTCGAACGCAGCGCTAAGATCCAGTAGCACTAATAGAGAGATACAACCACGATCAGATGATAAGAGCAGGTCGTTTGTAACTCTAATGAGAGCAGTCTCAGTACTATGAAATGGTCAAAATCCTGACTGGAAATCCTCACAGATACCATTTTTCTCTAAAAAGGAATATAATTGTGAGGAAACTACCTTTTCTGGTATCTTTGACAGAAAAGGGAGATTCGAGATCGGTCTGTAATTAACTAGATCTTTGGGGTCAATTTGTGTTTTTTTTAAAGAGAGGCTTAATAACAGCCAATTTGAAGGTTTTGGGAACATATCCTAATGACAATGCCAATGACAAATTAATAATAGCCAAAAGAAGATCTATGACTTCTGGAAGCACCTCTTTTATTAGTTTAGATGAAATAGGGTTTAACACCACAAGTTGTTGGTTTAGATGATTTAACAAGTTTATTCAATTCTTCCTCTCCTATAGTAGAGAATGAGTGGAATTGTTCCTCAGGGGATCTATATCTGTCAAAGTTAATTACCCATAGCATGCCCTGAATTGGTATGTGGGCCAAGCAAAAGCTGATTGTGTGGGCCAGAGAAAAATTGCTATGTGCTATCTGAGGTCCTGTATGACCATACCTATGACCATAGCTGGCCCTATTCTGGTCCTATATGCTGGACTAGATGGGTTCCACATGTCAGCCTCAACAAAACCATAACCAAGCCACTTGATACACACCCCTCCCAGATGAATAGTCACAACAATGACAATATTCTGAACAAATATTAAATCATGTTTAATCAGCAAACCAAGTTGAATGAATCTCACACCTAACATACAGCGTTATGGTCAGTTCACACTTTCAAAAAAACTGTTTAAAAAAACATGCTTATTTGTTTTGCTTGGTCAGTGTGTTCACCCTGTTGGAGTATGGCAGTGTGAATTGGCTTTTAGGTGCTTTGGAAAAAAAAAAATACAGTAAAATAAATATATTTGTTTAATGTTCACGCAATTAACATCAAATTCTTAAATAAGGTAGTTTCTCTATTTTTGCAATATTCAAGTTCATGTCCCTGAATAATATCGGCATGAACCCAAGTCTGAAGAGTACACACAATATCTAGTAGACAGCAATCCTTGTGAGTGAGAAGTCTGGCGTGGAGGCTGGATCTTGAACTGACTTCTGTCCAGGTTATCCGTCTTCACGAACTGCGCTGAAATACAATTCAAACAAACAATGTAGTGTGAGGCTCTTACATTCACAATGCTCATTTTGGTCTCGGTGGTGAAGTGTGCAGAAAATTCTGCTGGACTGAAGTCTTTGGTGAACAGTCTTCAAGAGTATCTTTCAGGCTCGCATGAGGTTTCTACAAGCAACAAAGTCTGCTTGAACAAAAACTTCACTACATACTACTAAAGTTTAGAAAATAATATACATACAGACCGTTACAGTTTGAAGTGAGGTGCGTTCACAGTACTTTGGTTCCATCTTACCGTTATTAATTTTAATTTCAAATAACTTTTTTATTATCAACTGTGTCTTTTTTGAATTATGATTGACCCCTCTGTAGGTTGTTGTGTATGAAGTGTCCTCAGAGCAGAGTTAAACAAGATGGCCTTGTAGGACATACATATATGGAAGCATATGTGTAGCAAAATTCAATGTGCAATGTAATATGCAAAATGGCAATGCAATATTCAAAATGGCAATGCAATATTCAAAATGGCAATGTATTTCTGTATTTAAATTTACATTTTCCATTACCCCATATGTGCAAAGTTTGGTGCAGAAGGAAAATGAAAATGAAATTATAGTATTTACATTTGCCATTTCCAACAGTAGTCTTAATATGTAAAGTGCATACCATTTTAACGCTTTATAAGTAGCGAAATTAAAATGAAAATATATAACCCGAATTGATTTGATATGTGTAACATGTCCAAGCAGAAATGGTAGCAAAATGATCATTTAAATGTTATTTGTCCTAAATGCATTTAGACTAACAGTTAGGACACTTGCGATTGCATTTTCATCACAACTCGTGGGATATGTGTAGCAAAATTCAATGCGGCTTTGAAAATGCATTCCGAGCTAACCACGCCCACCCTCTGTCAATCATTGCGTCAAGGTGGGGATTGGCGGAAGCGTGTTACGTTTAGATCGCTCGAGACATGGCGGCTGGAGATCTGATAATATCGTTGAATTCACTGGCAGATGAAGTGGAGCGTGAACGGAGATCAGCAGATTTTTACGCGTATGTAGGTGACAGAACTAGTGGGACGACCGGTGTTACGGTTTTACTGGTTTCCGTGTTATCTGGTGATCAACTTGCTGGTTCAGGTCTCCGCTCCAGATGTGATGGAACGACCGCAGCAGATTCGCCAATTCTGCAAGCTCAAACTGCTGTGATATTAAACTGTCTAATAAACGCACACTTGCTCATTACACGATTTTGGTATTCTTGTAATGATTACAACTCAATGGTATGATCGCCCGTAGCGGCTGAATTACAGAAAAAATGAAAAAAAAAAAAAAGTCTGTTTGGCACGGGTTTCGAACACGCGCTAAAAATAGTCGCGCTGTGGGGATGCCAGTAATGAGCGCACTGAGCTACCGAGCAGTTTTGAATTTACTGTCGGCGTGACATTGTACAACATGGCTGAATCAAGGAAATGTGCCCGTGTTAACTTGTGACCTCTGTTTATTTATGAAAATGAATATTATAGTAAAAGTAGATTACATTTTATGGTTTGTGATGGTAAAGTACATTTCATTGAGTCTCAGACAACTAGCCTAAATTTGGGGCTACTGTGGTTTAATTACAAACGATATAGTTAAACTATATTTACTATAGTAAAAACATGGTATATTTAATGGTACCATTAATTCAACGATATTATCAGATCTCCAGCCGCCATGTCTCGAGCGATCTAAACGTAACACGCTTCCGCCAATCCCCACCTTGACGCAATGATTGACAGAGGGTGGGCGTGGTTAGCTCGGAATGCATTTTCAAAGCCGCATTGAATTTTGCTACACATATCCCACGAGTTGTGATGAAAATGCAATCGCAAGTGTCCTAACTGTTAGTCTAAATGCATTTAGGACAAATAACATTTAAATGATCATTTTGCTACCATTTCTGCTTGGACATGTTACACATATCAAATCAATTCGGGTTATATATTTTCATTTTAATTTCGCTACTTATAAAGCGTTAAAATGGTATGCACTTTACATATTAAGACTACTGTTGGAAATGGCAAATGTAAATACTATAATTTCATTTTCATTTTCCTTCTGCACCAAACTTTGCACATATGGGGTAATGGAAAATGTAAATTTAAATACAGAAATACATTGCCATTTTGAACATTGCATTGCCATTTTGAATATTGCATTGCCATTTTGCATATTACATTGCACATTGAATTTTGCTACACATATGCTTCCATACACATACAGGAATATTTGATATTTATTTGATATATTTTTTTTTAAATATTTGAGGTTTTACTTACTAGTCAGATGGTTCATGGCGCTTTGGAGATGTTCTTCGACAGGAGATCCACTCCGCTCCAGCTCTGCAGCACAGCCATCAGCATGGAAGAATAGGAACAATATGTCACATAGCCAACAAAATGTAGTATACAGTGTCAGGATTATAAGAAATAAACAAACTACAGCAGGGGTCAAATGCAATAATAATAATAAACAAAACATACAAAGAAATCTTAAGAATTCATATTTTTAGGTTTTACAGATGCATGATGATATAGTTGAAATATATTGTGAAAAATTCATATAAAGTTATTTAATAAGATTTCTCAGATCACCTGTGTTTCCTGCATCTCTTTCAGCAGCTTCCATTACAAATTTTCTTGTAACTTCCCCTGTTTTAGGTATTTTTTTTTCTGACACTCTTGAAATCACAGTACAGTTTATCAATATTTGTTTGCAATGAAAGTTCAAAACGTGTTTGAAATAGTTTCAGCCTATATGTAAGTGACATCATCAATTGACCCCACAGTGCAGACTTTTAGGTTAAATTAATTAGCTTATAGTGACTTCCATTTATCTATTGACAAAATATCAGCAAAACATTTACAAAACTATCAAAACCGCTCATCTACTCATAAAAGGTGCTTAAAAGCTCAAACATTCATTAATAAGAGTTAGCTTACCTCTAATTGTTAGCCTCTATAGCTAGTTAATGGTTGTGATGCTAACAGTCTTTTTGAAGACACTAAACCACTCCTGTAAAGTAAATATTCAACAGAAACATGTCAATTACATGTAAGAAAGTGTCAGGAATGGTTGTATGTATTATTTGTGTAACTTTAGGGACTAAACTTACCTGAAAGCAGTGAAAACAGCAGAGAGACAGCCTTCTCCCTACTTGTCGGCTGAGTGAGTTGATGCCTTGTTACCATGGTAACCTCCTCCGCTCCAGTTTAAATGCGATTTGAATGCTCAACACGCACGCCCATTGGCCCTGTCCACACGAACGCGGTTATTTTCAAAACTGCAGCTTTTTCTATCCAGTTTGGCCGTTCGTGTTCATGTAAACGCTGCACCAGGTCACTGAAACCGAACATTTTGAAAACTGCCAGGGTGAAGATTTTCAAAAACTCTGACAGCAAAACCGGAGTTTTTGGCTTGTGAAGTCGGAGCCTGCGCTGTTATCTCCACCTACTGGAACCTTTTTCAGGTTTCTGATTGGCCAACATGGCCTAAAACACATCAAAGTTATGCATTTACATAAATAGTACATAAGTCAAATAACATGTCCTGAAACTTCATGTATTGTTTAATAGGCCTACATCAAACTGTAAATTGAATGAGAATATGAAAGCAGTGAATGCAAAACTGTTTAAACTGTTTGAAGTCAGTTGTACATAAATAAAACAACAGGATATACTATTGGTTTCACTTTATTTTGATGGTTCCTTTAACACATTCTATTGACTATAATTAATGTTGCACCTACATTTCTACTAACTCTCATTAGAGTGTTAGTAGTGTATTAGTTGACTGGTAGGGTTAGGGTTAGATTAAGTTGACACGTTCTTGCAAAGTTACTTATAGCCAGTAGAATATCTGTTGGGAGACCAACACAACAAGGAGTTAGTAGATATGAAGCAGACAGTCTACTAATACTCTTATGAGAGTTTGTTGACATGTAGTTGCAACATTACTTAGTGTCAACAGAATGTTCAAAAGGGACCATCAGAATAAAGTATTACCATACTATTCTATAATATAACATATCATATAATATCATATGGGGCATGAATATAATTTCACATTTAAACAATTAAACACACAGTATGAGCATTATGTTATGCATTTTAAAAATATTTTAAAAATGTATTTCAATATATTTAACAGTGTTTCACATATATGTGAATATATTACCTTTCTGTATGGGAAAACATTGGGATTTTAGTCAAACATATTTGAAATGAATTTTTAATCTGGGTCAAAATCGGCAATACTTATGTGGCCCACATATCTATATTTGACATCTGGCCCATGTCTTGTGTGCCGTCTTAAACCCGGTACCACCTCTGCCAAACCTGGGCCATGTTTGGCCCACATGCTGGATGCCAGTGCCAGATGCATGCCAAATCTGGGCCAAATTTGTTTGCTGACTGGGCTGTTTAACTGATGCTAAGGCCAACAAGAGAGCAGTCTTGAGTGGCATGAGCTGCAGGTCAGCCGTTTGAAGGGGCTCAAAAGGAGGGCCCGTAGGACTATAGATAAGTCCCATGTCGGCACAGTTCTAGGACGAGGCAGGTTCAATCTCCGATTTCCCCTTAGAGACTTAACAATCAAGTCACTTTTGCCGATTGACTGGCCAGCTACAAGAAAATAATTCATCCCTGATCTCCCTGATAATTCATCCCTAATCCCTGATCCCTGATCCCTGACCCCTTTAAGTTCAGCCACCGCCAGGTTGGCCATGGCCTTGCCGATAGCCTGTGCTGTCGCCTTGGTAGTGCACAGGGCCAGTCCTGGCACTGTGCGCAGCTCCTTGAAAGTGTTGGGATCTCGGCCAGACTCGTCCAAGTCACGCAGAAGTTTGGAGAACCACCATCATATGCAGTACTGAGCTGGCCTGGCCAGCCACTGCATAAGCCCTGTTCACAAGGGCGGAAGTCATCCTGCAGGGTTTGGAAGGATGCGCTTCAGCCTTGAGTCCACATGCCAGTGGTGGGCAAAGGTGAGCCCAAGCCGCTCGCAGCCGACGAGTTACATTATCAAATCAAGCAACAGTATCAAAGTAAACAGGAGTTTACCCATAGCGTCAAGCGACACAAAGGGAGAGACACAGAGGGAGAAACATTGCTGGCTGTTATGTGATGGCAATTTAACCTATTACACAAACTCACATGTTTATCATGAGGCTGAATCCAGTTATTTATAAGGAAGTTACTTATTGATGTTTTTTCTTTCCATCTTGATTAACATGACACTTCCACATTGTTCCTGTACCCATGATTAAACCGCTATTTCTCTCCCGGCATTTTCAAAGGCACGTAAAATAAGCTCATTGTGGCTTGGCCTGAGACATAGTCTGATGGTCTAACGAAATCAAATTTTAATCATCTTTTACTGTACCAATGTTTGTGGTCCTTATATTTCCTATTTGAGCCAATGCAGATGAATGAAGTTATTTAAGGACAAGACCACCCCCCAAATGTAAAGCAAAACATGATTGGTTATAGCGAGATGATTGGTCAGCAAAGTGAGGTATAAAAAATCTGATTTGCTTGAGTAGATGGTGTTATAAAATATATGTTTGTATTTGCAAATCTCACTTTATTTTTTGTGAATTTAATTAATGTTTGTGAAACTCTAAGATTTTTGGATCTCATTCTATTTATTTGTCAGTATTATTATTTTTTGTTAATCTCTAAAGATTTATTTGTGGATCATAATCTATCCATTTGGAATTATACAACAATTCTACACATTCATGTATTAGTTTATATTTCAAAACTACATTTTGGTGTCAGTGAATGTAAATTCTGGTGTATCTTGTGTGAAGCGCATGTGTCGAATGTCTGTGTTCGCACGAATCTGTCCTTGCTGCGGCCTGTAGCACGATGACGTACTGGATCAGATCCAATATGTAGTGGATTACGCGCATGCGCTATATAAGTCTACAATAAATTCAGATTTTTAAATTACATTTAATCATTTTGCAGAGGCTTTTATCCAAAGCTACTTAGTCTAAGGACTTATTCTAAGTGAAGTCTAACGCAGTAAATGCAGTAAGGGGTTTTGATCTACATTACAATACGCGATGACCTACATTACATTACAATGTAAAGACTTTAATGTCTAAATTCATCCACAACGTTTTTGTCTTTACTGGCAACTTCAAAGTTGTTGTTTTTTTTTGTTTTTTTTTTTTTTTTCCCATTTCATATGTTATCGCCAGGATGCCCACATCAGTGCTGTATCCATTATTATCAGTGATGGGAATAACGGCATTATAAATAAACGGCGTTACTAACAGCGTTATTTTTTTCAGTAACGAGTAATCAAACGAATTACTGTTTCCCCCGTTACAACGCCGTTACCGTTACTGACAATAACGTGTGGCGTTACTATATTATATTATTAGAATTTAATTTTTCAGTTCATCTTAATGGATGCGCAGTGCAGCTGTATTTGACGTACCGTAAACTCTAGTGTGAAGCGCATGACTCGCCGTCGCTTTCTCTCACTTACACGCACGCAAAGAAAGATACAGAGCAAGAGAATCTTTCATAACATTCAGAATTGACGCGCTACATGAAAACGATATTCTTTGTTGTATTTTCCTGTAAAAATAACGGAGTTCCTTTGGGATTCTTCAGCTTTTAAGAATTGCCGGTTTCTCTAGTAGTGGGCGGTACTAATGCGCAAACGACAATCTCACTGGCTGGCGCTCACCTATTATCGTCCCTGTTTTGATTTCAGCAAATCAATTCAAGCGAACTCAGACAACGTGATTAATATTCATGAACCCAGCAGCTCATTAGTGCGTTTTATATTGATGAATATGCATTCATACTTGGTTATTCTAATTACTAAAGTTCTATCATCATATAATATCTGTTTGACTGATTGATACTAAGTGTCAGTAGATAAATAGTGTAGATTAATGTACAATGTTTTATAATATAATTTATTCTTTTTAGTGTCCATTTCATTAATTTAACATATTTAATATTGGGGGAATCCAAAGTTATTTGACATTTGAACTTTTTTTTAAAAAGTAACGCAATAGTTACTTTCCCTGGTAATTAGTTACTTTTATAATGATGTAACTTAATTACTAACTCAGTTACTATTGGTGAGAAGTAACTAGTACCTAATTACTTTTTTAAAGTAACGTGCCCAACACTGATTATTATACACTGTGATAGGTTGCCTTATTTTTTTGTTAGGTCAACTTTTTTTTTATTTTTACAATCAACTTAAGTTAGCTCAACTAGCAACCGACAACTTAAAAACTTTAGTTCATCTAATGAATAAAAGTCAGTCTACTGAGTGTTAAAACTCGTTGTATGTCTAATCTCTGGTTAGTTGGATGTTGATTATAGTGAAAGTGGTTCTGTGACAGTCAGTTAATAGAAAGGACTTTCCAAACAGTTTGTCTACAAAAAGTTGTAATCTAGCAATTAGACTCACAGCTAAGCAGGGCTGAGCCTGGTCAGTACCTGTATGGGAGACCTGGGAAAACTAGGTTGCTGTTGGTAGAGGTGTTAGTGAGGCCAGCAGGGGGTGCTCAACCTGTGGTCTACGTGGGTCCTAACACCCCAGTATAGTGATGGGGACACTATACTGTCAAAAGAGCACCGTCTTTCGGATGAGACGTTAACCCGAGGTCCTGACTCTCTGTGGTCATTAAAAATCCCATGGCACTTCTTGTAAAAGAGTAGGGGTGTAACCCCGGTGTCCTGGCCCAATTCCTGCAACTGGCCCTTGTCAATCATGGCCTCCTAATAATCCCCATCCACTTGATTAGCTCTCTCTCTCTCTCTCTCCTCTCCATCTGTAGCTGGTGTGTGGTGAGCGCACTGGCGCCGTTGTCCTGTGGCTGCCATCGCATCATCCAAGTGGATGCTGCACACTGGTGGTGGTTGAGGAGAGACCCCCCACATGATTGTAAAGCGCTTTGGGTGTATAGCAATACACAATAAAAGCGCTACATAAATGCTTCATTCATTCATTCATTCATTCATCAAGAATCAGCTTGTGAACCTCAACAATGGTGACAATTAAAAAAAAAAAAATAAATCATGCAGCAATGCATGCTGGGAGCCATGGATGAGTTTTTTTACTATGCTAGTAACCAGCATGTGTTGCAGCATGATTTTTTTTTTTTCACTATTGTTGAGGTTCACAAGCTGATTCTTGATGTCTGTGTGAGTCTAATTGCTATCATAGATTAAAACTTTTTGTGGACAAACTGTTTGGAAAGTCCTTTCTACTAACTGACTGTCACAGAACCACTGGCTTTTAGAACCACTTTTACTAAAATCAATATAATATTCAATTAAGCAGAAACTGGACACACAATGAGTCCATGTTCACTCTCAACAAGATCAGTCTCTCTCAACAGATGACTGTCATTATAAATATATAACAACCAACTACTGATCATTTTCTCTGGGTTTTTAAGTCGTAACAAATATGTTGAAAAAACACATAGTTACAAGAACCAGAGAAAAAAAAAAAATCACTCCACCAACTAACACAGACGTCAAGGGTCGAGAGCCCAACTAAAGCAGACACTGATCTCTAACATGGTTACTTCAACTGAAACAATAAATCAACAGCTAAACCTTAGTTAATTCTCAATAAGATCTTCTGTACATGTCTGACAAAAATAAAGTCAGTCTGGTTATTAATAAGTGGAGCTGGTGATGCTGTTTGTGAGGTAATTTAATCAGATCTTGAGATTTAATGTATTTTATTTCAGATGATTTCATCTAAACATGTGTCTAAAGTCAGTTGTTGTTCTTGTGTTTCTCTTTTCTGTCAGTGATTCTGTTTGTCAACAGCAGGTGTTCATCACTAATGCTCAATCAGCACTTAATCACTTAATTACTTAACTGCAAGTTTTAAAACTTACATGGTTTAAGCCAAAGGAAATTGATTTACTCAAACGGTTTGAGTTACCCTAACTTGTTGGGTTTTACAGTGTGAAAACATTTTATGTTAATTATTAAAATATTATCATTGTTTTATATTTTGCTTGCTTAATTTATGTTGCTGCTGCTGTTACTGTCAGTTAGCTGTCATGTGGATCAGAGTTCATATTTTTACTGATTTAAAATTTGTTCATCCGCACCATGTTTGAGAATCGTGTGCTGAGTTACTGTATATTTGCATCTCATCACAACTTGTTTAAAATGTTTGTTCATTATAGCGTAAACGTTTGTTTATTTTTAAGAGGACAAAAAGAGAGAAAAATATTGTCCATGCTATGTCGAAAACTTTGAAAATAAACAAATCTAAAAGAAAGTTTTTTTTAAGAGGAAAAAAGAAGAGAAAAATACTATCCATGCTATGTAGAAAACTTTGAAAATAAATGTAAATCTAAAAGAAAGCGGACTGTTAAAAAAAGAGTAGTATTGCTAAAACATGTTTAGTTCCTCTGACAGATTTTTTAACACTAAGTAGACTGACTTTTATTCATTAGATGAACTAAAGTTTTTAAGTTGTTGGTTGCTAGTTGTGCTAACTTAAAGTTGATTGTGATAGGTTGCCTTATTTTTTTGAGTTAGGTCAACTTTTTTTTTTTTTTAGGATACAATAAGCACTGTAACATGATATGAAGAGTTTATTTGCAAAATCAGATAATTCCATTCTTTTTAATTTTGAAAATCATGTTGTTGTTTTTTTTAATGTTTTTATTGCGTTTTATTGTGTTAATTAGCTGGGGGTTTTTTAACCTAGTCAAAATGACCAACTGCAGTTTGAGATGAATTGGAATGCACAATGAAGAAACATGATTTCTGAGAACTGTTAAAAACTGAGTTTTTTTGTTTTTGCAAATGAACTCTTCAAATGCAGATGTTGCACTGTAAAAAGCTAATTATAAAGATATGCATCACTCTGACAGTTAGCCTAAATGTCTTTTTGATTAGGCTATATCCGTCATGTTTATTTAAATTTAATCAGGGATATTAAATTAATGCAGATTACTTTTGTTTATTTAGATTTTATATTATTCTAATATAGCTACAAACATTTTCAATAGGCTAATAATAATAAAAATAAAAATAAAAATTATATTAAGACTTTACCTCGCTAATAATGTCTCAGTCAGGTAAAATAAATGTTTTATTAGTTGCTTTTCACACATCGTCTACAATACAAAACACTAAAAAAAAAAAAAAGTCTCCATAGAGAGAGATGGAATGGATCATAACGGAATGGATGGTATGTCTTTAGCCATTAGGTCTCTCTATCTCCAGGGATTTTACTTGCATATGAATAACACACACAAAAAAAAATAGAAATGGTCATCTTTGTGTTAATATACCTTGTCCCTGACCGTGTGTGTATTTATTTGTAGGAGGATTGACTAAAACCCCAGGATAACGGAACCCCGACTGACAGGATTGTTTTTCTTGTTTTTATTTTTATATGGTTTAAAAAGATATTCGCATATTTTAGTAGGCCTATAACTTTTATACTCTGTCACGTAGGCCTATAGCACAGAGAGTGAGAACGAAAAATAATATTTGATTCATGAACGAATTATTGACAGAACTATAAGACTATTATGGAAAAATAAAGACAATAAAACCCATTTTTTCATAAAGAACAAACAAAAATTGCAATTAGTAGATCTGTATTTCCAAAACGAATCAAACTGCTAAAAAATAAACTCATTCATTCAAAACTAAGCTATCCTTTCTTAAATAAAGTTTGAATAGCCTGCACTGCTGGTTTAAAATCACAGTATTCTATAATTTGTGTAAGCCTGTGAAACACACCTATATATCTCGTAATTAATTTACATTTAATACTAGCTTTAATGTCAGCCCCACTTTGCCCATGTGCATTAAAATCCAATACTGCGCATGCACATAAAACATACGTATTGGATCTGATCCAGTATGTCATTGTGCTACAGGCTGCAGCGAGGACCTTTTGGGGTTTGCGTACGAGTCAAATGAAGTATACTTTACAAGGCTGTGCGTAAGACTGTATGCATACGCTAACATACATGTAAAAAAAAAAAAAGGATACTTTGGCCTTAAGAAAACTATCAGAAGGTTGAGCAATAATTGCTCTCCACACAATGTTCCAAGACTCACGCAGAATAAACAGCCACAAAACTTGCATCATCTTGAGAACAACACCTTCCAGCCACTAGAGTTAAGCCAATATAAAGAGATGAAACTGCTTATGGAAAAAATCATTTTGGTTTTATTATTTGTAGACATAGGCACTGGGCAAATGCAGGCTTTTCTAACAGAAAAACATAAAATAATAAGCATTATCTATATATTTATATTATAAAATAAGTATTAGGCTATTTTTATTTATTATAAATCTTTGCTTATGTTTTCACTGTAATAATTCCCCACATGGTCTTGAATTATGAACTAGTAAATGAATACAAGTTTATTTAACTAATGTAAAAATAAGAATTAATGATTTTCTCGTCAGAAATTATATCCTCCGCTGAATCAAGCCATGCATGGCATGGAAATCTTCTTCTGAGGTATTCCTAAGCCTAATTCCTTGGATGATAGCGCGGGTGTGACTACATTACAGACAATGAGCTCAGGTGGTTTGATATGAATTACATAAACATAAAATAAGTTTCATTCAAAATTAGACATTTCAAGCATTCTATAGACATGTCTCTTGTCTATGAGACAAGCATTCGCTGAGTTTTGCTTCATTTTTGTGAACCGAAACTCCAAAAGAAAGTGCAGTAGTTTACTTGTTGCATTCTGATGTATAGCTTCAATTGCTGTTGTTTGTAATAGCGAATGAAATCTTGTTACCTGTGAGGTTTTTCTTAAATAGGCCTAGAATGAAATGAACAGCTAAAATCTTTTTTTTTCTGTCATTTTAGACCGCGTTCAGTAGTCTAAATGTCAAATTATGTTTTACTGGTTATGTATAAGGTTATTTCTGTTTTGTCAATAACATGCAGCAGCCTTGAAAATATAGAAAATATGCTTTATTTTATTATTATTATTAATCTTGTAAGCGCCACTAGCAGCCTACACGATAAAGCCACAGGATTCTTGTGAGTAAGTTTGGCTCGCCTGCTGCTTCTCTTCTACTGAAAATAAACTGAGCTCGCAGTTGTCGCATACACGGTGTAGTATGGAACATGGAGGACAAAAGGGGCATTTCAGGGCAGCTCACACGTTTGAAACATATTAAAGCACAATCTAATTTTTTACCCATGAAAAAAAGATCTAGTTCAGTTTTTGTTCAAATGACCAGAAGCCACATGGACCTGTGAGTAAAAGTAATATCCTATCAAAAGAAAATAAAGAGTTAAAATCTTTACATTTCTCATCTCATTACATTTATTAATTTACTTTAGTACAGCAGATAGCTATACAACACTACTTACTTACATTATAAACTAAAGAAAGTATTAATATGAGGGTAAATCAAGCGTAGCGTTAGTTCTGGCAGGTCACGTTAGTCAAGCTCGCATCAGCTGACTCTCACCTATACCTTCTGACCTTCTACCTATAGGAATATGACACCTATCTAAGCATCCATATATAAGGTCCTTCAGTATTATTAGCAGTTTTCGCATTGCTCAATAGCTAATTACCCTCATCCATCCGCAACTCCTCCTCTTTCAGTCAGGATTCAGCCTTCTGATTCTTCTTTGAATCAGACTAATTCTAAAATGTGTATATAAAATTACTGAACTTTAACAATATCTGCAATACGTTTGTTGGTTCTGTTCTGTTTACCCTGGGGGGCTATCGCTGCTCTCCCTGCTCTCATCCATGCTAGACTGCATGGATATGCAGGGAGTTCTTGCCCAGAACAGAACGATACCGCCAATCCAAACTGTATGCTAATTGTCAATCATCTTTGACGATAGTGGTCCTGACAGAAATAGAGTCTAATGCCTTAAATAACATTACACAGTCAAAATTGGCACCTTAACATGGCCAAATTTCACGTGTTCCATTTATAATGTTTTGGCCCAGTCTGCCTTCCATAGGCATTTGTTCCTGTCCGCGTTCCATACTTTGTTGACACATCGGTGCCTCATAATTAGTCATGAGACTGCGTGTTTTTATCCTATCAGAAGACACTTCGCATAATTATTCACCACAGCATGTGTTGTGTTCCAATGACAGACGCTTCAGACCAGGGGTCGCCAAATTTGATCCTGGAGAGCTGGTGAGGAATTTAGCTCCAATTTGCTTCAACACACCTACCTGGAAGTTTCAAGTATACCTAGTAGGCCAAGACCTTGATTAGCTGCTTCAGTTGTGTTTAATTAAGGTTGGAGCTAAACTCTGCAGGACACCGGCCCTCCAGGACCGAGTCTGTTGACCCCCGCTTCAGACTGTGAGATTGCATACATTAAGTGAGAGACGCACGTTTATTGATCGAAGGTGAACTTTTGTTTTGTAAGAGTTTGCCACAAACACAATTCATTCACTTAATGAGTATAATCGTTTTTTACAGCTTCTTGATGCAACCCATCAAAAGGCTTATTTAAATATGCCTTAATTATTAAAGGTCCAACTACGTGTTCATATATTTTCGATGAAGAGTGCAAATGCAAATGGCTGTGGATTTGTGTTTTTAGCTCAATGGGAACAAAAAGATACCGTCTGAAACCGACGCTGTGTGTGTTGTTACTCTCCCCTTTTCCTCCTCCTCTCCACAACACAGCACGTCCACTTTTGTAGCGTTTTTCAAAACTGTGGTGAGAACTAACCATAACCTGAAACAGGAGATTTCCCGACCCTTTAAGGGGTAGTTCACCCGAAAATGAAAATTGTCATTAATCACACAAATAAAACTAAAATAATGACTTTATTCAACTTATTCTTCTCCTCCACGTCACCCCAGGACCATTTTGGAGCGCATCACAACGTGATATACGCGTACTTTCCTCTGCACATAAACAAGGTGCAGCGCATGCATGTTCTACATCAGCAGCACCACACGCATGCATCGTGATACTTTTAAAAATGCCGCCAGGATGAGGCGGATGAGAAAAAATTATGAATAAAGTCATTATTTTTGTTTTCTTTGCGCACAAAAATATTCTCGTAGCTTCGTAAAATTACAGTTGAACCACTGATGTCACATGGACTATTTTAACGATTTCCTATATGTTTCTGTATCTTGACCATGGTAGTACCCTTGCTGTCTATGGAGGGTCAGAGAGCTCTCAGATTTCATCAAAAATATGCTAATTTGTGTTTCTGAAGATGAACAAAGGTCTTACTGGTTTGGAATGACATAAGGGTGAGTAATTAGTTACAGAATTTTCAGTTTTGGGTGAACTATCCCTTTAACCCCCATTTGCACCCTGGGCACCAAAAATGGCTCCCCACTGATCCGAATGTGTGAGTATTTTTACAATACTTGGCCTTCACATTACTTCACATTTCTTTTCTTTTTTAATAACTCTGCAAGTAAATTGTAATTTTATGTTTCAACCACAAACAGCAAGAAAAATGCAACTTAAAATGAATCAATTTACACTGCACTCTATTAAAAATAATCCATATATAACTGAGAAATTTACTAATAAGAGGGGAAATATACTGTACTACGATTTGGGTAGGCTATCTTGCTTCATATATTTTAGGGGTAAATGAAGGTGAGTGAGCCATCAGATGTGATCTCATCTACAACCAAATTTCTTATTTGTTTCCAGGTTTTCCACCAATATCAGAACAGAATCACTCTCTTTTCTTGTGAATGAAATGTTGTCATTTAACGAGAGTGTAGTTTTAAAACTGTACTTTGTCTCCATCTGCTGGTCAGTTTTGAAATTTCAAACTGTTTGTTCCAAAGGTTTCCCTGACTTTGTGTGCCGTCTATCGTCTGTATCCATTGTCGGTAATGAGAAATGCATAGATTTGCAAACTAGGTCTTTCTTTTTCTTTTTACAACTCCACATGAAATCAAGTACTAGCTGAGATTGCACAATCCTGAAAGCCCGCCCAGCTCAAGTAGCTAAATTGTACCCAACTTCCTTAAAGTGAAAGTAGACTTTCTCCAACTCTTCAGTCTCAGCAAGCTGTAAGTACACTTCTGTTGATTCATGAACTCAACTTCCTCGAAAAGCTTGGGCATGCTAATTGTAATGTGGCATGATTGTGAAATAAATTTGGTTTTATTAATTATTAAAATCGGTTTATAAATGTGTTTATATGTATATATATATATATATATATATATATATATATATATATGTATATATGTGTGTGTGTGTGTGTGTGTGTGTGTGTATATATATATATATACACACACACATATACATATATACACACACACACATATACATACTTAAAAGTATATACATACTTAAAAAGTAGAAATTAATGCATTCTTGAAAAAGTACAATTTTATCTCAGTTCAAATATTCTTATCCCGAGTAGCCTCTCTCTGGGCACTTTCTCCTCAATACTTATATTTTGGTGTTTGACATGTGAAAGTACTGAATCAAAATCGACACAAATCACTGACTGCAAAGACAAAGGCCCCTTTGTCTTGCTCAATAGTGATACAAGTTTAACTTCTTTCCCTATTCCTTAGAAACAGTTGGGAACTAAACCATGCTGCTTTTGTGTGAACAGCCAACCACCTGAGAAAAAAAAGTTATTATAAATACATCCTGAAAAACTGCATATTAATAGATAAAATATAATGCTATTTTAGCTGAAGAACACAAGCATTTCCTGTACATTTTTAAAGTGATGATGGATTTTTGAAAATGACCTTTCATGCAGAGTGTAACACAGCTCTAAGTGAATGAAAACATCCTGCAAAGTTTTAAATCTTAATGTGCACCGTGTATAAAGTTATTGCCTGCGTCCTAATGTGCATATTATCCATCCTAAATTCTATGTGAAATTAGTAATTTTCAATACTATTTAGGGCAGTTAGGGTAGTATGCAGATTAGGACGCAGGGACAGTCTTTCAAAAGAAAGAGTCGACCAGTCGTTTTTCCAAGCCGTTTCATGCTGATGTCAATATGAAACATTAGCATATTGCCCGCCCACTTGTTGGTCTTTTCCAGTTGGTCTGAATGAAAGTGCAAATTCATTCTTTGCCACTAGGTGCTCCTTTTGTAGCCGCAAAAAATACCGGTTTGCCCGTTAAAGCTGTACACAAAACAGCATTGAGCTCACAAACGCTGCTTTACAGGTATGATGAAGTGTAAATGAGACCAATCACCACAGAATAGCATCACGCAAAGGAGGGGTTTGGAAAAATTAATCGTTGAGTGAATCTTTTGGGAGTCCTTGAGCAAGTAAGGTAAAAATAAATGCATATTGACAATGACTGGGCCATATTTTAATGATCTAAAGGCATGGTCTAAAGCGCGCAAGCGCACTCAGGGCGTGTCCAAATCCACTTTTGCTAGTTTAACAACGGGAAAACGGTCGGCGCGATCGGGCGCATGGTCTCTAAACCAGGGTTGGGCAAACTCGGCACTTCCAGGCTACTTTCCTTCAGAGTTTAGCTTCAACCCTAATCAAATGCACCTGAACCAGCTAATCATTGTCTTCAAGACTAGTAGAAGGATACAGGTAGGTGAGTTTTATCAGGGTTGGATCAAATCTCTGCGGGAAAGTGGTCTGGCAGGGCCAAGTTTGACCATCACTGGTCTAAACGGTTGTCCCTATTCTCTTAATAGGCTTGTTTGAGATGTGCCTCGCCTCCCCTGAAATGTAGGCGAGAGTAGGCGGCTGCAGTGAGGGGAGGAGTGAAATAAGTGCAGTCAAGACGGACAGTTCTGCCCTCTCGAAGTGGAACAGATACATACGAGATCAAAGGCAGATATCGCGTTATTCTCACTCATATGCTGTGCTGCTGATAAACATGATATCATTTCAGTTCTGTTGCTTTTATATGAACATAAATTATGAACAAGACACTCAAAGTGCTTGCTGTTTAATTCATACAAAAGGCGTATTTATCCATTTTTATTTGAATTCAAACATGTATTTAGATTTTTATACAACAATCACATCTCACGCAGAGATCGCACTGTCAGTGTTTGGGAATATTCACGCACAATTTAAATACATAGTAGCATGAAATAAGATAAAAATAAATAAATAAAACGTTTTAGAAGAGAAGGCATCATCACGGTTGTCTGAACCAATCAGCATTAAGCCGTGTCGTCAGTCAGTCATTTCCCATCATGCTTTTGATCAGCGCAGTCGGTGGAGAGCAACTGCGCGCGATTGCTCAATCCGACAACAGCTGCCTCGCTGTAGCTAGTTTTTTTGGCACATGTCAGCATGACATCAGAGCAAGGCGAACGTAACTCAGACACTTTTCTAACAGGCATGCATCTCGCGTTGATCACCGGTGATCGGTTCTGCGCAGATTTTGCTCATCTCAAACAAGCCTATTATACTTGCGCCAGGTGTATGACAGGGCCCAAAGTGTTTTTTTTTTTTATCTTGTATGCATGTTAAGCTCTTGTTGGGGACTCCCAAAACCAAAATAGGAACGTTTCATTACCCATAATAGGGTCACTTTAAAAGCATGCCGTAAACTGCATAACTGATTGCAGATTTCTAGATTAAAATTAAAAATAGCAAAACAAATAAGAACTTCTCTATTTTATCTCTGAGAAAAGGCAAGATACTATTAATAGCTGTGATTTTTTTTTTTTTCCCCCTCAGAACGTGTTGCATCTTGTGATAACACAAAATGACAGCTATTGAAGTCCAGGGAAACCCACAGACGTCGAGACCTTGCAGATCAATGGGTCTCTTTCACAACATCAAGGTAAGATTCCAAATATAACCCCTAATTATATTCATAGAAATATGACTTCTCGAATGAAAGTGTCCAGTGACACAACTTTCTCCACATTAGGGAAAGGCTAAATCAGGCCAAAATATGATAAAAATAAATAAATAATAATATGCAATGAATTATTTAATATTGCAACAGAGAGAGAGCGGGGATAACTGCATGTAATGTTTTGTAATTAAACATTTGTAATGATGAAGCTGCAGTTTAGTATATATATATATATATATACACACACACACACACACACACACACACACACACACACACACACACACACATATATAAACACTACAGTAAAAAATTAAAATCAAATTAATTGCTTTACCTGTGCTTTAGCATGTTAACATGCAATTAAGTATTATATAGTCAACTAATGAAAACAGTGTACTTTGTTAAAGCATTCACAAAAGATTAAAATGTGATTTAAAAAGTTCTTGAAGGTAAAACTTAATTTGACATTAAGTGTGCTTTTTAAAAGCGTTCTTAAAGGGTTACTCCACCCCAAAATGAAAGTTGTCATTAATCACTTACCCCCATGTCATTCCAAACCCATAAAAGCTTCGTTCATCTTCAGAACACAATTTAAGATATTTTGGATGAAAACCGGGAGGCTTGTGACTGTCCCATTGACTGCAAACAATTTTCACTGTCAAAGCCCAGAAAAGTATGAAAGACATCATCAGAATACTCCATGTGCCATCAGTGGTTCAACCGTAACATTATGAAGCTAAGCGAATACTCTTTGTATGCAAAAAAACAAAAAAAACAAACAAAAAAATTTATTCAACAAATCGTCTCCTCTGCATCAGTGTAGCGCCATTTTGGAGAATATCCGCTGGACGCAAGCTGCGTACGCTGTTCTGTGTCAGCCGCGCTTCACAGAACAGCCTCCCGGTTTTCATCCAAAATATCTTAAATTGTGTACTGAAGACAAACGAAGCTTTTACGGGTTTGGAATGATATGGGTGTGGAATGACATGGGTGTAAGTGATTGACAATTTTCATTTTGGGGTGGAGAAAACAGGGTAATGAAAGTTTATTTAAAAAAAAATAATTTTTTAAATAAAAAGTATTTTCCACAAGGGTATTGGAGAAACAACATTTTGAGGTATTGGGAGTCTGTGCCTGCAGTTTGACATGATTTCAACAGGTCATGGAGTTTGTTTATGGAGTCTTTAAAAATTAGCATCAACACTGTAAGAATGAACTTATCTTAGCATTTGTTTAATTTAAATTTAGCAATAGAAGCTTCTTTTAATAACCTATTATTGTTGAAATACATCTTTATTTTTGAGAGGTGTAACTAGGTTGAGTTCCCTAACTTTATTAGTCTCAACAGATTGGGCCTGATGACTTCCTGCATAATTGTAATTTCCTTGCATTCACTGCACATCCTTATATTGTTACATCCCAGATGTAAGGGAGTAACAGGAAAGTAAACATAAAATTGGTTGGTGTGAGTGAATACCAGTCCCCTGCCAGGCACAACAGACACATCAAATTACAAAAACCAAGTGTTTGATTTACAGGATTTCCAAATGACAAAGTAAAATAGGAAGCAAAATAGACTTCAGGAGGGGGAAAGGCCAAAACAACAAACAAAAGGACCCTCTGACTAGTTAGGGAGTAAAACTGTGTAAGCTGACAAAACAAAAGAAAATTAACAACAGAAGTGTACACTAACTCCCTAACTAAGCAAAAACAAGAGAAAAAGATTCACAGAAATAAAATGGCACCCACCTCCCTACAGCTTCCAACATAGAGAAGACACATGGTGCAACAACAACACTACTTACGTACTCGGATGGCTTCAATAAGCCATAACTTGAGTAAGTTTTATAGTATCAATCTCTGTGACAAAACTACTAAGACCAGCAAGAGATACAGCACTCTGGAAGTCAAGCTTCAGTGTGGTAGGCATGTTGAACAGCTTTTGAGCTTGCAGCCTCTTGCACAATAACGAGCAGCAGGTGCAAGTGATCACCTTCCTCTCCTCCGCACCTGGTTGAGCAGCAGTAACACACTGAGAGACACAAGGAGAGAGAAAGATGGCACACAGCAGCACGTAGAATCCAACAATACTATATAAATAAACACGGAGCGTAGTGCTGGGCGGTATACCGGTTCATACCGAATACAAGTGTTTATTTTTCTTATGATATGAATTTTTAAAATACCGCAATACCGGTGTTATTTTAAAAACGTTCGGAACGCGACACTGTTTGTGAGGGGTCTCTTTTTCACTATTGCATAGTGGCAAGCACACGTGTCACTAAGCGTTAAAGTTCTTAAGCTGTAGAACTAGTAGAACGTGATGACACAGAAGAACTCATAGTGTAACTCTAGTTCCGCTCTTAACCGCTCTTTAGTGTAACATTAGATGCATGTTGATTTTATCAGACCATGTCGCGATTATAAATGAGAGTGACTCCTGGTTAACATGTATTAATGAGTCATGTTTAGTCACTATTTAGTGTGGAATTTTTCTACAATATTCACTCATCATGACAGTACAATAGGGCATTCTAAGTCTATCTACTGCAGTTTTTCCTCCTTCAATCAGTAAACACCCGGTCATGCCTGAAAAAGAAAAATACAGTGAAACCGGTATAATTTTGAAAAATACTGTGATATAAATTTTTGGTCATACCGCCCAGCACTAACAGAGAACGTAACTATATATATATATATATATATATATATATATATATATATATATATATAAATATAAATAATAATAATAATACATCATTTTTATGCTCTGAAATGACTGTACAACCAAAGAACTTGACTTTGCTACAACACCACTTGGCTTGGCCTGAACATTTAAAACCAATTACCAGATTAATATTTTCCTACTTAATGGTTGTTGTTGTTGTTGTTGTTGTTGTTATTGTTATTGTTTTTCCCCATGCAATGTGTTGTACATTTTAGCAAGTGTGTGTGTGTGTGTGTGTGTGTGTGTGTGTGTGTGTGTGTTTCAGTTTTTTGTACTGTGTCATGGGATACTACAGCTTGCTCAGCTCCTGGTGTCTGGCTATCTGAAAGGCTCCATAACCACCATTGAGAAAAGATATGGATTTTCCAGTCAGAAATCAGGACTGCTGGCAGCCTTTAATGAGGCAAGGATAATATGCTAACTTTATATGAATGGTGATGACGGGATGTCATGATTCGCCTGAGGAAAAAACACATTAGTTTTTGCCAGTTGTTAGCAACTGGTTAGCAATTATTTCATTATTAATGTACAAGTTCAGACACAACATCTAAATATGAAATTGATACTGCATCAACAAGGACAACTTTTTGACTATTATATCTGATCATGCATGTAAGTCTTTTGTTGTTAAACAAAGGTGGGGAACACAGTTCTCATCGTGTTTGTCAGTTTCTTTGGGAGCCGTGTGCATCGACCGAGATGTATTGGAATCGGAGCGATGATCGCAAGTGTGGGGGTGTTCCTTATAGCCCTACCTCACTTCATTAGTGAGAAGTACGATTATACATACTTCAGTAGCAGTGAGTGAGGATTGTTTGTTTGTTTGTTTGTTTGTTTGTTTTTTTAGGTGCCAAACAACTGAAATAACTAATATGTATTTGTTGCACAGACACCAAAGACAACAGTTCGGGTCTTTGCAAATCACTGAACATCTTCCTTGAGAAAGAATCTAAGCAGACATGTGATCGAGAAAAGGCTGATTCTCACCTTGGAGTGTATCCAGTACTTTTACTGGGTCAGTTACTGCTGGGCATTGGCGGTGTCCCTATACAACCTTTTGGGATTTCCTACATAGATGATTATGCAGAAAAGAGGAATTCTCCCTTCTACCTAGGTTTGAATGAGTAATGTTTGATCATTGTTTTCCATATAGAGTGGTTTAATTCTTATAATACAGTGGTTAATTCAAGAAATAATCAACCTTAATCTTTTTCTATAGGCATACTTTTCGCAATTACTGTAATTGGGCCGGCATTTGGCTACATGATGTCTTCTGCGCTGCTTCGTTTCTATGTTGACGTTGATAAGATGTCTTCGGGTAAGTCTGATATGCCATGTATGCTCCTTGATAAATGGAAAGTAAATTTATACACTTTACTGACCTTAAACAACATTAGAGTCTGATGTAAATATTTTAGCAACTGTACTAATCATGTTTAGACAAGTGCATTTTGACAAGCTAAACTGAATTTTAAAAAAAGTGTTTACCTCAAGATTCAACATGTTTAGCAATGCTGCTTGATACATCAAACACAAACAGGAACTTTTAGTAAATTTGGATTTATGTCTATCATATGTAAGAGATGTTTTATGAAATCATTTATTTCCAGATGATTTGGATTTGAAAAATGATGACCCCAGATGGGTTGGAGCTTGGTGGTTAGGATTCCTGATGGCTGCCACCCTCCTTTTCCTGACTTCTTTGCCATACCTGTTTTTTCCAAGGAAGATGTCTAGAGAGGTACATCACAAATCTCATTTGTGGCCTTTTTGATTCTGAAAATTAATTAGTAAATTTTGATTAATCAGTAAACTCTCTTAGGCATAAAATAATTAGGCATTGCTCCTGAAGTACGCTTGGGTCTCACAGAACATGTTTAAAAAAAAAAAAAAAACTAAAACCACAGAAAGAAACATGAGTCCCAGAGGAGCATGTCTCAGCCTGTTCTTCCCCTCTTGCTCAACTAGATTAAATAACAGGTTAACCGTGCATGAAGTTTGGGTCCATACATGTTCTTGTATTAAATGTTTGTGTTTTGTAAATGTGAATCAGATATTTGAAGATGCTTCATCTCATATTTAAAAATCTGGATATAAAAATATAATTTGTGTAAATCTTACCTTGTACAGATTTGGAACAAACAGAGTAAGATGGTTTGTAAGCTGCTGTTATTGACGCTAATGACAAACAGTTTGCAATACCTCATATTTCAGAGATTTTTGCACTTTGATTTTGAGCATAATATGGTTGTTCAACAATAAATTAAATTAAAGATTTCAATCTCTTCAGGAAATCGTAGAGGCCCCTGTTGAGCCATCCACAGAAAAAATGATGGAGGACAAGGAGCCCAAATCTGAAACAAAGGAAGAGGTGTCTCTCACTGAGTTCCTAAAAAGTGTGTTTGCCATTTTACCCATCAGCGGTTTGATTAATCTCAAATTAAAGAATAGCTGACCAAAAAAGAACATTGGAAATGTACCCACCCTCAGGCCAGATGTTGAGAGAGAGTTGTTTCTTCATCTGAATTTGGAGAAATTTAACATCACTTGCTCATCAATTGGTCCTCTCCAGTGACTGGGTGCCATCAGAATGAGAATTCAAACAATTGATTAAAACATCACAGTAATCCACATGACTCTAGTCCATCAAGTGAACAGATCCAAGTAAACCGTGCTTGATCTGTGCATATTTCTCTCCTGATTCAGACAGGATGACTTTTACACTGGAAGTTTTATTTTACACTGGCAATGTAATGGATTTTAAGACAAGAAATGTTTCCAAGTTTAGGTGTAGTTAACTAAAAATAAATTGCACCCGCTGGTATTTGTATAATTGCACGTGCTGTTAGTATTGTTTTAGCAGTCAGTCCACAGGTAATGAAACAGCATAAACAAAATCGCATTGCATTCAGCATCTGGTCAAACTGGATTATGGGTGGTTAGGTAGAAAAATGCAGGCTTATGACCTACTTTAGAATCTGAAGGCAATACTGTATTTGTTAGGCCATACTACACTGGCATTATAATGAAACTACCACATACAGATTCAAAAGAATACCCTCTTGCAATCATAATGTTGCTCATGCCAAATTTAGAAACTTAATGCTGCGCAATTTGACCTACTTAGTCAGAACCAGTTGCCTGATTAGAAGCCAAAATAATGACTCAATCTCTTTTTTTCTGAACTACAAACTCCTAATTCATATGTTCTGTTCCTGTAACAGTTGCATACAACAGGAAATACTAATCCTTTCCATATGTTTTGTTGTTAAAAGTCATTTATCAAACTCCAAAATATTTTGTCTAATATTAGCATTCCTGTTAATATGTATACATTTCAGTGTTTTATTTATTATTTATTTAATTTATTATTATTTATTTTTTTCAAATAAATGTATAAACATATTTGGTTGTTTAATGTAAAAATTCCTGGATCTATAGACCCTTATATCCATTAACCTATTCATTAAGCTTCAAAAATATAACATTATCATCCTTGTTGAAAGTTCTTTTTGTGGTATAATGTACAAATGTTCTTAGGATTTTTTCATATTGTTTGGTGTCTTTTATCTTTCCTCAGGTTTCCCCAAAATTGTAATGAGGACTCTGAGGAACCCAATTTATTTGTTGGTAGTGTTGGCTCAAGTGAATCTTGCTGCCATGGTTGCGGGACTGGCCACTTTTATGGGCAAATTCATTGAGAGGCAGTTTGCACAGACTGCCTCCTTTTCTAATTTGATGATGGGTGAGTTATTGAAGGAAATCAACTATGCCTTTCTTGAGGTTATTATTCAAGAAGAAAACCTTTCGCTCCACCAAAACCATAACAATATGTGCTGTGTGTTTGTGGCCAGTGAAATCATATCTTATTGTTCAAAGATACAAATTACTCATTCAAAACTTTTACCGCTGCTAATCCACACACAATACAATATGTCACTATAACAAATTCCAAAGTCCTGAGAAATAAGCCAGGGAAGATTGAAGCTTTCTGTCTAATTGTTACATCTATCATTATTTATTGTTCAATGGGATTAATAAAGAAATGTAGTGCAGGGGTTTTCAACCCTGACAATCCCAGGGACCCACCCAAACCTGAAGCATTAAACACACACACACTTACAAAGTACATTAAACATAAACTATATTGTAAAGTTTGGATACAAACTTTAAGTTAGCAGAAAGTTTGTAAAAGTTTTAAAAGCTTGAAGTTTGAAGGTTTTCAGTTTGAAGTAGTTTGGAATACGTAAAATAGTTTTAAAGATTAAAGTTTGAATGTTTTAAAGGCAATACAGTCTATCAGAAGAACAGATCGCTGGGGTACCTGTGGTAGTTGCTAGGGTGTTTCTATGCGGTTGCTAGGGTACTTGGGGTGGTTGTTGAGGTGTTGCTATGCGGTTGCTAAGGTACCCGGGGTGGTTGCTAGGGTGTTGCTAGGCAGTTGCTAGGGTACTTGGGGTGGTTGCTAAGGAGTTACTATGCGGTTGCTAGGGTACTTGGGGTGGTTGTTAAGGTGTTGCTATGTGGTTGCTAAGGTACCCGGGGTGGTTGCTAGGGTGTTTCTAGGCGGTTGCTAGGGTACTTGGGGTGGTTGCTAGGGTGTTGCTAGGGTAACCGGGGTGGTTTCTAGGGTGTTACTACGGTACTCTAGGTGGTTGCTAGGGTGTTGCTATGTGGTTGCTAGGTTGTTGCTATGCGGTCGCTATGGCACTCGGGGAGGTTTGCTCAGTGGTTGCTGTGGTACTCGGGGTGGTTGCTAAGGTGTTACTAGCTTGTTGTTAGCATGATTAGCATGTTACTAACAGGTTGTTAACATGGTTAGCAGGTTACTAACATGTTGCTAGCATGTTTCTAACATGATTAGCAAAGTTACCATGATACCTCATACCATCATACCTAGTACCTCTAAAATAATTCATGTACCACATTTATATATATTTTTTAGAAAAAAAAAAAAATATATATATATATACATGCATAATAAATATACACTGCATACACGCATATTATTTAAGCAAAACATTGGATGCGATTAATCACGTTTAATTGTTTGACAGCACTAATTTTGGGCGGTTTGCTCAGTGGTTGCTATGGTACTCGGGGTGGTTGCTAAGGTGTTACCAGCTTGTTGTTAGCATGATTAGCATGTTACTAACAGGTTGTTAACATGATTAGCAGGTTACTAACATGTTGCTAGCATGTTTCTAACATGATTAGCAAAGTTACCATCATGTCTTTAACATGATTAGCATGTTACTAGCATTATTCTACCATGATTAGCAATTTACTAACATGATTAGCATGTTACTAGCATGTTCTTAGCATGATTAACAAATTACAGCAGGTCTACAGCTAGGTCATGATGCTAGCATGTTTCTAGCATGATTAACATGTTACTAGCATGTTGCTAGCATGATTAGCAAGATACTAGCATGGTTAACATGTTTCAAGCGGGTGTGTCTCACTCGTCCTTAAAAGTGAAGCTGCGGGCTGTATGATCGCCCCCTGGTGGCTGGCTGCAGTACAGGTCATAAACCCCGCCCTCTCCATGTAAACGAATGGGACTCCAGTCAAAATAAAAAAATTAATTACACTTCCAATACAATTTTCCGAAATATGGTTTTGGTCATTTAAGGTAATTGTTATCACGCTGATATATGTTCAATTGTACATTTTTGTGATACGTTTGATTTTAGCTAGTAATTTGATGCTATAAAAACGGGGCGTGTCGTTATGGTTGATTGGGTCTGCGGTGGTTTGGGCGGGAGTTTGATTCCACGGCTCCACCCCTCGACTCTACTGCGCAGACTCTGGCTCCAAACGAATCTCTACTGCGCAGACTCGGGCTCCAAATGACGTCATTTTCTCAAGATGGCAGCGGCCATACTGAGATGTATTCGCTTCACTTTTCTATAGTGGATGGAAGCGGAGATGCGTCGTCCATCTTTTTTACAGTCTATGGTTTCAAGCATGATTAGCAAGTTGCTAGCATGATGTTAGCATGTTTCAAGCATGATTCACATGTTGCTAGCATGATTCTAGCATGTTTAGCATGTTACTTGCATGTTGCTAGGATGATTAGCAAGTTACTAGCATGATGTTTGCATGTTTCAAGCATGATTAGCATGTTACTAGCATGTTGCTAGCATGATTTAGATTAGAGATAGTATTAGATAGAGTGGAAGCTTATATGAGTTTGAATTGGTTAGAAATAGTACATAGAAGGGAAGCTTTATTGAGTCTAATGGGCTTCAGTGTGTTTACATTTGAATGTTTGTCAGTTGGAGCTTGCAAGGTCTTGGCTCATTTGAACATTCCGTCAATGAAAGTCTATGGGATTTTTCGCAGTTTTAATCTTCATTTTTAGGAAAACCGTAAGTCTGATCAGTCTGAAGAGATATAGCAAACCGAGTCAGACCAGTCTGAAGGTCTGGGCCGAGTTTGGTGGTTCTAGCTTGAAAGCTCTAGGAGGAGATAGAGTTTCAATTTTGGCTCAGAAGAATAATAACTAGAATGTACATTTCCTGAAGAAAATGTGAGTGGTGCTTGCAGTGGCAAAACTTGCCCCTCGGTTGCTATGTGGTTGCTAAGGTACCCGGGGTGTTTGCTAGGGTGTTGCTATGCGGGTGGCTTGCCGTGGCAAAACTCAGCACTCGGTTGCTAGGTCGGCACTGAGTGTTTTCCACAGTACTGCTAGGCGGTGTCTAGGGCACTCGGGGTGGTTGCTAGGGTACCCAGGATGGTTGCTAGGGCCAGTGGGACTTTTCTGCCCGCTTTTTCGTCCGCTGTGTGAAGATCGTAGGTCTGATAGGTGTCTTACAGCACACCTCTCCTCAATGAGCCGGTCGATTTGACACCTCATTCATGGGTCTACGACAAACGGTGCGGGACGAGTAGTGCACCGAAGTTTTGTCCAGAAGAAGAATAATAAGTATGCAAGATAACAATAGTGATGCCTTGGCAAGCACCACTAATAAGTTTATATAGTAGATCAGTAAGTTGGCTTTTTCAAGCCAACTTAATTACATTAAACAGTAACAAATTTTAGTACCTCTAAAATAATTCATGTACCACATTTATATATATTTTTTAGAAAAAAAAAATTATATATATATATATATATACATATATATACATGCATACTAAATATGCACTGAATACACACATATTATGTAAGCAAAACATTGGATGCGATTAATCACGTTTAATTGTTTACTAGCACTAATTTATATATATATATATATATATATATATATATATATATATATATATATACACACAAAGAAAATCCTACACAACTTTTATACGTCTTTGTTTTCTCTGTCTGTCTGTCTGTATGTTCACAGGTGGCTTAAATATTCCTTCAGCCATGTTAGGTATAATGGCTGGAGGGGTTATACTACGCAAGTTGGGTCTGACTGTCAGGTCTTCAGCGGCGATGTGTACGGTGGCGGTTTTTGTTAGTATTATGTTCGCAATTCCACTTCTCTTCATTGGCTGCCCCACACAAAGGGTTTCTGGTATCAACTATAATTTGTGAGTTGTGTTTGGTGTTTAAATGCTTTAAATATTGTACATTTTCTATGCTGATTAACACATATTTGGCCCCCCCAAAAAAATTAATCTGACCACAAAACCTGTAGGAAAGAGAAACCATAAGTGAGTTCTATGCCTATATCAGTATTTATTTTATATGATTTTACTGTTTATTACAAATTGCCTATTTCTGTTTTTGCTAATGTAGGAAATGTACAAAAAAATCTGAGACAAAAGGGATAGACAAACGTAATAGAATTCTAGCTAAGAATTAAGAGTTAATACATGAATTCTCCAGAACTATTTAGCAATAAAATGTACCTCCGAAAGGGTAAAGTGGGTGAAAACGCCCCCATGGGGTAAAATGCCCCCTACTATTTTTCCCAAAATCACCACAAGATAAAATCAAGATAGATTTTTATTGTAACTATGAACTATGTTGGACTATGTTGTGATTGTAGAAGTTTTCACCATGAAGCTTACACTGGTGATGTGTGTGGTGAGAAAATGGATTTCATAGTAAATTATCTAATTTTCAACAGTTTAAAAAAAAAAAAAAAAAAAAAAGCATTTTAAAGCTTGTTGTTTTGTAAAACACAGTTATATATGACATGAGAACAGTAGGGCCTGTAGATAGAGAGTATAGCTGCATCCCAAATGACACACTATACACTATGCACTTATACACTATGTACCTATGCACTATGCACATGTAGTGTATGAATTATATAAGGTTATTTTGTCATTAATAATCGGAGTCTGATAGCCCCACCCCCTTCGCGACGTAATTAAAGCTGCGACAGTTGAGTGCATGAAGTGTTCAAAATTCCACACTTCATTTTTTCGGTTATTTAAGTGCACTATCCGGGCACCAATATGTATTGGTAAAGCGCTATATAAATAAATAAAGGTATTTAAAGTGCACTTTTTCTTTTTGGAATTTTCAGTGTGAACTGACTACTCACACTATTTATACTACAAAACGGCATAAATAGTGCATAAGTATGCGATTTGGGACGCAGCTTATGTGTTATTTAAGAAAAATATAATTATATTCTCAGAATGACATAATTTTTGTCTCAAACATAGTCAATGGGTTAAAACGCCCCCAGAGGGTAATGGGATATTACTGTAGTTATTCTGTTCTGAACATCAAATCCTTTGTTTTTCCATCAAATGTATTCTAACTGGTTGATTGAATAAAAATATTTGGATTTTATATTTAAAAATTACCTCAAGTTAGCATCAGGTAGCTAATTAGCTAGCCAGTTAGCATCAGCTAACAATGGCCCCCTTTGGTACTAATGTAATTTTTGTTAAAAATCTAATAACTTGAAAACTCCGGACACTTTTCATACTTGGTTTATAATTTATGCCATTGTCACTAAAACTATGATAACTTTTTTGGACACATTTAACTTTTGTTGATTAGGGGTTGCCAAAATCTAAGTGATTCAACCCATAACTCCAGTTACAACTTACAAAAGAATATCAACAGTTTCTTTTTCTGTGTAAACCCTCTGACAGCTGTTTTCCATTACAAAGTTTTGGATGTGGACCATATTTTAATTGCAGGCTGAAATTTGCACTTTCATTTTCTCATACATTCCTCAAGGATTTTAGACCAGTAGTTTATCTTTTTAATTCTCTTAATATGCAAAGGATACTATTCTTCAAATCCTTAATATCCTGCCGCAAGGCACCCCGTTATTCCCATGAGCCTTTGCCTTTATTTTGTTTACTTTTGTCCCCAGATCTTCTCAGCAGTGTAGCAATACATGTTCCTGTTCTGATGAAGCATTCAACCCTGTGTGTGGCTCAGATGGAGTGGAGTTCCGCTCTCCCTGTCATGCAGGATGTAAGACTGTAATGCCCAATAAAGAGAAAGGTTGGGTAAGTTATCTTTAACTTCCATTACTGGAACTGCATGGTACTTTGTTGACACAAAAAGGGAGGCCGATACTGGGAGTTTTGTAAGAACAGTGCTTGGCTTGAACTAACTGAAAGGATTTTATGTGAATGATTAAGAAAAAGTAATTAATTCCTGAACTCAGTGGATGATTATTAGGACAGTTCACCCAAAATAAAGAACATTCTGTCATTTATCCATGTCTTTTCATGTCATCCTAAACCTGTATGACATTTTTTCTTCTATGGAGCACAAAAGAAGATATTTTGAGAAATGCCTCAGCATTCAGGATTTAACATCACATACAGGACATTAAAAGTCAATTGGGTGCAATGTTGTTTTGGACCCCACTGACTTTAATTGCATTTGTGTTCCACAGGAGAAAGTAAGTCATACAAGTTTAGTGTGACATGAGGGTGAGTAAGTGATGACCACTGAATTCCCCTTATCCTTTAGAGTTTAGAAATGTTTAGGGAATAATCAGAACATCATTACTTGTAATCACAGATGCAATGAATCAAAGAGGAATGTGGAAGAGAAAATAACAGGCCACTAACAGGATGACCATATATATCATTATGAGAGTGAATGACAACCAGAATAAGAGGGTTAAGGATAAAGAGGAAGTATTTAAATGTTTGAAATATTCAAAAAGAGGGATGCAATAAATTTAGAAGTTTATATATAAAATATGGGTGATTCTTAGACTATGGGCACTTTTATGTTCTTTGGTCATATTTTTAAAAATACATATAATTTTGGACAAATTCCTCTTTCTTTGTCAAACTAACAATAAAACCACCTTAAAAACTTTTTACTACTTTTCTATGATTTTTTCATACTTTTCAACCTCCTTATAGGTGTCAAAATCACTGTTGTCTCCTTGTCGCACACCCAGACTTTTAAACTTCAGCAATGAAAATACAGTTTAAAAATATCACTTATCTGGTAACTATTAATGTACCTGAATTAAGCACTAGTAAAATAATTCAAATGCATTATAGTATAATATAAAAAGCTAAAAATTTTAAGTTAAATAAGAATATTTTGCATACATGAAATGCTAAGTATTAATTCGTTTATGGTTACAAAGTACAATTGATATGTTTAATGACTCTGTGAATTGAGTTTAATGAATGTGATGAGTTTAATATTTTTTCTAATAAATATCTCTGCCGTTTCTCTAAATTCATGTTAATGCATTGTCCTTTCCACAACACCCTGTAATTTCCATCACCACACATTTAAAAAATGTTCTCATCACACATTAAAAATGTATCCACAATTTATAAGATCATGCTGTACTTAATATAAAAATTCAAGTTATTTATTTTCTAATAAGCTCTTACCCAAACCAATATTAAATTTCAGAGTGTGACAGGTGTACAGTTCAGCATTTGGTCCTTAGGGCAGTTAATTTATCTCATTGACAAATGTATAATTATTGTACATTGTGGAAAAACTGGTAAAACTAGTTGCAAAAATGATCTTAGACAATTCTTGAGTAGCATAAGTTATTCTGTATTTAAGTAACAGCTGTATATTGAGATGTGGTGGAAATTACATTTGTTCATTGCAGGTCGGAAAAATGTAAAATATTTACAATTTCTCTTGTAATCTGAGTGTGTCCTCTTACAGACCATAAAACTAGACAAATTATTTAAACTTGTGAGACTGCGTTACATGACATTTGAACAAGTGTTTTTATTTATTTATTTTTATTTTTTTTTTTTATTCAACTTCACAAGGCTAAAAGTGCCCCTAGTTGAAGAAACACCCATATATATATATATATGAGTTGTACACCATCTAGGGAATTTCACCTTGGGAAATGGGTTAATGGTGGTTTAAACAAACACACTCCCAGACCTACGAACACTTACAAAAGTAGACAAGTTCAAACAACCAATAGCTCAAAGTACCAAGACCATTACTTGTTTTACGTGCATACCAACTGCTGTTGGAAGTGAAAGTAGAGCACGTCAGCAGACTGCTGTGACTGCAGCAATGAGACGCAGATAAATTACTATATAAATATAACACAGGGGGAAAGTAACTCAGTCTCAGCCTTCCAAAACAGATTGGCAACCTTTAGATACACAGTAACAGCCTCTGTCCTCTGGGAGAAAAAAATCAGTGAAAAGAAAATGGTAGCAGTCAGGAAATAGGACAGTATTTATGTAGAAATATGTGCCTAAGGTCTTACAGCTCTGTTTGCATGTCATAATGAAATGTTCATTTGACTATTTAAGGTGTTTAGCTTTTGGAAAGTACATAGAAAAATTATTTTTATTCAGAGAAAATCTGCTAAATTTTTATTTGTGTGTGGTTGTATGCATATTTTGCTTTTGCTTACATTCAAAAAGTTTCATGACCTACTTTGTCCACATAAAAAGAAAACGCCTGAACAACTTCCTGCATGACTTATCCTTTTAATTGCTTTCAAAACAAACAAACATCTCTTCTTGAGCGGTATGCTATTTATCTTCAAGACATGGATATTAGCTATATAGAAATGTCCAAAGCTGTTTAAAATCTCTATCTCTGGTATGTAGCACAAACAAGCAGATAATGATTTAAAAAAAAATGCAGTGGCTGCATGTTTATTATTTTATGACTTTACTACCTAACTCTGGAACAGATTTATCAATATTGACATTTTTTAATTCATATAGGATTTTTTTTTCTTTTAATTCCTTGCAAATACGAGAATAACAACAGTATTTGAAATGGTGCTAAATATAATTATTCTGAAAGTGTCCTCAGAACTATTAAATTTAACTTTCAGTACCTAACATCACCCTAAATCTCCCACAGAACTACACAGATTGTGATTGTGTGGCATCAATTGGCTCTCCAGGCTCTGCGTTTCCAGGACCATGTGGAAATAAGTGTAGTAATCGGCTCATTCCCTTCATGATCCTGTCCTCCATTACATGCTTTGTGGCTTCACTTTCCCACACTACATCTTTTATGATGATTCTCAGGTATTCCCTATATTTTCAATTCCCTTTATTTTATGTAAATATGATCTATTGAAAGTGACCATCTAATGTTACCTCTTTATGTTTTATAAATATCTGACAGTTACATATCTGTATGTATATTTTTCTTACGTTTATTATGTTTTGTATTAATACTCTGTATATAACTCAATTAAGTATTGAGTTATGGTTTGAGAATGTGTTTTTGGGGTAATGAGTGATTATGTAATTTCATAATTTTGGTCAAGTGAAGAGAAAATCAAATGAAAAATACATTTATGAGAAGGAAAATGGAATGTTGCTTCTTTAAAAACTAATGGCAGTGAACATTGTGGCATGATTTGTCTAAAAGTTGAACTTGCTTAGCAGGTTGCAGCTTGTTGTAGTGCAACACTTGCATAGTTGCTACATACAGTATAATAAAATTTATTTATTTTAGAATGCTAATAACATGTTTTACCTCATTAATTTTAGTGCAAATGTTATAGTTATGCATGATTTTTTTTTCATGTAATCAAAATTGCAATTTACATGTTTCTTTTCTGAAACGTGTCAGTTTACAAAATATAGAATCCTTAAAATTAAAATAGCATTGCGAGCACTAAATCAATGCTCTGTTTGACCTTTTAATCACTACACTGATTAATGTTTTCACCCACTGTGTCTTTTAAAGCCAGATATGTTGCTCATCTGTCATACTATGTATGGAAGCATATGTGTAGCAAAATTCAATGTGCAATGTAATATGCAAAATGGCAATGCAATATTCAAAATGGCAATGCAATGTTCAAAATGGCAATGTATTTCTGTATTTAAATTTACATTTTCCATTACCCCATATGTGCAAAGTTTGGTGCAGAAGGAAAATGAAAATGAAATTATAGTATTTACATTTGCCATTTCCAACAGTAGTCTTAATATGTAAAGTGCATACCATTTTAACGCTTTATAAGTAGCGAAATTAAAATGAAAATATATAACCCGAATTGATTTGATATGTGTAACATGTCCAAGCAGAAATGGTAGCAAAATGATCATTTAAATGTTATTTGTCCTAAATGCATTTAGACTAACAGTTAGGACACTTGCGATTGCATTTTCATCACAACTCGTGGGATATGTGTAGCAAAATTCAATGCGGCTTTGAAAATGCATTCCGAGCTAACCACGCCCACCCTCTGTCAATCATTGCGTCAAGGTGGGGATTGGCGGAAGCGTGTTACGATTAGATCGCTCGAGACATGGCGGCTGGAGATCTGATAATATCGTTGAATTAATGGTACCATTAAATATACCATGTTTTTACTATAGTAAATATAGTTTAACTATATCGTTTGTAATTAAACCACAGTAGCCCCAAATTTAGGCTAGTTGTCTGAGACTCAATGAAATGTACTTTACCATCACAAACCATAAAATGTAATCTACTTTTACTATAATATTCATTTTCATAAATAAACAGAGGTCACAAGTTAACACGGGCACATTTCCTTGATTCAGCCATGTTGTACAATGTCACGCCGACAGTAAATTCAAAACTGCTCGGTAGCTCAGTGCGCTCATTACTGGCATCCCCACAGCGCGACTATTTTTAGCGCGTGTTCGAAACCCGTGCCAAACAGACTTTTTTTTTTTTTCATTTTTTCTGTAATTCAGCCGCTACGGGCGATCATACCATTGATTTGTAATCATTACAAGAATACCAAAATCGTGTAATGAGCAAGTGTGCGTTTATTAGACAGTTTAATATCACAGCAGTTTGAGCTTGCAGAATTGGCGAATCTGCTGCGGTCGTTCCATCACATCTGGAGCGGAGACCTGAACCAGCAAGTTGATCACCAGATAACACGGAAACCAGTAAAACCGTAACACCGGTCGTCCCACTAGTTCTGTCACCTACATACGCGTAAAAATCTGCTGATCTCCGTTCACGCTCCACTTCATCTGCCAGTGAATTCAACGATATTATCAGATCTCCAGCCGCCATGTCTCGAGCGATCTAAACGTAACACGCTTCCGCCAATCCCCACCTTGACGCAATGATTGACAGAGGGTGGGCGTGGTTAGCTCGGAATGCATTTTCAAAGCCGCATTGAATTTTGCTACACATATCCCACGAGTTGTGATGAAAATGCAATCGCAAGTGTCCTAACTGTTAGTCTAAATGCATTTAGGACAAATAACATTTAAATGATCATTTTGCTACCATTTCTGCTTGGACATGTTACACATATCAAATCAATTCGGGTTATATATTTTCATTTTAATTTCGCTACTTATAAAGCGTTAAAATGGTATGCACTTTACATATTAAGACTACTGTTGGAAATGGCAAATGTAAATACTATAATTTCATTTTCATTTTCCTTCTGCACCAAACTTTGCACATATGGGGTAATGGAAAATGCAAATTTAAATACAGAAATACATTGCCATTTTGAATATTGCATTGCCATTTTGAATATTGCATTGCCATTTTGCATATTACATTGCACATTGAATTTTGCTACACATATGCTTCCATAACTATGCCCTTCAGCTATAGTGCGTCATAGTATCATTATACCATAGTCAAAAACCTGCCTGTGCAGGCCCTGTCAACGTCACGAAAAACTGCCATCAGCGTAATAACAGACCACAAGCACTTACTTTCAGAAAAAGCCTCAAAGGATATTTTTATTTATTTATTATTTAACCAGGAAGTCTCATTGACATTTAAAATCTATTTTACAAGAGAGACCTGGCCAAGGTAGCAGCCATACAGTAAGACAATATTAAAATGCACATTTATACATTGCAACAATATTTAAACATATCCTCTCAACAAAAACAATCACAAGCTTCCAATACCACTCTCTTTATGATGCCTTTAAATTTACCAATAGACACAAATTTATCTCGTTTTAGATCTTTCTGCAAATTATTCCATGCCCAGGGTGCATAATATGAAAAAGTAGTTTTCCCCAGTTCTGTACAAACTCGAGGTATGTTAAATAGCAAACACTTGGAAGAGCGTAGCTGGTAATTATCAGAACAAAGACAAAGAAGAGTACAGAGATAAGCTGGAAGTTTACCTAACATTGCTTTATAGATAAAAATGTACCAGTGCTGTTTTCTATGTATGATGTCAACCCACCATCTCATATAAATTGCAATGATGAGTACGGGATATTGCATTTGTAATAAAACGTAGTGAAGCATGGTATACCGAATCAAGGCTTGTTAAGATAGAAGAGGCCACATGCATATATAATATATTGCCATAATCAAGCACAGTTAGGAAGGTAGCTTCTACAAGTTTCTTTTTGGCATTAAAAGTAAAATTAGATTTATTTCTAAAATAAAAGCCAAGCTTCAGTTTTAGCTTCCTGATTAGATTACCAATATGTACATTGAATAAAAGCTTATCATCAATCCAAATGCCCAAGTACAGTACTTGTAAAAAGGTACTCTTTCAATAATCTTGCCATCAGATGTAAAAATACTAAGATTATCAAGTACTTGTGCCTGAGCTTTTGAAAAAACCATAAACTTTGTTTTCTGTGAACTTAAAACTAATTTTAAACTAACCAGAGCATCTTCCAGTGACTGAAATGCAATTTGAAGCTCTTTCGCCACCTGTGTTATACAGGTGCTGGTCATTATAATTAGAATATCATCAAAAAGTTGATTTATTTCACTAATTCCATTCAAAAAGTGACACTTGTATATTTTATTCATTCATTACAAACAGACTGATATATTTCAAATGTTTATTTCTTTTAAAGGGGTGGTTTGCTGCTTTTTTTCTTTGCTTGATTGTGTTTATGGGGTGCAGTATAACATGTCTTCGTGTTTCGTTTGTTAAAAAACGCCTTATTTTTCATATATTTCACCTTTATTGTAAGCCGCTTTCTGCCGCTTTCATCATTTGAACGACCGGTTGACTTCCTGATTCTATGAAACCACTCCCTCAAAAACACGCGATGGACTCAGATTGGTTAGTTGGGCCGGTGTGTTGTGATTGGCTAAACTGCGTACTGCACATTGTCCGGAAACTTCACGCCCATTACCTTTACGGGCAACAGCTGCACATGCTCCGGTCAAATGTAAATAATGGTATCAATATTGCCGTATCAGTTTGAGCCAGAATCAGACCCAGAAAGCGGTAATGAAGAGAGTCAAGCAGAACTTCCGCAAGCATGGCTCTTACAAAACGTTTCTGAATGGAAGTTTGCTGTTGTGATTACATATCATTTTTTGAAGTTTGTAACACGTTTGTCTTATACACACAAAATAGCATCGAACTAACTGGCTACAATAACAAAACCGCGTTGGCTTGTGTTTACGTTCTTGATCAAATCGAAAATTACGTCATAAAGTATACATGGAAATACATTTACAAAATTAATACATAATTACAAATTCGGGTCCAAAATGTTTGTACGCGTTTGTCATAGACACACGAAATAGCATTTAACTAACTGGCTACTAAAGCCAGCGTTGGCATTTGTTTACGACCTTGATAAAACTAAAACATTACGTCTGAAATTATACATGCAAATACATTTAAAATTATGAAATCTTACTTACAGGTTGTGGCCCAACAACCGCTGCCTCTGGTTTTAAAGTTGGAACTGCTCCATGTTTTAGTAATAGTCTCTGTGTGAATCCGGCATTGAACTCGTGTAGATTCTGGAAGCTGTCTTCCGTAAAATGCGCAGCACAGAGAGCTAAGATTGTAATTGTCAGGAACATAATCAAACATAAATTTTAACCATTGTTGATGAACTACAGCATCCGTAGGAAGCCCGAACACAGAAGACCTGACAGCTGGGTGAAAATAACACCGTTTCGACGGCATGACTACAACTCTGCACTATAACTCTTCCTCTTCAACAAAGCCACAGAACATGGCCTTACCCCCTTTTTTGTATGTTCCGGAGGGAGGGGTTGATGGGTTTATTTCGTATGCAACCCAGGAAGTATCTCGTTGTAGTCCCATATGAGTCGTTTTTGTAGGCATTAAACTTCCTGATTTTTAAAAGACGATATCTCCGCTTACGTTGAACTTTCAGCACAGGAACTTTGCAGATACTGTTCATGCACTAACAGCAACATTACACACTATTTAAAATGAAAAAAAGTGAAAAGTAAACCACCCCTTTAATTTTGATGATTGTAACTGACAACTAAGGAAAATCCCAAATTCAGTATCTCAGAAAATTAGAATATTTACATTTGAGTTTCAATAAATGACCATCCTTACAGTATAAATTCCGGGTATCTCTTGTTCTTTGAAACCACATTAATGGGGAAGACTGCTGACTTGGCAGTGATCCAGAAGACGAACAATGACGCCCTCCACAAAGAGGGTAAGTCACAGAGGGTCATTACTGAAAGGTGTGGCTGTTTACAGAGTGCTGTATCAAAGCATATTAAATGCAAAGTTGACTGGAAGGAAGAATTTGGGTAGGAAAAGGTGCACAAGCAACAGGGACGACTGCAAGCTTGAGAATGCAGTCAAGCAAAGCTGATTCAAACACTTGTGAGAGCTTCACAAGGAGTGAACTGAAGCTGGAGTCAGTGCATCAAGAGTAACCACGCTCAGACGTCTTCAGGAAAAGAGCTACCAAGCCACTTCTGAACCAGAGACAACGTCAGAAGCATCTTACCTGGGCTGTGGAGAAAAAGAACTGGACTGTTGCTCAGTGGGCCAAAGTCCTCTTTTCAGATGAAAGTAAATTTTGCATTTCATTTGGAAATCAAGGTCCCATAGTCTGGAGGAAGAGTGAAGAGGCACAGAATCCATGTTGCTTGAAGTCCAGTGTGAAGTTTCCACAGTCTGTGATGATTTGGGCTGCCAGGTCATCTGCTGGTGTTGGTCCACTGTGTTTTCTGAGGTTCAAGGTCAACGCAGCCGTATACCAGGACGTTTTAGAGCACTTCATGCTTCCTGCTGCTGACCAACTTTATGGAGATGCAGATTTCATTTTCCAACAGGACTTGGCACCTGCACACAGTGCCAAAGCACTCGCCTGACCTTAACCCCATAGAAAATCTATGGGGTATTGTGAAGAGGAAGATGCGATATGCCAGACCCAACAATGCAGAAGAGCTGAAGGCCACTATCAGAGCAACCTGGGCTCTCATAACACCTGAGCAGTGCCACAGACTGATCGACTCCATGCCACGCCGCATTGCTGCAGTAATTCAGGCAAAAGGAGCCCCAACTAATTATTGAGTGCTGTACATGCTCATACTTTTCATGTTCATACTTTTCAGTTGGCCAAGATTTCTAAAAATCCTTTCTTTGTATTGGTCTTAAGTAATATTCTAATTTTCTGAGATACTGAATTTGGGATTTACCTTAGTTGTCAGTTATAATCATCAAAATTAAAAGAAATAAACATTTGAAATATATCAGTCTGTGTGTAATGAATGAATATAATATACAAGTTTCACTTTTTGAATGGAATTAGTGAAATAAATCAACTTTTTGATGATATTCTAATTATATGACCAGCACCTGTAGATGGAGTAAGTGTATAAATAATCGTATCATCAGCATAAGTGTTTTTTTGCTTGAATGTCCTTACCCAAATCATTTATATTAATAGAAAACAAAATAGGTCCCAAAATGGAACCCTGGGGGACCTCTTTACAGTAGATACATCAAGAAAATCAGATTTGAGATCCTCCACATGAACACGGAGTCCGATCGATCAAATCATTCCTAAAGCAGTTCAATGTCCCTGGTCTGAAACCAGCACTGCTAAGTTTGTTTAACAGTAATTCATGATTCACTGAATCAAACGCCTTAGACAGATCCACAAATAAGGCTGTGCAGTGCTGTTTTTTTTTTTTTTATCCAGGGCACCAATAATATAATTTAACACTACCGTAGCAGCAGTAATGGTACTATAGCCAGTTCTAATACCAGATTGAAAAGAGTTTAAAATGTTATTATCAAATAAAAACCGTTTTAATTGTAAATTCAAGAATTCAAAAATCTTGGCCAAAATTGAAAGTTTGGAGATTGGACAATAGTTGTTCATGTCTGAGGGATCACCACCTTTTAAATAATGGGAGAACATAAGCAGCTTTCCAAATTTTAGGTAAAGAATTCGATAAAAGACTTTGATTAAAAATATGAGTAACTGGCTCAACAATAACATCCGCTGCCACCTTTTAAAAGATAAGGGTCTAAGTTATCTGGGCCTACAGATGTTTTGTTATCAATGCCTTTCAACGCTTTACAAATTTGATTTACTGAAACACAAAAACATCCAGATTTCCAGTCACTGGTGTAATTACATAACATGGGACAATTGTATTTGCCTTTAAACTGTCAAATACAGACCCAGCATGTGTAAAGTGTTTATTTAACTGGTTGATCATGGTAACTTTATTGTTTATTTTATCTAGGTCAACCTGAATATATTTTGGAAGGCTAAAGGCTACATAGGCCTTTTCACACTGCGCTTAACCCCGGGTTATCGTCATTCTAAACTCCGCTTTTAACCCCGGGTAAAGACACGTTTCACACCTGTATTGAAAGATAATTTGAAACGGTGTTAGCACCACATTTTACCCAGGGTTAGCATCGCATTTGTGGTATTAACCCCGCATTGCGGTGCTAAGTTTGATCAGTGTGAAACGGAGCGGAGTTTGCTTGTTGCTGCTGGACTCTTGGCAACAGACAGCCAATCAGAAATTGAGCAGTGAGGCTCATGTCACGTCAGTAACAGGAAACGCGTGTTGTGTAAACTGCAGCCGGTGTTCTGTCGATTTGTGCTACCCTGTCAGATTTTGCTACCCCCCATTAAAACAGTAGGTAGTACAATTCGACAACGAAAAATGCTACCTGTAAAATTATGATTTATTAATGTCTGCACCAACCAAAACCCTAAACCTACCCTTACAGTAATGCAAATACAGTAATTATGTGTCATGTCGCGGTTGTGGCTAGAAGGGATGCAGCTACCGGAAACCAACAATAAATAATATTTTCTTCCTATTAGGTAGTGTTTTATTAATGTCTACACCTACCCTAACCCTAAGCCTACCCATACAGTAATGCAGATACATTAAATATTGTTGTTCAGCATGAGAAAAAAGACACGATATTGATTTGCGCATGCGCAGTAAGCCCTGGTAGGAAAATCTGACAGGTAGGATAAAATGTCAGGACAACGGTGAGAAGAAATATCAATATTCACATACCTTGCTCCTTGTTTTCTTTCTTTTGTACTTTTGTCTTTGTTTTCTTGCCTTTGTGCGTCATGAGGCCATTCACATGTCGCACCTAAAAACGCACTTAAAAAGCCGCTTTCACCTTCTTTCCAAAGTGCTGTAACTTGCGCTCCCATGGCGTCTCCCATTGCTAAGCAACCATGACCTGCGCTCTTCATGGAGACGCAGAAGTTTCAGCAAAGGATGAATGGATTTCCAGCACTAAATCGCTTGCAGTAGCTCTGCTACTAAATTTATTTAAAAATGGCTATCCCTGCCTATACAGCTAATCAGCTGTTCCTCAATCTTCGCTGATCTAAAGACATAAGTGGCGATGTTTTTAATAACTGCCAAGACTCGGGAAAAGCCGTGTAAACAGGTTGCCTGCTGTTCATCCAATCAGAGACAGTGACACTGCAGATATGCAAATAAGAACGTTAAGCGGGGTTTAGGAATGTACAGTGTGAAACGTCTGTTAATGAATACCCAGGGTTAACAGTTAACCCCAGGCATAGTATGAGCAGTGTGAAACTTGATTACAGATAACCCAGGATTCCACTTATCCGGGGTTTAGGATGACCCAGGGTTAACAATTTCAAGTGTGAAAAGCCCTGTGAGTCCCTGACATAGATTTAATTAATTTCCAAAATTTTGAAGGGTTATTTAAATTCTGTGACTGACTTTAAATAAAACTCTGATTTAGACTTCCTAATCATCAATGTGCACTTATTCCTCAGTGTTTTAAATGTAGACCAATCAGCAGGGGTGTTTGAAAATCTAGCTTGTGGCCATGATTTATTTCTTAAATGAATTAATTCTGAAAGACTATCTGAAAACCAGGGATTATCCCTATCACTGATCCTGAACTTCTTAATGGGAACATGTTTATTAAAGATGGACTGAAAAATTGATTGAAAATATTCCCATGCCAGTTCAACATCCTGTATTAGAGTTACTCTTCTAAGATCACTGTGGCATAAATCATGCAAAAAAGCTTGCAAAAAAAATCATGCAAAAAAGCTTATTTAAAAATAAAGCAGGGTTTTACCTGCAATTACACAATGATCACTGATATCATTACAGAATATGCCAGTTGAAATAAATTTATGAGCAGCATTCATTATGATTAGATCCAGTAAGGTAGATTTATGTTCCACTTTAGGATTTAGCCTTGTGCTAAATCCTTGTGCATTAATGAGTTGCGTAAGGCTTAAGGAGTTACACAATTCTTTAAAACAATCTGAGGTCCCAGAGAGTCAGTCCCAATTTAAATCACCCATATGGATGAACTCAGAAGAGTCATTTAACTCATGTAAAATATCTGAAAAAGCTTTGAGAGCATCCCTTGTAGCAGACGGCGGTCTATAACAGCCAACCACAGTAATATTAGAGACTTTCGAAACACCCACTTTGATGGCAGTTATATCAGGGTTTGTCTTGTTTACCCAAATCTTAATCATATCCAGTTCAGGAACCAAACTTCTAACATTTAAATGCATAAACCCAAGGCCTGTTCTACTTTTAAAATCTGAGGGAGTGGGTAAGCACTGCATGGATGTAATAGGCCCAGGATTTGGCCGAACATTTCCAGATAACATCAATAAGAGCATTATCATACATCGTAATTTTAGGTTAACAGGAAATGATTTATCATGACCCCATCATCAACAGCAAACTGAAAAAAAGAGTCCTCTGTGCCGATAAAATAGTCATTTATCATCATAAGATTCTGAAGATACAAAATCTCATTTATGTGTACTTGAAAGTAAAAAATATTCAGTTTATGAGGCAAGTTGATTGACTGATGATATAGCTCTAGAATTTTCGTTGGTGAAGTCGAGAGTTGTCCGAAGTGTAGCAAATACAACCCGGGTTCACTCTCCTTATTATGTCCATTTAATTCATTTAATCCCTGGTTGCAAAAAATAAGCAATAGGAATATATATATTGTGACGGGAGGAGCCAACGATAGACACAGTGGGTGTGGCGTCAGGCCTCGGAGAGGTTTTTATTGAACAAAAAATAATAAAATAAAAAGTGTCCAGGGGAAAGAAGTGTCCAAAGAAGGGGGGGATCTGGTGTCCTCGATGTGCTTCGGGGCTTGTGCAGGAGGGCAGTGTTCCAAAAGGGAAGGGTCCAGGCAAGGGGCGGAGTCTTGTGGCCGCACACGCTCCCGCGGTCCGGGGCACAAGGGGCGGCGGCTTCTCTGGAGCGGCGGCTCTTCCTGTGCCACTTACTGGCCCATTGGCGGGATGGACGGCCCGGCATCCTGGCCCGACGGCCGTTATACGGGTGCGGCTTGCACGATGACCCTGGAGGTTCCGCGGCTCACATCCTCGGCGGCGCGATGTCCCTCGACGCACCCTTCCTGGACCCACGAGGACACCAGCGTGCATGCACGGGGGAAGAGACCGGTCTCCCGAGGAGAGGCGCGCTCGGCATTTAAAGGCGGCGGTGATGAGGCTTAATTCAGTCCAGCTGTGCCTCATCACACGCCGCCAGCCCACGTTGGTCCCACGCCCCTCCTCTCATCCACCCACTCCAGTCGGGAGCCTGGTGAAGGGCGGCGAATAAGGGACGGGGTGGTGATGATGATGAGGGGGAGGGCCACCGATCCGTCACATTCCCCCCCCCCAAGCAACATCCCCGTCGTCGGTCGCCGCCCACGCAGGAGTGCTACCTTCCTCAACCAGGCTCCATACGGTCGGAGTGGGCAGGGCAGGGATTCCTCTCCGGGCGAACCTCCCTCTCGCACCGCGCCGGAACAGGGACAGAGAAACCGGTATTAATCGACAGCCTCAACCAACCACAGGGTAAGATGACAATTGACTAGATGTCACTTACCCCTTCAGTGGCTGGGAGGCCGTCTCCGTCGTTTCTCCGTCCCAAGCGCTTCTTCACGAACTTCTGCGTGCGAGAGGGGACGACGTCTTCCGATGTTGCCCAACTGCGCTGTCTAGGCTCCGCCTTGCCCGCATTCTCCACCACTGTGACGGGAGGAGCCAACGACAGACACAGTGGGTGTGGCGTCAGGCCTCGGAGAGGTTTTTATTGAACAAAAAATAATAAAATAAAAAGTGTCCAGGGGAAAGAAGTGTCCAAAGAAGGGGGGGATCTGGTGTCCTCGATGTGCTTCGGGGCTTGTGCAGGAGGGCAGTGTTCCAAAAGGGAAGGGTCCAGGCAAGGGGCGGAGTCTTGTGGCCGCACACGCTCCCGCGGTCCGGGGCACAAGGGGCGGCGGCTTCTCTGGAGCGGCGGCTCTTCCTGTGCCACTTACTGGCCCATTGGCGGGATGGACGGCCCGGCATCCTGGCCCGACGGCCGTTATACGGGTGCGGCTTGCACGATGACCCTGGAGGTTCCGCGGCTCACATCCTCGGCGGCGCGATGTCCCTCGACGCACCCTTCCTGGACCCACGAGGACACCAGCGTGCATGCACGGGGGAAGAGACCGGTCTCCCGAGGAGAGGTGCGCTCGGCATTTAACGGCGGCGGTGATGAGGCTTAATTCAGTCCAGCTGTGCCTCATCACACGCCGCCAGCCCACGTTGGTCCCACGCCCCTCCTCTCATCCACCCACTCCAGTCGGGAGCCTGGTGAAGGGCGGCGAATAAGGGACGGGGTGGTGATGATGATGAGGGGGAGGGCCACCGATCCGTCACAATATATATATAAAAACACACGATACCAACTTATATACTGATGTGTTAAAAGTTGTATAAATCAAGTAGCCAGATGGTTTTCAGACTGAACAATTGAAAAAGGAGAGATCTATAGACCTGTACAAACTCAGTCACACTGCTACACCCACGGTCCATAGCTTTAACAATAAATATGCCACTGGGCCTGGAAAAACCCAGCAGCAGAATTGAAACCTTAATTCAAAGAGTTTAACCGCCATACACCAGGAATGTAGATGGATTCCTGATAGTCCTAAACCTCAGCAAATCAGAATCAAAAATATATGGTGGCAATCCAATAACAATTAATAAAATCTACTAAATGATCATCATCAAAATATCCTGGGATGATTGTTCTTAAAGTCCTCTCTTTCAAGCCTCAACCAAAGGTCTAACAGCTCTGATAGTCCATGTGCTATTCGGCCAGAAAAAAATTCAGCAAGATCAAATCCTTAATTCAGATTTAAAATAATGTTGTAATCCACTGCAAGTGTAAGTCTTCCCCCAAATAGCAGAGTACTGGCAACCTCTGAACCACTTGGAGGATCCATAAAGTAATACTTTGTTCTTTTTAGGAGTTATACTCCAGCAGGTGGATTCAGGGCAGGCCAAGGCCTTTGCAGACCAAAGTCAGAGTTCTGTGGCAATCTAATAAAATCCAATGAAAGTATCACATACAAAAATCCCAGATTGAAGTGGCGATATTTTTCTTGAAAGAACCACTCACTTCTCCTAAAAAGGATAAAGTATCTCATTTAAGTCTATGTACAACAGCAGGTAGATTCCAAGCAAGCCAAAGTCAAAATCATCAAAACCTGCTGGAGTTATACTCAGGCCACTCATGCAGACTTAAATGAGATAAAAAATCTTATATAAAAACAAACTCAGACCTCATGCACTGACACTCAAACAATGAACTGCCTTGGCTGCCATCTTGGATTATTGTCTTATATGTTAAAGAAGACTTCTTTCAAAGTGCTCATACTCTGATATTCCTGAAATGTCTTATTTAGACAAACAATGCTGTAAAATGATGTATGATTTGTTGACTTTTGTTCAGGACTGTGACTCCAGAAGACAAATCTTTTGCCTTGGGAATTCAGTTCATGCTGTTTCGAGTGCTTGGTAAGCAAAAGAAGTTGATCATGCAGAACGGACATGTCATATTTTACCAGAAACATGTTACAACCAAAACCTGGTATGAGGGCACTGAGTTAGTGAACAAAACAAAAGCAAGAGTATCAAAGCATGATAATAACAATTTCAGGCAGTAGTAGTGAGAGCCTTAGTACATCAGTTCACACGCAAGCTAAGCCATGGTGCTCATGTGCTTAAAACTGGTTTCAATCTGGTCTGCACTATCTACTATGTCTAATCTATCAAAGCGGCAAAATCTCAAAAAATAAAATAAAAAAGTGATGGTGAAATTAAAGTGTTTCGAAATTTTTATGGGCATATTCAGACCTGCCCTGTTTAGCTTAGTTTAATCTGTCTTTGTTTGTCCAACAAGTTTTCCCAGTATTGTGAAAGTTGCAGTGATATCTTTAAAAAATGTAATATCTCACCATCATATTAGATATCATATCATTAACAGGGAAAGGTGTATTAAGACAATATTTGAGCTTTTCATTTCTCGTAGTCTTTTTGTGGTGTTTTATGTAACTCATGAATGTGTGTGTATGGTATTGATCAACACAATGGCGGGTTATATCATTTGTGCTGAGTCTGGTTATGTTTTGTGAATAGATATATTAACAAGGATCTTTCATTCCCTGATAGCATTCCTTCCAGCTCCAGTGCTGTATGGCCGTGCCATTGATACCGCATGCATTCTGTGGGGAAAGAAATGCAATAAGACAACATCATGTAGCTACTACGATTTAGACCTTTTCAGACACAGGTAAAATTCTAAATCATTCTGCAATGAAAAGTAGTGTGCCTTATATTGTATGTATTACTATGGATTTAAAAAAAAAAAAAAAAAAGAAATAATACCATGCCTGAAAAAAAATTGCTGGTCTTAATTGGTTTATACTGGTCTTATTGGCCTCCAATCTAGCCAAAGTTGGAAAAGTGTCTCCCTGTCTGCCCAAAGAAAGTCTCCCAAAATCCACTAAAAAAGACAAGATGGATTTAAGCTGTGTTTTTTTCAGCAGGGTAAACTTATATGTTACTTTTTTTTTTTGGTTCACAGATTCCTGGGACTCCAGATATTCTTTATATTTGGTGGTTTTGTCTGTTTTTTCCTGTCTTTTATGGTGCTTAAAAGAACAAATTCAATGCAGGAACAGAATGAGAAAATGAGCGATCAGACCAAAAGTGAAAGTTTCCAAGAAATGAAAGATGCCAAACAGATGTTGAATACACAAAACTGCAATACACAAAAAATCCTTAGAGAATAAAGACAGAAGTGAATAGAATGATGGCAATGTCTTTTTGTGGGAAGTTTAGTAAGGCTTAAGAAACCTGGAGTTTCTCAGCTTAATTTAAGTGAAACTACTCAAATAGGCCAAGTTTGACACAGGGTGAAACCATACTGTGAACACACTCATTTCTACAACAGCCAGACATACTAATGCAAGGAATGCAAGGAAATAACGTCCACTTTAAAATACATGCTATTGTTTATGTATTATCTCTGCCAGTAAGCCTGAAATATTTTCTTTACTTCTCCTTGGAGTTTTTATATTTTGTCTGTGAACACTCAGTTGTTCTTTACACATTCTATATGCTAAAAATATGAAAATGCGAGTAGCGTTATTTGAACTCACTTTAGTTTAGACAAGGAGCCAAGTATGTTGATATAAACAGACCTTCTGTCATGGTGTGATGTGTTTATGACAAGTTTGTTAGTAATTTTGTAGTGCACACTAACACATTTTGGTTTTGTTGCTGTTGATGTAACATGTTAGATCTGTTTACATTTCATGATGTAAGAAAGATCTATTCATATTGGTGCATCTGTAGCTTTTTGTATGAATTTTATTGTACTATGGTACATTTACGAATAACCAGTCACGTGAATATATGTGGCATATACCTTCACATAAATATACTGTACATGTGTTTAATCAACTAAGATTTTATATCACTTTTATATGTTCTACTACATCTACATGTATCTATGTTTTGTTGAAACAAAAATAAAAAATGTCATATTTCATAAATGGCTTGTTTAATGTGTTTTGATTGAAATAAAATGTTGTGTACAATGCCCTATATACTTACACGCCAAATAATCACATGTAAAATTATCCAAATATTACAGTTTCTGTTTCTAATCCCATAATTATATTTGAAGGGCATTGATTTTAAATAAAAAATACTAATCAAATAGCTGTTTGAGAGAGCCTGCATTTTAAAGATGGAGAAAACTTTTAAAAGATGCATGCCTCAATGCTAGAAGTTTATTACCCCAGAGGACACACATCTCAGAGTAGAGCACACTCAGTCTGCTCTTGAGGGAACTGGCTGTGCTCACTGTGACGCATTTAAGGGAGATAGAAGCCAGGCAACTGCAGCATGTGGTTTAGATCTAGCTGCCGCGAGGTTGCTTAGCGAGTCCAAATGTGGGGCTCGCAGGTGGGGGTGGGGGGGGGGTTATTGTGGTTTCTATTTAATGAAAAATTTGCCTTATTAAATGAACTATTTTTTAAGTTTTATTTTATAGGTTTTTTTTTTTTTTTTTTTTTCCCTTCCGGGGCCTGAAATAGAGGAATTTTGGTCAATATTGATAATTAAACAATATGCTGAATGTGTTTTTGTGCTGGCACCTTAGGTGGTTTAGGTCTGTCATGAATTAATAAATATGACAATAAAACCGCCAGTAGGTGGCAGCAAGTCCCTGTTTTAATAAATGACTTACTGAATCATTCATAACAAATGATTCTTTCAAAACGGATGATTCAATAGAAACGAAAGAAGTAAGACCACTGAATGGACCGTTGAATCATTGGCTCACTCGATTCTTTCAAAAACTGATTAATTCATGGCTGTGTCCGAAACCGCTCCCTATCCACTATGTGGTGTCAGCCATTTTGTAGTGCTGTCCGAATTCTGAGTGAACTACTTCATTCCCTACATTCGTTCACTACTTTTTACCCACAATGCATTCTGATTTCGAGTGTACAACCGATGTACACTCGCTGAAGCACTATTTCCCGCAATCCAATGCGGAGAACCGACTAGCTGTTAGTTAGAGAGAGCTGGAGCGAGTGAGTTTGAATGAGAGACGTCGTTTAATTTACAAAAATGATGATAATTTGGTGGATTTTTAAAAATGTTCGTTGGTAGTGTATTCATTCTGATGTCAAATTAACGGTCGCCTGAGGGCGCTCTACGGCCATTGTCATCTTAATTGAGTTCAAAAATGCTGCTCGGGAGAGTTGATGTGCTAATGTGAGTTTATTTTTGTTGACAATATTTTAATAGTATTTAATGATTAAGACCATATAAGCATTATAAAACAAATCAATAATATACCATCAATGAAACCACAAAGCTGATTACAATAAAGTAATTTTAAGTGTTATTGCTATTGATATTATTTTCTAAAATGAGGTACGTGTAATATAAAAGTACATATGTGACTAAGATGTTTTTGCAACAGCTAGTCTCACGCGCAGTATACACGTTATGGCATTCTAATTGTATTCTAATGGGCTTCATCGCGCAGTGAATGCTTTTGGACTCTCAAGACATGTTTTTTCTTTCTTTCTTTCTTTCTTTCTTTCTTTCTTTCTCAAAGTTGTAGGTAATGTCAGATCTCCTATCATCTCTCAGTCCCTTAAAGTCAAACACACATTATGTCAGGAGAATTCTTATCAAGGAAAAATCATTTTCTTTTTTTTTAAATAACTTCAAAAGTTGCGCTTGAACCATTTTGCACGAAAATGACGAAATTGCTTCCGCTTGTGCGCAACTGTAACAAGTTACAGTACCAAGTTCTGATTGGCCAATAGCCGTTATTTAGTTTGTAAATGATTATAAGTAAAGAATTTTAACATTTCATGTGCATGATAAGTCATAAAGGGGATGGTAAGGGGGGATGGTGGTTTTACAGAGGGGATGCTTTTTGTCATTTTTTTCGACCAGGGGGATGCCATCCCCCCGCATTCCCCCTCAATTTGAGCCCTGAGTGTAGATATCACTCCATCGTATGAGTCACTCTTTTCCAGTGTGATTTGCAGTGTTGGGCAGTAGCGTCGCTACAAGTAGTGACGCTACTAGTTTAACTACATTTCTCAGTAGTGTGGTGGTATCGTCGCTGCTTTTCAGTAGCTAAGCTCTTTTTTTGATCAAGCAGCGTGTTAGCATCAACAAAAGCTAACATTACATTATCCAAAGAAAGCATTCTGAAACTCGAGCTCAAATTGGAAATATAACAGCTGGATCAGTAAGTGACGCCACAGACACTAAAGCTTAACATTAAGATAAATGCTGCAGAAGTATTGTTCATTCTTAGTTCAAGTTAACTACACTAGTTAACTAATGTTAACTACTGAACCTTATTGTGAAGTGTTACCATTTATATAAATGTATCTGTATACAAACCTGATTTCAAAAAAGTTGGGACACTGTACAAATTGTGAATAAAAACAGAATGCAATGATGTGGAAGTTTCAAATTTCAATATTTTATTCAGAATACAACATAGATGACATATCAAATGTTTAAACTGAGAAAATGTATCATTTTAAGGGAAAAATAAGTTGATTTTAAATTTCATGGCATCAACACATCTCAAAAAAAGTTGGGACAAGGCCATGTTTACCACTGTGTGGCATCCCCTCTTCTTTTTATAACAGTCTGCAAACGTCTGGGGACTGAAGAGACAAGTTGCTCAAGTTTAGGAATAGGAATGGGACAACATTCTTGTCTAATACAGGCTTCTAGTTGCTCAACTGTCTTAGGTCTTCTTTGTCGCATCTTCCTCTTTATGATGCGCCAAATGTTTTCTATGGGTGAAAGATCTGGACTGCAGGCTGGCCATTTCAGTACCCGGATCCTTCTTCTACGGAGCCATGATGTTGTAATTGATGCAGTATGTGGTCTGGCATTGTCATGTTGGGAAATGCAAGGTCTTCCCTGAAAGAGACGACGTCTGGATGGGAGCATATGTTGTTCTAGAACTTGGGTATACCTTTCAGCATTGATGGTGCCTTTCCAGATGTGTAAGCTGCCCATGCCACACGCACTCATGCAACCCCATACCATCAGAGATGCAGGTGTCGTGGCAATTTTAACTGACTCTCATCAGCATAAGAGACAAACTCAGTCTTAATAAAAAAGAGGTGTATTCTTTGCAAAGAAGGTCAACAGTCATACAGACACACACAGGTTTCTGCAGAGTGCGACAAAAGGGGAGGGCAGTCCTCCTCTTTTATACACTCTTTAAGGCACTCAAGGTCAAAAGATCACATGTTAAGACAGCTGTACTTTTCCACCAAAAGAACAAAGGAGGAAACACCCTAGTTTATTACACCCTACTCCCCTTGGTTTTTAGGGCTTTATAAACCTTCAAGTCATAAACATACACCCCCCCTGTCCTCTTCTTATCTGGTCCCCAGCCCCAAGATCCTCTTATCACTCCTCTGTCTTAGAGCAAATGGCCCCAGGCCCATTCCTTTCTAAACAGCCAGGCCTAAAGAGTTTGAATCACACATTCTCAAAAGCATGGAAAATAAGCATAAAATGAATTTTCCTCAACAATTCCCCCTTTTTATCATTCATTGATAACTGATTGTAATAACAATTCATTTCTAAATCTATCATTCTCACTATGCTATTTTAGATTATGTGTAATGCATTCAAAATAATAAAGCAAATTTAAGCTATTACATCACATTTATACTCTTCATCTCTGACTTTTGTATAAATGATCACCCTCTTAAATTTGTGAAAAAAGTTTAGAAAAACCTGCTAAGGCTTTTTTTGCAGGGACAGACCCTAATTTTAAGCGAGCTGAACAGTACAGACATAGATGGGCTAAGCCCTAAACAAAACATCTTAACATTCAATTTTCACCTTATTCTTTTTTTTCTTACTTCACTGTAGCTCTCACTACTAGTGGAATCTCCCTCAGTCTTCTCTTCATACATGTCCACAAACACATTGTCAGGATAAACACTCATTTTAAGCATTTGATGTGATACCTTAGTTTCTGCCAGTCTCTGTACTGAGCTGGAAATAAACTGGACAATACATGGTAAACACAACAGTAGCAGCACTCCTGCTGCCACAAATGGTAATACAGTGTTAAACAGCCAATATCCCCATCCGCCCCACAGATTATTTAACCATTCAAGCCATACATCATTTGCTCGTTCAGGCTCTTTTACGGCCATTCTCATGTGAGTGATGATATTGGTGACGTTATCGCTGTAGTCTGGAATATGGAAACAACATGATGTACCCAACATTTTACAAAGTCCTGGTTAATTTTGTTTGCGAAGGCAAATTAATTGGTTGCAAAACAAGTACATATTCATTATCTGGAAGCCGGGCTAAATGAGTAAACACTGCTACTGCACTTCTGACATGGGTCAGACCCTCAGTCACTTCTCACATACCAAATACGAACCTTGCATGCACACCTGTTTTGTAAAACTATTATTTCCAATATAACACAATAAGACCTTTTCTAGTTCACTGCAAAACAAATAAATACCATGCCTAATTCATCAAATCATTTTCGGTCTCTATCGTAATTCCTAATTTTTACTAAGCTTTACTTTCACCACAGATCCATTTGCAATCATAAAGGCACTTGGTGTTTATACAGGATCCTGGCATTTGTTGACATGTGCCTCAGCTCTGTTACTATCTCCGTTCCTCCTCCTGAGATGCATGTGGAACTTTTCTGCAGTGGCTGCTGTGAATCCACGTTGCCCTTTCAGCTACCTTCACGGCCGTGTGGGTAGTCAGAAGCACTTGGAACGGTCCCAGCCACCTTTTCGCCTTCCAACTTTTCCTCCTCAGATCTCGTACTACCACGAAATCTCCTGGTTTGATGTTGTGCAAGGGAGTTTCTGCAACTTTCCCCTGGGCGGCTTTTACCTGCGCACAGACGTTAGACAACAGAGAAGACATTTCCTTGCAGTAACTCAACATGTCATGCTCACACAATTCTGTTGATGGCAGCTGTTGTTTTCCCCCTTCTATTCCATAAATGGTGGTTTACCAAAGAGAATTTCGAATGGGCTTAGGTTCACCCTGGATCGTTTTCTCATTCTCATGTACATGAGAACGATCGGGAGCGCTTTAACCCATGTGAGTCCAGTTTCCTCACAACACTTAGCCAATTTGTTTTTAATGATCCCGTTCTGCCATTCCACAGCGCCCCCTGAGGATGCGTGGTAACTGCAATGTGTTCTCAAATTGATCCCTAAAAATTCACCCACTTATTTTATTGCCTCATTGACAAAATGTGTTCCATTGTCAGAACTGATTTTTTGTGGAACTCCCCATCTCGGGACAAATACCACATCATTTACTGCCTGCAAATCTTGCACAAACCGCCACTCTGTGGGTTGACCTTTGTCCCTTATCTTTTTTACAGGGAAGATTGGTGTTCTTACTGGGGAATCACTGCATTCAACAATTATGCCTTCTTTCAAAAGTGAGTCAAATACTGGTTTAATTCCCAGTATTGCCTCCTTTTTCAAGGGGTACTGACGTTGACACGGCCTGTAATCAGATTTTGGGGTGATTACAACCGGTTCACATCCTTTGATCAGTCCCACATCATATTTATGCTTTGCCCACAGCTCGGATGGCACATCCGCTAAAGCTGGGTGAATCTCTAAGGCACAAATGTTTGTCATGCAGTGATTTCCCTTCATGTTTTTGTCAATGAGTGTCACATTTCTCTCTACCTCAATTTCATGCCTACACTCTGACAAAAATGCTCCCAAATTTTTGCTGTGTTTCACCCCAACGCTTATCTCACACCAGTCTGTAGCATCAACACAGTTTTTAACAAATCCCCCCAGCTCAGCCCAAGCCTGCTCTTCGGCCTTGGATAGCGATAAGTGAGGCACAGACTCTGACATTAGAAAAAAAGGAAGCTGTTTTTCTGTCAGGCTTACTGAAACAGCACACATACTTTCTTTCCAAAAGATTTTCTCAAAACTCAAAGTTTCTCCTTTTTCCCCCTCAAACCAGTCTTTCTCATACTGGTTTTCTCTTTCCACTACGACATATGACGTGCAATGCAGATTGCCAGGCATCATTATTTCCGTATTAAACGGCTTAGTCTTATTTTTAGCCAGTTCGCACATCATTTCAGCCCAATCATGATTTATGATGTGCCATTCGTATGCCCACCGAGGTTCTGTTCGCAAACAACACCATTGCTCCCCCTCTTCCTCCACTCTGACACCCGAGGAGTCCGCAACCAGTGTCAAATTCAGTTTGCACAACAGATCTCGGCCCAAAATGGGCACAGGACATTTTGGTGAATAAATGAATGCATGTTTCAGCACTCTTCCCCCCTCTGTTTCACAATTTAGAGGTACCGTAAACCTTTCAAAAATTGTGTGCCCTGATGCAGAAACAGACTCATTTGTTTCGTCTGTTATTCTCGGTTGACATGGCAAGTCACATGGTCGTATGGATGACCTCGAAGCCCCAGAATCGGCTAAAAACTCAATCAGTACCCCCTCAATCAGCATGGGGTATTTCGGCATTTTCTTAAATGCTTCGCTTTTATACATCATTACACATTTATCAGAATCTTCATTATTCAAATCAGATTCACACAAAGAAATGCAAGCTTTTTTTTTTCATTGCAAAGAGCAGTATATACATCAGTGTATGTGTGTGTGTGTGTGTGTGTGTGTGTGTGTGTGTGTGTGTGCGTGTTGTTAGAAAATTTTCACTTCCCTGTTCTGTGGCTCTCGGAGACTGCTCCCCCTTCTCCCGTCCCCGCTGCTCTCCACCATCCTCGCTTCAGTCTGCTTCTTGAGTTTGCTGATTTTCTGGGCACTCCGTGGCCCAGTGTCCATCTTTTTTGCACAGTCTGCATTTGGTACACTTGTAAGTCATGTGATCGTTAGTCTCGCAAATCCAGCAGGCCCACTTCTCAGGATTCCTTCCAGCCCCGTTTGGATTCCTCTCGCTCCGTTTTTTACCTCTCCCCCATCTCGTCTGTTGGCGGCGCTGGCCAGAGGGTTCCCCCGTTCTCGCGACAGCCTGTATCACAGCCAACTGTAGATCTTTGTCGGCCCTTGCTTTCACTCTCTCTCTCTTTGCCATCTGCAGTTCTTCTGCATGCAAAGCGTGTGCTAAAATGGCAGACAAACGTCCATGTTTCCATTCGATGTAGCTGGTTTTTACTGCCAGCGCAATCTCAGGTCTCAGTCCATTCAAAAACCAGCTCCGCAGATGACATTCCCACGTGTCAGGCTGATTTTCGCGGTCGCCGGGCTCCTCCAAGCCGCTGTGTTTGTTGAATACCTCGTACAGGTGATGATAATAGTCCTGCACCGACTCCTCTCTGTTCTGGCAGCAGTTGCCAATCTTTGATGTGTCCACCCACGCCGGGAATGCTGTTCTAATGCTTTCAGCCAGCTCCTCAACAGCAGCGCGGTATTCCAAATTGTCTCTATGTCCCCATTCACAGTGGCCTCTTCGATAGTCCTCTCTCGGCAGCCTCCCACTCACTTTGTGCCAGCTCGAAGCCCCCAATTTCACTGCTAGCAGCCTCTTCAGCTCGTACACAGTGGGGCTGAACTCTTTGCAGAACATTACCAATTCTGCGGAAAATCTGTCGCCCGCCTCATCCGGGCTCGGCAAGTGAGCCATGGCCTCTTTCATATCTGCCACTGTCCACGGTCTAAAGACCATCATGGGTCCATCAGGTCCCGAAACTTCAATCATCGGTGCTGTTACACTCACGTTTTCTTCTTTGACCGTTTGTCTGGTCTTTCTCTTCTTCGTCGGCGGTGCTCTGTACGCCATCTCTTCTTCGTGGGGGGTTTCAGGAATCATGTCGGGGTCTTCTTCTTCCTCCTCTGCCTGCGGTGCTGTTGGTCTGTTTGGTGGAGAGCAGTCGAGGTCAGGGTCCAGTTTCAGGGCTCGCAGCTCCGCCACGGGATAGTGATGATAGGGTGGTGGGGCATGTTTAAACACAGAAACATCAGAGCGGTTAGTAAGGCTACGTGATGTAGTTACTTTTTCTTCACATTTTTCATTTTCTTTTTCTTTTTTGCTATCAGCTCTACACGCTAATCCTTTTTGCATACAACTCGGAATAGACAACTAGGAAAATGAAATACTGATATGATGACGGTAGCGATGGATATAAGTATAGGTTTAAACCAAATGCTGTACTATCGATTTTTTCCCACAAGGAGTGTAAACGCCCCGGATCTCGAGGGAAATCCGTGCTGAGGAACACCTCTAGCGGCCGAGCGTCGGCATGTTTACATCCTAACTGATGGTATCTAGCGTTTCTTGTTTCAGCCGTTTGTAAGCTCTTTCAGTAGCTGTGGTCTACTAAAAGACTCAAAGGCATCAGGGCTAAAGTGGAGAGAACAAAGATGTGGGTCTTTAGGAAGTTTTATTCATCCACTGGCATCTTCCCATTCTTTTCTCCTTTTCTTATCGCTAGGAAAGCAGTGAAGTCTTACATTAAATCGCTTAATTTGTTGCCCTTCGACTGAAAATTACAACCAAAAGCCTCACAATGTGGTATCATATCAGTATTTTATTTTCTGAGTTGTGTATTCTGAGTTGTGTTGCGGTAAAAAGCGCCAGTAGCTCACTGAGTGCAACCATTTGACGTCATCAACGCTTTAAAGGAACAGTTTGGACAGGACCCTTTTCTATTCTAACATGACAATGCTTCTGTGTATAAGACAAGGTTCAAAAAGAAATGATTGATTTAGTCAGTGTGGAAGAACTTGAATGGTCTGCAGAAAGCCAAGTCCTAATCCAAGCTGAAAACCTCTGGTGTGACTTTAAATGCAGACCTTGAGCTAAAAACTCTTTACCAAACACCAATGACTTGTACATATCGGTACAGTCATTTTAGACACTTCCAAAACTGTTGCAACAGAGATGGAAATACAATTTTTAAATACATGAATTATGTTTCCATCTTTGTTACCACAGTTTTGGAAGTGCCTTTTTCTGTTCTAAAGAAGGGGGTGTCCCAATACGTTTGTCCATATACTGTATGTATCACAATACAAACATAGGTGAGCAGTTAGATGTTACGCTATCGCATTCTCTCCCTTCACCTGTATCTCCTCCTAGTTTAGGATGAAGTGCTAGAAGAACTTTTATGCCTAGCCTGGGCTATATAGTGAAAATTAAGTGGCTACAGCAGACCGTCCCACTTTCTCATCAGTTGCCCCATACATCATGAGGAGAAGTTGATGCCAATGTGCTTTGCTCATGTTTCTGTAAAATTAAGAAGCACAAATTTGAGGGTGGTGAATGTGTTATCCTCCTTACCACCTAGCAATATGTGTAACAGCGCTGGGAGGAGTTGAGATATCTCAAGTTGCTTGTGTACTGCTCTTTTTCCTGCCGCTATTCTTAGTATGAGAGATTCCCACATGTCTGGCTTCATTGATACAATTTGTGTCTGTTGCTGCGTCTTTCAGTTTCCTAACTTATGCGCAGGGGTCACGGTCCTGGAGGACTGGTGTCCTGCAGAGTTTAGCTCCAACTTGCCTCAACACACCTGCCTGTAAGTTTCAAGTATACCTAGCAAGACCTTGATTAGCTGGTTCAGGTGTGTTTGATTAGGGATGTAGCCAAACCTGGACCAAGTTTGGTAACCCCTGCTCATGCCTATTACATGGGCTGATATAGAGGAAGAGTAACACACCTTGAGTGGACATTGTCACCAATAGTGCCCCACTCACTGTCTAGCCCTCCAGTTTTATAGTGGGAGGTAATTGTGTGTTTATGCCCCCTCAGTAGAACTATGACACTAAAACATTAGGCAAACATCAGCTGATGAGGGCAGCTTTGTAGGGGTAGATGAGAGAGAGTATGGAGCTGTGGACCCATAACTCCTAAGTGCGTGGTCATTGGTACACTGTATGGCAGTTTTTTTGCCTACAATCTGGCTTGCTTGGTGGCGCAACACAGTGAACTGGCATTCTTTCATATGGCAATGGTGAATAGTAGGCAGTACCGTTTCTAGGCATAGGCGAGCTAGGCGGTTGCCTAGGGCGCCACCAGCTGAAGGGGCGCCAATGAGCGCACGTACTGGCACTACATTTTAACAGGATTGTGATCAAGAGTGGCACGGTCACCCTGAAATATGACTGCCGCCGCCACTGGATCCCCAACATCATTGGGCTAGAGGACTGTCAATCTGACGATGCCTGTATGCCATTGGATCAGAACGCTGTCAATTGCTGCCTGATTGTTCAACCCGATCTCATGAAAGTGCAAATAAATAGTACACCAAATAAAAACGAAAACTCGTGGTATTGCTATGCAAAAATGGACTCTGGCGTGTCTATGCTACGCGATGGGTAGGATTAGGGTTGTGGTTTAGATGCGTATCATATTTACACGAAAATTGCATATCATATGCACGCCAACAAATTTCATATCATATGCACGCCAAAAATCGCGCGTAGCATATAAATGCCAAAGTCCATTTTTTGCGTATCAATACCAAGGCGTAATATTTATACATATTTGCTTGCATTTGGAGCGCTCATCAACACCATTAAATCAATGGGCTCTGTCAGTGCTTTGGCAAGGTAACGCTTTTTTTTTTTGCCATGCAATAAAGCTAAGTTCAAAGGCCAATTTAAAATATTAGTACAGTAAATAAAGTGCACAAAATCAGTATTTTGTTTAGGCAGTATTTGTGGCAATTAATGAATCGTGTAGCAAGATTTGTCCAAAAGGTGTGTGTTTTTGCTCCAATGCATTGTAAAAGGAACAGGGTGCCATGTAATATTCCCATATAAACTTTAACAGCCAATTAAAAAATATCGGTATAGTAAAATTCGCTAATTCACGAGATCAATACATCCTTTATTAAACCGCTTTGTCGAGTTTAATACATCCTTATGGAGGTGTCGAAATGCTGATCAATTCATTCACTTCTAACACAGCACTTAATTAGAGAAAAAGCGGAGAAGTTCATGCCTTAATGAGTAGCAAATGATTAAGTAGCTGCATTGATTACTTTTATGCCACTGATCAGACTTTTATATGTAGTTTTGGGCATCAAAGGGTTTTATAGGTTTGACTGAAATAATAATGCAATAACTGACACTTTAAATCAATGTTTCAAGGAACAACAACAAAACAATTGAACAAAAAACAGATAAAGGTAGATAATAGGGTAAACAGATAATAGGGATTCCGCCTAGGGCGTCAAATTGGCTAGAAACGGCCCTGATGGTAGGTATTAACATTCCAATAGTGTCAACAATGACGTTTAAGTTCCACTTTGAAGGGTGTCTGCGGTTACATATGTAACCTTGGTTCCCTGAGAAGAGAATCAAGATGCTGCTTTGCCTTGTCTTACTTGTCATGCCTTACTTTAGACAATCGGAAGCTGATGACATATTGTTTGGGTGCTCATTCGTTGAACATGCTGGTGTGCCAATGACATCATGTGACTGTCACCTGAATTGGCATGTAGCATATATGCTTCAGAAATTCATCACAGAAGCGCTCCCATAGCGTCAACAATGACACAGGGAACCAAGGTTACATATGTAACTGCAGACATTCTCATGTTAGTTCTGGTCATAGAATTTGTGTGGCTCAGTGACACGTGCTAATAAAGTCCCACAGTACTGGGACATTTCACCATTTTTAGATATCCTCTCAGACTGTGTGTAAGTGGTGGGATTTTTCAACGAATCATTTAAACAATTTACTAAACCGATTTGTTCAAACACCCTGAAACATAAATTAAACGGCACTACTCAAGAGATTTTGGCGGTTGAAAGAAACACAAATCACCTAAATATTGCTTCTGCAGTTTAATGATAACTTGTACTCTAAATATATGGTATTTTGGTGGAAACAAAAATACCATAGATATATATTAGGGATGTGCATCTCCATAACTGAGGCCTATGCAATTTCGCATCTCGATGCATAGCCAACGATACGATACATTGAAGATATATATGAAGCAGATAGTGATACGATTCACCCCTATTACGATGCAGTGTGAACCGATTTCGATTCAATTCAATACAATGCGATTCGATGCAATATGATGCAATGGAAAAAAAATATGATCGCTTTTATTTATTTGGTTCAGACAGACAGAAAATCATAAATTAACTTATATGTCTTCTGACTTCTAAAGCCTTGAAGCCTGTTTCATAAAACAAGTTTACCAAATAGGCCAGGCTTATTTCAGTTAGTCTGAATCACTGTCAAATGATTTGGTTCCATTAAGCAAATTTAACAAAGATCAACCTCAGTTACTGTGCACTGTAAAAAATGTCAAGCGGTTTCAAATATGTCACAGATCGGCCAGGCTCATCCACCACCCAATCACTGCGCACACCGTCACCTTAGTATTAACTGCACGCACCTATTTGGAATCATCACTCTCATCGGGACTCCTTCATAAGCACACACCTCAGTGTCCGGTCTCGTTTCTACGAAGTGGACTCACTTTTATGCCTTTCAAGAGCTATTCAGATATACTTACCTTGTGTACTTTCCCTTTGTGTCTCCTCCAGTGTGTCTCTGCTCCTCACTCCAACGTCTGTTCCAGGTGCCTTATCATTGTGGATCTTGTCACTACTCATAATCAGAGGTGTGTGCTATTGCCAGTCTCCATTCCACGATCTCCTGCAAAACAAGGTTATACTCCCCATCAATCCATGAACTGTTCCACTGCCCTTGATACTCACCTGCCATAATCATCTGCCTCAGTTGCTGTAAATAAAGTTACCTGTGTATCTTCTAATCCTCTGTCTAAGTCTCCTTCCATAAGAGAAGACCAGACCATTAAAGGATTCAGCAACATGAGTGCATCTGATCCGTTCCATGATCGTGGATGCTCTCAAACGGATTATCACTCCCACACCAGTTCCATCACCACCACCTGTGCTACCAGACATCAACACCACTATTCCTTCTTCTCCGACCATCATTACCAGTCCCATAGCTAAACCAGCGCCCTTATCTGGCTCAGCGGAGGAGTGCAACGGGTTTTTGCTTCAATGCTTGCTTGCTTTGGAAATGCAACCGCATCTGTATCCAACGGAACAAGATTGCATTCCTGATTTCCTTGCTTATGGGGCAAGCGCTCCAGTGGGCCGAGAACCATCTGGTCACAAGCTGGTACTATAACCCTCTCTTTTGATCATTTTGTTGCCCATTTCCCAGAACTCTTTGGCAGACCAGCAGGCGACACCTCTGTCAGTGAACAACTCTACCATCTCCTCTTCCCATCAATGATTATGCTCTTAAACTCAGAACCCTCGCAGCGGCCAGCGGCTGGAATGAGCGCTCGCTCCTCACCACCTACCGGCAGAGATTAGAGCCGAGAGTGCAGCTTCAGCTCACTGCCTATGACGACTCCTATGGTCTGGAACGTTTTATACAGCTGTCCATCCGATGTGCCACCCGTATGCAGTCTTGTATTGAAGAACATCAACTGTCATTTCTCACTCCACTCCTTCGCCGGCCAGACACCATCAGCCCTCCAGAACCAGGTCATGAACCTATGCAGGTGGACAGTGCTTGACTCTCTTCATCAGGACGGCAGAGATGGCTGACCCAGGGCTTATGGGAGCTGGTGGGCATGTGATCGCCGCATGCCCAATTCGTCCACCAAGACCCGTGGTGAGTGTCATTAAACCAGCAATAATCAATATGCACCCCCTCACCTCTATTGTGAAGCTTACTGCCTCCGGTATCTCCCTTTCAGTACACACCCTCCTTGACTCCGGGTCAGCTGGGAACTTCATCTCTGGGAATCTCTGCCTCCAGTTCAAACTACTACCACCAAAACTACCTACCAGGTCCAATCGGTAACCAGTAGACCACTCAGCCGAAAACATGTACGCCACAGTGTTGGACCTCTTCACTTACAAGTGGGACAGTTACACAAGGAAACTCTGCATCTCCTGGTTCTGGAGGATTCCACCGCTGATGTGATCCTAGTGCGCCAATGGTTTGTGCAACACGATCCCATCATCTCCTGGAAAACTGGTGAGGTCCTGAAGTGGGGCAGTACCTGTTTCCCTGACTGTTTCCCTCACACTCCCCAGCCTCATTCCCTCATCTCTTCAGCCTGAAACACTCACTGTCAACTCCACTTCCATCGAGAAATAGTCAGTTGATATTCCCACCTGTTACGCCCCCTTCAGTGACGTCTTCTGCTCGAAGAAAGCCTCCCAGTTACCTCCGCACCGGCCATGGGACTGTTCCATAGATCTGCTTCCGGGTGAGCCAGAGCCCCATGGTAAGATTTACCCACTATCACTCCAGAACAGAAGGCCATGGAGGAGTACATTGAGGAGGCTTTACATCAAGGCTATATCCGCCCTTCTACGTCCCCTGCTGCTTCAAGCTTCTTCTTCGTGGCAAAGAAGGATGGAGGTTTGAGGCCTTGTATAGATTACCAGGCGCTGAACAAATTAACAGTCAAATTCCATTATCCACTTCCCCTCATCCCAGCGGCATTGGAACATCTCCGTGGAGCCACAGTCTTCTCCAAGTTAGACCTCCACAGCGCATACAACCATCTCTTGACTTCATCACAGATCTGACTTCCTCGGATGGTAACACATGTGTTTTAGTAGTCATTGATTGATACTGTATGGCCTACAGCTACAGCTATGGAAACCGCTGAAATCATGTTTAACAACATCTTCAGATATTACAGGATTCCAGAAGTCATTGTTTCAGACCGTGGCCCAAAATTTATCTCCAGAGTTTGGAGGGCCTTTTTCTCACTCCTAGGTGTGACCATAAGCCTCTTGTCGGGATACCATCCTCAGTCTAATGGGCAGACGGAGAGGAAGATTCAGGAAATCTGACGTATCCTGCGAACCTTCTGCCATGGCCACCAGAACTCTTGGAACCAGTTCCTAGGTTAGGCCGAGTACGCACAGAACTCGCTTCGCCGACCATCCACTCACTCCCTTCCAGTGCGTTCTCGGTTACCAGCCTCCCTTATTTCCCTGGTCGGGGGAACCATCTGATGTCCCATCTGTTGATTACTGGTTCTGAGAGGGTCTGGGATGCAGCCCATCATCAGCTTCAGCGGGATGTCCGCAATACCAAGATGACAGCAGACCTTCGTAGGGCAGAAACTCCATCATAGCAACCTGGTCAGAAGGTCTGGCTGTCCACCCGGGACATCAGGATGCGCCTGTATTGGTGTAGAATTTCTATACTTCTGTGTTGACCTGATCGTCACTCTTTTGTGTGTTAAACACAATCTACTACATATAGATAACTTCATTTTAATGAAAAATAACAAATGAAAAAAATATATAATCATAATCTATGACATAAATACTATTATAAACTAGGTTAGTGGATAATAATCTTTCATTGCGCAAAAGTATTATAAAACGAAAGGCTCCAATACAGAGCGGCACAAAGCACTTATGCGAATCCTGAGCGCAGAATGATGCGCTTGAAGCATCATGGAGTCAAAACGCGCAGGCTGTGCAGCCCTCCGAGTCTGCACAGAAAAGTGGGGTTTTCCACTGGGTACAGTACCTGGTACCTGGTACTTTTTTTTAGTACCACCTCGCCCGAGGTTTCAATCACACCATACTGTTAACAAAACGTGACGTATAAACTCAGCAGATCACTGATTGGCCAGAGAAAATCGTCACTGCCTGCTTCATTGAACTTGTGGCATGAGACGCAACAGACCCGCTAGATTTAAATCAGCACAGCCAGCGAAGGATCAAACGCAACTGTTTTGAATGAGCGCAGCTTTCTTTTAACAACCAAAAAATGGTTTCGTTGTCAGTTGAGGAAGTACAGACTGTCCTCTCGTTGATAGCCAAGGAGCGGATCCAGCGAGATGGAGCGACGTGGAATTAACTGCCATGACTCCTCAAAAACTTTTTCATTCTGCGTCACGACTATAACGACACATGAATAATCCCGCCCACTCTAAAGCGGTACTAAACTGCAGTGGAAACGCAAACCGAGCCGAACTGAGCCGTGCCGTGCCATTCTGAACCGTACCAAGCCGAGTCGTACCACGCAGTGGAAAAGCACCATACTATTAGCGTAGATGCCACTGAGAACAATAAAGCACATTATAATTGTAGTAAAAACTCTAAACATTACACATATTACCTAGTATGAAAACAATAAACTCCTAGTCTTGAAAGTACACACAGTATGTAGTTGCAGTGGAGTGGTCTGTTTGGTGCCTTGAAAGAACTGGCTGGGTTGCATCTAAAATCTTGCAATGACAAATCACCAATGAAACCTTTGGCCACACCCTGAAAGAAAAGTACATTTGAAGTTTAAAAAATGAAATGATACCTTTTAAATCATTTACAATGTATCACTATTAATTAATTAAATTTGTGATGAAACAGAAGTTTCAACCTTTTTTTTGGCACAAATCCATTCCACATTCCATTGCACAACATTGCATTGATGCTGACTGGATTTGTAATGGAACATGTACATTTCATATTATAGGCTAACTTACTTTAAATTTCATAAAAATAATATCAATATATAACAATCCTGCGTAGGGCTGTGCGATTTGGGGGAAATATCTAATTGTGATTTTTTTTGACAGATATTGCGATTTGATTTGCGATTTTAAATTTTGCAAAGTCAAGCTTCAGCTCAATATTGTCAGTAGTGTGCAGCACAGTATGGGTATTGTTCTCTGATGAAAAAAAAACAAAACAATAGAAACCATCACAGAAATTCTTATGGTTTCCAAATTTCTACAAAAATCCTTTTTGTAGTGTGTTTTGGGCATTATTGCAATAGGAATTACTGTTGTTCTATTGGTTCCCATCTGCCAGATTACATCCCACCAACAGAATCCATCAAATGCCAGTAGACACCATTATATTAAAACCAATACAATTCCCATTATAACCCTTTATAATTATAACCCATTACATTTTCTATTGTGTTTTGGGAGGGGTATTACTACTTTTACAGAATTTACTTAATTACTGAATTTCACCAGAAAGATTTGTTTATTTTGTGTAAATAAAGAACTGTATTACTTTAGTCAATTATTCAAGTATTACATAGGTTACACAGGCTGATTTATTCATTTTTAAGTATTTGAGTTAGTATTTTGGAAAATGTGCTGAATGTTTCATTTCATCCAAGTGAAATTAGCAAAGCAGTTAGACTGAATTTACATTTGTTTCAAACGCGGAGCCAGGCGCAAGTTGAAACAGGTTGCCCACTTGCGTCAAGCCTCGTCCATACTGCCAGATGCGCTCGTATAGAGACTTGCGGTGCGGAGCCGGGCACGAGACCTCGAGTATACACGAGCATTACGAAACAGGCTGCGTGTGTGCGGCAAGTGTAAACGGCTCGTCCGTGAGACGCGGGATACGCACAGTGTGGGGCAGAGAGGAGCGAGTATGAGAAACATTCAGAGACGCAGGCTGTGTGCGGTCTTCTGAATTGGGAATAGCGAACATGCATTATAAATTTATTTCAAATTAGAATCTGTTGGGGAGATAAAATGTGTAAGATAATGTTCATGTACTAATAAAAACAAGTAAGAAAATGTATATTTTATTCTCCAGTACTAAAAGTAGAACCGATAAGGGAGCTCTTTTGCGTTGTGGCACAGCTCTTACAAATTAAGAGCTTCTTAAAAGTTTTTGAAAAAAAAGTGAAGTGACATACGGCCAAGTATGGTGACCCATACTCGGAATTTGTGCTCTGCATTTAACCCATCCAACGTGCACACACACAGCAGTGAACACACACACACACCGTGAACACACACCCGGAGCAGTGGGCAGCCATTTTTATGCTGCGGCGCCCGGGAAGCAGTTGGGGGTTCGGTGCCTTGCTCAAGGGCACCTCAGTCGTGGTATTGAGGTGGAGAGAGCGCTGTACATTCACTCCCCCCACCTACAATCCCTGCCGGCCCGAGACTCGAACTCGCAACCTTTAGAGTACGAGTCCAACTCTCTAACCATTAGGCCACGACTTCCCCACGACTTCTTTGTTCGGTAGTAATCTCATATTACATCAAATTTCCGGTTACACTTTATATTAGGTGGCCTTAACTACTATGTACTTACATCAAAAAATAAGTACAATGTACTTATTGTGTTCATATTGTATTGCAAAACACTATTGCTGCTATTGAGGTGGGATACGGTTAAGGTTAGGGACAGGTTTGGTGGTCTGGGTAGGTTTAAGGGTGGGTTAAGGTGTAAGGGATGGGTCAACAGTGTAAGTATAAATGTAATTACAGAAATTAATTACAGATGTAAGTACATATAGGCATTTTTAAAAATATAAGTACAATGTAAAAACATGCATGTATACAGTAAGTGCATTGTATCAAATTATTAATTTAAATGTAAGTACATAGTAGTTAAGGCCACCTAATGTAAAGTGGGACCAAATTTTCTTTAGTATTACTTTGCCTGACTATTGATCTGACTTTATACATGCCATAATCCCACTCGCGCCCGCTTTCCTTTTTTCTTTTTTTTTTTTTTTTGCATTTTCTTTTGCATTTGCTTTTTTTTTCATGCATTTGTTTTTGATCTGGAACAGAGATGCCCATGTTCCACAAGTTGGTATGATTCTTTAGGGTCTTCTAGAAATGGTCTCAGTGGTCGTGAAAAACGTCTCGGTTACATAGGTAACCCTCGTTCCCTGAAGGAGGGAACGGAGACGTACGTCGGACTGACCGACGAATAGGAATCTCGCTAGAGAGGCCAATCTACTTTGAGTGTAACTAAAACGAGCCAATGCACATTGGCATGCAATCATATGCAGCAGCTGCTCACCTCGCAGCGCAAGGCGGCAGCATCAGCAGGGTCCAGCGACTGTGGCGACGGGACGTACGTCTCCGTTCCCTCCTTCAGGGAACGAGGCTTACCTATGTAACCGAGACGTTCCCATTCAGTCGGTCACGTTCGACGTACGTCGGACTGACCGACGAATAGGAATCCCTACCAAAGCGCCACAGGAGCTGCCCCCTTCCAGCGCTCTGTAGCCAGCCTCCTGTACCCCCTTGCCTAAGGACGGTGGGACAGGGCAAACACAGAGAGTGTCGATCACTGCTGTTCCCAAAACCCATTCAGTGAGACTTTTGGATAACACTGGGAAAGCGTACCCTTTACTGGAAAGGAACGCTGCGGAAGCCACATCCTTCCCCGAAGGAGTTATGTGGAGAAGTACATATGGACTAACCCCGTAGGGCTGTACTACATATGGAAGTACTGGGGTGACTCCAACCCTGGCGAGAGGTGGGTTCTCCCAGAGGGAAAGACACAGGTTTGTTTAGGAGCAACCCGTGGAATACCCCATATGGGATCCTCGTAGGGTCACACATACGGAACCTAGCCTAAATCCGGTTCTCAAGGATACAACGGAGTAAAGGCCTGGCGCCAGACGCTCCGCTACGTCTGGCTGCCGAAGGTGATCGGAGGACTCAACAGGGTCTGCCTTGTAGGGACTCTCTGGAGCAATAAGCGTATGTAACGCAGCAAGCCGACACTAAGCCGGGACCTCTCCGTGCCTCTGACCTGAGGTGAGAACACGGGAGACCAGCTCGACACGAAGGCTATAGAACCTAGCGAACGTGTTAGGTGTCGCCCAGCCCGCAGCTCTACAAATATCTGTCAGCGAGGCGCCACGAGCCAGCGCCCAGGAGGATGCCACGCCTCTCGTGGAGTGGGCATGCAACCTGAGCGGGCAGGGCATGCCTTGTGCTTGGTAAGCCAAGGCGATGGCGTCCACTATCCAGTGGGCCATCCTCTGCTTGGAGACAGCCTTTCCCTTCTGCTGGCCTTTCCCTTCTGAGCTAGTCTGAGGTCCTGAGGCTTCGAGTTCTGTCTATGTACAGTCGCAAGGCACGAACTGGACAGAGCAAAGCCAGGGCTGGGTCTGCCTCCTCCGGGGGCAGCGCTTGCAGGCTCACTACCTGATCCCTGAAGGGAGTGGTAGGAACCTTGGGCACATAGCCAGGCTGGGGTCTCAGTACCACGTGGTTGTCACCCGGCCCGAACTCTAGGCACGATTCATCGACCGAAAATGCCTGCAGGTCCCCTATCCTCTTGATGGAGGCCAATGCAACCAGCAACAAAGTCTTCATAGACAGAATCTTTAAGTCTGCTGACTGCAAAGGCTCGAAGGGAGCAATCTGGAGTGCTCGAAGCACCAGAGCAAGGTCCCAAGAGGGTATGGAGGATTTAACCGTCTCGCCCCCCTAAGGAACCTGACGACCAGGTCGTGCTTACCCACAGACTTACCATCGATGAGGTCGTGGCATACGGAAATAGCCGCAGCATGAACTTTGAGGGTGGAGGGAGACAGCCTACGCTCCAACCCCTGCTGCAAAAAGGAAAGCACGACACCGATCGAACATCTTCGGGGGTCTTCTCGGCGAGAAGCACACCACTCGATGAACAGGTTCCACTTCAAGGCGTAAGCACTTCTCGTAGACTGTGCATGTGCTGAAGCGATGGTGTTAAGTACCTCAGGGGGTAAGTCACCTAGAACCTCCGCGTCCCGTCCAGGGACCAGACATGGAGTTTCCAGAGGTCTGGACGCGGGTGTCAAAGGGTGCCCCGTCTCTGAGAAAGAAGATCCCTCCTCAGAGGAATTCGCCAGGGAGGGGCTGTCGCAAGGAGTGAAAGTTCTGGGAACCAGGTCCGGTTGGGCCAATAGGGCGCAACTAGCAGGACCTGCTCCTCGTCCTCCCTGACTTTGCACAAGGTCTGTGCAAGTAGGCTCAGTGGGGGAAATGCATATTTGCAAAGGTCCCGGGGCCAGCTGTGCGCCAGTGCATCTGTACCGAGTGTCCCCCCGGACAGGAAATAGAACAACTGGCAGTGAGAGGTTTCTGGCGAGGCAAACAGGAGCTACCTGAGCTTCGCTGAACTCTCCCCAAATCAGCTGGACCACCTGGGAGTGGAGTCGCCACTCTCCTGGCAGCGCAGCTCGTGAGAGCTCGTCGGCCGCACGGTTGAGCACACCAGGGACATGAATGGCGCGAAGCGACCTCAGATGCTTCTGACTCCAGAGGAGGAGATGACGGGTGAGTTGCGACATGCGACGGGAGCGCAGACCTCCTTGATGGTTGATGTATGCAACGGTCGCAGTGTTGTCCGTCCGGACCAGCACATGTTTGCCCCGTAACGGCCCCTTCAGGCGGCTCAGGGCAAGGTGTACTGCTAGCAACTCGAGGCAGTTGATATGCCAATGCAGTTGGGGGCCCGTCCACACCCCTGACACTGCATGCCCGTTGTACGTGGCACCCCAACCGGTGGCAGAGGCATCCGTGAAGACCACGGCATGCCGGGACACCTGCTCTAGGGGCACTCCTGCCCGAAGAAACAAGGGGTCTGACCATGGGCTGAAGGCTTGGCGGCATTCCAGAGTGATTGCCACTCGGTACATGCCGCGTTGCCACGCCCATCTCGGGACTCGGCCGTGAAGCCAGTGCTGAAGCGGTCTCATATGAAGCAAACCGAGCAGGGTTACTGCCGCTGCGGCTGCCATATGCCCCAGGAGCCTCTGAAAAAATTTCAGTGGGACCGCTGTCCTGCCTCTGAATGCATTCAGGCAGTTCAACACCGACTGAGCACGTTCCTCTGTGAGGCGTGCTGACTGTTTGACCGAATCCAACTCCATACCGAGAAAAGAGATCCTCTGCACTGGGGCGAGTTTGCTCTTTTCCCAGTTGACCTGAGGGCCCAACTGGCTGAGGTGACCGAGCACCAAAGCCCTGTGTTCGCACAACTGCTCCCGAGACTGAGCAAGAATGAGCCAGTCATCGGGATAGTTGAGGATGCGAACACCCTGTTCTCTCATGGGAACAAGGGCTCCCTCCACGACTTTCGTGAAGACGCGGGGAGACAGGGCCAGCCCGAAGGGAGGAGGAAGTATCCTGTGTCGAGGAAGTATCGAGACATGAAAGTACGCGTCCTTCAGGTCGATCGCTGCAAACCAATCTCAGGGACGGATGCACTCGAAAATGCATTTCTGCGTGAGCATTTTGAACGGTAGCTTGTGAAGACTCCGATTCAAAACTTGCAGGTCCAAGATCGGTCGTAACCCACCGCTCTTCTTGGGTACAATGAAGTAAGGGCTGTAAAACCCCGACCTCATATCGGCTGGAGGGACCGGCTCTATCGCGTCCTTCGCCAGTAGGACTACGATCTCCGCACGCAAGACATGGGCATCGACCGCTTTCACTGAAGTGAAGTGGACACCTCTGAACTGAATCGCAAACTGAATCGCATAGCCGAGCCTGATGGTCCGAATGAGCCAGCGAGACGGACTGGGGAGCGCTAACCAGGCTCGCAGAGACCGCGCAAGCGGGATCAAGGGGACCGTAGGCGTACCCACAGTGGGGAAGCGAGGTGGAACGCAGGGACGCGGCTCGGGGGGCTCTCTTTGGGAGGCGGCCCGTAGCGGGGTCTGAGTGTGCTGTGCAACACTTACCTGGTTCTACGGTCGGACAGGGGGTGTAGGAGAGGCTTGGGTGACCTTCTCGAACTGCACACTGCTGTCCGCTGGCGACAGAAGAGGTGGATGAGAGTGGAGAGGTTTTACTCCTCCCACTACTCTCCGAGCCCTCTTCGGACCCGGAGATGATGGAAACTGCTCTTTTCTTGAAAATTTGGGTACCGCTGACCATTGGGCCAGCGGCAGAACAGAAAATAAAGGAAACAAAGGACTTACCACCCAGCCCTCCTCCGGGGGAAGGAGCGGTGCAGTCACCACCTCCTGAAGAGCAGTCCCAACTACCTCTGGGTCGCCCGTCCTAGGGCCTCTTGCTCTTGGCTTTGCCACCCCTCTTGGCGGGGGCCTGGACAGGCTGGGGACCCCGCCTACGACTGGCTCCACGACGCCGCTTGGGTGGAGGCTGTTGCTGCGGCGCGGGAGCGGGGGCAGCCATAGGGGGTCGCCCTCGGCGACGAGCAGGCTGAGGTGCTGCCGGCGGCGGGATAGATGCAACAGCGGACCACCGTGGCAGGATGTGACTGATCACCTCAGACTGCTTCTGTACAGCCGAGAACTGCTGGGCGAAGTTCTCGACCGCGTCGCCAAAGAGGCCGGTCTGGGACACGGGGGAATTAAGGAACCTGACCTTGTCGGTATCCCTCATGTCGGCCAGACACAGCCAGAGATGGCATTCCTGGACCACCATAGTGGACATCGCATGACCCACTGACCGCGCCGTAAACTTCGTCGCCCGAAGCACGAGGTCCGTCGCGGCACGAAGTTCCTGAAGAACTTGCGGATCATGACCACCCTCGTGCAGGTCCTTCAGTGCCTTGGCCTGATGGACCTGCAACAACGCCATAGCGTGTAAGGCGGAAGCGGCTTCCCCACAGGCCTGGTAAGTCCTGCCCGTAAGGTCCGACGAGTGCTTACAGGCCCGGGAAGGGAGAGACGGCTCCCCCCGCCAGGTGGAGTTAGTGCACAGTTGCATAGCAACGGCCCGCTCCACAGGGGGGATATGCGTGTAACCCTTAGCCACACCGCCATCAAGGGTGGTGAGGGAGGAGGACCCACCAGCACGGTTTTGGGCAGTAAAAGGTGCCTTCCACGTATCAGTGAGCTCTTCATGCACCTCCGGGAAGAAAGGAACCGGGGTGGGTGGCTGAGAACCAGCTCATACCACCCCGAGAAACCAATCGTCCAGCCTTGAGGGCTCGGGACACGGTGGAGGATTCCACACGAGCCCGACCCTGTTGGCGGCCCGGGAAAGCATAGCCATCATTTCCGGATCTGTATCGGGCACAGCTACCATACCCGAAGGAGGCGACTGCGCCGACGCGTCATCTCCAGAAAGGTCTGACTCACCCTCCGATGCAGCTAACGACATCTGGTCATTAGGAGGAGCGCCGAAGGAAATGGGTGGTACACACCTTTGAGATGGCCCACCGCGCTCCCCCGGCAGCTCTACTGGCTGCGGAGTGCAGGAGGAGTGAGGGTTCCTAGGGGGTTGGTTCCCCAAAGGAAGCGCACTCACTGTAATCCTCAGGTCACCAGTGCCACTGCTCGCAGCAACCCTCTGAGGAGGATCGGAACGAGGCAGCGGCACTGGGACTCCGCCCCTTTGCAGGAACTGGAGTCTCGACCGCAACTCCGAGATGGTCATCCTCCCACAATGGGTACATGACTCATCCACAAACGCTGCCTCAGCGTGCACTAAGCCCAGGCACGCGATGCAACGCTCGTGACCATCTCTCGGTGCCAGGTAACGACCGCACCCAGAAACACACAAGTAGAATGTCATCTTTAAAAAGACGCAAGCTCTACTTGTGTAAGCTCTTTTAGGGACTTTACTCTTTTAATCAGTGCTGAAGCACGCAGGGGAACGGCCGCGGCAACACGGACAGGGATTTTGTGCAGTCTGACGTGTGCTCGCTCTCTCTTTGAAGTCGCTCTCTTACCAGCCGTAAAAACGGCTTTTACGCGCTATTAAAGCGTACCGTTTACCAGCCGTGAGAACAGCCTTTTCAGCTCTTTTTGCTCAGAAAAAAAGGCAAAAAATAAGAGAAGAAAAGGAAAAAAATGGAGAGAACTCGACCCCGCTGCTGCGCTGTACGCCCGCACTTCCACATCCAAAGAGATCGTCCTGCAGAGACTCGTTTTTCTAACACTTCCAGCAGAGAACAACCGTTTGGCTCCGAAGCGAAAAGCTAAAGATGCAACGCACCTGCTGCTCATTATATACCCGCGCTGCGAGGTGAGCAGCTGCTGCATATGATTGCATGCCAATGTGCATTGGCTCGTTTTAGTTACACTCGAAGTAGATTGGCCTCTCTAGCGAGATTCCTATTCGTCGTTCAGTCCGACGTACGTCGAACATGACCGACTGAATGGGAACAACACCCTTTTTACCTTGTCAAAAACAGCTCTGTTCACAGCAACTCATTTCGCTGCATCCTTCTTTACATGCTAATGAGCGCTGCTCACCCCGCCCCTCTCTTCTGTGGAAGAGCAAAGGCGATTCGCAAATAATCATAAAAAATATAAAGTTTGAGACTTACTTCTTCTGGACAAGAAGTGAATGAAAGAAGGTGAATCTTCCCATTCCTAATATATACAGTAGCGGGGAAAATTATTTGATCCCCTGCTGATTTTGTACGTTTGCCCACTGACAAAGAAATGATCGGTTTATAATTTTAATGGTAGGTTTATTTTAACTCAAATACTTATATGACTCATTAAAATGCAAATCAATTTATAACTTTTTTGAAATGCATTTTTCTGGATTTTTTTGTTGTTATTCTGTCTCTCACTGTTCAAATATAAATATATATCTCAAGCATTACATAGAATATAAGTAAGCAATGTGAAAATAATGACCTCTAAAAATTACCCAGTAAAATTCATTCAAAATTGTAACAAAAATTAGTTTTTTTTTTTTTTTTTTTTTTTAACTTTGCCTGTAGGGCTAAATTGTGCAGCGTACCACGGTTGGCTTGTTTAACCAAGCCCTTGCTAGGCTTGTTTAACCAAATGTCCTGTTTACACAATTTTGAGGTTGAAATCTAATTGGGTTGTTTTTACCATAGTCTCTCCTTCTGTCGTTATGGAAGCAGTGATAAATTGTTATTCAACTTCTGTTGCGCTTAATCACTGCAACATTCCATAACTGTACTCCTCCTCACAGGGATGAGGGCCAGGGCAGCAAGGACACAAGAAGAAATGGATTCACTTTCACAGCTGCTGACCTACTGTATGTTGTACTATTTCTGAACAAAAACTGGTATTCAAACAATTGGAAAGATGAGGAGAATGAAGGATGGTACATAATGACTTCCTGTGATCATTCCAAGCACAGCCTTTTTTTATCTTAATGTCATCTGCTGATGAAGCACCCATTTATGGCTGTCAGTGGTGCAGATACTTGTATGACTAAAATAGGTAAAAACATAGTGATTAAGATAACAGACAACAGGATAGACATGAAATTTGTTTTGAGATCTTCCCTGAAATGCATGTTTGGAATTCATGCTTTTATCTGTCTGCCTAAAACAGTCTGGTATCCCTTCAAAATCCATCTAAGCCATCCCACACACATAAATAGATAAATGACAAACAAGTCTATTTTAATAAATATAATCTAATTGTGACTTTCTAGTACTAGCTTGCCTATTTCCTTGATGTTTAGCAGTGTCTGTCATTTTTCCCATGTTAAAATTCATATCCACCCAAAAATGAAAATGTACTCACCCCCATGTCCATCTAAGATGTACGTGAGTTTGTTTCTTTATTGGAGCAGATTTGGGGACATTTATCATTGCATCACTTGCTCACCAATGGATCCTCTGAAGTGAATGGGTGCAATCAGAATGAGAGTTCTAACAGCTGATAGAGGAAGTGTTACAATAATCCACGACACGACTCCATGAATTAAAGTCTTGTGAAGTGAAAAGCTCTGTGTTAATATACAAATCCATCATTAAGGCTTTTAACTATAAACTGTTCACTTCTGGCCAAAATACCAGTCTATAATCCATTACAACTGTTACTCCAGCAATCAAAAAATCCATCCCGTTTTCCACTCGCATCAAAATAAACCAACATTTTATTTAGAAATTATTTTGGGCTTTGGATGTGAAAATTCAATGTGAAAATTCCCTAAATTCCCTAAATCTGTTCCACTGAAAAACAAACTCATCTACCTCACATCTAAATATTTAGCACATTTTTAGCAAAACTATTCCTTTAATATGCAGAGACAAATGTAAAACATTTCTCTGTTCGTTTGAGTCAAGAGGTTATGGTTTGGCTGGTTAGTACTATGTCCCAATTTACCCCTGCTGGCCCCAAAACGTTTTCTTCAGACAGACCTCCTGACTAACCAAACATAACGCCGCAACATTGTGATTTTAGGGTGGGTTTGTTTAACCAATGAAAGATAGGGTAGTGTTCAGAAACCACTTTGAAAACAGTAATTGGGTCATAATTTATTTTGGGAATGCTAGTGCTGCCCATATTTATGATGTATAAAAACACTGAAGCTATACCAAGATTTCTTGTTCATTCATCTTTAGGTGGGTTTTACTATTACTTTCATTCTGGATTTATATTTTAAATGGAAAAATTCAATACTAATATTAACCAGTTTGTATCAATATATATATATCAATAGTATGTCAGCTACCTTTTACCCAGAAAATAATACAGCACTGGGGAACTGCAGACAGATTAAAGAGAAGAGTGAAAGCGCACTGATTTTCCTAGAAATTTCATTTCTCTTATTTCTCATTTCAAAAGACCCCTGTAAATTTATCAAGAACAAGAGTCAATTTGTCATTTTTCCATGTTTTTATCACTGATGACGTACATAACAATGGACTTATGCTAAAAGCTTTGGCGTAATTTAGCTCTGATCACTTCCTTATATGTTAAATATGTATTTGTGTTTTTTTTTTTTTTATGTTCTCCAATCCCAGGTTAATACCTAATCTATATTTACAAGCCATTCACAGGTTGTTAAGATCCCTTTTGAATAAAGGGATCACTATTGTGAATCACTATTGAACCACATGCATCACACCCCCCACCCCCCAGATAAGCTGTCTGCCTGTCTGTTTGGCTGATTTTTATTTTCATCCTGTTGTGCAAGAGTTCACGAGGAGTCGCCTGTGTTTCCTGTAAAGGGGGGGAAAAAAAGCAAAACATTTCCTTCTAACAGAGGCATATCAGGCATCTCAGGGATCTGAAAAAACATTTGTGTATAAAGAGAGTCAAAAGAAATGTGTGACAAGCACAATGTGTCTCTTCTCATGTGTTATATTTTTCATTAACATCTTAAATATTTATGGGCTGTTCGAATGTAATGCATGTGAATAAATCTTTGCTGATTTCTAACAGATATATTAAATGTTTTAACACAATGTAATAGTATTTCACAAGATGCTTTTTGTCCAAAAATATTGCCTTCGACCCTCTTTTTCACATTTCCACATGTTCAAATGTGGCATGTTCCCAATACAGTTTCAAGCTGTGTGCAATTTAAGTTGAAAACCTTACTGTTTAAATACTGGTCACCATGTACCTTTCGTTATATTATAAATTACATCAATATGGTATATTTCATGTATTATTATTGTGTATTACGTTGTTTGTGTCTGTATTTTTCTGTAAGCTGATACAAACACACACACACACACACACACGTTTGTTTCTGTGAATTGTGGGGACTTTCCATAGACTTCTATTACTTTCATACTGACCAAACAATATTTTTTATCCCCTTAACCCTACGCTTTCAGTTAAACATAATTTACTATTTATATATATATATATATATATATATATATATATATATATATATATATATATATATATATATATATATATATATATATATATATATATTATTTATTTATTTTATTTTATTTTTTCACCACAATGTCAAAAATGTCAGGTTTCACTATCCTTGTGGGGACATTATTGTAGCATAAACAAGTAAACACACACGCAAACATACTGGTTTCCTTTATTTATTATTTTATTTTATTTTTTCACCACAATGTCAAAAATGTCAGGTTTCACTATCCTTGTGGGGACATTATTGTAGCATAAACAAGTAAACACACACGCAAACATACTGGTTTCCTTTATTTATTATTTTATTTTATTTTTTTCTTGTGGGGACATTCCATAGACGTAATTGTTTTTATACTTTACAAACTGCATTTTCTATCCCCTTACCAGTACACACACAGAGAGGCAATATTATATTATATTATATTATATTATATTATATTATATTATATTATATTATATTATATTATCATATTATATTATATTATATTTGTGGTGTATCATCAGTAACAATTATTTGTATTTATTTGGTTACTTGGTTTGGATGATGTATGATAACCTATCTCATGGCGCCATCCAATGGTTGTCAAGGGCATAACAGACATGGCTCTAATATTGGAGAAGGGTCTGTCTGCAGACTGCAAGAGAGGGGCGTAACTGGAAGGAGGCGTAACGTGAAGTAGGGGGCGTAACTTGAAGTTGTCTAAATCACACAGAACCACGCGAGATGTCAAAACGAGATGTTGTCGGGCTGCGGCCAAAACCGCATACTTTCTTCAATAAGTTCTTACTTAACGTGCGCTAAAAGAGTACATACTCTACAGCCTGAATGCCTTAAGTATGAATGCGATTTGGATATCATCCGTTATGTTGACGTTATTATGTGACCTTAGACGTTATAACAAGCGCAACAACTTAAAATATATGAGTGACAGGCTTAATTAATCTAAAGTATCTTGATACTGATGAAATTTGCTCATTTCGTGGTCTTCTTGAAGAAACAGCAGCCCTTTTATTTTGTGATTGTAATGCATTTTGTGTTGATTTAAGTTCTTATATTTGTAACTCTACTAATGTGATCCACAGTTTTATCCTTAATGCATTTTTTTTTTTAAATTATTACGAAAACCCAAAATTGTTATCTCTTGAATATTTAATTTTTTCATCCACAAGCAAAAGTGTCTTAAATCTCCTGTTTTCATTCCTCAGGCTTCTAAAAAAAAGCATCATGATGAATTATTCAAAGATATTTAACCTTGTCACTCTGCTTTTTTTCTGTGTATATAATCTCATACATTTTTGTTTACTGTTTTATGCCATTAAGATTGTTCATTGTTAGATACAACCATCTTTCCCTGATCTTTTATGTAATAAGTTCGGCAATAATAAAAAAAGAAAAGAAAAAAAAGAGGGACAGGTGCACTAACACCTCATAGCATCACTAACTCAGTTTTCCTCAGTGTTTGAAATTTCAGCACAAAGGATATGTCCGGCAGCTGCTCGAAGATCTCGCCTTTGGAGAAGACTGTTGATTTTATACTCTAAAAATGTAAGTATTTCAACTTAAAAATTAAGATTACCCCAGAATGAATTGTATCGTTTGCCCACCCCACCCCACCACTTATACGCAATAATAATGATAAGTGCTAACTGATAATTATATGACTATTTTTTTTTTTTTTACTTAAAATGACATTTTAGTAAAACAAGCAAAATGTAATTTTTGTTGTGACATAGCTATACATGAATATACACTAGTTGAACAAATGCAGTCGATGTGAATACAGCAATTTTCAGTCAAGCAATTAATACATGAATTAATAAAATATATTTTATTTAATGACAACAATAAGAAACATGAATAAATGAGTAAAAGAATGAATAAAAGCAAGCATCACAATAAATACATATATATATACATATAAATATATCTTCATTCAAACTTATTGTTCTAACAATCATGTATTTACAGATGGTGAACCCCACATCCTACTGCCATCTCAACACAGATGTGTCAATTCTGCAGCTGCGCTGTGCTTCAAAATCTTGCTCTTCTCAATGGGGACATCGTGGACCCAGAGGATGAGGAGGAAGACCATGATGACACCCCTGAACCACACAACCTTGAGGCAAGTGCAGAAGAACATGTGCAGGACAATCTGGCTGCCACTGTGTCTGCTCCAAACATTCGTGTGCCTGATCTCCATGAGCACGACTACCTGTAAAACATTTAAACAGAGTTAAACGTTTACAATTCATGTTGTCAGCTTTCCATTTCTTGCCAAATATCATTTCATGTTTACAATTACATGCATTATTTTAGTTGTAGCTTTATTACTTTAGTAGTTGGCTAAACCACTGAACTGGTGAGCAGAAGGTTGCTGGTTCGTCACCGGTGTTGTTCTTCAGCATGGCTCTTTTCTCCAGGTTGATCCAGGGGATCCCTGTAATAAGAGCACTGTAAATCACTTTGGCGTTTTTGATGATGCTTTTGAAGCTTCTGAAAGTCAGCCTTCACTGTATGAACTGAAACCAGCAGAATAAACTTCACCAAAATCACATCCTCAATGTATTTTGGTCTTTCTCTAGACGCTCTCGCTGGCTCTGGGGTCACTGATGATGAAGAGACCACAGCAGCATCCGGTCCAGATGAGGCAGATGAGGGCAGGTGCAGTGATGGAGCGTCTCATTCATGACACTGGACCATTTCCAGGATGCTGCTGTGGACTCTCCATCCTCAGCGCTCACACCAGCCTGCAGACATTTCCAGATCATACAAAAACGCCCAAACATAATACAAAAGAAGTCATGTTAACAGCACAATATCATCTGATCTCTGTATTAGAAGTAACAAAATGATCTTATTTTATCCTTTTGTTTGAGGTTTTCCCTTTTTTTCACAAATGTCGCTGTCACCTTGCCTTGCAGGTCCTGCTCCACCACAGAAGATCTGCAGCAAATGCACAGGAATCAAGAATCAGAAAAGTGTTGTAATAGCTCTGTTTGAAATTACAATAATTAAAATAAACTACAATTTAAGATTTAAATGATGTTTTATTGATGTCTGTAGCGTACTCACTGAGAGGCTTTGATGGCAGCATTGCTTCATCAGTCACTCTTCAGCGGATAAACACACGTGTCTCATCTGTCCCTGTAACATCAGACAAGATTCAATCAGATTTATCTGATCAATACTGCATTTACATGTTGAGGTAGTTGCTGATGTAACTCCCTTTTTATCCAACACAAATGTTCCTTAAATTATCAATATTACTAATGGATAAATAAAATAGATAACTTATGTTTAGTTACTTTATGTAGATTTGTTTGTTTACAGGACTTACATTAATCTAAAGCAGTGTTGACAACAGTGAACTCTACATAACAGCACACTAGCATAATAACACACTCAGATCTGTTTCATGTCTATTATATGTGCTCATCTGCAATACTTATCAAAGATAATCCTGTCAGATGTTAAATAGACATTTAGTAATCATCTTTAAGATGTATATGGTTTTTGTAAATCCACTTTTGAGACGTATGTGTACTTAATGGAGCTCTCCCGTTAGTTATGCATTATAAAACGTGTTTTTACAGCAAAATCACACATATGCTATATATTATGTAGGTCACAGACAGGGTTTAGATTAAGCCAGGATTAGGTCATAGTTCAATTAGGACATTTGAGTAGCTTTTATAAATGTGCCTTGGATAAAAACACTACTGATGTGCATCTTGAGACAAAACAATTATTTTAAGATTAGTCAGTTCAAGTTGCTTTCAGTTAAAACAGCCCAGACATGCATTTTAGTCTGGGACTACTCTTGACTAGCCTTGTCTGTGAAATCGGGGGATAACGTCTTTACACCTTTTGCTTATATATTGCTTATTAACTCCATAAACAATACCACTGTATGAAAATGACTTACACACTTAAATTTAAATGGTTATTTCGGGGGAAAAAATACACTTACCTTGTGTAAACAAGCGGCCATCTTGCCAACAACATCTCGTTTTGACATCTCGCGTGGTTCTGTGTGATTTGGAGAACTTCACGTTACGCCTCCTTCCAGTTACGCCCCTCTCTTGCAGTCCGCAGACAGATACTATTGGCTAATATCCCACACATACTTTAGAGCTATGTCTGTTATGCTCTTGACAACCATTGGATGGCGTCTGTATGGACAGATGGATATGTATGTATTCTCATATACAGACTCAGAAATTGCTAGTAAATTTACAGTTTTTCTCAATCGATTAGAAACTTTTCTCCAATGCAATGTACTTGTTCTTAAAACAATTAGCACAGCCATCCAAACACAAAATTATCTTAACCAAACAGTTCAACTTCACTGCAAAGTGAAGCACTGCAATTTTTTCTAGTAATGCATTTATTAAAAGTAAATATTAACATCAAATCTATACGTGTGTTCTCTATTAATTACAAAACACATTCAGCTGTGCACAAATATGCTAATGGAAATACATATTTATTGCAATTCTTCAACAGGGAGTTTTGTTTTATATGTATTGTGTATATCTAAACTAAAACAAAAATTGTTATCTAACACCTGTTATCACCCATGAGAGAGAAAAAAGAAGAAGAAGAAGAAAAAATAATCGCCCCTTTAAACTTAAAATCGGTTTGTCCCACCTTTATCAGCAAGAACTGCAAACAAACCTTTCTGATAACTACAGATCAGTCTTTTACAGCACAGGATATATATATATATATATATATATATATAGCTGTGGAAATGCTAGTGTTCTAATAATTTTGGCCACCACTATATATATGTATGTGTGTGTGTGTGTGTGTGTGTGTGTGTGTGTGTGTGTGTGTGTGTGTGTGTGTGTGTGTGTGTGTTTGCATGCTATTTACATGAATTATCCTGAATTATTGATCTTGCCTTTCATTTACATCTGGAAGAGAATTTCATTGCATTTTATCTACACTAAATATTTGCTGTGCTTGCATCATAGGGGAAAAAAATGTAAGAAGGTAGAATCCATGCTTGACAAGCTCCTGTCTCAACATTTCATACCATGTCACCCTGTAGCCCAAGACTGGTGTGGTGGGTGTTCTGGTGCACTATGGCTGCCATCACATCATCCAGGTGGATGCTGCACACTGGTGGTGGATGAAGAGATACCCCCTAACAATGTAAAGTGCTTTGAGTGTTTAGAAAAGCGTTATATAAATGTAATGAGTTATTATTATCTCCACAGGCCTCTTCCTTTGTGGCTGGTGGTGTTGTTCTGGACCACCATGTCAGCAATGCTCCTGTTCCATTCAAAATAAACTTGATTGTCCACCTGAATGATCTCAAACTTAAATTCTGAAAAATGTTTACATTTACAGTAAATAACAGAAGCTATCCCCGGAGAACTAAAGGAGGACACCCCCCTGCCCCAGCTTCTCTAAAGGAGAGGCCAAGGTTTTTTGTTTTTTTTTACATGGTCAACTAGGGTAATTCTGATTTCATTTGAAATTCATCTTAGTTTCTCTTCTTGCTTTTTCCAATACACCAGTGCCCTCCTCTCTAATTATCTCTTCTCCCTTTCCATCTCCTCTCCTCTTTTTTCTTTCTCTCTGCTCATCTCTTTCTACCTGTGCCACTTTCTCATTACACCCCTTTCTCTATTCACTCACCACCTTATAGACTTACACCTCTTTCTTTACCCCTTTACCCCCCCCCCCCCCCTTTAGTTTTATTTATTTATTTATTTATTACATTTGTATTTATATTTGATAATAATAATAATTATTATTGCTATTATTACAGTTTTTCTCATTTGCTAAGACACACTCAGTGAAACTGGGATCCACTTCATCTTCATCATCACATTCTTTGCACAGCAAAAGTCTTCTCTTTCAAATGCCTTAACACTTTTTCTTTTGTTTCACACATTTTTCACACCCTTTGTCAAAACAGTCACCACAGATCTCATTCAAAGACCCCAAACTCTATTGGATTCACTGTTGAACAAAAGGAAAATATCTATTCACAGCTGATAGAAAGTACTTGCATAATTATGGATCTCCAATGCACCTGTGTGAAACTTGTTTGCACAGCTCTTCAATCAGCAATCATTCCTCATCCCTCTACAAAAGATTCCACCTCTGTCCTGCTATTCGCAAGTATGGATCAAAGAGGCCAAAGGCATGGAAGGAGAGTAAAAAGACCACGGCAGGGGCCAGAGAAAGAGAAGTTTGCATACAGGGTGGAGGAGTTGCATTACTGTAAAAGGAGAGAATACAGCTCAAGTTTCAAATGAAATTCAGGAAACAATTATTGACCATGTTTGAATCATAGTTTGTCCTTTAGAGTGGCTGGACAAAGGGTCCAACCCATTCTGAGTCGGAGCCCTGTGGCATCTATTGCCAGGCATTTTTCAAAATGACAACAGGTAAGTCACAATGTTACTGTATACCACTATGTATTTCAGCTTTACTGTATTGCCCTGTTGGCAGAACAAACTGTGTCTACAGTAATGCAGATGTTTCATCAGTCCCGTTTATGTGTTTTTCATAATGTTAATTTTGATATGCATTGTTATTGCAGTGCATTGCTATACCATACAGTTACATGCAACTGGAATAATTTGCTCTATGATTATTATTTTTTTTTTTTTTAGAGAATAATGTTCTTGAAGCTGAAGACAGCACATCACAATTTAATTTATGTGGAAAGTGAGGAGACGTGAGAAGAACATTTATTGGGCAGAGGGTCACTGTTGCAGTGCCAGGTCAGAGAGGCACCAATATCACCATGTATGCTGCCATCTCCATTGATGGTGTCTTTTGCCATGCAAACTATCAGTTCAATACAGAATGCCTCATCACATTTTTTGATGCACTAAATGAAAGACTGGTTTCACCTAAAGAGAGAGGGCTGTTGATGTATTTGCCATGCAAGGAGGTAGTTCCATTGGTGCATTGCAACACTGCAAGGGAAAACATCCAATGTGAAGTTTTGAGTATTTCAACTCTTTATATTGTTTTTTTTAGATATTCCCACCCATAAGTCTCCTTTGTTTTTGTTTTTTGTGGGTTTTTTTTTTTAACTATATTCAACACTTCTGAGTTTGAACAGTGTAATTTCATATTGATAGCTGTGTTTTGTATTTTGTTGTCCATCGTGCAATGATTGATTGAAAGAATAAATTAATTTGACCACAAGTTGTGGTGTTTGATGGAAGTATTATATGATATATGCTTATGTTGATTGTTTTTAATGTTTTGTGAGTGTTGCAGCATTTTGCAAACAAAATAAGTCATTTTGGCCATTGAGCTTCAATTTCACCCAGTGTTAACCGTTTTGAAAATGTGATGTCTGAGTGGACAAATGTGTTTAAGCAATTGAGAAAAACTGTATTTTGCATATTTCTTCTTGCTCTTTGTATACTTTCCTTTTTATTATTACTCTAAACCAGTTGTGATAAATGTCTAAACAATTAGGAAAACTGCATTTCCTGTGTTGTGTGTATAATTAACCAAGTAGTTATCAGTTTAGGGCCAATTAAATATATGCCATGTTCATTTGATAGAATGACAAATTACAGAATTTAGTTTGTTGTGTTTGGACAAATGGTACATAAGTGTTTGTGATTAGTGTAAAACCTTTTTTCAGATATTTGAAAGTATTTGTTGTATTAGCTATTGTCAAACATTAGAGAGTTTTGTGCACATTGTTTTGAGAAAATAATTTGTAATTTGTATGAAAATGTACAATCTTTTCAGGACAATTCCAAAGTGTTCAGATTACTGTGTTAACTGATTTGAGAACAGTGACCTGGTGTTTGGAAAAACTGTAACAAATAATTGCGAAGAAATGGCTAGTAACAGTGAATATATATATATATATATATATATATATATATATATATATATATATATATATATATATATATATAAGTGGTGCAACTGATCACAATAATCACGGTTCGGATCATATTATGGATTTTGAGTCACGGATCGGATCATATTTTTGGATCAGCAAAAAACAAACAACAAAAAAAGTTTGTTTTTTGTTAATTACTGAAAGCTTACTTTAAGTGCTTCTATACCACAGCAAAAACTACTAGCTGAACTAATAATAAAACAAGAACAATTACACAAATTACAAACGTAGATGAATACAACAAAGTTACTAATAAAGTCAGTAACGCTAGCATTCAGGTGCAGAAATGTAGTAATTAATTGTAAAATAACACAATAGTGCTCTTCACCGCAAGTATTTATAGTCTGCTGTCTCTTTAAGACCAAATGCACGTACCTAATACTGACACACATCTGGTTCCCTTTCGATACTTAATTCGTACTGCGTCGCTAGATGCTATGGGGAAAAACTCAGAGGACTGAAGACTTTTTCAATCACGCAGAGTAACTGCATGGCCATTGGTTCATGCAGTGATTAAAAAATGAACCAATGGTTCGGCAGCGTTGCAGCGGTGCTGCACGAGCCTATGGCGGTGAAGCCCGCCAGAATGGGCGGGGCCATCTGGCTATATAAGCGGGCATTTCGCCATAGGAAATCAGATCAATTCTCCTACAGCGACGACTATCTCCCCTTCACTGACCTCAGGACTTGAAGACGCTCGCTGTGGATAGAAGCTGCCTTTTCCTCTGTGCCCTCTTGCTGTTTCCGCCTGCTCTTCGAGCTGCTTCAGTGACCAACGCAGACTCCAGCTCATCTTCTGCTGCCATCCGGCGAGCCTAAAACAGCATGCCGCACCGTCATTGTGCGTCGTGCAGGATTGCACTGCACAATGGTGACGGCCACTCAGAGTGCGTTTCCTGCTTGAGTAAACCCCACGCCGAGGCCGCTCTGACTGAGATGGATTGTTCACATTACATGAACATGAGTCTTGCCACTCTGCGCACTTGGATTGCTTTCTTTTGAGAGAGCGAATCCGCCCCTCTCACCCTCCCGTTTTCTTCCTCCCAGGGACCTGTGAGGAAAAAACAGCGGGGCAAAGGGACTAAGAGGATTCTCCTGTCCTCTTCGAGCACACGGACCAACGCCCCTCGGCTGATGCGAGTGACAAGGTCTCGTTTGGTGCCATCGAGGACGAGCTATTAGATGATAGCATGTCTCTAATAGTAACGTCCGAAGAGAAGAACGCCGAAGAGAAGGACGCCGAAGAGAAGGGTTACGAGAGGATGCCTCCTCTCGACGAGGCAGTGGCTATGCACCTTTGCCTGCCCACTGCCATTGGATGGAAAGCGAAGGTCGCTCACACCTCCAAGCCCTGCAGAACTACTTCTGTTCTCGCTGGACAAGTGTATTCCTCCACCGGGCAGGCCGCCTCAGCTCTACACTCCATGGCTGTGCTCCAGGTCTTTCAGGCCAAACTCCTCCAGACCATGGATGAGTCAGGACTTGATGCCGCAGCTTTCAGGGAGCTGCGCAGCGCTACAGACCTGGCTCTAAGGGCTACCAAGGCCACAGTGCAGGCCATAGGAAGGTCAATGGCCAATTTAGTGGTGCTGGAGCACCACTTATGGGTAAACTCAGTCGGATCAGAATTGGAGCTAGATCAAAATTGAAACTAAATCCTGATAAATTGAGAAGCGCAAATAAAAGACCGAACATGCATTAAACCTTCGACCAGGCCGCTGGATTCCGTTGTTTGGACTAGCGGGTGGATCCTTACAGCAGCAGCCAGCTAAAGCTGCGCCATCGCCCGCTCAGCCTTCTCAAAAGCCTGAGCCCCGACAGCACTCCCGCTCGGCCAGGTGCTATCCGTTTCCAAAGCGGCAAGGACCCCGGCCCAAGCTGACCTTGGACCCTGCGCCCCCTGCATCATCCTGATCCGCTGGAAAGGAAGAGGAGGGGGCAAAGTCTCGTAAGCGCCGGATCACCCCTGAAACGCCCTCTGTTGTGCCTTCAAGCACCCCGTTTGGCAGTATGTTTATTCCAGAAACTGTTGTGAATCACAGGCCTGTTCCAAAAGCACCCTCACACACAGCCGCTGTTAAAGCGAGAAAAATAAAAAAACAAACATTTTCAAAAAGGGAGAAAATTTCCTCTTCCAGTTATCATGAGTGTCGAGTCCCCGCACGGCGACTCATCAGCCAAACTAATCCAACCCCTTGTCACACGGGCCAAGGCCTGGCGGGCCATCCCTGGAGTGTCTCATTGGGTTCTGGGGATTATAGAACGAGGTTATTCACTCCAATTCGCTCGAAGATCCCTGAGGTTCAGCGTCTTGGTCTCCACCTTAGTGCAGAGCAAGAACGCTCATGTTCTGCAAGTCAAGGTAAAGAAATTGCTGGCAAAAGGGGCCGTAGAGACAGTTCCACCAGCTCAGAGCAAGTCAGGCTTCTACAGCCATTACTTCTTCGTCCCCAAAAAGGATGGCAGCCTCCCGCCCATCCTTGATCTCAGACGCCTGAACCGTGCCCTCATAGTCCACTCAGACAGCATGACGATGGTGTCATATATAAATCACCAAGGCAGGCTCGCCTCGAAACGCCTCAGGCACGGCCTGATTCTTCAGGAAAGCTCTTGGCCCTATTACTAGTGTTGAGGCTGTACATATGACCGTTGGAACGATTATCTGAAGGCTGGGCTGACCTCAATGAGTTCAGCACTCCTGCCTCCTGCAGGGCTCCACCCTGCGCATAATTGGTCCCTCTGAGCATTTATTGATCGAGGCCAGCACCGCTGCCGAGCCATTGGTTCGTTTTTTTAATCACTGCAGGAACCAATGGCCGTGCAGTGACTGAAAAAGTCTTCAGTCCTCGGGGAAAAGGGATTTTTTCCCAATAGCGTCGACGCAGGACTCGTTCCCGTATCTCAGGGAACCGAGGTTACGTAAGTAACCGAGTATGTTTCTTTCTCAGATGTTTCAGTTCACTTAAGATTTAACTGACTGTGTTTACCAGAATACTTGCCAAAACAGGTATTTAAACATAAGTTTGTGTGTATGTTTCCGTTCAAAGAGAAGTGAAAGAGGAATCAATCTGTGTGAATCACGCAGTCTGAATTGCACCCCTCTCTCTCTCTCTCTTTGTGTGTGCTCGCTTCGGGTGTCTGTGGCAGCGGTAAAAAAAAAAAAAAAAAAAAAAATCAGCGCGCGTGTTCTCTTTTGCTTGAATGGTTTACAATTGTTTGAATGGATTGGCAAGACAAAACATGTGCAAATGATAAACTTTCACTCCATGATGATTAAACTTAACAGTTACAGTGAGGAAAATAAGTATTTGAACACCCAGCTATTTTGCAAGTTCTCCCACTTAGAAATCATGGAGGGGTCTGAAATTTTCATCGTAGGTGCATGTCCACTGTGAGAGACATAATCTAAAAAAAAAAAATCCAGAAATAACAATGTATGATTTTTTAACTATTTATTTGTATGATACAGCTGCAAATAAGTATTTGAACACCTGAGAAAATCAATGTTAATATTTGGTACAGTAGCCTTTGTTTGCAATTACAGAGGTCAAACGTTTCCTGTAGTTTTTCACCAGGTTTGCACACACTGCATGAGGGATTTTGGCCCACTCCTCCACACAGATCTTCTCTAGATCAGTCAGGTTTCTGGCCTGTCGCTGAGAAACACGGAGTTTGAGCTCCCTCCAAAGATTCTCTATTGGGTTTAGGTCTGGAGACTGGCTAGGCCACGCCAGAACCTTGATATGCTTCTTACAGAGCCACTCCTTGGTTATCCTGGCTGTGTGCTTTGGGTCATTGTCATGTTGGAAGACCCAGCCTCGACCCATCTTCAATGCTCTAACTGAGGGAAGGAGATTGTTCCCCAAAATCTCGCAATACATGGCCCCGGTCATCCTCTCCTTAATACAGTGCAGTTGCCCTGTCCCATGTGCAGAAAAACACCCCCAAAGCATGATGCTACCACCCCCATGCTTCACAGTAGGGATGGTGTTCTTGGGATGGTACTCATCATTCTTCTTCCTCCAAACACGTTTAGTGGAATTATGACCAAAAAGTTCTATTTTGGTCTCATCTGACCACATGATTTTCTCCCATGACTCCTCTGGATCATCCAAATGGTCATTGGCAAACTTAAGTCGGGCCTGGACATGTGCTGGTTTAAGCAGGGGAACCTTCCGTGCCATGCATGATTTCAAACCATGACGTCTTAGTGTATTACCAACAGTAACCTTGGAAACGGTGGTCCCAGCTCTTTTCAGATCATTGACCAGCTCCTCCCGTGTAGTTCTGGGCTGATTTCTCACCTTTCTTAGGATCATTGAGACCCCACGAGGTGAGATCTTGCACGGAGCCCCAGTCCGAGGGAGATTGACAGTCATGTTTAGCTTCTTCCATTTTCTAATGATTGCTCCAACAGTGGACCTTTTTTCACCAAGCTGCTTGGCAATTTCCCCGTAGCCCTTTCCAGCCTTCTGGAGGTGGACAATTTTGTCTCTAGTGTCTTTGGACAGCTCTTTGGTCTTGGCCATGTTAGTAGTTGGATTCTTACTGATTGTATGGGGTGGACAGGTGTCTTTATGCAGCTAACGACCTCAAAAAGGTGCATCTAATTTAGGATAATAAATGGAGTGGAGGTGGACATTTTAAAGGCAGACTAACAGGTCTTTGAGGGTCAGAATTCTAGCTGATAGACAGGTGTTCAAATACTTATTTGCAGCTGTATCATACAAATAAATAGTTAAAAAATCATACATTGTGATTTCTGGATTTTTTTTTTTAGATTATGTCTCTCACAGTGGACATGCACCTACGATGACAATTTCAGACCCCTCCATGATTTCTAAGTGGGAGAACTTGCAAAATAGCAGGGTGTTCAAATACTTATTTTCCTCAATGTAAATCACGTGTGCCGAGCCGTGGAGTCTGGTCCGTACGGATCATGGATCATCTACAATCTGTTGCGCCCCTAATATATATATGTGTGTGTGTGTGTGTGTGTGTGTGTGTGTGTGTGTGTTACTGTTACTTGCTATTTCATTTCTTTGCAATTATCTGTGAAATTTACTAGCCATTTCCGAGTCAAAATTTTTAAAAATGAATGCAACAAACTTTTTTCAGTGTTTATGTGCAGTGTTCGGGGTACACAATGACCAGGATTGGGAACGGTTAAAATGCATTTGGACAGACCTTGCATACTTTTTCAAATGACACATCTCTAGAGGATGCACCATCACACACAGGGTGCATATGTTTTTATTATTATTATTACTATTATTATTTAAAATAATGCATTAGACCCAGTAGACCCCGAGAGCAAATATCCATTTATAAGCTTAAGGAAAAGACTGCTGAAAAGAGATTAAGGAATAGGTAAAGATGAAAGAGAAAATGCCCTGAAGTGTGCTCCAAACTAGTCAAAGTGAATAAAAGTAAGTTGTAGCTTTCATTGTAAATTACAAGTTTGGGCAGTATAGTTGAATGTTTCTTTAGAACAAAATGAAGCTCATTGTTTCCACCATTCCACAAAACCTAAAATAGATTGTCCAGGGTGCTCTGGGAAAAAATCTTTTCCTTTCCAGAACAAACATTGCAGTGTCTGCATGCACCTTTATCCCGGGAGATCCTTCAAGTTTTGCTCCAAAGCAGGAAAGAATATACAAAGAAAAGAATGAATGTAATTTTACATTAATTTCGAATAATAGGACAACGGTGTCTCCTTTAGGTTTGAGTTAAGTATTTTTTATATGGAGACATTTCATTATTGCCTTTTGTTTTAGAAACAATATTAGTGATCATTGTTTGAAATGCCCTCAATAGATTTTTTTTTTTTTATCTATGTACTGTATGCTATTATATTTAATTTTCAACTTAAAAATAAAGCACACTTATAAAGTGTCATTATCATTATATGTATATCATTGCTCTTTTGTTGATTTTGATTGCTTCTATTCTATCCTCATTTGTAAGTCGCTTTGGATAAAAGCGCCTGTTAAATTACTAAATATAAATGTAAATGCAAATGAAGTAGAAACCTTAAGCAGAACACCAAAGAAGGTATCTGGTAATTTTGTTGTATATTTTTCTGAATGGCAGTTCAATAAGTTCCTGTTCCAGTCTTTTCAATTCAAATTCCAGTTCAACATCTTTTGGGTGTGAAGCCAAAGGAACATAGATTATCTGTATTAAAGGTTGTATTGCCAGCATTGGCCACAATGAAAGTACAAGGAGTGAGAGTCAACCGTTGCACTAAAGTTTATTGGCCTTGCCTACAGTGGTTTAAATGCTCACTTAAACAAAGAAGCTGAACTTAGAGCCTGTTTATTTACAATCAAACCACCAGGTAATAAGAAAGTGTTTGCATATTCTCCTTTCTTTAATTTTGAGACCTGAAATTAAAATTAAGATACAATGTAAAAACAAAATATGTAATTCTAAATATGCTATACATATATGCTATATGTTAATACACATTAAATACCTGTGCACTTCAGTTATCCAAGCATTTGATAAACAAATATCAGAGAACAAGAAGATACTGATTGAAAGTTTTTTTTTGTTGTTGTTGTTGTTGATTTTTTTGTACTTTATTTTAATCAGCATAATATAACAATTCTGTATATTTATGGCTGGTATTAAATGTACATGGGAATATCAACTGAATTTAATTTGAGTATCATTTCATCATTGCTGAGGGACTGTTAATTAAAGTCATATGACAAATGTGTCGTACACTCAAAGGAAGTGTTATACAAAAAGATGGTGGCCATTAGAATATGCTTTTGAGAGGCATACTTCATAATTTCAGAATTGTTATAGCAGCTGTTAATACCTGAGGGATTTTTTGCATGTGAAACGTTAGTCAGAGCATCAAGTTATTATCCATCAATACTAATGTAGATTGTATGGCTAAGATCCAGAACATGTACACTAATCTATCCATAAAAATATCCCTAATAAAAGCACAAGTGGACCATATCATCAGAAGTATAGCTTGACTTTGAATGTGCGCACATACCAATGTTTGAGTTTGTATTGCATAAGTATGTTGAAAATGTCAATGGGCTGTGATCATTTTCCTCCAAATGGCCATTTAAATCAAGATATGCCAAATATTTATTTTCCCTTAATAGACTTGGGCTTAAAATGAGCTCATATATAAGTTGCTGGTCTCTCGTTTGTTTGTATTTGTTAGTGTAAGTGTGTCTGTCTCATACCCTTCCTATGTCACGTGGGTTCAGCACTTTCCCAATGAAGAGAAGTGCGCCTGATGGCTCATCTCTGACTAGAAAGAGGAAAGGCCGGTCTACGCGGTACGTTAGAGCCAGCGACTGGCCGTTGACAGTGGGGGTGGTGCTGGCATACTCTGCGCCCTCTGGAGCTGTTTCCATGACAACCTTATGATGGACAGCATTTAACTTAACTGGCTGATTGGTAATTTTGACAAGTTCTGTCTCTGCCAACCATTCAGACAGGCCTGACAAAGGAGAACAAATAAGGGAGACAGTGACAAATTATATAAGGAAGTAATAAAGTGATAAACTAGCAAAAAATGTGGTATGGTGGTTTTGTCTTACCAAGGTCAGAGAGAGAGGGCAGCAGGTCTTTGCTGTAACTGAGTTTGATAACAGGAAGTGTAAGCAGCACCTGTACTGCATGGAGGGTATTGGAAAGGTCCTGGACAAATTCAGCTGTAAGTGCTTCCTCTATTAGAGTTAGATTCTGTGTCACCTCATCGGGTAAGAAGAAATACATGCTTATTCCGTCCTCCATAGGAACCTGGGCTATCTGTATCAGATAAACAGAGATAATGAGCAAATACCAAATTAAATGCACTCAGTAATTTTTTTTTCACTTAACAAGACAGTAAGTGATAATTATTGTGATGCTTTTATCAGCCGTTTGAATTTTGACAGCACGCATTCAATGCAGAGGATCATTGATTGGTGATCAATTAATGTAATGCTAAATTTCTCCAAATCTGTTCTGTTGAAGTAACAAATATATGAGTAATATTTTAAGCATTTTTTTGTTGTTTTGGGGTGATTTCCAGAATCCCATATGTTGGATGACTTTAAATCCAAGCCTTTTGAATGAGAAACAAACCAAATTTTAAGTTGTTATCAACTAAAAACACTGCCTTCAAACACAGACACACTATCATTTTCACATTTCCATGTTCAAATGTGGCATGTTCACAATGCAATTGTGTAAAGTTTGTGCAGTTGTATGGAAAGTGTTAAAACCTTAATGTATTGGTACTGTCCACCCTCTGTTCATATTGTCAACTTCTTTGTTTGAACAGTGCTCACCACATTAAAAGAGAAGGAACTGCACACTTAATATAATAATTGTACATGCATAAAACAACAGGTATTGGTACCGTGCAGCCAAGGTCAGGGTCAAAACCCATTTTTACTGGGTAATTCTCCTGCTCCATCATGGGAATAAGAGCTGGGGATTCTCCATCCCTCTGGAAGTTCTCCATCTTATTAGCTTTGCTGAACCTAGTTATCCATTTACCTGCAAAAAAGAATAAATTCAAATCACTCATATCACTGCCTGGTGAAAAACAAATCTCCACAAAAATTTGTCAAGATTATATTTCAATAAAATATTTCAAAAGTCACAAATTTAGCTCAAATCACAAATATACTTTTGAGGCTGGATAAGCTAAGGTGTTCATGCTCCCATTCATTTTGCATCTCATTCCCTCTGTTAAAGTGCATACTGCATAAGAGATATTAAAGAGCAAGACAATCAATCAGACCCCATTTACCTTTTAAGAAGGCTGCTCCCACAGGCAACACAGCTGTGTTACGAGAAAGCGAAGTAACGACTTGTTCCACTTTTCCACCAGTTTGCTGTTTAAACCAATCATTAACAGTTTTAAGGTCCCGGGCTCCACCCGCAAGAGTTTGAGGGCGTACCCCATATTGCTTCTCTACACTGTTGAGGTATTCCAGCCTGAGACGAAGTTCTGAAACACACAGAGATAAATGAAAACATGTACAGCTCTTCTCTCTCTTGAAAACATGCACAACCGCACCCTTTTAAAAGGAAAAACACTAACTCCTAGCCAAAAGGATGCGATCTGCTGACTTGAAGCCCTTGGCAGATGCTCTGAGTGAGAATAGAAGGTCTCTCAGCGTGTCATGGAGCTGACTGTCTTGCAGGGTGTGGTAGCGGAGGGCCCTGTAAATCTGTTTCTCAGCCCGTTCGGATGCCCCTATGACAAATTGCAAAAAACAAATTAGAAATTAATGATCTCAAGCTAAAATCTCAGATGACTGCTGTAAGAAAAGCATGTGGTATTCCATAGTGAAACAAAGCCCCACCCATTGAAAGCTGTGTAAAGGCTGCTGAGATACTCATGGGGGACAGGAAGACGCTGGCCTTGGGATCACGTGCTGCCAGCTGACGGAACAGGTTGAAGCCAAAATCAGAGGTTGCGGCAGCCAACTTGGTGCGTGGAGTAGTAAAAAGGTCAACCGCCTCTTCCTCACCTTCAGCCTCTGCTGTATCTGTCTGTAGCAGAAGTGGACCATTATAGCCATTGAAATTACAGTGAAGAGAATGTATCTGAGGACTCATGAAAACCTTACCAACTGAGCATGTGAGAGGGACAGAAGACTCCATAAACCAAACAGCACGACTACCTTCCTCATCCTGATAAAAAAAAAAAAAAAAAAAAGTTAAAAGCTCAGCATCTGTGATGAAGACCACCTGTATCCCTTGTACAGATAGTTTTGTTAATACTACTACAAGCACCCAAGAAAATCCCATTTTAGAGTGTTGATTATAATTTTTTTTTTTAATTAAATAAATAAAATAAAGGCTATGGTGAAAAGTTAAACATTAACTTTCCCCAATCTAAAGACTGGTCATATATACTACATGTATACATATAAACTACATGATCTTCAAAAATTTGCAATAAAAACAGAAAATATAAGTTAAATCCCTAGCCTTTACATAACACTTGACACAGTTAACTTCAGGCAGAGGTTCAAGAAATGTTCCTGCAGCAGTTTCCATCGTGGTCTAAAATTTTTCCATGTTTCTTCAGCACATCTGGTTGCCATTAAACTTTCTTGCTGAGTTCTTGTCCATCAATGGAAAAAAAAAAAAATACTCCTAACACTAATATTTTCACATCCATCTAAATGGCTCCCTCACTGTATCTGCCACGCAGTTAAAGAGTTGAGCGTGACTCAATGTCCACTGCATATGTCTGAGCTCAACTTGATTCACATTCCACATCTACAATCTGAAAAAAAAGACATATTTGTGAAACTTTTCATACAGTATCAAATAATTATTAGGAATAAAGAAAAAATCTTTAAGAGGAAAAATATATAAATGATATAGCAGTTATTTTATATTCGTTGCATTCATCGTTCTTATCGCGAAAGGCAAACGAGATCTTGTTTGTTTACTTATACAATATGCTGAAGTAACAAACAACCAGAGCAGTGCTAAAAAAGAGAAGAACTGGACAGCTTAAAAAAACGTATACACTTAACCATTTACATTAAAGAATTAAGGGATTACAAAACTTTGATATTGATTGTAAAAGGGTCTGACCTGTTTTCGACTTTACTGTCGTCGAGTGCAGACTCTCGGCTCACCGCTGTCTCCGCCGACTGTGCTCGAGCAGATGCATCAGCAGTGTTTTAGTGAAGAATCCCACCCTTTGCTGACGCTAGAAGGTGGTCTGTAACTTCTGAGGAGATAGTGGTGAGAGCTTTGATTCATCTCAGTGACACAAAGTCCGTTCACCAATCGTTCGGATTCGTTGCTGATTTTTTCAGCTCGTGACAACTAAATATATGCATTGTTAGTGCATGAAAGTAAACGAGAACGAATACAGGCTATTAGTTCAGAAATATCTATTCACGAACGGAAACACCACTGTTTTGGATAAAAATGTAGCCTATATTTAAATGCCAGAGAGCATTAGTTTGTAACGCCATCCATATGCTGCTCTTTAAAGGCATGGGGGGGGGGGGCCGTCGGGCAGTTTTTGTTCGTCGGCCGACTAAGTTTTCTCAGTGTGTTCTGCGCCGTCGGCTGAAGTTGGTCCTCGTCGGCTTTTTTTCGGCCGATTCGACATGTTGAATCGGCGTCGGAGCTCGTCGGTCAGTCGGGCCATTTGATCATTCTGATTGGCTGTTCAGGTGGCGAACCAGTGAGTGAGAAAGGCGCAGAACTGACGTGCTACTTGGCCGTCGGGTGTCGAGCGTCGGCTTGGTGTGTACCGGGATCGTTTAGTTTAGTCTTCTTCTTCTTCTTTTTTTTTAGCGTTTTATTTGTTACCATGGAAGCCCATTTTCGTCACTGAATAATTAAAAAAAAAAGGTTATTGCGACTTTTTATCTCACAATTCTGACTTTTTTCACAGAATTGTAAGATAAACTCACAAATGCGTATTATAAAGTCAGAATTGTGAGATAAAAAGTCACAATTACCTTTTTATTTTTTATTCAGTGGCGGAAACGGGCTTCCATAGTTAGGTTACACCTTTTAGCATAAAGAAATGGTGGTACTTTACTACTCGACCAAATAAAGAACAATAATATAGTGTATTTGTAGAATACAAAGTAGCCTAAATGTGTGAAATTATTTATTTAATTTTCGCTATGTAGATTGATTCATCTTCACGATTTTAACGTATGTGGGCAATTTTATATCTGCATGTTTCTAATAACTGGGTTGTATTACTTTCATTAAGTTTTGAATGGTCCAACGTGGTGCATATCCATATTTATTACACAGAATACTTGATTCTGATTAAACAGTTGTGGCATTCAGTAGTCAAATATGTTTAAATAAATACTAACCTTCTTCAGTAGGACACTATAAAATAATTTCTACTCAAATAAATTTGTCATGTCCATATATTTATTTATTTGGCAAGTAGCTGTGTAATACCTGAGAAAATGTATAGTCGGTCAATTATTGTTGCAAAATTATTTTGCAATAGTAACCAGCTGACTGGACATTATCCATTACATAAACTTTAGTCAGGTTAGATGCCATTGAACAGCCTCATTCATGTCAAACTAAATATGACATCCATCAATGGGAGGCCATGAACATCAAAATACTGCATTTTAATTGGGCAAAATATGTACTGTAATATGGACGGATCCATCTTCTCCTTTTAGTTCCCATCCTCCATCTCCTGATGTCTGAGGAACTGCTGAGGAACTGTTTCCTTCCACATATTCAACATGTAACTTAGCATGTTTTCCATATGTGGACTATCATTCAGTGTCCCATCATTCTGGGACACTTTGCTTGGCTTAATGATGCTTTCAGTTTCAGTTTTTGGATCATCGCTTTGTTCCGTTGTCGCTCCAGGGTTGGGGTTGGTGATCATACCCAGAAAGAGAGGCATGTAAGAGGCATCATCCACCAGTGCAAAGATGAATGGCATGTTGACCGCAAAAGTAGGAACGGTGCGCACAAGAGTAACAGAGGTTGCGGCTGAAGCCTCGGCCCCCTCCTCACTCAGCTCCATGCTTGAGGCATGTTGTACGCCTGAAACCACTAACGGGCCTGGTGCGATTCCCGAAAAATCAGGCCCGGTAAACAGCAAGCCCAGACCTAAATGAAAGAGATGAGAATGTGTGACAGTTCTGTTTTACTGAATTATTAACTCTCACTTCACAACAGTATTGATCGACTTCATGTGGACCAAAGGACATCCCCTTATAAGGGCAGATTTCATCACATGATGGGATTCACAGCCAAAAGTCAATTTAGAACATGTCGATATAAATTTTTTTCTTTTTTTTTTTAATCTTACCCATGCTTGTGAGTGCTTGTCGCAGATCCTGCTTGTACTGTAATTTGAATTTAGGTAGTTTAACATGCATGGACTTCTCGCTTTGAAAATGTTCATACATGTCCGATATGTTGAGCTTGGCAGCCGCGTTTGACAGATTTCCATGTGCAGGCACAGGCATTACCACCAGAAGACTCATATTTCCTTGAAAAGGGAATCTTGCAACCTAAGGGCAGTATGGAAGAACATCAAACCAAAGCAAAATTCTCTATCTACTGGCTTTGGGGTAAATGTAAAATTATGATTAATTACACTACAAAACAGCTAGATTACCTGAGTGCCATCTTTTCTATCTACAAACATGCTGAGTGGATATTTGGATCCCATCATCATGTCCACTTTTACAGAGGATTTTTTGTCAATGTAGAAAATATCCTTTACAGTGAACTTGGAATCAAATCGGGATTGCCACTCACCTAAGAAGGGACATGTTTATTTGCTTATTTACATTTCCACTTACTTCTTTTTTAATTTATGGGGTCAGCGAATAATAAAAGTATTCACTTTATACAAATGAAAAAATATAAATTAAAACATCTGTCAAGTTCTTGGAAATTGTTTTACATGACCTTTTAAAAAAAGTAAAATTTGTATGGTGTAACCCATTCTCACTCCCAAGGCGTCAAAAACTGAAGCATGGTCAAACGCCATTCGCGTCACTATGATGACGCCAAAAGTGCCCCTAGGCGTCAGTATATGACAAAATAGGAACTCCATTGATTCCAATTGCTTGCTTTATGCGTCAGATCAAGATGCTTATGGAAAATGACAACACGTTCTCCTCCGTTGTTTTCAGTTGTTTGTGGTTTGCATGCATTTGTACAAAATAGAAATCATTTTATATACATTTATACTTTTATCATCTTTTGAAAATGATCCCGCTCCGTTAACGCGCTCACATCTCATTCATAAAGATACTACCGTCACGTAGCATGACGCAATCGGTCACGAGACACACAAGAGCCAATAGCCTGTCAGAACAGCATAACGCAATTGGTCACGAGACACATAAGAGCCAATAGCATTTCACGACCAAGGCTGACGTAAGGCTTCTTCTGGCGGCATTTTTTGAATTCGCGGCGCGCACAGACTGCAGCATACAGGATTAACGGCGGACGGAGACGGTGATCGCGTCTATTCCTCTCACAAATCAAATGTTTTGCCTCGGAAGACTTGGAATATTAATATTTTTTTAATAAATTATGATGGTAGTTTATCTGCCTGTTATATCTTGTGTTTTATTGACAAATGGTAGGTTTAGGGGCAGGGGTTGGGTTGTGTGCTCATAAATGTGTAAATAATGTAATATAAATAAAACTGTTGTGGCTGTTTACATTGAAAAATCACACCCCAACATATATGCAATAATGGCAATGTTATTACCCAATATATAATTTAATTATGACGATAAAATTCCCAGTATGGCGTAGGCATATTGACGCCAAGGGTTTCCTATTTAAAGCAACGGAGGACCCTGTAAGTCGAAAAATGACGCTAAGGGGTACCTTGAGCGTCAAAAAGCGACGCCAAGTGGTCCTGACCAAGCTTCAATATGTGACGAGTTGGGCGTGAGAATGGGTTGGGTGTAACCATCTTTATTTTCAAATTTAAAAAAATATTTTATAATGTAATGTAATTTTAAAATTTTTATAATAAGAAATTAATAAGTATAGTTTTCACAGATATAGTGAAGTATTAATTCAAACACTTATAGAATTTTGGGAGTAATAATAACAGTAAATAATAATATTATAAAACTACTTAATAAGGTTTTCTTTTCAAGAATTTCAGAAGGTTAGGATGATTCTAAGGGCCATTATCAGAGCGAGGGCCCGATGCAAAAACCCCCTCCCCTCAGCGATTATACTGAGGGGGGCCCAAGTCTGTATACTGTTCAGGAATTTGTGGGGCCCAGAAACTATAGTCACAAAAATTTTAATTCTAAAATTAAAAACATCAAGGTAAAAAATTATATATTTTACTTAAACCTTGAATACATGTGAGTGCAGACATCTTAATCATTATTTTCAAAAACATGTTTTATAATATGTTATTTTTCAAAGTAAAAAGTGTGACTTATCTTAAGTTATTACAGCTGAAATGCAGACCAACCTTTAAAATGAATGGCGTTTATCAGCATTAGAACAACATTTGGTGGAAGACTGGACATAAAGTTGGTTATGTGACCTTTGGTGGCTTCCTCCACCCAACGATTGACTTCCTCAATGGAGGTCAGATATGCAGGTTCGGATTTGTACAGGTTCAAAGCTCTGTCTACAAAGTCCTGGTTCACCCTAACATCTTCACAAAGACAAAAGCAACAACAAAAAAATCTACAAAAAACACAAGTAATGACAACAAAAATAACATTTAATGCAAGTCAACAAATGGTTTGTCCTGAACCTCAAGCTTAAAAGGATCTTCCAGTTAAGTCAGGTTTACCATGATCAAACAAAACACCATCAGTTCCTTACTTGGTATGAGGTAGAGACGAGATGCCATCCTGACAGCCTTAGCAGTTAGTTGTTCTTGTAGACAGCTTAAGGTTTCATGAAAATTGGGTAGCTCTTTCGCCTGAAGGACTTCCAACAACTTGTCTTCTGTCTTGTTCTTTGCACCTAATGATTTAAAATGAAAGTACACATATGTAAAAACATAACAGCTATAAATTCACACTTCTATAGTTTATCACAGAATGCTCACCCAAAGCGAGCTCAGCAAGTGCAAGAGAAACACTGAGAGGTGATATGATTATGTTTGGTTGCTCAGACCCAGGCTGTAGTTTTTCTAAAAGCGCCAATCCCAGTTTAGCCACTGCACCACCAACTGCTCGCTGAGCTTCCAGGCTTAAGACGTCATTGCAATTCACTTTTCCATCATCTGTTTCATTAGAAGCCTGAAATGAGAGTGGCAGAAATGATCATAAATAGAGATTTTTAGAAATAAGTTTTTTGAAACAAACAATGTGGATTACCAAGATTTGGAGAAAAAAAATAAAGTAATATCTCATAGGTTCTTACCAACAGTCCAAACCTAAAGAAACAGAGTGTTATAAGCACTATAAGACAGTGCTTCATGTTCTTACTGTCAGCCTGGAACACACAAAACAGATAATTTATATTTTATTTATAATAATAATAATAATAATTTATATATATATATATATATATATATATATATATATATATATATATATATATATATATATATATACTGTATATAGGGTACAACGGGGTAAAAGGCGCCTTTGATATTATTTTCATCTAAACCACTAGATGGCACAAAAACATGGCTTAGCACTTTCCAAAACATCCGCTTTTCAAGATGCAGGTGTATATCTGTCTGATCCTTGACACTATCGCGCGCAGCAGCGCAAAGTTGATTCTGTGCTTACTTGATCTAATATTTTGTTTTTTCAAATGTTGTAGATTTAAGTATCAAATGAGAATCACTCAAATTAATGCATAGATTTTCAGACAAAGGTGGTCTTTATGATTTTCAGTTTTGTTTAAGATAATTAAAGCAACAGTTTTTAAATAACGAAATAATAAAAGTATGGTATTTCGGGTAAAAAGCGCCCCTGCTGTTGGGGCTAAAGGCCCACAGTAATTAACATGATAATTAATAGAAGGCTGACTTTTCCATTTGTTGACATGACATGGTTAGATTCAGATGGTAAATATCATATATTATGATGGGTGACCATATTAGAGATAATCACCATGTTTAGAATGAAACCATCATATTTAAAAACATGATATTAATCATATCATATAATAAAATATAATTTGTTGTTACTATTGTACATATATATTCAATTATTATTGGATCTTCTTCAATGCTTTCAGAATTTTTACTTATTAAAATGGGTCTGTTTCTGTATTTTAATATATATTTTTGATATTAACATATTTTAATGACAGTGTATTTATTGAACAAAAATTAGTTATTTTGTTTTTCAAAATAAGCAGAAAATAGTACAAACTTTGCTAAAGTGATTGTTTTGAACAAGTATTAACTTAGACATTATTTAAAAAATAAATAAATAAATAAAATAAACATTATTTTAGCTGAAGTATTTGTATTAATACCGTGGGCCTTTTACCCCGTGTGTGGGGTAAAAGGCCCCCCTTGCCCCATCATACATTTATAAGATTTTTAAACAAAATAAACAACTTGAATGATTTATTTTCACACAAAATCTGTTGCTCCATTAATGTTCAATACAAGGTTGTTGTTTTTTTTTCCTGCAATTATACATTTTAGGCGCAGTGAATAGCACATTTTCTCTTAAGGTGGGCCTTTAGCCCCGTTGTACCCTATATATATTAGGGCTGGTAATTTAACGCGTTAATTAGATGAATTACGGTGAAAATAACGCGTTAAAATTATTAACGCTTTTAACGCACTTGCCCCGCCCCAGACCTATGTGGGTCATCTGACATTTCATACAGTTGACTGGTGACAAATATGAAGCAGGGCAACAACTCACTGCGTGATGGAGCCTAGAGAAGGTTAGAATGTCCCTAAAATTCAAGATATGGGGTAAAAATGCCCGTTTGAGTTTTCGTCTCATATTTACATTATATAGTTAAGCAATATCACAGGAGCAATGGGCTAAGTGCAATATCACACTAGTGCAAATACAACAGTTCAGCAAGTAAGAAGTTAATATTGTGTTATTTTAGACACAATGTTGTCCGTTTTGTTCAGTTTTGCCAAAGAAAATATAAAGACAAAGCAGAACTGTTCGTCTCCGAAGAACACACACCGTTTCATTTCTTAATGCACGTTTTGAACGAATTGGGTGAACCATTTGGCGCGTTGAACCATTGGCCAATAGGCGCGTTGGATTTGAAGTGGCGCTGCACAGATCGATTGGTGTATGACATCAAAGTACCGTGAGTGCGATTCAAAAACATAAGGAGCCGTCTGCTCTCTCTCTATATACATACATACTAGTGCTGTCAAACGATTAATCACTATTAATCGCATCCAAAATAAAAGTTTTTGTTTACATAATATATGTGTGCGTACTGTGTATATTTATTATGTATATATGAATACACACACATGCATGTATATACTTTGAAAATATTTACATATATTTACATACGTATATTTATATTCATATAATTTATATTATTTATAAATATATTGAATATATAAACATAACATATTTTTCTTAAATTTTTTCATTATTTTGAATGTGATTAATCACGATTAATCGCTTGACAGCAATAATATATACTTATTTATTTATTGTTTTAACCATTTAATGTTCCATGATATTATACAATATGTCTTTAGAACATCATTGTGTGTGATTTCAGCTTGAGGGACAGCCAAATATGTACAAAGGTACAGATCTCACCCCCTACAATGTAAACCCACAAAATACTTAAAAAAAAACTTATATAATCTTTGTCAATGTTAATTAATAATGCATGTTAGTTCACTGTGCATTTACTAATGTGAAAAATACAAGAATACAACATTTACTTATTTTTAAATGTATTAGTAAATACTAAAATTAAGGCTAATAAATAATGACATTATTATTAGTTAATTATTGTTCAGCAGTTAATGTTAACTAATGTAGTTTTGTTTTTGTTTTTTTAACAACAATGAATAAATTGTGATCACATTGTAACTATTTGCTGGTTTATTTTGCTGCTTTTGTTTTAGATGCCAACATTTGCTACTAGTGTAATGTCTAGAGTCTTTCTTATGGCAGATTGTGTTTACTTTTTTGACAACCCATAAAAGTTATATTCATGTAAAAGAATATTAATATAAAAAATACTATTTAAAATTTTCTTCCAAAACTCAGAACTAAAGTGTCAATGTTTGTTTAATTATGTCAGTTTTTTTTTTTTTTTTTTTTACATGTCAGCATAATCATCATACTGTTACAATTTTAATTTTAAAGCTTTTAAATACTGAGCAACTTCTTTTTAATTTTGAAAGAAATAATATATAAATTTAAGTTAATTTGGTCAAATTTGTTATGCAAAAACAAACATTTTTCCATCTCACATTTCCCTGTTGACTGTCCCATTCAGTACATTTTCTGTCATGCATACCTGTATTCCAGATGATTTATGAATATGCCACATATCACTAGATGCTAAATTTAGGCAGTTAATTGACAACAAAAAAAACTATACAAACTTACCTAACCAAAATTTTGACAATAAAGAGGTGATAAATACAGGGAGAGTGAATGATGTAGATCCAGAACAGATGACTAGAGTAGAATGCTCTCAGACACTGTGCTGTTGGTTAATGTTTCATCATCCATTGACTTCTGTCACCATTTAGTTTTAAATGTAAATATTAATATATGTGATCCTGGGTCAAGAAGCCCAACGAATCATCACCAAAACAGATGTTATTTAGGTTATGGTAAAAATCAAAAACTTTAATAAATATAAAAAAGAAGGTACAAACAATAATTCAGTAGTTTGTTGTTCCAAGAACATAAACAATATTAAAATGAATCATATGTTCATGTACATGAAAAAGCATTAACAGACAAAATGAAGTATTGCACTGAATTACCTTGTATATACCCTGACCGTGAACAATAAACAAACAAACAAAAACTATTTAATTATCAAAATTATATAAATAGACTAATTGACTATCTAACTTTGATGAACTTTGGTGTAATTATACATATGTAATACTGTGGAGAGACAAACCATTTATTGCCAAGTTTCTAGGATGTTATTATATCCTGCTATAACAATTGTACTACTAGAATATATCATGTTTGAAAGTAGTTTCAAAAGCCTTAAATGGACTTTATTTGCCCAGTGTACCCTTTACTGTTCCAGCTCTCCACCTACGCAAAACCTTGAATCCTTACTCCCGCCCCATTAGATTTAATGGCCACCATACTAATTCAAAACAAGGTATTAACCTGCAAAAAAATCAGTCATGGTTAGTAAATTATTCTTAACTTTTAAGAACTTTTTTTTTCTTCTTTCTTTCATGTATACACACACACACACACACACACACACATATATATATATATATATATATATATATATATATATATATATATATGAAGAGTTCAGCAGCAAAAGACTCTAAGTGCTGTCTGAAATTTTCTTCTAAAATGAGCATTATTATCAGGTTCCTATATTTACTGTATGTTCAGTTATGTTATGTTATGTTCATTTCACTTTCCTCACACATTGCCATTAGAGTAAAACTGCTGAACCTAAACATATAGGAGCCTGATAAAAATGCACATTTTAGATGTATATATATATATATACATATATATATATATACACATACATACATACATACATATATATATATATATATATATATATATATATATATATATATATATATATATATATATATATATATAAACCATTTTAAACATATAGGCCTAATATCATACTGTACCTAACTAAATAAATAAGAGGATATACTGGGCTAGCCTCTCTTATTGTGATATTTGATGCTGTCTTGTTATGATAAGTGATGTGAAATGAACATTGTTGTCAAAACAGGTCACTTTTAAAGCCCACCAATCAACAGCAGCATTGTAACTAATGTAACTAATGGCCAATAACACCAATAGCAGTAATGCTCAATAGCTGCGTGATTTTGGCTAGATACTTTAGAATAGTAAAATACCACTGAAAATGTTATTCTCTGTGTTTGACTCTAGGAGGAGCCACAGCTAAATAAATAGATACTTGAAGACATGGGAACAGGTGTTCAGAATGGGAACAGGCTGCTTCTGTCTGCATACCGGGCTTTCGAGGTACAGATATGCTTGTATATTATAGCTACTGTGGAAAGTGTTCTGTCATCCTGCTCCAAAAAAATTATTTGTCTGTTACATACAGGTTATATGTGTAAAACCTTCAAACTCTAGACTCCTCTTCTAGTTTAAAAAATACACTTTCGTAGCTCTGAATTGTGAACAACTAATTCCCTTTTTAAACACTTTTTTTTTCTTTTACTACAGTTGATACAAAATGCTGATATTTTACATCTCACATTATGCATTTGATAGATGCTTTTATCCAAAGAGACGTTCTTTGCAAGATATAGCCTACATTTTATTAGTTTATGCAACTACTATAAATATGCTGTAAATATATTAACATTTTACAAAAAGGTCTCATTAGTCAGTGTTAGGTAATGCTTAAACTAACATTTTAATAATAAGCAATATATTTGTTACACTATGTATTAACTAACAAGTTACCAATGTTAACAAGTTAAACCTTATTGTAAAGTGTTGCCAATACATTTTATGGGCTATTCTATACTAGAAAACTTCAAAATTCAAAATTCCAGGTACAGACAACCTGAACAAATTCTGACAAGAAGAATGAGCAAACAAACATGGGCAACAGTCAACACTAACCGAAAATAGACTTGTGTTTCTTTGACATTACATTGTACTTTGTATTTTACTTTATTTTGTAATTGTCCTTTAAAAATTTTACGATTCCATGTTGTAAAACTATAAAACAAAATGAAGATGTCCTTGTTTTTTCCTTGTATGCATTTGTGACCATTGGGAAAGAAATCAAACCTGGCCAAAGTCAAGTTTAATCACTTCTACTTTTTTTATTACACGGTTTGATTGTATCACAAATAAAATAATCCTTTTATGACTGTTGTATTCATTATTATTATTATTATTATTATTATTGTTGTTGTTGTTGTTGTTGTTTTTACAGCCTAGCAGCAGCAAAAAGTTCACCTGTAAAACAAAACCATGGGTTCATCAGGACTTCCCATAACTCAGTGATGGCTTAAGGAAATCTCATCCTCACCCTCACACAGAGAACTATTGTCAGTCTCTCAGCAGGTCTGTGAGTCTGGCTCCCTGCTGATTCTGTGTAGAGTTTCAGCAAAGGCAGCAATGTGTTCCCACTGTTTATCTCTCTGTCATTCAACTCCATTGCTTTCGAAGACCCTTGTGAGAACTATTAATCAGGAATTTAGGGGTTTGTGAACAGTAATGTCAAGAAAGAAGAAGTACTTAAACCTTTTTGCTGCTGCGAACAGATACTACAGGGGTCCATTGAGAAGACAGAACTTATTCTCTTGATATTTCTGTTAATGTCCATGTTCTGAACAAAAGATATTATAAAGTATTATCAAGAAAACCCTAAAAAAAAAATGTAGGGAGACCCTGGGTTGACTGAGAGTCTAACTGAGGGTGTCCACAGGTCGGTAAAAGCTGAAAATCCCTGGATTAGGGGATACATGAGGTCTCTAAAAAGGTTAATATGTCTTTTTGAAGTTAAGGTTTGCAAAGGATCCAAAGAAAATTATTTATTGTAATGCCGACAAATGTTTAGGTCTATGAACTCTGTTGGATCAGTGTTTTCCAAAGTAAATCAAAACAAAATATTAGGGAAAAATAAAGAAATAAAAATAACATAAAATAAAATAAAAAATAGTTTACATTAAAGTATATATACACGTATCAAAATTGTTTTAAACAACATTTCAATTATTAAAGTTGGAAGAATAGAATAGAATAGAATAGAATAGAATAGAATAGAATAGAATAGAATAGAATAGAATAGAATAGAATAGAAGTTGCGCCTTAAGAGGTAAAAATTTCAACAGACTGCTGAACCATTTGCGTTGACATACATGGACAAAAGATAAGTATTATTTTAAATTTTATTATTTATTTACATACTGCAAATAAATGAGCAAAAAAAAAAAAAAAAAAAAAAAAACATTCTCTTAAAACTTTGACCCTGATGAAAGTCGTTGAATCATTTAGTTCCTTTATATGAATGTAATATATTTTTTAATTAGTTATTAGAACGATCCAAGAGCGGGGTATTCTATAAATTATTAGTCAGTGGCCTACTATGAAAAAATCTAGACCTACATAGGTTATGTGATTGCATTTCCAAAAAGCAAATAGTTTAAAGTGATAAGTAAGTTATGCTAACACATCTTTAGTGATGAAATTCACAAGTTAATATTTAATAATTGAAAATGGCAAGGTACAAATCTTTCAAGCGTTTAATTATGCGCTCCAATGTGTGCGGCGCTGGCGCTAAGTAAGTGTGTGTGTGTGTGTGTGTGTGTGTGTGAGAGAGAGAGAGAGAGAGAGAGAGAGAGAGAGAGAGAGAGAGAGAGCCCAAGCACTGTCCACATATCAGAACATACGAGTTATGCACAGTTTCCCCCCGTTTTGGACTTTTCTTTGTTAAGTTATCATAAGCCGAAAATGATCGTTTCACATATACTGAAACGTGTATGGTGGATGAAAAATGGACTGATTCTCTTTTGCACCCCGCTTCTTCTCCTTCCTTTGCCACTTGTCATTGGAACAAAAGTAAGTCTAATTTTACGATGCATGTAAAATGTTTTAAATAGGCAATAATTGTGACTAACTGAAAAGCTTACGCTCCATAAATACTTTTACGAGTATTAAGTCGTTCCCACAGGCCAGTGAGTCATTTGACACAGTCAAGTGTTTCTAAAACGAGTCAAAGAGAGTCGAGACAGGCTCAGAGTTGAACTTTTTACGCATCTTTCGAGGTTCTTTCAGCCGGATTTCTCTGTATCTTGGAGAGCAAGCATGGGTACGAGACCATGCATTGGGGCGACACATTCCTTCACCACAAACACACAATGCCCTATTTTTGTTTTAACCCTTCGTTGTCACTTTATTTTTCGTGGTACCAAATAAATATAAAACCAAAGATCGTCTATAATTTTATAGAAACAATATAATCGACCAACCTGATTCAGTTGTTTATTAAAAATTGTATGTTTTGTACAAAATCAGGAAAAAAGAAAAAAAAAAACCTGGCTGCAGGTGCCGGTCATAGAAAGTAGGCTACAGCGTTGTACATCATATAGCCGCTAGCAATGTTACAGAATTAAAATCAAGATAACAATGTGTGATGTGTTAAGATTTTAATATGGCATTATTTTGACACAAATGTTTGAATGTTATCAGATATGTTTTGCTGTTGTGATTTAGAGTGCTTCTGAGTGACTGAATAACGAAAGGAACTTTGCACTTATGCTTGTCTTAAGTCAGAGGATAGCATCCAAGTACAGTCAACAATAATACATAAAACAAAACATGCCTACAGTTATACATTACAATTTTAAGTTGCTAAGATGGAAGTTTAACAGTGTTTAGATAAGGTCCCGATTCCGTGGTGCCTTCTCCTTAAAATATAAATACAGACAGCTATACAGGATATTATAAACACATAGTGTCAAATCCAGCAAATTTAGGTGTTTACAGTTTTCTCTGAACTTTTCCATGGACCCCAGTTTGTAAACCCCTGTGTTATTTCTCATAGGAATTGGACATATTTTGAGTTAACTCTGTAAAATGTACACTTTATAATAACTTACCATGCCACAGAGTTGGGCAAAATTCACAAATGAAGAATTTGGTCTCTTTCAATTAACAAATTAAGACACCACACAAAAATTTGAATCGAAATAAAGAATTTACTGGATTTTTAATTCTAAGAAATGGAATTCACAGATAATTAATTCTGGGAAATGAAATGTTCTTCATGTTCTCAGTTGTGGTTCAGAAAATTTTATTTATTTTATGTATGCATGTATGTATTGACCCCAATCTTTTAAATGGTAATGTAGGCTATATATGACACACTCTTGTTTTTCATCTGCAGGAGGCTGCATGTGCGTATGTTGTTGCACTTATGGCAGTGTACTGGTGTACCGAAGTGCTTCCACTGGCTGTCACTGCTCTCCTGCCAGCTGTACTCTTTCCTCTCTTCAGAATCATGGAGTCCAAAGATGTAGGTTTTAAGTCCTATATAAACCAAAGTTATCCTATTAGTATATCTTACATTACTTCCGTCAATGTCTCCTGCTTTAAAACATGTTCATGGCATGCTGTGTTATTCTCAGTCTTTTCTTTTTAACTATACACCACTCAATTCAATTTTATGCATTCATTATGTGTGTAACTTAAACTTTGTATCTCAAATATCTGATGTCTGTATGACAGGTGTGTATGCAGTACCTGAAGGACACCAACATGCTGTTTCTGGGTGGACTGATGGTGGCTGTAGCTGTTGAGCACTGGAACCTACACAAGAGAATTGCACTCCGAGTGTTGCTCATTGTAGGCGTACGACCTGCTCTGTAAGCATTTAAAATCTACTGGAAATCTTCTCATTGTTAACAGCAGTATCAGTAAGACCTCTTCTGCCTTTCTGCAGACTGATGTTGGGCTTCATGGGTGTAACAGCCTTCCTCTCCATGTGGATCAGTAACACGGCTACGACAGCCATGATGGTGCCCATCGTTCAAGCTGTGCTCGAGCAGCTCAACAACAAAGCAGAACAAGAGCAGGCCTCCACTCCAGAGATTGATGAGAAAAACACTGAGAAACAAACTGACACGCAGGGTGAGAAAAAGGGTCTGATGGAGGATACCTTTAGTTGAGTGAACAGGAATAGTCTTAAAGGGATAATTCACCCCAAAATTAAAATTCTCTCATTAATTACTCCACCTTCATGTAATTCCAAACCCATAAGACATTCCTTCATCTTTGGAACACAAATTAAGATATTTCTGATTAAATCTGAGCACTCTCTGACCCTGCATAGACAGCAACGCAACTGCAGTGTTCCCAGTCCCAGAAACGTAGCAAGGACATCGGTAAAACAGTCCATGTGACATTAGTGGCTAAACTTCAATTTTGCAAAGCTACGAGAATACTTTTTGTCTGCAAAAATAAAACAAAAATAGCATAATTTATTCAACATTTCTTCTCCCCGAGTTACAATCTTACGTTATTTTGAGAAGTACCATGATGAATGCGCGCTCTTTCTCCTGAACGTAAACAACGCTGATTACATTAGGTACGATAATGTTACGATAATGTTATTTTTGTTAAAATAATTTTTATGGTTTTATATTTATGCTATTTTTGTAAAATTATTTTTATGGTTTTATATTTGATTGACAATAATAACTTGATTTTAGTACACCATTTACTTTTAACATTTATTTCTATTTTATTTCCATTTTGTCTTTTTGATTTAGTTTAGTTTTCATTTTTACTCTCATTGTGAAAGTTTAGTTTAGTTGTTAGGTTTGTATTTTAGGGTATTATTATTATTGGTTATATCAATTCATTGGTATCATTTAAAAATGCTTAAAACTATGGTTAAAGGCTGTCTAATGGCATTTTCTTGTTTTATGCAGGCTGGTTGTAAGGTTTCAAGTTTTATAATATGCCATGCATGTACCAAAACTATATAACTATATAACACTTCTAATGGAAAGTGAAACAATTTCTGTTTTATTGTACACAGTGGCTTTGAATGGCCACAGCTTCTCAATGGAATTTGACATGGAAGAGCATTCTCGAGATGCAGAGGAAAGATTAAAGATGTGTAAAGGCCTGACGTTAAGCGTGTGCTATGCAGCTAGCATTGGTGGGACAGCCACGCTCACAGGCACTGGACCAAACCTTGTTCTTATGGGACAGATGAGCCAGTAGGTACCTTACATTACAGTTTTTCTCCTAAGCATGAGAGAAATGTACCGTATTGCACAAGAATGTACCTTTTGCTTACTTTTGTATTAGCATATTAAATCAACATTTGTTTTCCCTACAGACTGTTCCCAGACAACCCTGACATTATAAACTTTGCATCATGGTTTGGGTTTGCCTTCCCCAACATGATCATCATGCTCACACTGGCCTGGCTGTGGCTACAGATTGTGTTCCTGGGTGTAAAGTGAGAGTTCTTTCCTAATTAATCAAACTCATCTGTATCATATACGCCTATACCACCATATAATATACATTTAATATGTAACTTAAGCTTCAGAAAGACATGTGGCTGTGGGACGGTGAAGACAGAGAAGGAGATTGCTGCCTATAATGTAATCAAAGAGGAGCACAGGAGACTTGGTCCCATGACCTTTGGAGAGCTGAGTGTCCTTGCCCTCTTCGTCCTCCTGGTGGTGCTTTGGTTCACTCGTGATCCAGGCTTTGTGGATGGCTGGGCGAAACGCTTTTTCAATGCTGACAAAGAGTAAGGATGAAAACACCAACATTAATAAGACAGAGAATCAGTTTTAGAGGTGTTTTTGCTAAGGCAAGTCACTAATACATTTGCTTATACTGAGTATGTTGTACTACGAACATTAATGATACCGTTCCTCAAATCATGTGGTTTGATGAGAAAAGGTGCGTTATTACTTTTTTCACCTAAAATGGTTAAAAAATATCAGAATGTTCTTATAGTAATATGCAAAAGAAAAACAGTAAGAACACCTCAGCAGCTGCATAACAACTCCCTGCCAATCATTCATAACACTGTATACCTTTAAAAACAAATCTGTGAAATTTACAATAAAAAAACAACATCTGTGGCTGCCAGAAATTTACCATAAAAAGATGGTAGCAACATTTTAGGTTTTACATGTTTGTAGGTTTATGTTTGTATTTTGTTTCGAATGTAATATTGTAATGAGAAAGCCAAATGTAGAATGAAAGCTCATCACAAATAGCTTTTCCACAAGCTGAAGGAAAAACTAATATAAGGTGCACAGTGTCATGCACACAAATACAAATCACCATAAGAAACATGACACTAAAATAATGCAATAAACATTAATTTAATGACATAATATTTAATATAAATCCCTGCACTCTGTGAATGTAATTTTTTTTTTATTGTAAATTATAAGATTTGTTCTTTTTCACTTCTAATAAATAAATAAATTAATCAATTAATTAAACAGTACATTTAACAGTATTTTGCTGTAAACTTTCTTTAAATGTTCTGTTTTGTTAAACATAAACATTTTGTTTTACAAAGTAGCATCACTCTAAAACGTGGCTTGATTTGTATCAAACCCTACTTATTACTGGTTGTAATAAAAGGCAATTATATTTTATGCAAAATGTCACTGCAAAATTAAATATCAGATGTCCTCTGATACTGTTTTAGGATAAACAAACTCCAAATATTTTCTATTTTTATAAAAAATAGAACACTCAAACACTTTACAAAAACATGACAAAATAGACATAATGTTGCCTCTAAAATTGAACAAAGTAATAGAAATTTCAAATATCGATGTAACGTACAGCTTGAACCATTGCTTAACAAACAAAGTGTTCTCCTGTTATCAGTCATGGCGTGTTCGTATTTGTAGGTCAAATGTCCAGCAAAAATGTGAATGGAGTTTCCCCACATTGCAAACAGCATTTGTGTACATTTCTTGATGACGATCACATGCGTGTTTGAGATTGAGGATTTAAAACTGTGAAAACACTGAGATTCACTCTGGGTGAAAGGTTTAAACCAAAAGAGAACAGAAAGCACAAAAACACTCTTAAAGTTCATGAGTGAATACATGTTTGATAATTATTATATTACTGTGAAGAATCTCTTTTTCTATATCATAACAGCAATGCAAGCCTATTTTTCACAAGAGCTAGAGACCTAAAACACAACCTTAGGTAAAAACAAATCACCTGTTGTTGTGGTCTTTAACCCTTTCCTCATTCAACCTCATGGCTCACCTCTGTGCAGGTTTGTGACAGATGCCACAGTGGCGGTGTTTGTAGCTGCCCTGCTCTTTGTTTTTCCCTCTAAACCACCACAATTGTGCCACTGGACACAGGGCTCTGACAGAGGTCAGTGAAGCACTTACCTAGCTGATGTCTTGTTAAATGACTAAACTAGATATTGAAAAAAAAAATCAACAGACATCTTTAGTATATATATATATATATATATATATATATATATATATATATATACTAATGTAGCTATGTAGCTAATAAGTAAATGCAATAAATATGACTGTGGTCTATAGTGCCCCAGCAGGAAAGTGGCCATACTCCAACTTTGCTGACATGGAAGGTGATACAGCAGAAGATGCCATGGAGCATTATCCTCCTGTTGGGGGGAGGCTTTGCCCTGGCTAAGGGCAGTGAGGTAGAACAAAATGTTTTTTTTGTGTGTGTATTTGTTTGAGTCAAGTCAAGCCAGGGCGCATTTATTAGTATAGCGCTTTACACAATACACATCATGACAAAGCAGCTTTTAAAGAAAGTCATATTGATATGTCTATAGAGCAAGCTTTAGGGCTGGACAATGTGACAGTTGCCGATGATAAAAGTGATCTGGATTCTCAGATCTAGCTATATTGTAGGTTAAAAGCAATTAAAGGAGTACTTCACCCAAAAATTTGAATTCTGTGATCATTTATTAAGCCCTTAATGGATCGTTTAAGTTTTGTTTACTTAAAAAAAAATATATATATAAATAAAAAATATCTTAATTTGTGTTTCGAAGATTAACCCTCTTATGGTTTCTTATGGTTTCTCAGGTTTCATTAGAAGTGTTATCACAGGTAAAAATTCAAAAACAGTTTGATGCCAGAGCACACATCTAAATATAAGAGAGAGAGAGAGATTTACATAATTGTCAATTTTGTTCTAAGCAAGAGTGTACAATTATCGAAAAACATTAATCAAGATACGACCGGTACTTATATCATGCTAAATATTTTGGTTTAAAATGACATGTATCATGGCGAAGATTTTAGTCATATCACCCACCTCTAAACAGTTTAATGAGGGAGCTGCTAAAAAGACAACACATAATTTGTTAAGGGGAGGACATGAAAAAGACTAAAGATATCCTTCAGTTCTTTATTAAAGACCATACAAAAGGTCAGCTTCAGTCGTCATACATTCTGTTTTTGTTGGGTCAATGCTCAGGTCTCAGGGCTGTCAAAATGGCTTGGACATCAGATGTCACCTCTTCAAAGTATTCCTCCCTGGGCAATTGCCATTGTCGTGTGCCTGATGATAGCTACCTTCACTGAATGCACCAGCAATGTTGCCACAGCAACATTATTTCTGCCTATACTCGCATCTATGGTATGTTTACTTCTAATATTTACCATGTCTTGCATGCCCCTTGTACACTGCAGGTATTTATGGAAATGCCTGGCAAAGATCTTTGGCCCCAATATTGTGTTATATAATAGAGTTTTGCAGTTTATGTTCAGTTTGCATAACTTTTTCTAATTTTTAAGCCACAAAAATGATGATTTTTTTCAGTGATTAAGAACCGGCATTCATTCCAAAATGTCAGAGATCACTAGTGATTTTTTGAATACATATTATATAATCAGAAGAATAATAGAGTTTGAATTTATTCCTCATTTCTTTTCCACAAAAATATTAGGCAGAAGAACTCAACACTAATAATAATTCAAAATGTGTCTTGCTGCAAATCAGCAGATTAGAATGATTTCTGAAGGATCATGTGAAACTGAAAACTGGAGTATTTGGCAGCTAAAATTTCCGCTTTGAAATTTGCTTAAATTCGATAAAATAATAAATAAAACAGTAAATTCAAAAATATTTCACAGTATTGCTGTTTTACAGTATTGTTCATAAAGTAGATGCAGTCTTTGTGAGAATAAGAGACTTTCAAAAATTTCGAAAACATGGAAAAATCTTACAGACCCCAAACTTTCGACATTTATTCATTAAATGTCATAATTTTTTAAAAATGTTCTTTTTTTTCTTCTTTCTTTCTTTCTTTCTTTCTTTCTTTTGTTTGTTTGTTTCTTTCTTTAAGTTTAAGCTACATTTTGAATCCCATATTACAATGTGGTCACAGGCTTTTGGACATCACTGTAAATTTGTGTGACACCTTAATTTTAGTGTCCAGTATATGTGAATTACTGATTCGGTTATTTTATCAATGATTGTCAACATGGTTTCATGTTGTTTCAGCAATAGTGAGACAAATTCTCACTGATTTCACGTTACATTCACATTGATTTTTAAAAGGAATGAAAGAAAACTTCTTCCTCCATTAATCTCTCACTGGGTTTCACCTTTCTTGCTGTGCAGTTGGCACATCCTGCCCTCTTCTCATGAATTAGCCTATGCAAGGGAGCCTGTGAATGGAGGGATTTGTAGGGAGCTAAAGCTGAAGTGGCTCATATGGGAGAACCATGGAGAGTCTGTTGTCTGGATGAGGGAGGAAGAATGAGAAAGAACAGGCATTGGGGGAAGGGGCTTTTAACTTCACTCGCTAATTCACCCTTTGCTGGAGGCAGATAAGCAGACACTGTTGTATGTGCCAGCCAGTGATATCCATTCCTCCCTCTGTTACCTGTAACACAATTGAGCTTTGAGAACTTTGTGTCAGCTTTGAGTCAGATCACTGTAGAAAGTAGAAAGTTTTAAAGATGCTTTGAAAATGTAAAAAAAAAAAAGAAAAAAAAAAAGGAAAATCTCTGAATATTTACTTACCCTCAGGCCCTCCAAGATGTAGATGAGTTCTTCATCAGAACAGATTTGGTGAAATTTAGCATTACATCAGTTGCTCACCAATAAATCCTCTGCAGTAAATGGGTGCCGTCAGAATGCCAAACAGCTGATAAAACCATCACAATAATCCACAAGTAATCAACAAGACACCAATCTAACAATAAACATTTTGTTGAGCGAAAATCTGTGTCAATCAGGACGTTTTTAACTAGCTTCTCCACTGAAAAAGTTGTGTTGATTATTGTGAGGCTTTTATCAGCTGTTTGGACTCTTATTCTGTCGGCATCCATTCAGTACAGAGGATCCATTGGTGAGCAAGTGATGCAATGTTATTTTTTTTTCAAATCTTCCAATTAAGAAAGAAACTCATCAAAACAAAACACACAACAACAAAAAATAAACTTTAAATTCACTTCGATATATAGTATGTTTCAATAAAAGAAGCTGGTTTAACAGTATATTGTTTTGTTTTATTAGTCCCAGTCTATAGGTGTCAATCCTCTGTATGTTATGATCCCCTGCACCCTCAGTGCATCTTTTGCCTTCATGCTACCTGTGGCCACCCCTCCGAATGCCATAGTCTTCTCGTATGGATACCTGAAAGTATCTGACATGGTGAGTGTTAATAAATAGTCTTAAAAAATATGTACAGTCACATTATTGGGAATTTTTAAATCCAAAATGCAAAGTGAAATATATTGACATAGATTTAGATGGACTATAAAACTATAAAAACAGATCTCATTAAAAATTTGAAGAATATTATTGATATGTAGACCTTGAAATGATAAAAACACCGACTTATTTACTTTAATAAATTTGGTTATCCACATGATAATTTTTATCTGCAGGCCAGGACAGGGATTGTCATGAATATCATCGGCATCCTCTCCATTACCTTGGCCATTAACAGCTGGGGCAGGGCAATCTTCAGTTTAGACACCTTTCCCAGCTGGGCAAACACTACAGAAGTGTGAGAGGCTGAATCCCACCATCAATCTGTTGTCAAACTGCACCATTCAGCACTATTCTCACCATGTTTCCAACCGAGGAAGCCAGACAGGGTCAGAGCCAGTGGCTGGTTTCACTGGAGATGATAGTGTGTCATCACTCGTACTGCGATTGTGCAGTGCAGTTGTTGTTTATTGATGTAAATTTGTAAAACAGTTCATAAAAATGCAACAATAAAAGCAGCTTTAGAGGAATATAAGTGTAAAGCCAAAAGGCTAAAATCATAAAGATGCCATGCCGAATATACATATACGTAGAGGTATATGCAAATATGCATATACCTCTAAACAGTGAACAACTGTGTACACCTTTGAGAGGCAGGGCAGTTTTAACAGAATAGCATCATCATGTACAGTTCAAGATTAATTAAAACTCTTACTAATGCAATGTACAATTAAGCTATGTAAATTAAAATAATGTATTTTGTTCTTATTCCTACTAATAAATACACTCTGTTTGTTCTTTCACCTGTAGCATGTAGCCAATAATGAATCAGTACATTTGTGTGTGTGTGTGTGTGTGTGTGTGTGTGTGTGTGTGTGTGTGTGTGTGTGTGTGTGTGTGTGTGTGTGTGTGTGTGTGTTTGTGTGCGTGTGTGCGTGTGTGTGTGTGTGTGCGTGTGTGCGTGTGTGTTTGTGTGCCCTTGTTTATGCTACATTGAGGGGACCAAATGTCCCCACAAGGATAGTAAAACCAGTAAACGTTGACCTTATGGGGACATTTTTTAGGTTCCCATGAGGAAACAAGCTTAAAAATCATACAGAGTGAGTTTTTTTGAGAAAGTAAAAATGCAGAAAGTGTCCTGTAAGGGGTAGGTTTAGGTTTAGGGTTGGTGTAGGACAATAGCACATACAGTAAATACAGTATAAAAACCATTACGCCTATGGAAAGTCCCCACAAGGATAGCAAACCAGACATGTGTGTGTGTGCGTGTGTGCGTGCGTGCGTGCGTGCGTGCGTTTGTGTGTGTGTGTGTGTGTGTGTGTGTATACCTGTTTTTCTATTGAGGTGGGGACTTAAACCTGAATACATACAGACTCATGGGGACTCGTGTCACGGTAGGGACCTAAATTGAGGTCCCCATGGGTAAACAAGCTAATAAATTACACAGAATGAAGTTTTTTGAAAATATAAAAATGCAGAAAGTTTCCTGTAAGGGGTAGGTGTAGGGTTGGTGTAGGGCAACAGAATATACGGTCTGCACAGTAGAAAAAGCATTACGCCTATTGAGAGTCCCCACAAGGATAACAAACCAGACGTGTGTGTGTGTATGTGTGTGTGTGTGTGTGTGTGTGTGTGTGTGTGTGTGTGTGTGCGCGCGTGTGTGTGTGTACACTATGTAAAGGACAGTTTTGAAAGAATTTTGTTTTCTGACATTGCACACATCTGAACAAATTAAAACATTGTAAGTGAAGACTAGGTAAGACAAAATGTGCATTTACAGATAAATTGAAATATTTAGATTTTTGCATTTAGAAGATAGGCTAGAGATGTTTCACAGTGGAAAAGGAAATATACTTTCTGTTATTTTATTATTCTGTGCATTTTTAAAAGGACTGAAAGCTTCTGTTACTCTTTTTATTTTATTGAAAAAAAAAGATGTAATTTATGTAAAAATATTAAATCTAATTTGTATAGCCTATACAAATACGGGACATTAAAAAAATAAACTTAATTAAATGTAATCACATTGAATAAATTGTAATAAAAAACAATAACTAAAAAGATACTACAGCAAATATTGATGTCTGGATAAGGCCTACTGAAATGAAAAAAAAAATGCATATAGACTAATGCATTTGCATTTAATAAATGTGCTAAAATGAGATTTAGTGACTTCCATGGTCAAGAGGAAACATTAAAGGTTGGGGAATGGCTTATTACAAACATTTTTACTGATACATACAGTAGTGAGAGCACAGATATGACACAACGACGGAAAGTGATAATGTCGTAAAACACTTTTACGACACCAGCACTGGATTTCCGGCAAATATGGCGGCTCCGTAGATCTCTTCAAACAAAAAGAAATATGTTGTCTCAGTAATCTTGTACGTACATTTAAATATCAAACATTTCCCAGCTGATACAATATCGATTTCTCTCTCGTCATCTGCAATGGCTGGTGTTATGGAGACAGGTTTGTAATTTGTTGATAGTGACTGTAAACGTGTTATTTTCCAAATATTCGCCCACACAACGATAAGACAGTTGTTTTGGTAAACGAATACGGTTTTGATTTGATCGTGTGAGGTAATAAAACGTAAACATTACTGTTTGTTTTATGTTAAATATAATTTACATTATAATGAATTAAGTTAATAAGTGGGGTTGTCCCGAAATATATTGCATTTCGTTCAAACGATGTTATTTTAAATAAAAAGCGTTGATAACCCTCAAAATTCATAATTTCACAGAGGAGCAGGCAAGACATCGTTTCCAGCTTGAGTTGGAGTTTGTTCAGTGCCTAGCGAACCCAAACTACCTGAACTGTAAGAGCAAAAATGACATTGTGTTTTATTTGCTTATTTAAAATACTTGGTTACAGTAATCCAGATACGGAAATAATTCAGGCATTTATCTTATTAGTTTACCTCTTTCAATTTGAATAACTAAATTTATATTAAACATGTTATTTCTATCGCTAAATTTAAAAGATTGGTCTTGTGGGTTTTCACGTGTGTTGTGGATTTAAATCTCTTAAAAATATTCTGTTTTTCATCCTGCAGTTTTGGCTCAAAGAGGTTACCTGAGAGAGAAGCCTTTTGTCAATTACTTGAAGTATCTACTTTACTGGAAAGAACCAGAATATGCTAAATTCCTGAAGTAAGTTCATGTTTTACTTTTTTTTTTTTCTTAATTACATATTTTATTTCGTAAACTCATGTCATGAGAAACTTGATAAAGAATGACCATTTATTTATTATATATTCTTATATGCTAGACCTCAGCTGACTAAAGATGTCCAGACATTCATCAATAAATTAATTTTCCTCTTACAGTAATTGTCATATTACACTTCTGTACAACGCAGTTTAAATCTTTTATTTCCTTAGATATCCTCATTGTCTGCACATGTTAGAGCTATTGCAGTATGAACATTTCCGAAAGGAGCTGGTCAATGCGCAGTGTGCCAAGTTCATAGACGAACAGCAGATCCTGCACTGGCAGCATTACTCCCGGAAGCGGACACGCTTGCAGCAAGCGCTCGTGGAGCAGCAGCAGCAACAGCAGCCACAGGCTCCATCCCATGGCAACACCACATCCAAATGAAGCAGTCAAAATGCTCCTGCTGGGAATTATTCTTTCACAAAAGTCGTCTTCTAATGAGCTTTTTCCAAATTTTAAATAGGACTTGGACTTTTAGACTGCTCTCTGTAGGCCCATAAAGTTGTGTGTGTATATGAACAACCGGAGAGATAGGTAAAAGAGCTTCTAAGAAGGTAAGAGGAGAGTGATTAGATTGCTGTCTTACAGTTGGTTTTGCATTGTAAAAGAAATCACACTTATGAACTGAAATGTATTTAAATTCTACATCAAACTTTGTTTCTTTTTTTACCAGCTCCACATGTTATATGCTTTATATTTTGTCTTATATATATATATATGATATTTGTATTATGTTTCTGTGTGCATTTTGGACAAAAATGTAAACCCAAATAAAGAAAAATAAGACAATTTTTAAAGCCAATAATTCTATTGCATTACTTTGTCTAAAATAAATGAATTTGAATCTACATATGATGAAAGCATTTAAATATGGGGGATAAGCACATTTTTTTCTCAATGTCCGAACAATTTTTACACTGTGGAATCAAAGAATATGAGGAAGCTGACTCTGCTACAAAAGAAGCGTTATTGGCAGACTTCGAAATTTGTGGAGTACCTTCTATGGATTTCAAACCAATAATTTGTTCCTATGTTAATAACAAATGACAAACAGAGTGGGATCTATATATAATGAATAAACTCCCTGAAATTAGACCCAAAATAAATTGGAAAAATAAATTATATTCTTATTCAGGGACCTGCAGTGGCAGTACAGTTTTGCAGTTTTGGAAGAATAATTTCACTATATTGCGACATGACGTTATGTATAAGTGTATAACCTATGTATAACCTTTTCTTATGTACTGTATAAGTTTATAATCTAGATGTATTCCTAGAGAAAGTCATCCTAGAAAAAAGTCCTGCCATTAAATGTATCTTATTTGCACCACAAGGTTTTCAGAATTCAAAGGTTATGACCAGCTCACACAGCTATCAGAACCACATGATGACCTGCTCTGAGCACAGAGGAAACTTTCAGTATTAGGCGGGTGTTATTTGGGATGATGTTGGTGTCCCTTTAATGAAACCTGACCTGCACATGCACTGACTGCTGTTTATATACTAACTTTGTGTACTACAACAGGAAGAAGCTTCAGCTTCAGATTTCAAAGTGTTTCTTTTGAAAAGACTCCCTGTAGCAGACCTTTTAAGGTATGTATTTTAATTTAATATATATGTAGATATATTTGTTTTATGGTCAACCAAGTAAAAACTTAGTGCTTTGTTGTCACAGGGAGCTGGCTTCAGATATGGAAATGTACAGTATTAACACAGAAATCCAGATAAATGGATACCCGAAACAGGACATAAGCCATGTTGCTCAGTCAAATTCACAGAGTGTTTGTGATGAATGTCGAAGAAAACTCAGAAGTTTGTTACCGGTAAATTATAAAGAAGAAATTTTAGAGCTTCTAAAACTGGCTGGACCAGTGGTAAGTGTGAATATTGCGTTGACAAAAGTGTCAAAAGTAAATTAGATTGAATTGTTGTGATTTTTTTTAAGTATAACAATTTAATTCAGTTAATTTATTAATTCTGTTTTCATTAATATGTTTCAATTAATATATTTTCAAATTAATGTATTGTGCCATGTTCAGTTCAATTCATTAATTTGAAAATATATTAATGTATTGTGCCATGTTCAGTTCATTCATGTCACTTAAAATTCCAGCGTAGAATCAGATTAAGGCCTTATAATTAATTTTAACTGACAGTTAGTGAAAATGTTATACAGTTATACAGTAAATGTTCTCCTCTTCGTGCAGTTTATATCTCAGCTGATGATCTTTCTGATCAGCTTTATCAGCACTGTGTTCTGTGGACACTTGGGGAAAACTGAACTGGCCAGTGTGGCTCTGGCTATTGCTGTGAGTTCACAAAATAACTTCATTATGGCAATCGTTAAAACTCTCGTTGCATTTGCAAATACATTCTTTTTGCTCACAGGTTATTAATGTGACTGGCATCTCCATCGGCTCTGGATTGGCATCTGCATGCGATACACTCATCTCTCAGGTCTGAAAGTGAATGTTCAGTAATGTGAGTGTCATTTGTACTCGGGTGTCATCTGAATTGAATTGTGTCCTCCAGACGTTTGGCAGTAATAATCTGAAGCGGGTGGGTGTAATACTGCAGAGAGGGATTCTCATCCTCCTGTTGGCCTGTTTCCCCTGCTGGGCGCTGCTCATCAACACAGAGCCCATCCTGCTGGCTGTCCGACAGAGTTCCAGTGTGGCCAGGTCTGAAACTTTCAGCATTTACTGGATGTTATGCATTAACTAATGTTCCTGTTTAGCAAAACGGTGGTAGTAAATTATGCAAGTATTATGAAATGAACTGGTTTAAACAAGATTCTTTAATTGTGCGTGTTTTTTTCTTTCAACAGTCTGTCACAACTATATGTAAAAATATTCATGCCTGCTCTGCCTGTAAGTGACACATTAAACATTTTTTGCACACTATCATTTACACTGGAATTAACATTAAACGTTCACAAACATTAAAGGGACAGTTCACCAAAAAGACTTTGCAAGAATACTTCACACGGGTCACATTAACAGCTTTTGTTGTATAGTTTTGTGGTTCTTTTTAGCCTTTTTGGAGCTTGACAGTTGCCAGAGTATTTTGTGTTTTGGGGAAAATATCTCCTTTACCTTTTGGAATGACATGAGAATGAGAGAATGATGTTTTCCTACCAATTTCCAGCAACAATTTTCTTTCTTATTTGCTTTTTTTTTTTTTTTTTTTTTTTTGTCAGGCTGCCTTTATGTATCAGCTGCAGGGCTTGTATCTTCAAAATCAGGTAACCTTTTTTTTTGGAGTTCTTACATTCGTGTATTTGGCGACGCTTTTATTCAAAGTGACTTACATTGCATTTAAGCATTAAAGTAATACATTTAATGAGTTTATGCTTTACTTGGTAATCAAACTTATGACTTTGGTGTTGCTAGATCTATGCTTTGCTGTTTGAGTACTGTATACTGTATATTGCTGTGATCCTGATGACCTTTTTTTCTTTGTTTGTTTAGGGTATTATTTGGCCTCAGATCATCACAGGAGCAGCAGGAAATGTCCTCAATGCTTTAATAAACTACATCTTTCTTCATCTTCTTGATTTTGGTGTGGCGTAAGAAGCTGTCTGGATTCTGTATATTCTATATTTAGAGACTGTTTTCTTGTTTTCTTCATTATTTGAATGATAACCTGATGTGTTCACAGAGGATCTGCTGCTGCAAATGCAATTTCCCAGTATTTCTTGGCAGTGATTCTATATTTGTTCATCCGTTGTATGGGCCTGCATAAAGCCACCTGGGGAGGTGAGTTTCTCCTGTGCATTTCTGCAGAGATCTGTTTCCTAGTTCTGTATCTTGGAAAAAAGTTTGACAGCACAGCAGTTTGTATTTAGTACTTTTAATGCACATTCTACAAGACTAGTTTCCTCATATTCACCTGGGTGTCATTAATAAACTATGTACATTGTTTTGGTTTAAATTGGTTTAAATTCTGTTTGTTGTTAATTAGTCAGTTATTTCAATATGTGTTATTTTTCTTCCATGTGTTCTGCTGATATTGCCTCAAACACACACCATTAGGCTGGTCTCGTGACTGTTTGCATGAATGGGGTGCCTTCATTTGCTTGGCTTTTCCCAGCATGCTCATGCTTTGTGCGGAGTGGTGGACATATGAGATTGGTGGATTCCTTGCAGGTTTGTAAACTTTCTGTGTATTTATTTCACTGTATTTTTTTTTTTTTTTCTTAAAAATATTTGCAATACTTTTATTGCAGGACTCATCAGTGAAGGCGAGCTTGGAGCTCAGTCTGTCGTCTATGAACTGGCCAGCATTATGTACATGGTACTGCCAGTCTGACCTGATCTTGCTTAATAGCATGTGTTCCTGACTGGATCAACCTCTTTTATTGGTCCCGGAAACAAACCCAAAACTAACTTCAAAATCCGAAACAATTCCTAAACAAAAAAGCATGTACCACAGTTTCCACAAAAAAATAAATAAATAAACGGCATGACTGTTCAACTCTTATAATAATAATACTCAATGTTTCTTGATCAGCAAATCAGCATATTAGATTTTTTGAAGTATCATGTGACACTACACTGAAGACTTGAGCTAATGGCTGCTGAAAATTCAGCTTTGCCATCACAGGAATAAATTGCATTTTAAAATATATTTTCAGAGAAAACATTACCAAAAAGTAGCCCAGTTTGCCATTGGTTACCAAGTCATTGTTTCCTCCTTGTCATTCAGTTTCCACTGGGATTTGCAGTGGCAGCAGGTGTGAGGGTGGGAAATGCACTTGGAGCTGGAAACACAGAACAAGCCAAGCTGTCTGCCAAACTGTCTTTAGTCTGTGGACGTAAGTGGTCATTTCAACAGCTTTAAATGATGCTGAATAAGTATAATTATTTGGAAATCTGCCGATATATCAGTGCAATATTACATAGAACATGTTTCATCAATTATTCTTGAAATGAAACAAAGTATTACATTTTTTTTTTCGATTTGGTAATATTTCCTATGGAAGCCCGTTTCCGCCACTGAATAATAAAAAAAAAATCTCACAATTCTTTTTTTCAGAATTGCGTGATATAAACTTGCAATTGCGAGTTAAAAAGTCATAATTCTGAGATATAAACTCGCAATTATGAGAAATAAAGTCAGAATTGCATGATATAAACTCGCAATTGCGAGTTAAAAAGTCATAATTCTGAGATATAAACTCTCAATTCTGAGAAATAAAGTCAGAACAGCGAGATATAAGCACAATTCTGAGAACATATTAGTCTTTTTTCCCCCTCAAAACTGGACTTTAACTCGCAATTGCGAGTTTATATCTCACAATTCTGAGGGAAAAAAAGTCAGAATTGCGAGATATAAATTCGCAATTGCGAGAAAAAAAGTCAGAATTGCGAGTTTATATCTCTCAATTCTGACTTTATAACTCGCAATTGCGAGTTTATAGCTCACAATTCTGTGGAAAAAAAAATTCACAATCTTTTTTTTTTATTCAGTGGCGGAAACGGGCTTCCATTATTATCACTAGCAACTGTTACATTTTCAGAACTCTTAGTACTAACATCACAACAAATCATCAAAAGTGCACTTTTTTTCAAACATTTCAGCATATTTTCAATTGCCTTAGTACAGTACACACAATCACAAATGATCTTTTTCACACAAAATAAGTGTTTCATAAATGTTTCATTCACAGTAACTACAGTATCTCACAAAAGTGAGTACACCCCTCACATTTCAGCAAACATTTTTGTATATCTTCTCAAGGGACAATACAGAAATTTTATAGTCAATGTGCAACTTGCATAGCAGTACAAATGTACTGTCCTCTAAAAATGACTCAACATATAGCCATTATTGTCTAAATAACTGTCAACAAAAATGAGTACACCCTAAGGAACATGTCAAACCTGTGTCCAAAGTGATTGTAGGGGCACCATTGTTATCTAGCACAGCCTTAATCCTCCTGGGCATGGAATTCACCAGAGCTGTACAGGTTGTTGCTGGGATCCTCTTTCACCCCTCCATCAGACATCACAGAACTGCTGGATGTTAGACACATGGCGCTTCTCCACCTTCCACTTGAAGATGCTCAATAGGGTTCAGGTCTGGAGACATACTTGGCCACGCCATCACCTTCAGCTTCAGCTTCAGCTTCATCAGCAAGGCAGTTGTCATCTTGGCGGTGTGTTTGGGGTCATTATTATGTTGGGAAACTGCCGTTCGGTCCAGTTTCTGAAAGGAGAGGGCATCATGCTCTGCTTCAGAATGTCACAGTACATGTTGGAATCCATGTTTCCCTCAATGAATCTCAGTTGCCCGGTACCAGCAGCACTCATGCAGCCCCAGACCATGATGCTACCACCACCATGCTTGACTGTAGGCAAGACTCAGTTTTCTTGGTATTCCTCACCAGGGGGTCGCCACACATGCTGGAAACCATCTGAGCCAAACAAGTATATCTTAATCTCATCAGATCATAGGACATGTTTCCAGTAATTCATGCTCTTGGACAGATTGTCTTCAGCAAAATGTTTGCAGGCTTTCTTGTGAGCCAGCTTCAGAAGAGGCTTCCTTCTGGGAAGACGGCCATGCAATCTGACTTGTTGCAGTGTGCGGAGTATGGTCTGAGCACTGACAAGCTGACCTTCCGCTTCTGCAACCTCTAAAGCGATGCTGGCAGCACTCATGCATCTGTTTTTGAAGCCAGTTTCTGCACCTAAAGCACAGCATGAGGTCTCAACTTCTTTGATCGACCGTTGTTAGGCCTGTCCGAGTGGAACCCATCTTGGAAAAACTCTGTATGCCACTGGCCACTGTACTGTAACTCAGTTTCAGGGTGTTACTGAACTTCTAGGCCATCTTTGTGGAGAGCAGCAATTCTGATTCTCAAATCCTCAGAGAGTTCTTTGTCATGAGGTGCTATGTTGAACATCCAGTGGTCAGTATGAGAGAATTGTACTCAAAGCACCAAATTTTAACTGCTCTAATACAAGGCAAACAAATTTGTATGGTCCTGTCAAGCAGACAAAAACATGAACATGATAAATAGGACATGTGGCTTTGCATGGTTAAATGACGTATAGCTGTTATCACTGAGGGTGTATTCACTTTTGTAGCCAGTTATTTAGACAATAATGGCTATATGTTGAGTTATTTATATTGTCCCTTGAGAAGATATACTAAAATGGTTGCTGAAATCTATCTGAGGGGTGTACTCATTTTTGTGAGTTACTGTACCTTTCATAAAGCTCTTACTATCAAACTTTTCATTTGCATGTCTTCTCATTCAATACATTTGTCTATTATTTAATCTAACTCATCTTAATGGTTAATCAGTGAACCATTTGGTGCATCTATAGAAGGGGGGGTAGGAGTAGGATTAGTGTATGAGGGATAGAATGTAGTTTGTACAGTATAAAACCCACTACTCTTATGGAATGTCACCATAATGATAGAAGTGTGTGTGTGTGTGTGTGTGTGTGTGTGTGTGTGTGTGTGTGTGTGTGTGTGTGTGTGTGTGTGTGTGTGTGTGTGTGTGTGTGTGTGCACGCGTGTGCGTGCGTTTGCGTGTGTCTACCTACCTAACCATAGTTTGGGAACAAATTATGGTTAAGTAGGTACACACACACACACAGAGGACATTTACTGCATTGACAGTAAACTCTGTTCTAGCACAAAACCTTATGGCTATGTCATACATCACACCTTTTGATACCGTAACATACTGGATAAATACTTTTACAAACATTATGGATTCATGTGAGTTGTGTGAGTTCTACGTGAGTGTATTTTCTAACATGAAAATTATTGCCTGAATTACTGTAATTCGTAAAAAAAAAAGAAAAAAAAAAGACTTGATTGAAAATGTACAATTGTAATGGATTATAATTGCATGAAATCAGTTTTGAAAAGAATGACAAACGATTTTACAAGTGTGATCAGTTTAGATTTTTGTAGTAAGAGTTTTGAAAATATACATGTGAAAATAGTACAAAGTGAATAAAAAAATGTAATATTATTGTTATTCATACAGTGATGTTTTACAGTCATTTTCTTTCAATACCTGATTCATTTCTCTTCTACTCTAGTACTTGTGTCCTGTGTGATTGCAACCATAATTGGAGGTACTAACAATGTTATTGGATACATCTTTAGCACAGATGAGTAAGTTACCAGAATTACTGTTAAACAGTACATTGTAGTCCACATGGTGATCTTATTATTTAGCAGGGTTTTTTTTTTTTTGTTATTGTAAACATATGACAATGTTGAAATTATGTTGTATACAGTTTCTGTTGATTGTGTGGCTGGTTTTTCATTAAATAATGGAGAAGAGCTTTATGAGCTCTATAACTCTCTGTCTTGCAGGGAAATTGTCCTCAGAGTATCAGAGGTCATGGTCATGTATGGCTTTGTTCATCTATTTGATGCCACTTCTGTAAGTTTATTAATGTTCTTTAAACAAAGTTTGTACGCTTGAAAATAGTCCTATCATCTTTTAAGTGTTTTTTTTGTTTGTTTGTTTGTTTTGTGATTGTAGGCTATTGCAGGTGGCATTGTCAGAGGTGCTGGAAAGCAACTGCTTGGTGCTCTTTGTAACATTGTGGGATATTATTTTGTGGGATTTCCAATTGGAGTGTCCCTGATGTTTGCTCTCAACATGGGCATAATTGGTAATGAAGTGAATTGCTACATTAAAGCTACTTCATAATTTTGAAATATTGGAAATAGGAAGCTGTAATTTAAAAAAAAAAGAAAAAAAAAAAGTGTATGCTTAAATGTATGCTATGATTTTCTTTCAAATGTGGAATATCAAAAGAGACATTTATTTTAATTTGAATGCCTTTCCATACTCTAGTACTCTCTTAAAAATAAGGGTAAAAAGGTGTTTTTTTCAGCGAGTTCATGGAAGAATTATTTGCATTCCCCAAAGAACCTTTCAGTGAACAGTTCCTAAAATAATAATTTTTTCTTCTCTATAAAAGCTTTTGTGCTATGGAAAGATTCTATGGATGTTAAAGCTTCTTCATTGAACCATAGATGCCACTAAAGAACCATTATTTTTAAGAGTGTAGATAACAGGTTTCTTTATGTTCTGATGCAATTTGTAGTGATACAGCTATTTAACGCTGTACACTATTGCTCTATATAAGTATTGTAACTAAGCCAATAAACAACATTGCCATGCTGAATACATTTTTATTTTTAGGTCTGTGGATTGGGTTTTTTGCCTGTGTTTTCCTGCAGTCCTTGTTCTTCATCATCCTCATTTGCAAATTGGACTGGAAAAAAGTGACTCAAGAGGTGAGACGTTTTACTTCATCCACATCTAGTCTATTTGGATAGATGATGACTGCAGTCTTTATCTTATTTTCAGGCTTTAATCAGAGCAGGTGTACAAGTCCCTGAGACCAAAGATGAATCTTACGCTATAGAAAATAAGGGCTATACAGAAGGTATTTTGTGTCTGTTATATGATGACCTCAGTGGTCAAAAAAATGTCTTTCATCATGGACTTTGTCTGTTGACTGATTATGTTGTCTTTTGTTCATCCTTGAACAGAAGTACCACAGCAGTCTCAGCACACTGAAGAAGGCCAGACAGATGTGAACACAGACCTCGAAGGGCTCAGTAAAAGAGAAGGAGGAATAACAAATGCTGTTGCACTGGTCACAGTTGGCACAGTTTTGACCACCAAACAGCTGGTTGTCCGTCGAGGACTTGCGTTTTTCTTCATGCTGCTTATACTAGCTGGAGGGATTGTGTTAAATGGGGTGCTCACTGGATTTCTCAGAGTATAGTAAGTTCAGGGATTTGTAGGTATTGAAAAAAAAATGCAAATGTAATAGTATTTGATGTAGATGTGTCGTCTTATCCCATTCTGTGGTTTTAAAACATTGCAGGGGGGAAAAAAGAAAAAATAATCTTGACAACTACAGAGATTCTGTTAGTTAAGACATATGTGTTAAGACATACATACATACATACATACATGTGTATATATATATATTCATTTTTAATATTTTGTTGAGAATCCTTTGCAGGCAATGACTGAAATAAATCTGGAACTCATGGACATCACCAGAGACTGGGTTTCCTCCTTTGTGATGCATTGCCAGGCCTTTACTGCAGCTGACTTCAGCTGTTGTTTGTTTGTGGGTCTTTCTGCCTTTAGTTTTGTCTTCAGCAAGTTTTGGGTCATCGTCCATTTGTACTATGAAGCGCAGTCCAATCAACTTCCTGCTCCATTTGGCTGAATCTGGGCAGAGAGTATATCCCTATACACTTCAGAAATCTTCTGGCTGCTTCTGTCTTCTGTCACTTCATCAGTAAACACCAGTAACCCAGTGCCACTGGAAGCCATACATGCTCATTCCATCACACTGCTCCACCATGTTTCACAGATGATGTTGTATGCTTTGGATCATGAGCTGTTCCAAGGGCCTTCTCCATATATTTTTTTTTCTTCCCATCATTCTGGTACAGGTTGATCTTAATTTCAGCTATCCAAAGAATGTTTTCCAGAAGTGGTCTGGCTTTTTTAGATGTTTTTTTTTGGCACCTAAACTGGCCTTGTTTGCACCTTGAGGTGAACCTTCTCTTGATTGTAGACTTTGACTGTGACACGCCTACCTCCTGGAGAGTGTTCTTCACTTGGCTGGATGTTGTCAAAGGGTTTTTCTTTACCATGGAGAGGATCCTCCACCACTGGCTTTTTTATGTTTCTGAGCTCACCAATGCATTGTTTTTTTTTTCTCAGTATGTCTCAAACTGTTGATTTGGCCACTCCGAATGTTCCTGCTATCTCTCTGATGGATTTGTTTTTGAAGCATTTTTGAGTATTTGAACCCTTTCCAACCATGACTGTATGATTATGAGATCCATCTTTTCATACTGAGGACAACTGATGGACTCATATGCAACTATTACAGAAGGTTAAAATGCTCAATGATGCTCCAAAAGAAACAACAATGCATTAAGAGCCAGGGGTGAAAACCTTTTGAATTTGATGATCAGGGTAAATTTAACTTATTTTGTCTCCTGGGGAGCATCTAACTATCTTCTGTAGCCTCTGAAGGGCAGTAAATGAAAAAAGAAGAAGATATTTAGGCAAAATAAGAAAAATGTACACATCTCCATTCTTTTCAAAAGTATCCACCACAACCAGCCCCCACCCCCCAGCTCTTAATGCATAGTTTTTTCTTCTGGAGCATCAGTGAGTGTTGCATATGAGTCTCTCAGAGTGAAAAGATGGATCTCAAAATCATATAGTCATTGTTGGAAAGGGTTCAAATACTCAAAAATGCTGGAAAACCAAAGAATTTGTGGGACCTGAAGGATTTTTCTGAAGAACAGCAGGCAGTTTAACTGTTCAGGACAAACAAGGGACTCATGAACAACTATCACTAAACAAAAAAAACAAAAACACACAGCTGTGGATCATTCAGGTAAGAATGTATTAAGAATCAAGGGGATGTAAACTTTTGAACTGGGCCATTTTTATAAATTCAACTATTTTTTTCTTGTGGACTATATATGTAAACATCTTTTATGTGAAATATCTTATTCAGCTCAGTACTAAATAAACAATAACATGCATTGTTAATATAACAATAACATATAACAACATGATCCCTCTTATTTTTGTAAAATGATTAATATTTTGCAGATTCTGAAAGGGGGATATAAACTTTTGACCTCAACTGTATTACTTCCTGCATAGTTACTTGTTAACAATGTAGCTGTTTGATTGTCCTGAAACTGCTGCCTCTGATTGTGCAAGAACATCCTATTGAAATAATCACTAGATTTGCCCCCTATTGCATGTTTGAATAAAATAAATTGTGATTGATCGTTTTGCATGTGAGTCTTTACATCACTTGCTTTAATGTTTCTAAAGTTTTGGGGGGATTTATGGCATTTTTAAAATGCGTTTGCCTCAATTTCTCAAAATTGTATACATGTTTATATAAAATAATATTTTATGTAAAAGTAGCCTAATTTTAAAGAACATCTACATTTCTCAGTTTCATTCATGGCGATAACATGAACAATTTGCCACAGTTTAGTAGAAGATTGCTGCCATCTACTGGAAAACAAATAATTTTAAAACTAAAACAACATGAAATTTAAACTAAAGCTAATGAGGATCTGCAAAGGAGCACTTGGCTCATATGCCATTTATACATCCTCTCACTACTTTTTCGTGTATATTTCTATATAGACATTAGTATTATAACAACGAAAACTAAAACACACTTTGTCAAATTTTAGGCTTAGTTTTTGCAATTATGCCAGATTATTAGGTCAAATCTTAACTTGGTGTTATGTGTTATATGTGTGTGTATTTGTTTGTGATTGCTGATTGTGTCATGATGTCATTCCTTCATTTCTGCGTGTGTTCTGTGTGGTAGCTGATTTTATTTGACAAAAAAACAGGAAAGTAATTTGTGTCTGTGAGAGCATGTGTTCCACATTGTAAAAGGTGCATCATGTTCCTGTTTCTATCCCATACTTTTCCCTGCCCTTGTGTCTTATCAATTTTCACTATTAATTATAAAAATAGAAAAGAATAAAATAAATAATGAATCAGAATATCATCAATCCATTTATTTGCTTCTTAACTTAATTATTGACTTAATTATTTACTTAGTTCATTAAGTTCTACCTTGTCAGTGAAGTCCCAGACACTGGCCAAGTAACAATATGTAACAGTTTTAATTCCCATTCGCAGTATGATCTCCTTTATTTAATATTTGACCAGATTGTAGTTTACTGTGTGACTCTTTAAGATGATTTAAAGATGATTCAACTGAGTGAAAGAGTTTCTGATGAGTCATGACAGATCAGGTTGTTTTATATGCATGCACTTCTTCTTCTTCTTTTCTGTAAACTGCTGTCTCAACATAGTAGGTTAAAGTAAATTTATAGTTAAAATAAATCATATTTTTGTGAAATGGTGTACACTATTCACAGGAATTTTCTAGATAAAGCTTCTTCTACATAGAGAGGGTTGACATTACATGATCAGCCGTGTCATTCAAGTATAGTATATAATGCTTGCAGCCAGTGTTTGTTAATGCAGTTTGCAGTTTGTTAATTGTAATTGTTATTCTCTCACACACCTTGGTCTTGTAACTGTCTATAGGAGTGGGTTCCATTAATTTGCCTGGCCTTATAGCTAGCTTACTCACGCTTTGTGTTGGGTCATTTATTTAACTGAATTATTGTCATACATATGATTATTATTATTATTGTTGTTGTTGTTGTTGTTGCTTTTATTATTATTTAATTGTATCAACTAGGTAGTATTATATATGGTAATACCCTTTTTTCCCCCTAGATGCCCGTTTTCATGACCTTTAACATGAAAAATGAACATCTACACTGGTTTCAGTATCTTTACAAACATAAACAACACAAATTGTGTGCTGGACATTGGGTCAAGATATTAGCATATAAACTGAATTGAAACCTTCTTTAAATAAGAAGGTGTAATATTAAAGTATATACAGTGCTCATAGACGCACACAAAACTCAAGTGAGGGAGGGGTTCTAGCAGACCAATCACAGCGCTTGCGGTCCGCGTAGAATTGACGCGCTGTTAGATTTTTGGAGAGGTGCACGTCAGGTACGGCGTAGGTTACGGTGCAGGCCTGTGCGTCTCTGCGTAGGCTACGGCGTAGGATCGACGCAGAAATTTGGCTACCAGCAGCATGCATCTCGCGGCGATCACCAGCACTAGCGTAGCCAGAAATGTTTAAGTGGGTGGGCCTATATAAAACTGCGTGGGTCAGGTGTGTAGCATATGAAAACTGCATGTCAAATTGCCAAAAATAAATAAATAAATACAGTATACACGTACTTCTAAAGCATTCATTAACATTAGTAAGTTATGTTCATGTTCATTTCAAAATTTACTAATAGGACATCATTAAAATTAAAAGTTGTATCTGTTAACATTTGCCTGAGCTGGTTAACAAAGATGAATAAACACGGTAACAAATGTATTGCTAATGTCAGTTAATGCAGAAATCAGTTCAGAAGTTTCCAATCGATAAATCCAGCACCCTCAGGTGGTCTGTCGGGTTTCATTTGTTGACGGTCCGGATTTATTGCTAATACTTTTACTTTTTAAAATAATTGATCTGATTTATGTTTGCTTAACTCGGCTAATTTCACATTTAACTTCACAAACGCGCGCATTTTACTATTAGATCCTTACGTCGTAAACATAACATTGTGGGTGGGACTAACAGAAACGGACGAATCGTCATTCTGACAAGCGGGATATATGCACCTATAGGAAGGAACTAAGAAACGACCTGTAATTGACCATGAAAACAAGCGTTTAATATTGTTAATCAATAAAGTTACAGTGAAATAAGACGTTTATTAGTATCATTTAATAAATTACATCCATTTGTAAAATTACAAACTTCTCATTGGGTGGGCCACAGCTGAAAGTGGGTTCACCTTTTTGTTCTATTTTTTTTTTATAATTAATTTTATTTTCCAGAATTTTTAAAATACAATTCTCTCTCTCTCTCTCTCTCTCTCTCTCTCTCTCTCTCTCTCTCTCTCTCTCTCTAATTGTTGGCTAGTGTATCGTATGCATCAGAGGTGCTAGAAAGCAACTCATTGGTGCTCTGTGTAACATGCTGTGGTATATTTTGTGGGATTCCCAATAACAGTGTCCCTGTTGTTTGCTCTCAACATAGCATAAATGGAAAATGACTTGTGTAAGGTTTTGAAATAAGCAGTGTATTAAAAGCTGAATCTCATATCATGTTGTTATTCTGGTTTGTAAATTGTTGTTAATAAAAAAAAAGAAGCTGAATCTCAGTATGTGTATATATATATATATATAACGAATTAAGTTCCACAGTCTCTATTGCCTCTATTGAAATTGTTTAAATGTTGGTGCCCCTTTAATGAAACCTGACCCGAGCATGCAGTGACTTCTGTTTATGTAATAATAGTTCAGCAGGCAGGGCTAAACTTACTACCACTTTTTGAGATCCACTCAGATGTCTCCCTGCAATGGACCTTTAGCACAGTATCTTTCATGCAGATGTTGTCCTGTATTGTAACCAAATATAAGCTGCTTTGCGTCACTTAAAGACTTTAGAAATAACGAAAATGGACAGTATTAATACAGTAACCCAGATTAATTGGGACGCAAAACGGGAGAAAAGTGATGATGATCAGTCAACATCAAGTTCACAGGTTGTTTGTGGAGGATGTCGAAAGAAACTCCGGAGTTTGTTACCAGTGAATTATAAAGAAGAAATTGTAGCGCTGCTAAAACTGGCTGGACCGGTGGTAAGTGTGAAAAGTGTATAGATTTTAAAGGCTCTGTAAACTTTGCTTGCAGGCAATCAACTAATCAGATATCGAGCTGATTTTAATTCAGTGTTGATTGAAAAACGTTTAGTAAAGTTCAAAACTGTAATTTCTTTGAATGGAAAATTAACCTTGACAATAAAACTAAATATCTGTCTATCTATATCTCTGTCTGTCTGTCTGTTTATAGATACATCATTATAAAAATTTTCTTAGACTTGTTTATAAAAAAATATTTTTAAAAAAAGCTGGAGGTTGCACCTAACTGAATAGTAAGTTTAGCACAATAATGTAAAATAATTATCAAAGACTTAGTCAGAAGTGGCTGTAATCAGTTTTGTCTCAAGAATAGGCGACAAGAGCACGTCCTGATATTGCCAAGTGCGACGTGTTTCCTGGGTCAACATATTTTGTTGACCCTGGAACAACATTTTAATCCAAAAATATAATCTTAACCATATTCCTACACCTAAACCTAACCTTACCTTACCCATGAGTAATCCCTAAAATCATAGAAACTGATAGATGAATTACACTGATGTACGGGCACCAAACACTGATTGTAATCCTAAACTTCACAAAAATTATAAACTGGTTCTTGAAATCTGATTGGTTAATCACAATGTTGTTCCAGGGTCAACAAAGATGTTGACCCAGGAACATGTAGCACTTGGCAATATTTGTGCCATGACAAATCAAACATACAATATTGTAGCTCTAACACTGAAAAAGGTGTCTTGTGGTTGTTATCATATCCTCAAAATGTTTCCTCTCTACGTGCAGTTTATATCTCAGCTGATGATCTTTCTGATCAGCTTCATCAGCACGGTGTTCTGTGGACACTTGGGGAAAACTGAACTGGCCGGTGTGGCTCTGGCTATTGCTGTGAGTTCACAAATGACTACATTATAGTGGCATTCATTAAAATGCTCATTACATTTGTAAATACATCCTTTTTGCTCACAGGTTATTAATGTGACTGGCATCTCCATTGGCTCTGGATTGGCATCTGCATGCGATACACTCATCTCTCAGGTCTGAAAGTGAATGTTCAGTAATGTGAGTTTCATTTGTACTCGGGTGTCATCTGAATTGAATTGTGTCCTCCAGACGTTTGGCAGTAATAATCTGAAGCGGGTGGGTGTAATACTGCAGAGAGGGATTCTCATCCTCCTGTTGGCCTGTTTTCCCTGCTGGGCGCTGCTCATCAACACAGAGCCCATCCTGCTGGCTGTCCGACAGAGTTCCAGTGTGGCCAGGTCTGACACTTTCAGCATTTACTGGATGTTATGCATTAACTAATGTTCCTGTTTAGCGAAATGTATCTGCTGAAAAAAACACTAGTTGTCAGGATATTTTAATGGAAGTAAATTACACAAGTATTGTGAAGTAAGTTGGTTTAAACATAATGTCGTCATATTTGGGCATGTGACAGTCACACGGACCTACAGTTAGTGTCAGTGAAGCTTCTTTAACTTTGTGTGATTATTTTCTCTCTCTCAACAGTCTGTCACAACTCTATGTAAAAATATTCATGCCTGCTCTGCCTGTAAGTGACACATTACACATTTTAAATGTTTTCACTATAACTGTGATTGATTAATAAATACAAAACTTCCACTATATGTTCCACTATATGACTTTTAAAAACTATGTTCAGGCTGCCTTTATGTATCAGCTGCAAGGACGGTATCTTCAAAATCAGGTAAACCCAGGCAATGTTTTTCCATTGTTATTTTGTGTTTATTTTGTGTTTAGTGTTCATACACTAAAAGTGGTAACCAGCAATTGTTACCTTAAATAGCTATTTCTACCTGATTTAAGCAATAAAATATATGTGTGTGTGTGTGTGTGTGTGTTTAAGTGATTTAGATGTTATAAAACTTGGTAATTTTAATGTTACCATTTTTCCAGTATGATGGTCTGTTTTTCTTTGTTTAGGGTATTATTTGGCCTCAGGTCATCACAGGAGCTGCAGGAAACATCCTCAATGCTTTAATAAACTACATCTTCCTTAATCTGCTTGATCTTGGTGTGCCGTAAGAAGCTGTCTAGATTCTGTTTATCCTGTTTCCAGGGATCTTAGTTTGTTTTCATTTATTTCTAAAGAACCCAGGCTTAAAAGTAATAATGAGGTCGCAATAACTTATTGTTTTGTTTTTTTTCTCTCTCATTTTTTCTGAATCACAGAGGATCTGCTGCTGCAAACACTATTTCCCAGTATTCCTTAGCTGTGTTTCTCTATGTATATATCCGCTGGAAGGGCCTGCATAAAGCCACATGGGATGGTGACTGTTTTATTTGGGTTTCAAGAGAGTGTATGGTTTATTATATAGGACACAAAAGATTTGCTCTGTTTTATAGTGCAATATAACTTTCAAAACTTAAAAGAGTCAAGGAATGTGTCTGGTAAATGTATTTTCACCACATGCCTAGCACAAGCTAGTTTTGAAATGTTTAAATGTTACTGTAGTTAATCTTTTTTATTATTATTATTATTATTATTATTTATTTTTATTATTCCATGAATTACACACCTTTTAAAAAATTTTTTAACATTAAATAAATATTTAAAAGGTGATTACATCACTTGCGGGAGAAATATGTAACAGTTTTATGTCTTGGTGCAAAGTATGTTGTTTTCTTTTTTAATATTTGACCAGAAAGTAATTCACTATGTGACTTTTTAAGATGGTGTGGTGGAGAGTTCACTGAAATGTTTCTGATGAGTCATGTCTCACCAGGTTCATTTTATAACATATTGCCTTCATAGGCACTCAGTGTTGAAACGTCATATCTTTTTTGCTAATCTTCATCTGTTATTATTGAATAAATAAATCTGGTATTTGATTTATTGTTAATTAGTCTGATATATAAATGTGTGAAATATGTGTATTTTTCCCATGTATCCTAGGCTGGTCTCTTGACTGTCTGCAGGAATGGGGTGCCTTCATTCGCTTGGCTTTTCCCAGCATGCTCATGCTATGTGTGGAGTGGTGGACATATGAGATTGGTGGATTCCTAGCAGGTTTGCAATATGTCATTGTTTTTATGTAATTAAATTTGGTTTGAGTCATGAATATATTTGTGATCTTGATGCATTTTATTGTTGTAGGGCTCATCAGTGAGACTGAGCTGGGAGCCCACTCTGTTGTGTATCAGCTTGCCACTATTGCATATATGGTAGGTGTACCAATGTTGGCTTAACCTGTAACAAAAACAAAACTGTATACTTGCACTGATTTCAGGGGTCTTCTCAGACCCAACAGCACCAGCTTTTTACTGGTCAATGGGTCAAGATATTAGCATTATGTTCACATTAAAGATAAACTGAAATTGGAACCTGTTGACAGAACTGTGGAACTAAGAAGTGCCCCATTTCTGTTATTCCACATTCAATATTTACATTACTTAAAGTATCATTTCTCATTAGCAAATATTATTTTGTTATCCTCTGCATGGGTGGTGAAAACAGATACATGGGTTGGTGACAGCAACCAGATCATACAGTGTAACTAAATACACCAGCCTTTTATTTCTTTTTTCTAAAACAACTCACTGTAATATCAAATTGAACAAAGGATCAGAGTATTAGATCCTGACAGCTGTAATCCTGCATATTTGTATGAAGAGCATGCACAGGAATGCAGCTCCATAACCTGTATAATATAAGAGTTAAAGAGTTTTGTGTGAGGTTTAACTTAAAGTATGTAACAGTTGCCAAGCAACCACAGACTTTAATTAAGATTATTAAATCTAGCCCCATAAATAACTGAAAATACTGTGCATGTACAGTTTGTAAAGTTTTAATAATAAATACAACAAAAAAGTGAGAAAAATCATTGCTGTTGAAATAGAGGATAGTAGAAGAATCATTTAAAAAAAACAAGTTACAGCAGCAACAAGTTCTGTTTCTGAACATCTGTGATGAATTATATTTTAATTCCTTTGTTTAAAGTACACAGATTAGCTTGAACATAGTTTTTTTCTTTTGTTATTCAGTTTCTTATTATTCTCACCTTTCAGTTTCCACTGGGATTTGCAGTGGCAGCCAGTGTGAGGGTGGGAAATGCACTCGGAGCTGGAAACACAGAACAAGCCAAGTTGTCTGCCAAAGTATCTTTAGCATGTGGACGTATGTGATATGTTCATCAACAGCTTTGTCATAACTGATGCTTAAGATGTCCAAAAGTTTCAAAGAAAGATCGCATAATTAAACAATGTTTATTATAAAATGTACATTTACGTATATAGTTATTGGTTTATGGTTACTGGTTTTGGTTTACCTTCATGGTGTGCTTTATTTTAGTGCTTGTTTCTTGTGCGGTTGCAACCTTAATTGGATGTACAAAAAATATTATTGGATACATCTTTACCACAGAAGAGTAAGTGTTTCCAGAAATCTACTGTTCAGATTTCATTACACTAAAAAGCAATATAACATTTTACATTGGATATTGAGTATATTCCAAGAATTGTACATACAATTGTACAATTGTACCAAGACGGTACATTTCTATTAATATGAAAAGGAGAAACTGCAACATGCAGTATGTCAGCTTGTGTAAAGAAGTCCCATCTTCTGAATAAATATTAATTTTTGGAATCGTATTGGGAGCATGTAATTGTGGCCATTAAAACATTCAACAATTAATAACTGATCTGTGTACTAAACTCTCTATCTCTCTACAGGGACATAGTGTTCAGAGTATCAGAGATCATGATCATATATGGCTTCTTTCATCTATTTGATGCCATTGCAGTAAGATTTAATTTGTCCAATATTTTATATTTTATTTGTAACTAAATTTTGCACTAGAAAAAAATGTCTTGTTTTCCAGCATATCTGAACATCTGTATATATGCATTTACTTTAATCAAAATTGCATAAAATATTAAAACTCTAGACCTTATTCGTAAAAATTAGTTTATTACATCACTAGTACATTGCTTTTTCTTGTTTCATAAAAGTGTGTGGTTAAATTCTGATGTCTGTAATTTGCTTTCAATCTTTATTTCTGCGATTCACTTCAGATATTGTCAATGTCTGATATATATATATATATATATATATATATATATATATATATATATATATATATATATATATATATATATTTCTATCTTTAGGGCATAACTGGTGGCATTGTCAGAGGTGCTGGAAAGCAGCTGCTCGGTGCTCTTTGTAATATTGTGGGATATTATTTTGTGGGATTCCCAACTGGAGTGTCTCTGATGTTTGCTCTCAGCATGGGCATAATCGGTAGGTGTCTTTCAAAAACATTCAAGCCTGGGAAGCCACATGATAACAGTGTGGTGATAAGTTTAATGTGGTGAAATAGAAACATTCTCACTGGCTTTGCTTAAATACACTTGAACAACCTCTGTTGTTCTTAATAAATACTTTTTCATCCTTCTGGTGCTTCTCAGTTACTTTTGACCAAGAACAAAAAAAAAAAACCTTTTAGTGTGCCTGGGCTACCACACTGAATGGCTTGACTCTTCTAGTCTAGAAATGTCGTTAACAAACCGATATCACGTTGCAGGCTGATAGAGGTGAGAAAACCCAGCAACCAACTGAGCAAGTATCAAAATGTAAAGTTTTTTTTTTTTTAATTGTCACTGACATAACTCTTTATCCTCTTACTTGAATAAGTGAAAAGCCATAAGGAGCGATAAATGAATGACAGGAGCATAATGAAACATCGCCCTTGGAAATAAATGAACACATTATTGGATTATGGAGATATTTTTGTTGCATTATTCCAAATAAATAGATTATGATCTACATAAAGAGATTAACAAAAATAAACATTCACAAATAAATTGAATGAGATCCACAAAAAAATCTTAGGCTGATGATACACTGGGCAACTTTTTGAGCAATGTTGCCATCAATGGGCAACCAGGTGAGACACAGGGCCCACGAGCCACGACTGATCTAAAATATCCAAATAGAAATTTGTTCACTTTCAGTCGGTCACTCCGAGCCACGTCGGATGACCGACGAATTGGGATCTCGCCAGAGAGACCAATCCACTTCGAGTGTAACTAAACGAGCCAATGGACATTGGCATGCGATCATTGCATCCAGCTGCCGCTGATCACAGCGTGAGCATAAGAGGCAGCGGGTGCACCGCATTAATTCATCCTTTCGCTTCGGAGCCGAGCGGTAGTGGTGAAGCTACTGCTCTTCCCTTCCAGAGAGTGTTCTGCGAGCGAGTGCGGGCGTTACGGCGCAGCAGCGGTGGTCACGTCGGCGGGAGAAAGAGTTTGTCTTTGCTGACAGCCACACTAGGAGTGTGCGGTGGCCAGCTCCCCTGCGTGCTTCAGCACTAAAAGAGCATTTCTCTGAAAGAGCAATTTCTCTAAAAGAGTAACACGGGTGATCGCGTCTTTTTAAAGATGTCTTATCACCCGTGCGTTTCGGGGTGTGGTCGTTTCCTGGCGCCTCAGGACGGTCACGATCGCTGCCTCACGTGTCTGGGCATTCAGCACGCTGAGGAAGCTTTCGTGGATGGTTCATGTTCTTCTTGTGGGGACATGACCATCTCGGAGTTGCATAGGAGACTCCGCTGTGTCAAACATGGTGGAGTCCCTCTGCCTCTGCCGCGATCCGGCGCTGGATCCGGTGGAGTCAGAGGTGATTTGAGGATTACGGTGAGGGCTTCCCCAAGAGGAGTTCCTCACCCCTCAGGCGCTCCGCAGCCGGTGGGGTTGCCGTTGGAGCGGGCTGGGACCTCTGCAGAGTGGGGTATACCACCTGTTTCCTTCGGTGCTCCCCCTGACGACCAGTGCCATTCTTTCCGGAAGTGCATGAGGAGCTTACAAGATCGTGGAAGGCACCTTTTACTGCCCGAAACAAATCTTGTGGCTCCTCCGCTCTCACCACCCTCAATGGTGGGGCCGCTTTGGGGTATGCGGGCATCCCCTCGGTGGAGCGGTCTGTGGCCATGCAACTGTGTCCAACAGCCGCTACCACTCTGCGGGGTGACCCGTGTCTCCCCTCGCGGGCCTGTAAGTATTCGTCAGGTCTAACTGGCAGTGCTTATAGAGCCTGTGGGGAGGCGGCTTCTGCCCTTCACGCCATGGCGTTACTGCAGGTCCACCAGGCCAAAGCCCTGAAAGACCTGCACGAGGGTGGTCATGACCTGGCGGTTCTACATGAGCTGCGTGCTGCGACAGACCTCGCGCTTCGAGCGACGAAGGTGACCGCACAGTCTCTGGGTCGTGCGATGTCCACGTTAGTGGTCCAGGAGCGCCATCTCTGGCTGTGTCTTGCCGACATGAAGGAGCAGGAGAAGGTACAGTTCCTGAATGCTCCCGTGTCGCAGACTGGCCTTTTCGGCGACGCTGTCGAGAGCTTTGCCCAGCAGTTCTCGGCAGCCCAGAAGCAGACTGAGGCGATCAAACACATCATGCGCCGGAGGAAACCTGCTGCTTCCACTCCGGCTGCAGCCCCTCAGCCTGCTCGTCGCCGTGGGCGCCCCCCGTCGGCTGCCCCCGCTCCTGCGCAGCCGCAGCAGCCTTCCACCAGGCAGCGTCGTGGAGCCGGTCGTAGGCAGGACGCCCAGCCCGTCCAGGCCCCCAACCTGGCGACCCAGAGATGGTGGAGACTGCTTGTCGGGAGATGGTGACCGCACCACTCCCTCCCCCGGAGGAGGGCCGGGTGGAGAATCTTTTGTTTCATTCTGTTTTTGTTCCGCCGCTGGCCCAGCAGCCAGCGGTACCCAAAACATCAATAAAAGAGCAGTTTTCTCAGTCTCTGGGTCCCAAGAGGAGGAGAGTGGTGAACCGTGCATCACGGGATCACTTCCCTTCTTCTCTCTCGCCAGCAGGCAGCAGTGGGTTGCCCAAGAGCACCCCTCCTGCCTATTCATGGAACCAGGTAAGTGCGGTAGCACTCGAGTCCCCGCTTCAAGTCGTCACACGTCAGGCTGTCACAAGCCTCAATCCGGGTTCCTGTGTTTCCTCCCTCACGAGGAGGTATCAGGTGAGTGTTACGCTGCACACCCAGACCCCGCCCCCCGCCATCACAGGCCAAGCCTTCACAGGCTCCGGGCCGGGTCCCTGTGTTCCACCTCGCTGCCCCACTGTGGGTATGTCGGTGGCCCCGTTGGTCCCGCTGGTACGGTCTCTCGGAGCCTGGCTAGCGCTCCCCAGTCCGTCTCGGTGGCTCCTGCGGACCATCAGACTCGGCTACGTGATTCAGTTCGCCCGGCGTCCCCCCAAGTTCGGGGGCATCCGGTTCACTTCAGTCAAGGCCGTCGATGCCCCTGTCTTGCGTGCGGAAATTGCAGTCCTGCTGGCGAAGGACGCGATAGAGCCGGTCCCTCCAGCCGATATGAGGTTGGGTTTTTACAGCCCTTACTTCATTGTGCCCAAGAAAAGCGGTGGGTTACGACCAATCCTGGATCTGCGAGTTTTGAACCGTGCACTTCACAAGATGCCGTTCAAGATGTTGACGCAGAAACGCATTTTTGGGTGCGTCCGTCCCCTAGATTGGTTTGCAGCAATCGACCTGAAGGACGCGTACTTTCATGTCTCGATTCTCCCGAGACACAGGCCATTCCTGCGATTCGCGTTCGAGGGTCGGGCGTACCAGTACAAGGTCCTGCCCTTCAGACTGTCCCTTTCGCCTCGCGTCTTCACCAAAGTCACAGAGGCGGCCCTTGTTCCCCTGAGAGAACGGGGTGTGCGCGTCCTCAACTACCTCGACGACTGGCTCATACTGGCACAGTCTCGAGAACAGTTGTGCGCACACAGGGACCTGGTGCTCAGGCACCTCAGTCAGTTGGGTCTTCGGGTCAACTGGGAAAAGAGCAAACTCGTGCCAACGCAGAGGATCTCTTTTCTCGGCATGGAGTTGGATTCGGTCAACCAGACAGCACGCCTCACCCAGGAACGTGCTCTGTCAGTGCTGAACTGCCTCAAGATTTTATCAGGCAGGACGGCGGTCCCACTGAAACTCTTTCAGAGGCTCCTGGGGCATATGGCTGCAGCTGCGGCGATAGTTCCGCTCGGTCTGCTCCATATGAGACCGCTTCAGCACTGGCTCCATGGCCGAGTCCCGAGCTGGGCGTGGAAATGCGGTACTCACTTCAGATTACACCGGCCTGCCGCAAAACCTTCAGCCCGTGGACAGATCCCTCGTTCCTTCGGGCAGGAGTGCCCCTGGAGCAGGTATCCAGGCATGCTGTGGTATTCACGGATGCCTCAGCCACCGGCTGGGGAGCCATGTACAACGGGCATGCAGTGTCAGGGGGTGGACGGGTCCCCAACTGCGTTGGCATATCAATTGCCTCGAGTTGCTGGCAGTACGCCTTGCCTTGAGCTGCCTCAGAGGGCGCTTCCGGGGCAAGGACGTTCTGGTCCGTATGGACAACACTGCGACTGTTGCATATATCAACCGGCAAGGCGGTTTACGCTCCCGTCGCATGTCGCAACTCGCCCGCCACCTCCTCCTCTGGAGTCAGAAGCATCTGAGGTCCCTTCGTGCCATCCACATCCCAGGAGTGTTCAATCAGGTTCAATCAGGTGTCTCGAGCGGCACTCCCTGGGGAGTGGAGACTCCATCCCCAGGCGGTCCAGCTGATTTGGAGTCGGTTCGGAGTTGCTCAGGTAGACCTGTTTGCATCTCCAGAAACCACCCACTGCCAGTGGTTCTACTCCCTGTCCGAGGCAACTCTCGGCACGGACGCACTGGCACACAGCTGGCCCCAGGTCCTGCGCAAATATGCATTCCCCCCAGTGAGCCTGCTAGCACAGACACTGTGCAAGATCAGGGAGGACGAGGAGCAGGTCTTGTTAGTGGCTCCGTATTGGCCCAACAGGACCTGGTTCCCGGATCTCATGCTCCTCGCGACAGCCCCTCCCTGGCCGATTCCTCTGAGGAAGGATCTGCTTTCTCAGAGACGGGGCACCCTCTGGCACCCGCGTCCAGACTTGTGGAAACTCCATGTGTGGTCCCTGGATGGGACGCGGAGGTTCTAGGTGATCTGCCCCAGGAGGTAGCTCTCACTATCGCTTCAGCACGAGCACCGTCCACGAGAAGGGCCTATGCGCTGAAGTGGAACCTGTTCGTCGAATGGTGTTCCTCTCACCATGAGGACCCCCGGAAATGTTCGATCAGAGCCGTGCTTTCCTTTTTGCAACAAGGGTTGGAGCGTAGGCTGTCCCCCTCCACCCTTAAGGTTTATGTTGCTGCTATTTCCGCTCACCACGACCCCGTACAGGGGAGGTCGGTGGGGAAGCACGATCTGGTTGTCAGGTTTCTTAGGGGGGCCAGGAGGTTAAACCCTCCTAGGCCTCCCTCCCTACCCTCTTGGGATTTGGCATTGGTGCTAAGAGCCCTACAAACTGCCCCCTTCGAGCCTGTGCAGTCAGTTGAGTTGAAGTTTCTCTCTATGAAGACCCTACTCCTGACTGCGTTGGCCTCGTTCAAGAGGGTGGGGGACCTGCAGGCATTTTCGGTCGACGAATCGTGCCTTGAGTTTGGGCCGGCTGACTCCAGTGCAACACTGAGGCCCCGGCCCGGCTATGTGCCCAAGGTTCCTACCACTCCCTTCAAGGACCAGGTAGTGAACCTGCAAGCGCTGCCCCTGGAGGAGGCAGACCCAGCCCTAGCTTTGCTCTGTCCTGTACGTGCACTGCGACAGTACGTGGATAGAACTCAGAGCTTCAGGACCTCAGAACAGCTCTTTGTCTGTTACGGAGGACAGCAGAAGGGGAAGGCTGTCTCCAAGCAGAGGATGGCCCACTGGATAGTGGATGCCATCACCTTGGCCTATGAAGCACAAGGTGTGCCCTGCCTGCTCAGGTTGCGTGCTCACTCCACTAGGGGTGTCGCATCGTCCTGGGCGCTGGCTCGAGGTGCCTCGCTAGCAGACATCTGTAGAGCTGCGGGTTGGGCGACTCCTAACACGTTCGCTAGGTTTTATAGCCTACGTGTCGAACCGGTTTCCTCCTGTGTTCTCACCTCAAACGGGTAGTTCTTTCGCCTAATTCTCCAGAGAGTTCCTTAACCAGGCAAACCCTGTCGAGTCCTCCAGCACTCCGGCGTCCAGACGTGGCGGAGCGTCCGGCGCCAGGCCTTTCAGCCAATGAATTCTTGAAATCTGATGTGAGGCTAGTGCCCATATGAGAGACCCTGCCGGGATCCCATATGTGTATTCCATGCTTATTAGAGCCGTGTTTCCCCTGGCAGACCACGTTCTGCCATCTCTAATGATGCAGCCTGTGCCATCTCAGAGACTTCCCTGTGCAATAGGGCCCTACGGGGTTACTTCACATGTCTAAATGCCACTTAACCCCCTCTGGGAGGAGATGACTCCGCAGTGTGCCTCTTCCAAACGGAAGTGCACGCTTCCCAGTGTTATCCAAGTCCTACTGTCTGGGTTGCCCAAGGAACAACAGTAGTTGACCTTCTCTGTGTAGGGCCCGGTCCTATCATCTGCCTTATAGGAAGGATTAGGAGGCCTACACAGGGCACTGGAAGGGGCAGCTCCTGTGGCGTTTTGGTAGGGATCCCAATTCGTCGGTCATCCGACGTGACTCGGAGTGACCGACTGAAAGGGAACGTCTCGGTTACGTATGTAACCCTCGTTCCCTGAAGAAGGGAACGGAGACGTCACGTCCCGTCGCCACAGTCGCTGTACCACCGCTGAGCGGCCGGGTCACCGGCTCGGCTCCTCAGCGAAAGCATGAATTAATGCGGTGCACCCGCTGCCTCTTATGCTCACGCTGTGATCAGTGGCAGCTGGATGCAATGATCGCATGCCAATGTCCATTGGCTCGTTTAGTTACACTCGAAGTGGATTGGTCTCTCTGGCGAGATCCCAATTCGTCGGTCATCCGACGTGACGTCTCCGTTCCCTTCTTCAGGGAACGAGGGTTACATACGTAACCGAGACGTTATCCATTCTCAATGGCAAAGTGCCCAAGCAACGTTGCTCAAAAAAAGTTGCCGAGCAAAATTGCTCAAAAAGTTGTATCATCAGCCTTAGAGTTTCACAAACATGAATTAAACTCACAAATTAATAAAATGAGATTTGCATGTAAAAAACATGTTCACAAATCTCAAAAGTCCACAAATGCGTGGACTCTACCCACCATCTACCCAAGCCAATCAGATAACAGCCACACTTCGCTGACCAGTCGTAGCATGTTCTTGCTATAGCCAGTAATGTTTTGCTTTACAAACGATGCTAGAAATGTTTCAAAATCCACAAATGCGTGCAGCGATCCACAAATCGACATAAAATTTACATAAAATTATATTTGTGTTAATTATATTTGTATAAGTGTTTTTTAAATATCATTTCATTTATTTGTGAATTTAATTCATGTTTGTTAAACTCTAAGATTTATTTGTAAATATGTTTATTTCTTATTAATCTCTTTACATTTATTTGTGAATCATGATCTATTTATTTGGAATAATGCAACAAAAATGTGTCCATATTGGAGGTTATGCAGCCAAATATGATGTACCCCAGTTGATAGTGTATACAAGCAATGCTTAATTCATTTTAACCTGTTCTCATAACTGTAGCAGAGTCGGTGCAGAGAACAATTACATATTATAGAGCACTTGCTGCTGCGACAACACAATTGTTTAACTGCTGCTGCCTAGAAGCTTAGTAATTTGCTCCTGCATCGAATACAAGACTGTTAAATATGCTCATAAGCAGACCACACAATATGCACAGTGATATGGAGTAAAAGAGCATTAAATTATCTTAGATCTTGATTTTAGATGCTTTCTGAAAGCGCACTGCAAACTGCTATAGCCAACACTGGCCAAGTATTTGAATGTTGAGCAGCAAGCTCATTGGCTGCTGATGCAACAGAAACCAATTAGCAGCACCGAATAGATGATTAGTAGCAGATTGAATTAAGCACCTATCAAAGTTATATATAGAGTTTCATTCAGAACTTTGTATTTACACTTTTTTGGAGTACAATGATGCAGAAAAAATACAGCAATGAAGGGGTTAAATTATAAAACATGATGAGTGCAAAATAGGCAACAAATATTATTGCATTATTTTTTTGAAATCCCCTTAAAATACAAATATTAATTAAAAATAATATTGAACTAAAATATAGTACATTCATTTAAAGGTGCAGTCTGTAACTTTTTTTGGTTAAAACTTATCTGAAATCAATATTTGAGCAAGTACATAACAAGCCAGTGTTCAAAACTATCGCCTTACTTTTGCTCGATTCATCTTATAATAATGTTTTCTAATTTGAGTGGTACGGGTAGGTTTTCGCAGGAAATTCGAGCATGGCACTGTGTCATTACGTCACGTCTGTAAACATAAAGAAGTTGTCCCGGCTACTAGGCTATCGCATGTGAGGATCCTGCAGGTGGCGGATCGTTTAGCCTTAGTCTCACAGCAGCTAGAAAAATTAAATTTATCATTTGGATGGCGGATTGTAATCCAGAAAGGATTATGTGTTTATGAAACACATGTGAATGAAATTAAATTATATTCCAGTTTTAAATGTGCTTCTGATTACAGAGATTACACAATATTTGTATTTTAAAGAAAACCAGTTCGATGGGATTTTCTTTTTGGGTTAAAAGAATTTCTTAATAAGAAATTTGAATGGCATGACAATTAGGTTAGACTGTACAGAAATTGAAATCTACACGCTACACACTATACTCATATTCACGCAATGCTGATGTTGTTAACGTTAATAATTTGAGAATAAAGTATAGCAATAATAATAATTTGCACGGTTTGATGTGATATGAGCTAACCGATCTTTAGGTTAAATCACAATTGGTAGCACGATTTATGGTAATGCTTTTTTCCTCAGTTGGTCAGAACAAATGTGGCAGACTTGTTAATTAATTGTTCAGATGGCAATATACGGTGAAAATTCTTATTTGGGTCATATATTCCAAGACGTAGGCTAGAATCTTTGATTGCGAAGTACAGTAAATATCCACACCGGTGCGGTGACTGATAGCCACACACAGTGGCGGTTTTAGGCAGGGGCGAACGGGGCAGCCGCCCGAGGCTGCATTTTTTCATGACACGTGGGGGGGGCGGCACAAGCACTTGAAAAAAAAAAAAAATCATCTGCACCGCTAAGCGGTTTTCTATTATCTATCATATAACTGTGTGGGGAATTGGCAAATTGGCGCCCCTGCTTGCTGAGAAGGTGCAGTGTAGAGCCCTGCCCGGGACTGTTTTCTTAAACCCGCACTCGCCCACTCCCACTGAATTTCTGACCAGGACCGCCCGCTCCCGCAACCTGCGTGTTCCACTCCCGCCCGCGCCCGCAATGTTTGTGTCCACTCCCGCCCGCTCCCGCGGACTTTCTATCAGAGCTTGTAAAAAAATTTTTAAAAATATTTTTTTTATTAGCGTTATTAAACATTAACCGTTAAAACAAAAGCACAAATAGCAGTAAGGTTACCTCAGTTTTTAAAAGTAGCCTACTGCTTGATACAGAAGCACCAAACGATTTACTAAACAAACAGTGTAAAGGTCATTTCACACCCAGTCAGAAATGTTCGCACGTTAAAAAATAAATACAACCTCACATTATGTCACACACTGCCTCCGAAACTTTCGTCCTTCATAAAAAAAAAATCGGATCAGGTTCGAGTTTCTGCGTTTTCGCATCCGTAGCATGCATTTTGATAGGAAAGGATGAGGAATATACGGAAAAGCCTTGCTTTGCTTTTGTCATGTAAACAGCCGCTTTAATTTTCTTCTCAACTTAATGTGTTGACTCCATGTCTATTACACACCAAATCCCATCGTTCCCTGCGGGTCTCCTGCAAAAATTTCTGACCGCCCACTCCCGCCCACAGCAAAGGTAAAACCGCCCGCTCCCACGAGATTTGCGTTAGGTCCCGCGGGAGCCCAAACCCAATGCAGCCCTCTAGTGCCATGCACAGAAGCTGTGTGAGAAGTGGAAAGGGGGCGCGGGCGCGGGGGACAGTTCACCTCTCCCAAATGGAGCGGACAAGGAGTGGGACAAGTGGGATAAAGTCAGTCACACCTTGACTTTCTTCCAAAAAACGCACATTTCATTCATAATATTAAAACACAGGCCTATAATTTGCACGTTTTTGTTTTTTTCTGAATTGTGTGAAATGGCTAATAAAAATAGGTAATACAAAACGATTATGTGGAGGTGAATTGGTTTAGTCTTGACTTCTGGTCGTGAGTGACGGTGTTTGGGGCATGGGAAATCTGTTGATTGTCGAGTGCCAAATATACAGTATAGAGTTCTGATACTGTTTTGTGCAGAATTGTGTTTTTCAAATGTTCTGTTGAAGGATTTGTGCAATTGAGAAATATAAGCTTATAAACTTATATTGTTATAGTAAAACATGGCTGTTTGTGCAAATTGTTTTGCAAAAAAACCTAGATTTTTTTTTTTCTCGGATTGGGGGAGGGGGAGGGGAGCGCTCAGAGGGGGTCTCGCCCGGAGAGTAATTCAATGTAGAACCGCCACTGGCCACACACACTCCTCAAAACATTAGATTCACCTGTGCTGGAGCCATGCCGCTGCACAGAACAAGCAAGGAAGATAATTCCGCAAGCAGCTGCAATTCCAGGTTTTCAAACAGAGATGGCGACAAAGAAGCAAAACTTACAGACTGCAGCTTTAATTGAAAAAAGTTTCACTCAAGGTGTTTGGTCACTTTTAACTGAGTGTGACTCATAAGTTAGGAGCATTAGAGGTTTAAACTCAGTTACCATGCTGAATGCATCCATCAATCTTTTCTTGTCTCTTCTCTCAATCGTTAGGTCTATGGATTGGTTTTTTTGGATGTGTTTTCCTACAGTCTTTGTTCTTTATCATCTTAATTTGCAAACTGGACTGGAAAAAAGCAACTCAAGAGGTGGGTCTATTTTATTAATCCACATCTATATTCTGTTTTGACTGATAATGACTTAAGCCTTTATATTTTCATTTTCAGGCCTTGATCAGAGCAGGTGTACAAGCCCCTAAGACTAAAGATGAATCTTATGCTATGGAAAATAAGGGCTGCACAGAAGGTACTTTCTGTCTGTGGTGTATGAAAAATGAACAAAGTGGACTTTCCCTGTTGACTGATAATATTGTCCTTTGTCTTGTCCTTGTACAGAAGTACCACAGGAATCCCAGCACGCTGAAGAAGACCAAACATATGCAAACACAGATGTGGAAGGGCTCAGTGAAGGAGGAGGAATAACAGACGCTGGCACAAAGATCACAGTTGGTGCGGTTTTGACCACCAAACAGCTCGTTATCCGTCGAGGACTTGCAGTTTTCTTCATGCTGCTTGTACTAGCTGGAGGGATTGTGTTAAATGAGGTGCTCACTGGATTTCTCAGATGAAAACAATAAATACAGAGCTTTGTCTGCAATCCAATTTTATTTTATTTTTTTAGAAAATCCACCCAAGCAAAGTTAAAGGTATTTGAGGTAGATGATTAGGTTTTATTTATTTTTCTATTTATTTTTTAATTCCAAGCAGCCTTTTTGCAATCTCTGGTATTAGATGTATTAATTGTGTCATGGACTTGCACTGTGAAAGTAAAACATTTCTGGAAGTGATGTTTTTTTCACGATAAGCTGTAATGGTTACTTGACATGTATTTTTAATTTATTGTCATATTGGTTTTGTTTGTCAAGCACATTTCCACTTAAGACCAGTTTTACCCAGGAAAAAAATCCTGTGAATGTGTAGTTCTTTTACTAAAATATTCATATACTTGTCAAATATTTTAGGACATCTAAGGGACCTTATTTCAGATATGCAGAATCTCTAGGAGAAAATTAGGCTACACTTTATTTTAAGGTGTCCTTGTTACATTATAATTATACATTTACATTTATGAACTGTACTTATATGGTTAGGGATAGGATTAGGGTTTGGTTTAGGGGCACATACATGTAATTATGCATACTTAATTGCTATTATAATAGTAAGTACGTGTAACATGCGTAACAAAGACACCTTAAATAAAGTGTTACTGAAAATGATTGAATTAGCGGAACCGAATTGAACCCACAGAGAAGTTTGCATGGGGAAATCTTTTGCTTTTACACAAAATTTAAATTTGCACGGATTCCTGTTGACATGACTAGATTTTGCCTGTGAAAATTTGCAGAACAATGGTAAATGTGACAGCACTTTTAGCCTGTGTTTAGTTAGATTGCATGGTGTTGACCAGCACTGAAATGAAACTATGATCCTTGTGTTATTGTCTTGATTTACACACTTTAATGCAATGAAATAAATCTTCTCAACTTAATCTTCTTATAAACTGAAGAATCACACACAAAGTGTGTGCTGTTTGATGCTGTAACTGACTTTTGAAAGTGTAAAATGAGAACTATAGGCATTCATGCAAGTGTTAAATGTTGAAAGTGTCCAATTAGGGGCATATGCATTGTTTGGTCACAGTTGGAGAGGTCTTGACCAACGAAGAGATGGATGTCTGTCGAACACTTGCAGCTTTCCTACTAATGCTTATAGTAGGGATTAAATGAGCACATTCATTTCTTATATGAGCATAATAATTGATAGTTAATTCTTGTCAAAACGTTTTTTTTTTTTTTTCTTCACACCAAAGATGTTAGGATGTCTAATTATACCTTATTTTGTTTTAGACTATTTGAAAATGCATACAAAGAGCATGATCTTATCAAATAATTTTTGGATGGTTGATGTACTTAAAGGGGTATTTCACCCAAAATTTACTCACTGTCAAGTTATACCAAACCTGTATGAGTGTCTTCTGTTAAACACAAAGGACGATATTCTGACGAATGTTGGAACAGTACTTGAAGGTGAGTAAGTGATTTTCATTTTTTCAGAAATTTCATTTTTGGGGTGAACTATCCCTTTGAAAAATGTGACCAGAAAAAAAATAATAATAATTGTATGATCAGGCAGCAGTTTCTCTTCAGCAAACACTTTTTCAATAAATGCGGTGACCTAAACACAACTCTTAAATTGGCTTGACTTGTAAGTGAATGATTCACAACAAAGGCAGATCTGCAGGAAATATGTCTAGAGAACAGAATGTTTGATAATACCTAACCTGCGCACAGTACAATATATAACCACTTTTGAATGGAAACAGATGTTCAGCCGGATGATGCAATTACATTATCTACCAGCAAGGTCTGACGAGCCGAATAAAGCCATTGCTTAAGGCCACTTGGTCTGTCATCAATGGATTAGACTTGTTTGTTAAGGGATAACCACTAAATGCCCTCTCACTTTTCCACATTCTTATCAAGTCAAGTCACCTATATTTATATAGCGCTTTTAACAATGCAGATTGTGTCAAAGCACTTAACAGTATCAAATTGGAGGACAGAGTGTCAGTAATATATAATGATAAGATTAAACACTCAATTTTCAGTTAAAGGCATTTCATTATTGAATTCAGAGATGTCATTGTCTAGCTCAGTTTAGTTTAAATAGTATCTGTGCAATCAAATCGGCGATAATCACTAGAAATTAGTTTTATTGTATTTTAATTGAGGTCTCTGGGGGTCATCTGGGTGTCCTGGTCTCCGCTGACGATCAGGGCTGCAGACATCATCTCTTGGTGCTGATCCACCATCTGATCATAGGAAAGAAACAGACAAATATTAGTGTAGATGCCATTCTACTTACGATGTAACGAGTACATCGTGTGTTATGGGAAGTGTTCCCGGTTCCGGTTGATCTAATTAATACAGCCTAACAATCCTTTAACGGATTTGAATAATAGAAGCGTATTAGTCTGTTATATGTACGCCAGGCTAAAGAGATGGGTCTTTAATCTAGATTTAAACTGACAGAGTGTGTCTGCCTCCCGAACAGTGTTAGGTAGATTGTTCCAGAGTTTGGGTGCTAAATAGGAAAAGGATCTGCCGCCCGCAGTCGATTTTGATATTCTAGGTATTATCAAATGGCCAGAGTTTTGAGAACGCAGCGGACATGGAGGACTATAATGTGATAAGAGCTCGCTCAAGTACTGAGGAGCTAAACCATTCAGGGCTTTATAAGTAATTAACAAGATTTTAAAATCTATCCGATGTTTGTTAGGGAGCCAGTGCAGTGTTGACAGAACCAGGCTAATATGGTCATATTTCCTGGTTCTAGTAAGGACTCTAGCTGCTCATTTTGGACCAACCTCACACCCTTTACTGTCAGAAATAAAGACTTACATAATGAATTAGACTTTAATCTACAGTATTTATCCATTTACTTAATTGTTTACTTATTTTATTTGGTGTTAACCAAATAAAAACCATACCAGCTTAGTCCCAGACACTGGCTCAGGAGTAATATGTAACTGTTTTTATTATCTGACTAAATAGTAGTTTATTGTGTGGCACTTTAACCCTCTGGTGCTCCTTATTTGGGAGTCACACTTGTGATCTTCACACCTAAAATTTAAGAGTGTAACCCCTTCCTTGCTGTCCACCAGTTGTGTGTGTGTGTGTATAAGTGTGTGTGAGTGAATGTGTTGGTTTTGCACTCTTGATGTTTTAGATTTTGCGCTGAATTTTTGTGTTTTTGTCAATTTCCCATTCATTTCCTATATGGTCAGTCATTTTTGACCAAAGACCACAAGTGTGACTATTTTTTTTACGCCTGCTAGAGTCAAGCCCTCAATTTTTGCTGTGTTCACATTCCAAATGCCATAAAAGTCACCAAGTTTCAGACTATTCCGATGAAGCTGTGATTTTTAAAAATTCAAAACAGAAAACCGAAGAGCACCAGAGGGTTAAATGATTTGAAAATGATTCTGATGAGTCAGATTTGATATGCGTACACAGATATTTGTTTTAAAATCTGTAGATAAGGTGCACTCTGCCATTTTATTTGTCTGAGAAAGAAAGAAAGAAAGAAAGAAAGAAAGAAAGAAAGAAAGAAAGAAAGAAAGAAAGAAAGAATAACACAATGGTAATTGAACAATTACGCTAGTTCAATAACACAAATGGCTGTTTGCCTGTTAATGCAAAGATATTAAAGGGGTAGGCCTACTTTCAATAAAACTTGATCTGAGCACACAGGGACTTTTGTTTATGTAATAACCTCATGGAGTTCATTGGGCAGGGCTAAACTTACTACCAAACAGTTTTTTGAGATCCACCGAGATGTCTCCCTGCAATGGACCTTTAGCACAATACCATTCATGCAGATGTTGTCCTGTATTGTAACTAAATATAAGCTTTGTGGGAATTAAACACTTCAGAAATAACAAAAATGGACAGTATTAACACAGTAACTCAGATAAATGAGGATTCAAAACAGGAGAAAAGTGATGATCATCAGTCAACGTCAAGTTCACAGGTTGTTTGTGGAGTGTGTCGAAAGAAACTCTGGAGTTTGTTACCGGTGAATTATAAAGAAGAAATTGTACAGCAGGTGAAATTGGCTGGACCAGTGGTAAGTGTGATTATAGATTTATTAAATCTCTATGGTGTTAAACTTTGATTATATCCAATCAACTAACCAAATATTGAGACAAGTTTTCTCTCACTGTTGGCTGACAATGACATTATTTACAAATCTTTGTTTTGTAAAGTATGGGGTTTCTAATTTTGAATGTAACTATTTAAATCAAACATTGACACTGAAATAAACTAAATAGCATAAGTTGTGGTCTGACATGAAATTGAATGTTCATTTGATAAATTGTACCTTAAATACCTCCAAAGTCATAAATTAAAAACTATAGTTTATATTTATAATAAATATTTAATTGTAATTGTCACGGCCCTGCTGGTGTGCCCTGGTTGGCCACCAGATGTCACTGTGTGTGAAAGCACATGGCACCAACAACAAACAATAAGCCATGTGCTAACACACACAGTGACATCTGGTGGCCAACCAGGGCACACCAGCAGGGCCGTGACAGTAATTATATACAGGTGCTGGTCATATAATTAGAATATCATCAAAAAGTTGATTTATTTCACTAATTCCATTCAAAAAGTGAAATTTGTATATTATATTAATTCATTACACACAGACTGATATATTTCAAATGTTTATTTCTTTTAATTTTGATGATTAGTTCAAAGTCAAAAATCAGTATCTCAAAATATTAGAATATTAACATTTGAGTTTGAATAAATGACCATCCCTACAGTATAAATTCTGGGTATCTCTTGTTCTTTGAAACCACAATAATGGAGAAGACTGCTGACTTGGCAATGATCCAGAAGATGAACATTGACACCCTCCACAAAGAGGGTAAGTCACAGAGGGTCATTACTGAAAGGTGTGGCTGTTTACAGAGTGCTGTATCAAAGCATATTAAATGCAAAGTTGATTGGAAGGAAGAATTTGGGTAGGAAAAGGTGCACAAACAACAGGGATGACTGCAAGCTTGAGACTACAGTCAAGCAAAGCCGATTCAAACACTTGGGAGAGCTTCACAAGAAGAGAAATGAAGCTGGAGTCAGTGCATCAAGAGTCACCACGCTCAGACGTCTTCAGGAAAAGGGCTACCAAGCCGCTTCTGAACCAGAGACAACGTCAGAAGCATCTTAACTGGGCTGTGGAGAAAAAAAAACTGGACTGTTACTCAGTGGTCCAAAGTCCTCTTTTCAGATGAAAGTAAATCTTACATTTCATTTGGAAATCAAGGTCCCAGAGTCTGAAGGAACAGTGGAGAGGCACAGAATCCATGTTGCTTGAAGTCCAGTGTGAAGTTTCCACAGTCAGTGATGATTTGGGCTGCCATGTCATCTGCTGGTGTTGGTCCACTGTGTTTTCTGATTTCCACAGTCAACGCAGCCATCTACCAGGAAATTTTAGAGCACTTCATGCTTCCTTCTGTTGACAAGCTTTATGGAGATGCTGATTTCATTTTCCAGCAGGACTTGGCACCTGCCCACACTGCCAAAGGTACCAAAAGCTGGTTCAATGACCATAGTGTTACTGTGCTTGATTGACCAGCAAACTCGCCTGACCTGAACCCCATAGAGAATCTGTGGGGTATTGTCAAGAGGAAGATGAGAGACACCAGACCCAGCAATGCAGAAGAGCTGAAGGCCACTATCAGAGCACTCATAACACCTGAGCAGTGCCACAGACTGATCGACTCCATGCCACGCCGCACTGCTGCAGTAATTCAGGCAAAAGGAGCCCCAACTAAGTATTGAGTGCTGTACATGCTCATACTTTTCATTTTCATACTTTTCAGTTGGCCAAGATTTCTAAAAATCCTTTCTTTGTATTGGTCTTAAGTAATATTCTAATATTTTGAGATACTGATTTTTGACTTTCATGAGCTGTAAGCTCTAATCATCAAAATTAAAAGAAATAAACATTTGCAATATATCAGTCTGTGTGTAATGAATGAATATAATATACAAGTTTCACTTTTTGAATGGAATTAGTGAAATACATCAACTTTTTGATGATTTTCTAATTATATGACCAGCACCTTTAAGCACATTTTTAGTAGTCTATTTTATTTTTTATTTTTTGAACATAACATGATCAGTTTTCCAGAATAACATAAGTTTATTTCTCAAAAAGTGGAAGTGTCTGTTATTGAATACTGGAAATGTTTCCTCTCTTCATGCAGTTTATATCTCAGCTGATGATCTTTCTGATCAGCTTCATCAGCACTGTGTTCTGTGGACACTTGGGGAAAACTGAACTGGCTGGTGTGGCTCTGGCTATTGCTGTGAGTTCAAACAAACAAACAAAAAACTTCATTACAGTGGCATTTATTAAAACTCACATTACATTTATGAATATGTCCTTTTTGCTCACAGGTTATTAATGTGACCGGCATCTCTGTCGGTTCTGGACTGGCGTCTGCTTGTGATACACTCATCTCTCAGGTCTGATAGTGAATGCACTATCTATGAGTATGAATATGGGTAAATATGAGTGTCATTTGTGTGTTATCTGAATTGAATTGTGTCCTCCAGACATTTGGCAGTAATAATCTGAAGCGGGTGGGTGTGATAATGCAGAGAGGGATTCTCATCCTCCTGTTGGCCTGTTTCCCCTGCTGGGCGCTGCTCATCAACACCGAGCCCATCCTGCTGGCTGTCCGACAGAGTCCCAATGTGGCCAGGTCTGATAAATTCAACACTCGCAAGATAAACATCAGACTAAAGTTCCTTACATTTTATCCAAACTGACATTTATATGTATATACAGTATATGTGTATGTGATATTGTGTATGTGACTTTCAATTTTTTATTTATTAATTTTTAAAATTTTCAGCATGCTTAATTTTGAAAATTCAGCTTTGCCATCACAGGAAAGTATTACATTTTTTAAATATATATAAATAGAAAACTGTTATTTTAAATTGTAATAATATTTCACAATATTACTATATTTACTGTATTTTTCATCAAATAAATGCAGCCTAGTTTAGCATAAGAGATGTCCTTCAAAACATACAAAAAAATAAAACTTAGTGTTTAGCAAAACTTACCTGAATCTGGGTAAACAATAGTCACCATATTTGTGATGTGAATAGTAAACCATTGCAGTGCAACTATTTAATGCAAAAGGTTAGCACTAGTTTTCAACTTTCTCACAGGTGCTTTCATTGTGGCTATTCAGCAGTTTTCAAAAATAAAATGTTAATTAATATCATTTGGTCATGTGACAGTCACATGGACCTACAGTCATGTCAGTGAAGTTTCTTTCACATTGTGTGATTACTTCTCTCTCTCAACAGTCTGTCACAACTCTATGTAAAAATATTCATGCCTGCTCTGCCTGTAAGTGACACATTACTTTAAATTAAACTGTTTAAATATATTAACCTGCGAAATAAAACTATGAAGAACTATTCCACTAAATGTAAGTAACAATTTCGAAGTATGAAATGAGCATAAGAAGGTTTATTTTTCCATCCAGTTATGCTTTAATCACTGTCTTTGTTACCATCCTCAGGCTGCATTTGTCTATCAGTTGCAGGGAAGGTATCTTCAAAATCAGGTCAGTGCACTGTTGCTGAAGATCTTTATTTCTTCTTCTTTTGCTTTCTTTCTTTCTTCTATTGCTTGACCTTGTTTGTTCATGTGGCCTAGTCCATGATGCCGATAGTCTGCTTTTCTTTGTTTGATCAGGATATTATTTGGCCTCAGGTTATCACAGGAGCAGCAGGAAATGTCCTCAATGCTTCAATAAACTACATCTTCCTTCATCTGCTTGATCTTGGTGTTGCGTAAGCATTTTGATTATATATCATTTAGGGTCTTGGTGCTTTATTCAGTGTGAGGGTCCAAGGAGGGTCCTTGGTCTAGGGCCCTTTATTCAATGTGAGGGATTAGAGAAAAGTGAAAACCTCTTTTATTTATTTAAACCTCAGTTAGATTATACGGTTATTTACAAAGTTAAAATGAATAATTGGACTTTCTTATTAACTATCAGAGGATCTGCTGCTGCAAATACCATTTCCCAGTATTCCTTGGCTGTGTTTCTCTTTTTTTATATTCAATGGAAGGGCCTTCATAAAAACACATGGGACGGTGAGTATCTATCTATCTATCGATCGATCGATAGATAGATAGATAGATAGATGTCTGTCTGTCTGTCTGTCTGTCTATGGCTTGCAGTAAAAGATGAATGTGAAGCATGTCCAGGTGCAAAGTATGTTTCCTTTTTCAATATTTAACCAGAAAATTGTTCACTACGTTACTCGTTAAGACGGTGTGGAGGAAAGTTCATTGAAATGTTTCTGATGAGTCGTGTGATATCAGTTGCCGATAAGCATGCTGATAGCTTCAGATATCCTTGATAAATATTGTCTTTCCCAATCACCTGCTCAACACTTGGCAATATAGTAAACTAATGGAACTAATTGTTGTCTATCAATTCAGTCACACTTTAGTTCGGGGACCAATCCTCTCAACTAACTATTAACTATTAATTTTGCCTCAAAAAACTCAGAAAACATCTAATTATGCCTCAAAACAAATAGTTTGATAGTACCTTTATTGGAACAGACAGTTGTTTTGGTATGGTGTGGGATTAAGGGATAAAAAATATTACTATATATTAATATGTGCTTTATAACTATTAATACAACAGCTAATATGCATGCTAATAAGCAACTAATAATTAAAAATGAGAAATGGTCCCTAAACTAAAGTGTTACAGACACTTCTGTTGGTCTCCATCTGTTGCATCTCTTTCTGTGTCACATTAGGGCGGTCTTGTGATTGTCTGCAAGAATGGGGTCCATTCAATAGCTTGGCTTTTCCCAGCATGCTCATGCTTTGTGTGCAGTGGTGGGCATATGAGATTGGTGGATTCCTGGCAGGTTTGCAAACTATCTGTGTTTTTATGCAATTAAATTTAGTTTGTTTCATGACTACATTATAGTTGTTCATTGTAGGAATTATCAGTGAGGCTGAGCTGGGAGCCCAGTCTGTTGTGTATCAGCTGGCTACTATTGCATTTATGGTATGTTTTTCAAATGTTTCTTTGTTTTTTAGAAAAATGTACACCTATACTGGTTTCAGGGTGTTCTCAAACCAGACAGTACCAGTTGTATTCTGGTCAATGTGTCAAGATATTAGTATTACATTTATATAAACGATAACTCAAACTGGAACCCATTGACAGAACTATGAAACTAAGACATGCACAATTTTGTTATTTCACATTCACTCCTTTTAGATGTTTAGTAGAGTACTGTGTTCCATTAGCAATAGTATTCTGTTATCTTCTGCCTGGGTGGTAAAACAGACACATCAGTTGGTGACAGCAATAAATCGTATTTTGTGTATTGAATTTTTGCACACTGGGCAATGTTTAAATGTTTTATCAAAATCACCAGAAGTGGAAAGAATAAAACATCAACTGATTATGGGAAATTTTTCATTGTAAGAAATGGGGTCGTGTGAGGTCAAACATCTGTAATAGTTGCTGCCACCACCATGGCCTTAATCTATCATATCATTGAGAATTTTAGTCCAAAGTGCATGTGAAATTAGTAATTCTTTCTTTTAAGTAAAAAGGTATACTGTAAAGGGAAGTCAATCATATCAAAAGAAAAACTGTTTCAGCAACAAGTTCTGTTTCTGAACATCTGTGATAAATTATATTTGAATCACTTGGAAGAAGTTTTTTTTTTTTTTTTTTTTTTTCTATTGTTATTTATATATTTATTATTCTCACTTTTCAGTTTCCAATGGGATTTGTAGTTGCAGCCACTGTGAGGGTGGGAAATGCACTTGGAGCTGGAAACCCAGAACAAGCCAAGTTGTCTGCCAAAGTGTCTTTAGTCTGCGGACGTATGTGAACAGCTAAACTAAAAACTTTCATGCAGCATGATTACTTTTTCAAAACAGGATTAGAATGTATGTTACCTTGGTGACGCAACAGTTGTGGACAGCATGATACTGTATGTAAACAATGGAGAAAGCTGTATGGAGAAGGAGCATATCCACCTTTTTCCTTCAATCCCATTATGGGAGTAACTTTGTTATATTGTAAACAATCAGTGAAATATTCACTCTGTGAATAAGCATTTTCAGAAACTGGATGCAATGAGGTAACATTATTCTACTCACTCTTCAACCATTAAACATGAAAAGGAAATTTAAAATGATAAAAGCTTTAACAAATCACTTTTAACATAAAATCATAAAATCCTAATCTGACTGATTAGGATTATTTGTAGCACAACTTTATGACTTGAAATTATGTTTTATTCTTTTTGAGTGGAACATTCCCTAACCGGAGGTGTCTGCCATAATTTAAAACAACTGCTTTATAATAGATATAGAACATTGTTTAAAATGCAGAAGGCTTGGAAAAAGGTGGAAAGAAAGGTAAATAGTCTCATAGCTATAGGCCTACATTTACTGACTTAGTTTTATATGAATCATGTATGTTATTGTTACGACCCTTTTAAGATTGTCTAGGGGTAAAAGGAGTAACATTGAGATTATGGCAAATCTGTAGAATGACGGAGGCAGCAAGAGACAATGCAAGGACACAAACTGCCAACGAAAGTAATTTATTATAAAATTCACTGGGACAATTATGTCCTCACTTCACTAGATATCCACAAGCATGGTTGACCACTTTTAAGGCTGGGAATTCCAGTAATGGTTTGTAATCCTTCCGAGCAATTAGAAACTTTCTTTACTGTGCTTGGAATGGTTTGAAACCATGGTGGAAAAGTGGCTTTAGTTACCGTGCTGAGAAATCTGACTGTAATCACACCGAACCGTGCTCAAGTAGAAATTGACCGTTCCTCACATTTCCAGAAATTAGTGCACGAGTCAAACTTTAGTCCTGAAGGGCCACTGTCCTGCAGAGAGTAGCTCCAAACAGCTCCAAAAGATCTGCCTGGAAGTTTCTAGTGACCCTGAAGACCTTGATTAGCTGGTTCAGGTGTGTTTAACTAAGGTTGGAGCTAAACTCTTCTGTTTTTTTCTAGTACTTGCTTCTTGTATAGTCGCAGCCTTTATTGGAAGTACCAGTGATATTATCGGATACGTCTTTACCACTGAAGAGTAAGTAGAATAAGAAATAATGTAGCATACTGTTAAGATTTTAACATAACATTTTACATGAACAGTATCCTATCTCTCTCTCTCTCTCAAAGGGAAATAGTGCTCAGAGTATCAGAGGTCATGGTCATGTACAGCTTCTTCCATATATTTGATGCCATTGCGGTAGGCTTGTGATTTTTGTTTTGACCAAATTGTTATCTGTCTGTTTGTTTACTCTTGAGAGAGAATTAGATTTTTAAAATCAAAATCAAATCCCATTTTCAATAGCTCTTCTGTCTTTTCTTAAGTGGCTTTCCTGTACATTACAAAAAAAAAAAAAAAAAGGAATAAATACATAATCATCTGTAAACAAACAACAACAACAAAAAAAACAGTAACAATGCATCCTAAACTATGTTTTATTCTTCTTCTACATTTTCTTCTTCAGTCTTACCCAAAATGTTTTTTTTTTGTTTTTTTCAATAATCCAAACAAAATTTTATGTTTTAATAACAGAAAAAAATAAGAGAGCATAAATGTATTTCAATTTCAGTTTCTTTCTATTTTTTATTTAAGATATTCACTTAAGATATTGAGAATGTCTGATAACATCCTGTTGATAATAGGGTTGTTTTTCTGTCTGTAGGGCATAACAGGTGGAATTGTCAGGGGTGCTGGAAAGCAGCTGCTTGGTGCTCTTTGTAACATTGTAGTATATTATCTTGTGGGATTTCCAGTTGGAGTGTCTTTGATGTTTGCTCTCAGCTTGGGCATAATTGGTAAATGACTTGAAAGTGTTGAACTATTAATCTCAGGTGCCACACTGAACGCCTCCATGAATTTCCTTTTGTTCTCTCTTGCTAGGTTTGTGGACTGGATTCTTTGTGTGTGCCTTCACACAATCTTTGTTCTTCTTCACCCTCATTTGCAAACTGGACTGGAAAAAAGCCACACACGAGGTGGGTCTTTTTCTTTATCCACATCTGTATAGTTTATTTTGATATGATAATTTCAATTTTTATTTCCTTATTTTCAGGCCTTGATCAGAGCAGGTGTACAAGCCCCTCAGACCAATGATGAATCTTATGCTATGGAAAATAAGGGCTGCACAGAAGGTACTTTCTGTCTACGGTATATGATGACTTTAATGATGAACACAAAATGTTTCTTTCATCATGGACCTTCCCCTATGCTGACTGATTATTCTACAGAAGTACCACAGGAGTCCCAGCACAATGAAGCAGGCCAGACAGATGCAAACACAGACCTTGAAGGGCTCGGTGAAGGAGAAGGAGGAGGAATAACAATTGCTGGCACAAAGGTCACAGTTGGCACAGTCTTGACCACAAAACAGCTGGTTGTTCGTCGAGGCCTTGCTGTCTTCTTTATGCTGCTTATTTTAGCTGGAGGGATTGTGTTAAATGAGGTGCTCATTGGAATTCTCAGATGATGTAAGGGATGTGAAAGGATACACTCACACATGGGATTTTTTTCAGCTTTGATTTATCTTTTTGATAGAAAAATGGATACAAATCAGGTTGGCTGAAGGAGACAATATACTGCAGATTGTAACTAGAAAAATAGAAGTTACACTTTCACTCGACTCATATTACAATTAATTAACAAAAAATTTAAGACACAATGACCACATGAAATGCACTCAATTCAATACATTTAAAATGATCTCAACGACCGTGTTAAAGGTCCCATGGCATGAAAATTTCACTTTATGAGGTTTTTTAACATTAATATGAGTTCCACTAGCCTGCCTATGGTCCCACAGTGGCTAGAAATGGCGATAGATGTAAACCGAGCCCTGGGTATCCTGCTTCGCCTTTGAGAAAATGAAAGCTCAGATGGCCCAATCTGGAATCTTCCCTTTATGTCGTCATACGGGGAAAGGTTACCTCCCCTTTCTCTGCTTTGCCGCCCATGAGAAAATGAGCTATGACCGTGCGAGGCAAGCGCAATATTTTTTTTTCCTCGAGAGACATCATGGCTTGCAAACGAGCGAAGCATGGCAGTTGCTCAGTGTTTGGGATGTACAAATGAACACCAAAGTATTTTTTTAGTTCCTTCATCCGAACCTATGGCTAGCATTAGCTACATGATAATAACTGTAACAGCATACATAAACAAACCAACTAAAGTACCGTATCCAGACACAATATTTTAAACTAACCATTCGGAGACATCCTGCTGTAGCTGCAAGTTGCAACTTCTTCATCCGGTGCTTCTCCATCCAGATAAGATTCTGGGTCAAACTGAAAAGCTTGAAGGACTGTGTGTCTACAAGCCATTGCGATGCATCCACTGTCAACATTAAGGCATGGTAGCGCAAGCTGGTTAAGGCCACACACCCACCCTCCACCTTGCCCCGCCTCTCTCCTCCTCATTAGCATTTAAAGCTACAGACACAGGAATGACACGTCCTAAGGAAAGCTAATTATGGGACTGGCTCGTAGTGGCTGAAATTCTGCACCAAGGCTGAATTTCGGGAAACAGACTTCAGATACAGTATTAGGGACCACTTAGGCCTATATAAAAACATCCAAAAAGCAGCATGTCATGGGACCTTTAAATACATTATGCACTCATGTTCAAAATACGTCAATTCAATCAATCGCGTTGAAAATATTCACATAAAAAATTATTTCCACAATTAATACGTTAATGTACAGTGCCTGGGAGGGGCCGTCTTCGGTTCACTTAGTTTTGTCATGGCCACGAGATATTAATTTGTGGGAACGTCATATTAACTCGTGGGAACATGATATTATGTCGTGGCCACGAGATCCTTTTGCCGAGGTAACAACATCCTTATGTCTTGGCCTCAAGATGCTATGTTGAGGGAATGACATATTTTTCTCTTGGCCACGAGTTTAATGTGTACACAAACCTACGTGACCACAGCAACCAGGGATTATCAGGGATTCATTAATATTTTATTTTGAATTAAGAAATTATTATATTAATTATTATAGAAATTATTAGGCTACATAATTGTTATATTGACCATAGGCTACCGGACTGTAGGCAATTTTGACCTATCAGTAAGCCCCTCCCCTCGAACGCAGACTAGCCAATGGCAGTCCAGTATCAGTTGCATGGGGAGCGGAACTCGGACATCTTTAGGTTTCAGCGCCATAGAAAAACATTGGAAGATCCGAAACTCGCATAGGTTTTATGGGGTTTCTGCTTCAAAAATGGAAAAACGATGTGTCTGGGGTACTTGTAACACTGATTCCAGGTATCCTGAGAGGATGGCCATTATAATTTATTTTATTACATTTCCTGAATCCAAACAAAACAGAGCAAAATGTCCCTAAGTATTCAACCCCAATACAAATGAAGACAAAACCGTTCATTTTCTGGTTGTCATACACTCATTAAGTTACAATTTTCATCTGCTCAAGCAGAACGTTAAGGTTATCTTGTGCTTTAGCAAGGTATCTCTGGCTAAAACTTAGTTAGTGAGTCCATGCTAATGTACAAACCTAAATAGTGGACTGTTCTCGTGTCTTGTACAGTGTAGGTCTAAAACGCATACGAAGGTCTACATTTCAGTGCCTCTCCATATTAAACTGGTTAAATGTACATTAATTTAATCGTACCCTGCATGAACAGTGTTGATCCTGCATGTTGTCATCCGCTATCGTGATGACCGACCATAATATGAGACTTCTCCCGCTTGCATTGTGATCTGTAAACCCTCCTTCGAGTTACCCACCATATTTATTTTTAAATATTTTATAAATCCCTCCAAGAAATATTTAATTCCCATTTGGTGGCCTTCTGTGTCCAAAATTGTTCAAAAACATGGTGGGACAAGGTTTTCACTGCAGCTGTCATTGTAAAACAGTGAGCAATTTTTTTTTTTTTTTAAAACAGTGAGCAACTCCGTTTGTTTGTCCGAGGGAGCAACAGTAACTAAGGGGGCGGGGCTTACCGATAGGTCATGCAATGTAAACAGCATTCGAATTAAGTTTATCATGAATAGGCTAAATGTTACATAAAGTACATAAAATGAAATAGACCTACAAGAAAACATTTTTATCCATCCCACAGTCTTGCTAGCTGTGTTAACTGATCGTTTTTCCCCGTAATATTTGTATATTATTATTATTAGCTATTATTATCATCATCATTATTATTATTAGCCTATTATTATATTTTTATATTCGTTTTTTCCCTTCATTTCGATCTCTTTACATAACATTCTGACTAGTTTTGTAAATAAGCCTACTGTAAATGTTCGACATAAAGCATTGATTATGCTGACTGGAATTTATAGCCTATTGGAAATGCAGTTTAAAGGTTGAATTTAACATATATTTCTTTTTTTTTCAGCGAATTAATAATGATTAATATTATAGCCTATTGCCTAGTGTTTCGTTGAATCATTAGGAATTAATCATTCAAGTAGTTTCATTTGCAAATGAAAACACAACACGCTCATTTATCACCACACACTGGCATAAATAGCCTACAATTATAAAGTATTGGCATAATTGTCACACATTTACAGTATTTGCAATATATATATGGTAGCAAATAGCATAATTATACATAACGTTAATTAGGTAAAGCAATACACGAATTGAAAGGGGAAATAATATTATATTTATATGAAATAAATATAAAAATATAGCCCTAACAAGTTAATATAACATAATAATAATAATAATACACAAATATTAAATTAAATGTTTAATGTTAATAAAAATATCTGCTAAAAAAAAAAAAAACAGAAGCCCAGTAGAAACCATCACAGAAATTCCAATGGTTTCCATTAAAATACCATTATAAACCATTAGCTTTTTCCAGTATAACCATTACAAAATTCCATTTTGTAGTGTGTTGTGGGCATTTTTCTAATAGGATTTAACATTCCACCAATAGAATCCATCATACCAGTAGACACCATTATATTTTCCATTAAAACCAATACAATTCCCATTATAACCATTACATTTTCTATTGTGTTTTGGGCAGGGTTCTATTGTTTTTTTTCAGCAGGGGTTTTATCCATCTCTGATAATCCCGGGTTGCTATGGTCACGTAGGTGTGTATTATTAAACTCGTGGCCACAAGAAAAAATATGTCATTACCTCAACAAAATTACCTCGTGGCCACGACATAATATCACATTCCCACGACTTAATATGACGTCCCCACAAATTAATATCTCGTGCCCAAGACAAAACTAAGTGAACCAAGACGGGCCCTCCCAGGCGCTGTATTAATGAGTTAGAGCGTGAAAAATCGTACATACCCACAACAGCGATACTCAAATCTACTGCGGTACGGAAAGAGAAGAGGGACAAAATACTACATCTGCAATAGAGCTTGGGAACCTACGTCACGCTGCGTCGGATTCCGCCATGTTTTAGGTCACGCTCAGGAGCACACAGCGTAAACAAATGCAAATCACCACAGAAAAAGCCGACCGTTTTACATTAATATTTTTTAAAAAACATCTTGCATACCCTTAAAATAAAACGGACTAATATGTAAATCTCTTTAAATAATAATAAAAAAAAAATTGCTCTGTTGTTTGTCTGAGAGGCTGCAAATATTCATTACTAATCAGTCTCCTTCACTACAGTACTGATGCTAACTGCTAAAACAATTAACCATGGTTTTACTATAGTAAACATGTAGCGACCGTGTTTTTGGTGTATGTATTACCATTCGTATAACCACAATCTTATTAAATACCATGGATAAACTATGGTTAGAGTAGCAAAACCATGGCTAATTTTGTAAGGGGAGAATACACTATAGCTAGATCTCAAACAGTGGATCATTGTTATATCGTCATATTGCCCAGTAAAACTGTTCAGTGTTAAGAGTTAAGCCATTATAGCGGTAACAGAACTTGAAGCTTCTTTGAAACGATGTGTATTGTGGATGCTATGCAAATAAATACATTGACTTGACCGAACCAAGTTGAAGATTCCTACTAGGATGCCGAACAACAATGCGAACCATTAAGTGAGTGAACCAAACTTAATCAGTACAAAAAAGTGGCCAGGTATTAACGAGCTGCCGCAAATAACATTTCCATATATGATTTTCTTCTATTAGTGGTGTGAGGGCTTACAGTTTAATGCAAATCACTGTATCTATAATATATTAAATCTACAGAGATTAATTATAAAGCCACATTTTATTTGAGATGTTTACCATACCGAGTTTCAGTTTTATTTTCATCCGAGTTCCGTAGTGAATGTAGACATATTTAATGTTTATGATTCAACTTAGATCGTGTTGGAATGATCAATTGCCATTGCCTTTATCATCGATGTCTGCAGGTAAAACCTCTGCTTTTTCGGCTTTCTAACGCGGAGAAAGCACATTTTTCACACCAGCCGTGCAAAGTGATATGGCAATTGATGATACAGTAAGCCTTAACCACTGCAACGCAATCTTAAGTAGAATAATATGAACATTAAATAATATAAAACGTCTACATTCACTACCACTCAGTCTCCGCTGTAGCTCCCGTGACCTAAATTCCCAGAATGCATTGCCGCTGTGACGACACATTCCCAGACTCTATACCATTAACAGCCACCGGAGGGGAGCCTTCGAACACCAACAAATACATCCAAATCCATTATTTTATGAAATTCACACATCTTTACTCTTTAAATTAAATGTTCTTTTTAACCCTGTTACATGAGCACAATTAATGTTACTTCATCCTTCTGCCAAAATATCCATATTATTTTATTATAGTGTGTTATGCTACATGAAGTCCTTGAGTTATGACAATAAGAAAACGATTTTTAGCTTCCTAGCTAAACTACAGTAATTATAGTGCTTTATGTTATGCTTACTAAAACAAATTACCAGGCAAATATCCACCAACTATCAGGGGTCACCAAATTTGATCCTGGAGGGCCTGTGTCCTGCAGAGTTTATGTCCTGGTTTGTCACAAAAACGTCTGCGTTTTTGTAACAAATGAGGACATAAATTTGTATAATGACAAGGGTATGACATAGGTATTACAAGGAGAAGGTGACTTTTCAGGACATTACCCCATGTCCCCACTTTTCAAAACACTTTAAAATAGCACAAAGTTTACTGTAAGGGGTAGGGTTAGGTGTAGGGTTGGTGTAGGGCAATCAATAGCACATACAGTTTGTACAGTATAAAAACCAGTACGCCTATGGGATGTCACCACTTTTCACAAATACAAATGTGTGTGTGTATTATTCAACCACTGGAGCCATTTTTCTCCATGTTTGGATATGATGTCTTATTAAAAATTTTAATAAATTTCTTTTTTTTTATTATTATTTCAGTAGTATATAATATAATGCTTTACTTTGTTATGATAAATACATTTATAAGGAAAACTACAACCTTATAAATGGCTTCATATAACCATATATATATAAAAAAATGCATAAAATTTAAATTTGGTTTGCTAAGAAGTGAAATAACATATGCTGCACATAAGTACTACTCAGTAGTCTCACTCAGCTGTATTTTGACCTAGGCAGCTGGGTTTAGAGTGTTTTGTAGAAATCCATAGTGCTGCATAATGTACATCGAGAGAAATACTCTCTTGTAAGCCTTCAACTGTTATTTGTGGTTGGATGGAAAAGCTGGCAGAGATGTTTTTTTTTTTCTCTCTTAAATAACACTGACAAATATAATTTTGGTGGTATTGGCTGATTGACCCACTCGTGGTCTCAAATTTATTGAAATGGGACCTTGTTAAGACGGATCAAGTTAGAGTTCAACGTGGTGTTGAGGGTTATGTTAGAAGTGGAAAAATTTCTTGAATCCATTGTTAGATTGCTTTGATGAGGACTTAAAGGCTCCGGAAGAGGACAAGCTATGTGAACAGCGACTCCAGCTATCAGGATCAGAACAGTGGTCAACAGCGTAAGTCCCCGTCTGACCACAAGCTGGTTCGTAGAGAGCAAGGCTTTAGGTTGGGTTTCTCCATATTCACTCGCCATCACTAGTTTACTCTGCTCTTGGGTGCTCACTTGGACATAGCCAGGCACTTCAGGTCTATTACTTGTTAGCTGGGACTGAAGAAGCAAAGCATAATATAATTATTGAAGCTATCATCACCGGGATTGGAGAATAGTTTCAATTTCAGGACACACGTGATTGACTTGGTGATTGGCAGGGGTTCCCAAACTTTTTCATCAGCCGAACCCCTTAGATGTAAAATATTTAATTGAAGTACCCCAGAATTTAAATTAAAGAAACAGTTCACCCAAAGATGAAAAATTTCTAAAAATGTACTCACCCTCAGGTCAGAAGGCGTAGATTAATTTTCATTGACACAGATTTGGAGAAATGTAGTGATGTGTTCGCCAATGGATCCTCTTTAATGAATGGGTGCTATCAAAATTCAATCAGCTGATAAAAACCTCACAATAATCCACAAGTAATCCACATGACTGCTGCAAGTTTGTAAGAAACAAATCCTTCATGAAGGTATTTTAACTTTAAACCATTGCTTCTGGCAAAAATGTGAAAATAACGCTTCCTTGAGTAAAAAAGTCCATCCCATGTTGTCCTCTCACATCAAAATCCACTAAAATATTTGTTTACAACTGTTTTTGGACTGTTTTCACTTGTAAATGGTGCTTGATCTGTGGATATTTGTCTCCTGATTCAGATGAGACTTTTCATAAGCTTTTCACTGGAGAAAGCAATTTTATGGATAGGACTCACATTTAAGATAGATGCAGCAATTTGAAGTTAAAAATGTCTTGATGGATTTGTTTATTTCAAACACAACTTTTCACCTCACAAGACGTTAACTTTAAAACTAATGGAGTCATGTTGTGAATTTTTGTGATTAATCAGCTGTTTGCACTCTCATTCTGAAGGCACCCATTCAGTGCAGAGGATCTATTAGTGAGCAAGTGATGTAATGCTAAATTTCTCCAAAATCTATTTTGATGAAGAAACAAACTCGTCTACCTCTTGGATAGCCTGAAGGTGAGGACATTTTCAGCAAATTTTAATTTTTGTGTGAACTATTGTTTAAATATTTTAGTAATTTAACAACATTTGCATGTTTATGGTTCTCTGATGTTGGCTATTTGTTGATTAAACAGCAATACATTCCTGCTGTAAATTGCAATTGTACTGGAAAATATAAATGAATATTTGTTAATTATAAAAATTTGGCTTCACAAGTTACAATTATAATATTTATGTCTTAAATTCTTCACTTTCAATCGTCCAAACCCTTAAAACTTTAAACATTCAAAATCCTCAAGCTTTTATTTTGGTAGAACACTGCTGAAATGCTGTGAATGTATAAATAAATTGAATATGGTGCATGTTATGTTCCCAAATTTATGAGATAGAGATTGCTGCACTTACTGTGGACCCGAGAAGCTCTTAGACATTGAATTCATTGGATCACAAGCTGCTCATGTGAACACAGCGTTGCTTCACTTTGAAACATGTAGCATCATTTAATCAAATCTCAGGCTTTTATTTGACAAATTTTGTAATATCATTTATATTATTAATTATTATCATTTCATCAAATCACGAAACCTCTGCAGTTCCTCCAAAAAACCCAGTTTGGGAAACCCTGGATGCTGGGATTACTGTAACACTTACTTTGTTTCCAGTTATGTCATCCCAAGGTTCAGGGATATTTGCTGAAGCTCCAGTATCAGGTGTTTGCTCATCGTTGTCCTGCCCTTCAGAAACCAGCGTATCAAGGACTGACTGTCCTATCGATGGTGCCTTTTGAACACACACTACCTTTGCATGTTTGCCTGCACGTTTCTGAGCCTAGGGAAGGCATAAGTCAACATTATCACTTTCGACAGTCTTTCACAATGGCAGCTTGGCCTGACCATGCAGGTTTGATTTGTTATGTCTTACCCGCTCTGTTACTTTCTTCCAGTTGAGCTTGAAGATGAGAGTGGTGAAGAAACAGGTCTGAATAATGACACAAATCAAGAGGCCAAGCCACAGACCTGAATGAGTGGGAAATGAAAATGGGACGCGTTTCAAGTTTAGAACAGGTCATGGGAAGCAAACACTATCTGAATTGTATTACATGGCTGGTTTGGAGGAGAAAAGATGCTATATGACCACAGACCTGAATCACTAACAATAACAAAGTCTTGATGTGTTTAAATTGTGTGCGTATTAAAAACATACTTATTGCCTATTTTATAGTTTTGATGACTTTAGTAGTAGTAGTAGTAGTAGTAGTAGTATAACATTTGGTTTACTGAATTTGTTAGATTAGTATTGTCACGGTTGTGAGCGGTGGACACATAAGATGAGCGGAGACGAAGGTTACAACGGGAATGAGAGATTTAATGGAACTTAAGATGAGGAGGTACACACACAAGGTAACATCAACAATAACCGACCACTGGAACTCAAAAGGACAGCAACTAATATAGTGGAGATAACGAGTGGCAGACAGGTGAACACAATGACGGTGATTAACTGATAATGAGATAAGTGGCAGAAACAAGGTCACACATGGGGAGTGAAAACACAATAAAAGTCCAGGGGCGTGACATTTCGCCCCCCTCCCGGAAGGCGCGTCCCCGCGCCGTAGAAGGGGAAGGGGAGTGGCGAAAGGCTGGCAGGAAGGCAGGCAAAACCGGAGGAGGTTCGGGCGGAGGACGGACACCCGGGAGGAGGACGACTACCAGATTCCAGGGCGGGTCAGATGGAGGGAGGAGCCAGGACGGAGGAAGGAGGGATCCGGAGCAGGAGGAGCCCGGCAGAACCCAGGCCACAGCCATGACGATGGCCAAGGGTGGAGCCGACGGAGGGAGGAGCCATGGAGGAGGAATGGCCGCCGACTCCATGGGGCCGACCGATGGCGGCAGAGCAGGTGGATGAGGAGCCCGAGCCGGAGCCGGAGAGCAGATGAGTCCGGGCGAAGCCGAGGATCCGGAGGGCCAAGGTGGAGCCGAGGGCTCCGGCGACCGAGGTGGAGGCGGAGATCCGGAGGCACGCGGCGGAGCCGGAGCGACTGAGGACCAAGGTGGAGCTGGAGGGAGGGAGGAGCCCAACGGAGCCGGTGGGACGGAGCGACGAGGCACAGCCGGAGGAGTGGAGTCCTGAGGCGATGGCGGGATGACGACCGACCAAGGCGGAGCCGGAGGGACGAAGGAGCCCGGTGGAGCTGGTGGGCCGACGGGCGACGGTGGAGATGAGGGAGCTAGGAGCTGAGGTGGAGCCGACGGGTCGGAGGGCCGAGGTGGAGTCCAGGATTCAGAGGCTGGAGGCGAAGACGAGGGATCCCCCAGCCACGACGCCGATGGAGACAGGCAGACCCGCGGCGATCCCACCGCACAGATGGTGGGCTGAGGGTGAGCAGAGGGGCTGCCAGGATGCAGCGGTGGCGGGGCTGAGGTAGCTGGGATGATAGGAGAAGGTAGGAGCGGGTGGGAGGGTGGGCATTTTTGAGCCTCCGGGCTAATCCTTGTGGAGTACTTTCGAGGAGCCGGCACTGGAGGGCGCTTTGCAGGTACAGACTCTGGGCGGCGCTCTTGCAGCGCGGATTCCAAGGGGCGCTCTTGCAGCGCGGATTCAAAGGGGCGCTCTTGCAGCGCGGATTCAAAGGGGCGCTCTTGCAGCGCGGATTCAAAGGGGCGCTCTTGCAGCGCGGATTCAAAGGGGCGCTCTTGCAGCGCGGATTCAAAGGGGCGCTCTTGCAGCGCGGATTCAAAGGGGCGCTCTTGCAGCGCGGATTCAAAGGGGCGCTCTTGCAGCGCGGATTCAAAGGGGCGCTCTTGCAGCGCGGATTCAAAGGGGCGCTCTTGCAGCGCGGATTCAAAGGGGCGCTCTTGCAGCGCGGATTCAAAGGGGCGCTCTTGCAGCGCGGATTCAAAGGGGCGCTCTTGCAGCGCGGATTCAAAGGGGCGCTCTTGCAGCGCGGATTCAAAGGGGCGCTCTTGCAGCGCGGATTCAAAGGGGCGCTCTTGCAGCGCGGATTCAAAGGGGCGCTCTTGCAGCGCGGATTCAAAGGGGCGCTCTTGCAGCGCGGATTCAAAGGGGCGCTCTTGCAGCGCGGATTCAAAGGGGCGCTCTTGCAGCGCGGAGACAGGGAGGTGCCTTCTTGGTGCAGGCACTGGGCGGCGCTCTTGTAGCGCGGGCTCTAGGGGGCACTCGGGAGGCTCTGAGCTGGACGGGACCAGCGGAGGCGAAGGTGGGCTGGACGGGACCAGCGGAGGCAAAGGTGGGCTGGACGGGACCAGCGGAGGCAAAGGTGGGCTGGACGGGACCAGCGGAGGCAAAGGTGGGCTGGACGGGACCAGCGGAGGCAAAGATGGGCTGGACGGGACCAGCGGAGGTAAAGGTGGGCTGGACGGGACCAGCGGGGGCAATTCTGGGTAGTTAGAGGCTTCAGATGACGGCGTGAGCATGGAAGGCATGTCTGCATGAATTTCCCAATTTATTAAGTCCTCAGAGTCCTGTGACTGCTCACCCTCAGCGGCGGTGCAGTGGGCGGGGCTTCCTTCAGCACCCTCACGCTCCACTGTAACTTCCAATGTTGCGTGCGCTGTAGCCGGCTCTCGCACCTGGTCGGACGGTCCATGTGGCTCTGGCTCCGGGGCAATCTCCAGCTCAGTCGCTCCTCTTTGCGATGGCTCGTAGGTTGCTCTGGGCTCCGGCTCTCCATCCGCGGTGGGCTCGGGCTGACGCTCTGCGGCTCGGGGTGATGGTGGGCTGGGCTCTGGGTCAGGAGTGGGACTGGTGTCATTCTCCTCGTAGTCCACGGTCAGTGGGGATCCACAAGACACCAGCACCCACTCCACAAAGGTGGCAAAATCTCCCCGAGGACCATCCCCGGACAACCGCGCTCTGCACCCGTCGTTTAGGCTCGTCCGGTAGAACGTGCAGAGGCAGTAGTCCGGGTAGTGGGTGTAGTTTGATATTTCCACAAAGAGTCTTGTATGGTCCTCGAGGGAAAGGCTCCTCTGCTCCAGCATGAGGAGAAGGCAGGCAGGGTCATTCATAACAAAATAGAAAATAAAAACTGATGGAAAAACGGAAACAAAACGAGGGGAAACACGCAGCTATACTTCACTTTTTGTTTTGGGTCGGTTATTCTGTCACGGTTGTGAGCGGTGGACACATAAGATGAGCGGAGACGAAGGTTACAACGGGAATGAGAGATTTAATGGAACTTAAGATGAGGAGGTACACACACAAGGTAACATCAACAATAACCGACCACTGGAACTCAAAAGGACAGCAACTAATATAGTGGAGATAACGAGTGGCAGACAGGTGAACACAATGACGGTGATTAACTGATAATGAGATAAGTGGCAGAAACAAGGTCACACATGGGGAGTGAAAACACAATAAAAGTCCAGGGGCGTGACAAGTATTTTGTTAGTGTGGTGTTGGTGTTTGGTGTTCAGAAGTTTGGGGTTGGTAAGATGTTTTAATGTTTTTGAAAGATGTCTCTTTTGTAATACTGTGAAATATTATTACAGTTTAAAATATTTTGTTTCTATTCTAATGCATTTTAAAATGTAATTTATTTATTTGATGGCAAAGCTGAAATTTCATCAGTCATTATTCCAGTTTTCCATGTCACATAATCCTTCAGAAATCATGATTTGATGCTCAAAAAGATTTCTTATTAGTATCTTTGAAATCTATCAATGTTGAAAACATATAATATAAATATATATATATATATATATATATTAGGGGTGGCACGGTACACAGATGTCACGGTTCGGTACGTACATTGGTTCGGGGGTCACGGTTCGATACGATTTTGGTACAACAGGGGGGGAAAAAAATCTACTATTATGCTCAGTTTCTTTTCATTTATTTTGAACAGACAGTAGTGCAATTTTTTTTTTCCATCTAGATGTGAGAATACTAAATATTATTACATTATATATATAAAATCTGTTTTGTTTTCATTGTGAGTGTACACAAATAAAAGCAGACCTTTATACAGTGATTATTAATAAGACAATAAGTGTTTAAAGTGGATTTTGCTGGTATAAGGAAACAGTTGATGTGATCACACCGGAGCGCGCACGCACACACACACACACACACACACACACAAAACAGATCAGTTCCAGCATTGCTAACTTGACAGCGCAGTTGGTACTTTATCAAAATAAAATACAGTGGGCCAAACATCAGCGCACCCACCTCTGTGTCACCGTTGGAACGCGACTGAAGCACAAAGCCTATCATTATAATAAATAATAGTTTAGCATTCCGATAAGTTACATCGCAAATATGGAACTATTATGGAATATTTGGATTTGTGCCCAATGAGAGAGGTAGGATACTCCAGCACAAAGCTCCATTTTGCAAACAGTTGAGTGCGTCAGTGCGCAAGCCTTTAAAGTATACTCCTTTGTCAGTCTATGTGAGAGAAGTGTTCAGAATCAGCACATGGTCACTGTCTAGGGAGCTTTGTTTCCAAGTGCGCAACTCATGGCATTCGCTGTTCTTCTGCGGGCGCCCCCTTCTGGATTGGGAGTGAATTGCCTGTATTCGTCGTAAGGCACCGAACAGAGACGCCCGTACCGTGACGGTTCGGTACGAATACATGTACCGTGCCACCCCTAATATATATATATATATATTTTTTTTTATCCACAAAATATTTATTTCGATGAATGGAGACATCTTTTGAAAAATTATATAGTCTTTACTGTTACTTTTGATCAATTTAATGCATCTTCACTGAATAAAAGTATTAACTTTAGTTCGGTTTGGAGATAAATTGCAGGGCAAAACTGGGATGCCACATATCTGAATGGAATTAAAGATCTGAGTTGGCATGACATTCTTTTTTTCTTTCTTTTTTTCACTTATTTTGGTTCCTTTGAAACAACCGAATGTCTGATAAGTTAGGAAAATAGGAATGAAGAGATTTAAAGATGGTACCAAGTATTCTGAGCTCAGCCAGAAACATCAGTGATATTCCTACTGGTAACCCAATGCAGTAGTAACAGATCAAGTTGGACAGTGCTGCTATCTTCTGCTTCCCAGCACCCACAAGAATTCCTGAACACACACACTAAAACACAAAACAAACTGGTCTGTTGTAGAGAAATGCAATTTAGAGACTTCAGAATAATCAGTGAATTACATAATTTCACAAAACCAGGTTTCATGAAATTACAAGAAATCCCTAGTAAAAACATTTTAACTGATAATGTTTTGTGACATTATCACTCATAGATACTGTAATGATGAAAGACATAAGATAACATAATGCCAGTTGCAGTATTTGACCTTCAGCTCAATCACAAATAATATCTGTATTATAGGTTGATTAATTTGTGTTGCCTTGCTTTGAATGCATACAAATTATAAAACAATTCAAACTTACCACGAGAGCATCAAAAAACTGCATGAAAACGTACAGGGTGAGAATTTCCGAGACAATTTTCACTATGCTCCTGTTAGATTAAATCAAGAAGTGAGAACTGCAAAACAACAAAAGAAAAGCTTCACTCTCATTGCTATAATTAGAAGTGATTTATTTGTTCTCCTGATTCTTATTTGTCTTATGAAGAAAATGATCATGATATCACTTCATCTACAATAATCCAAGTTTTATCATTACCCAATAATTTGTGTATATGTTATGAGAGAAACAAACATACTCATCAGAAGTGAAGATGTATCCCACTACTGACTTCGAGGAACCAATCACGATTCCCTGTAAAACAGCCAAAACTCCTGCAATGCAGTAAAGGTTTAAATGATCTTTCCTTCTGGATACTTACTGTAAGTTATATACTAATTACTGAACTTGATTGTTAGCACTGGGTATTTCTATATTCTACTGACCTGAGATCAAGAGAGTCACTTTACTAGTGATCAGGGCCCTGTTAGTGTCTCCAGCTCCCAGTGCATTTCCCACACGCACACAGGCGGCCGCATGCACACCTAATGGAAACTAAACATAAAATCTTGTTATTAAAACAAGCAAATATTCACACTAATTTAATTTAATTTAACAAATAGAATTTAACAGGATCATTTGTTTGTAAAGCATCTGTTGCTGACTATTTTTGAAGGTTACCACATTAGACCAGTAGGTAGCGATAAATGTTTGGTAATTGTTTTGGAGCATTACAAGCAACTGAAGTGAATCTTTGAACCTTAACAATAACAAAAGGTTTGTTCACGTCAGACTTGCCTGAAAAGATTTGTTAAGAGACTTCTGCCTCAGCTGGCAGAAGCTTAGACATTAAGTCCGTAAAAAGATCTCAAATCACCTCCCCCTTCTTCTTCACTATTGATAACTAAGGGTCTTTCACATCAAGGATGATAACTATAATAATAATAATAATCATGAAGTTTCTTTCTAATTCTATGAGAATAGGTAAGTCCACACCACAACTAATACTAATGACAGGAACATTATATTACTGGAATCACTTTCAGAACGATTTTTAATACTTTTTGTTTCAATATTTTTGCCATTTGGCAGTAATAACAAACCCTGCTAGCAATGGCAGATTAAACCAATTTAATAAGTGTCTTGTGAGTGTAACGTTAAATAACACTCTTACCATGTAAGTAATTGTCCCCACCTCCAGCAACACATGTTGAGCGGCAAGATCCACCTCCCCCAGCATTCCTGCCAATCATCAGGGGGGGGGGGAATTAAAGGTTAAATGCATGTTATTTAATGTGTTGGCTGTCTCTGATTTTTGTCTGATTGTGACATTGCACATCTAAAATGTAGTTAGGCAATTTATGAGATTATTTGTAAGCCATAAAACATTGTGTACTTCCACCAGGGAAAAGAGAGAAAAAAAAAAAAAAGATTAACGAAAAACTGACTGTTAGGTATTTAACGTGATTGCAGAGGGACTTTGGTTGAAGACCAATAGGAATATTTTTTTTTCCAGTTTTTAGATCAAAATGGCACCTACTCATTCAGTTTAACCCTATAAACCCTACTGTATTATATTTGATATGGAAATGTCTAAAGCCTCAAATTGTTCAAAACTTGTTACAGTCTTCTGTCGTATGATTGATTGTTTACACTTTTGTTAACATGTTTTAATATAATTGTAAAAATGCCCACCTTCGGTGGTACACATGTCTTTTAGCTGTGAAATCCTTACGTATTTTAATAAGTAAATGTAAGAATAACGTTCATATTGTTAGAAATGTTTCAGAATGAACACTTACTGGATTGAAACAACTTAGGTTTACTTGATTATAGTTAAAAAAGATCTCATTGATTTATATTACATTACATTAAAATTTCATTTAACTTTTTGGTCATATAAATATCAGCAATTGCATCAAATGGCATACCTTTGATCATTTTGAGTCTCTGAATAACTCTTGAGGTGTTTTTTTTTTTCCACTGTGAGTAAGATCTCTGTATTCTCCCATATCATACATTGGCCATAAAAGCCTGATGTATCAAAATATGATACTAGACTAAATCAATCAATCAAATAATCATTCAATATTGTATCCATTTCATTTCAAATAATATTTTTTTTTCTGACTATTATGATTAATCAGAAATACAAGACAACACAGATGTGTGAACCTCCCTTCACACATCTACACACCTGCAAGGAAACATCCGATCTCATAGACCCACCACTCAAAACAGAGCATGAGAGTGCTGGGAATAGCCAGTTTCATGTAAGAGCCCCACTCCTGCAGTGCTGCAGTAGACCAGCCTGTAGGGGGCGACAAAGACAAACACACAAATTCTTTTAATCACACCAGTCATATTCATACAGTATACATATCTCTTGACATTATTGATTGACTAGCTATGCAGAATAATTGTGTTTGTTATCTATGTGTTTTTTTATGTTTTGCTATTCACAGTGGTCGTTGTGAACAGGTTTGGACATTTGGGAAAACAGCCTCACAAATAAAAAAAACTAAGTATTTTTTTTTCACTGGAAAAATGCCAATTGGTGTCCATAACGAGAAGGAATTCATAGTGATTAAATTATTGACAGTCTCTCTGCTGTTTGCTGCTAGTAAGTCTTCCAAGGGCTGGGAGTCGATCCCAAGCAAAATTGATTGTTTAATTCTGAGGCACTGCTAACTGAGAGTCCTTTGGACATGTGGAGAAGATTTCACTCAGGCAAATCGACTTTACTGAAGGCCATGACATCTCTGGGCAGAATATGATTCAGACTGTGCCTATTATCAGCTAGGGGTGGACTTTTTATTATTATTATTTTTTTTAATTTTATATCACAATTCACCAAATAGATTTGTTGACAGATTCTTTTGGTGACTATTTTTGTAGGTTACATCATGACACCAGTAGGTGGTGTGTGGTAATTTACTAAACAAATTCTTGAGAGTCACTTATGACAGACAACTTGCAGTTTTACATATCAAAAAGACTGAGAAAATAACCTTCAAAGCCGCACTGAATTTACTCCATAGGGTCAAAGTTCAGAAGTCCTTAGACTCTGGTGTTGGTCCATCTTTAACTGTTTTCCATATTCCTGGTCTTAGTTTGTGGAGTAACTTAAGTAAACTGTGTGTTTACACAGCTTTTTAAAATTGGCAGATTCCAGTGTTTCAAATGGTATGCCTTCAGCCAATGAACATAAACTTACCCCACTGGTCTTGCATTGTGCTGGGGTAGACCCTATTCTGAAACAGGAGATAATAAGGAGTTCCCTATAATTAAAATCATTCTCAGGTCCTGCAGGGTTATAGATCCAATAGTTATATGTTCCAATATTTATAGGAACTATGAAAATGTTCCTCTGGTGCAAAAGGCTCTAATGATCAACAAGAATTGAAAGCAAAGTTAAAAAGCACATCAAGATTGATAACTATAACCAAAAACTTTAAAAATTGGTCTAATTTTCTATGAGAATAGGTAAGCATATATAGGTAAGCAGAAGAAGGATTTTGTTGGAATCTCTTTCGCTTTTTTTTTTTATTCATAAATGATAAAAACACATCAGCCAATCAGAATCAACTTTAAAGAGCACAAGCATGGACTCTAATACAGCTTTCATTATAATTATGTTTATAGCTATTGTTAGTTAACTATAAAGATGACTATAACACACGATGCTGCTCTGTTTAATATAAGTACACACTGCAGTTTTGTCGTTTGCTGCTTTAAATGCTCAGGTTCAAAGCAGCATTGATTCTGATTGGCTGTCAATGTTTTTATTTTATTTTTTATTATTACTTTATTTATTGTTCATCAGCTGAGCTGGTAAAAAATAATAATAATATAATAAAATAAAATTGAAATTGATTCCAACAATATCATTCCTCTGTGCCAGTATTGTTATAATTGTGGTGAGGATTCTGGTGTTCTTTTAAATGAGTTTAAAAAGTATCTTATTGTTATCGTTATAGTTTGTATTGTATATCATTATTGGCCTTTAGTCTGGAATCAGCTTCAATTCCAGTATCAGCACTACTGTAGGTCTTATTTTACCATTGTATCCAAATATATCAGATGAGGCATCACTGTCTGCACTCCCATTGCTGCTCATCTGAATACAATGGAGCTTCTCTAACTTTCCTGCATTGGTAACATCTCTCTAACTCACAGCCATTAAAAGTTAATCACTTTGTCGCTGATGGATGTGAACACCCCTTTAGGGTATAATAATGGCTTAATGTAAAAATTGTCAGTGACTCCATAATGACATAAAAGCAAACATGAGTGTCTCTGTGTGTGCAGCTTTCCATATATTCCTCACCACCCCATGTGTTCACATGCAGCTTTTTCCAGCGTATATAAGCAAACAGCAAGAGGCAGATGGAGATCTGTGCAATACTGTTAGCTGCAGCAGAGCCCCTGCAGAGACACAAGCACCTGCTTATACTAAAGATAATTTATTTCCTGGCTTATGGCCATTACTAATCCATAGTGCATGTATTGCTGTCTTGTATTGATAAAATTAGCAGTAATCATACATACATCACTCCCAGTTTCATTGAGTGTAGAAGGATGTAGTTTGTTGCTACATTTAAAACGTTGGCAGCAACTGCTGTGTACATCTGTGGCAGGATGATGCCCTGAAACATGACAATACATTATTTGTTGAGTTTACATGTCTTTTGCTGTCTTTTGTCCTGTGCAACATCTTGAGCTTACTGAGAGGTTGTACCTGGTTTTGCAGATAAGACACCTGCAGATGGTGCAGAAACATGGCCTAGGAAATTGATGGATGGACAGTAAAAGACATCAGTACTCTACTGTCAGCAGTAGGGAAACTTGTGACAGTCACTAGCTGGGTTTCCATCACCCTGTTTTAATGCATATTTTGAAGTATCGCATGAGAAACAAGTGATGGAAACGCCAAATTTCGAATAAAAATCCCTAAATTTGCAAAAAAAAGTTTTTTACGCTCGCTTTGAGGTGGTATTTGACTTGTGTGAAAAATGGTTAATGCGAATAATGGGAGATGGAAATGCATTTTGCGAATAAAGTCCTCCAAGCGCATCAAAACAGTCATGTGACTGCGCTATGAGATGGAATAACTTGACTAGCAGTGGACTGATCTCGTTCACATCATCTGAAATGTTGTTATGGTCGTTCTGAAATGCCTGAGCAAAGTCTGTCATCAAAGTATTTCTGTATAAACCTCTTACACAACTGTGTTCCTAAACAGCAGCATTCACCTCCGAAAGCAATGACAGCATTTATTGTGTTTCGTCTGCTCGCACTGAGCCGCAAGTAATTTTTCATAGGCCATATGAAAATTATTATATTTTATGTTTTCTATAGGCTATTTAGTTCCAGTTTACCAGGAAGTGACAATTTTGTTCTCTTTGACTCGTTGGATGGAAACGGTGCTTGTTCACAAATGTTTTATGCGATATTCCAAATTTGCGCATAAGTTAAATTTGCAACTTTGGATGGAAACTCGGCTAGTGTGTGGTTAGGCTGTTTAAATTTATGTCTTGAACATTATAAATAAATTAATTGAAACATTTTGGCCAGTAAGCAAAAAATTGTCCTGAAGAGTAAAACGCCGTCGTAGAACAGTGAGCAGTACAAGTGTAGGAAACATTTGAATTTATACTCTAGAAAACTAGGCCAACACAGAGATGAAAGCACAACCACTTAATGTTTTTGTAAAAACATGTTGTTATACTTACAGGAACAGCAGGAAGGAAAGCCATAACATACAGCTGTGCAATCCTGAAAAAGGAGCATAATAGTCTTTGAACAGTGATACCCAAAAAAAAACAGGATAATTGACACTCTCCATGAATAGGATAGAATTACTTTTTTCAAGCATAAAGGCACAAATCAAATTGGTTTTGTGAGGCCAATTAGATATCCCTTGTGGGAAAAAAGTAACTTTAGTATTACAATCATGAACTTAAATGTGCTTTATTTTCTAACATGAAATTAATTTGGATGCATCCATACAGCTAGGTGCCACATCACACTTCTCTTTTTTTAAACACAAATCATTTAATCTAATTTCAAATCATGGTGTCATCTCTGGCTCAACATTAAAAATAAATTAATAAATAAAAATTATGGAGTGCAACTTTAGGATGTAAAATGTGTATGTTAAAAAAATAAGCAAGAAAATCCTTGGTTATCTCATTTCATTGAAGTGAAGCAAAAACTGATGACCCAGCTAATACTGCATTCCTCAATTTTATAAACTTATAGGCAGTGTTCGAATTGAGGAGGGGGGGGGGGGGGGGGGGGTTCCGGACATCCCATAAGCATTAAGGGACCCCCCATAACACCCAAAAATATATACTTGGGGGGTCCCCTGGTTTTTCAATAAAACTATAATACTTGAAACACTGAACTAGTGAAAATGAAAAGATTCAATGGCTGTATTAAATTTAGACCTGCTCATGTTACATCGTATTTTATATTTAAGCGTTTGTACAGCGTTGCTCATTATAACCAATCACACGCGATTCTGTTGAGCTTAGAAATGCAGTGGACAATCAGAGGCCGTCAGATTAGTCATCGCTGAATTTTGTTCAGACTGAAACTTGCGAATTCTCAGATCATAAGCAATAAAAGTGCAGACGTACGTACGATAAAAGTAAGAGATTCATTTATCATACAGATTATAAGAGGAGTTTAAACACTAGCTATACTGACTGAGTGCATACTTTCACTGCATGATTCAGTCTAATAAAAGGCAGAATGCTCCCAAAATTCAAGATGGGGCAGAAAATATGTATATTTATATAATTTCATCTAGTTAATCGATATCACGCGAAGAGTGCCATTCCCCCCGCAAAAATCACAAATGTGATATTGATTTATACAACAGTTCACTAAACAATAAGTTAATAGACTTACGTTTTAGACACCATATTGTCTATTTCTGCTCTATTTCGCCAACAAAAGATGGTTCCAAACACAGCCACTGCACTGTTTTGTGTCTCTGAGCAAATGACGGTGATTTGTTCCTGAATGAATCAACTGTTTAAATGATTCGGTTCAATCGCAATGACTCACTTAATAACAGTGACTGCCACCTATTGGCGGTTTTAATTTCACATTTAAAGTATATATTTTTAAATCATTTCAAATATCAGTATTCAATGTTTTAGGATTAAAATATAAAAACATGTATGCATTTGTAACTGCAGGTTAAATGCATTCATGTCTTGCATTAAACAGTGTGTAAATACATCTGAATGCCACTTCAGATGCAGCTTCTGTGTTTCCTCTGCATTGCAAAGATGAATTTTGTTGATAATGATTTTAATAATAATGATATTCTAGGGAAAAAAAATATTTTAAAATGGTAAAAATGCCCATAAAGGGTAAAAATCACTTTAAACTTGTTTTTAAAATATAGATTTCTATCACTGCTGTGAAATGACCATGCAGAATATGAAGAATATCAAAAACTTTAGGAGTCAGCTGCCCACTGCAGTCCTGCAGCGCAACACACTCAGTAAAATGTTGTCTGTTATCGATAAAATCCCAGAAAATATCTATATATATCTATATATACCCAAAAGATATCATTTTTGTCTATATTGCACACCCCTAAAATTTAATTCTTCTTTGCTGATTGTTTGCACATAATTCACTGATCATCCTAAAATACACTTTTATTTTAGAATTAGGTTCTCAACGATAAAAAGGACAAGACAAAAGATATGATTCATATTTATACAAGGTTTTTTTTTTTTTTGGGGGGGGGGGGGGGGGGTCTGTTTAGGGGGGACCCCCCAAGAGCTTTGACACAATTCAAACACTGCTTATAGGTCATATGCAGACACATGTAGGTCATAAATCAATTTATTTTAAACTATCTGGACTCATTTCCACAGACCTACAGCTCAGAGAAATAAAAAGAAAAGGTTACACATTGTTACACTGGTAGCAATGACCATACTAAAAGTTCTGATTTAATAATCTAGTCCTGGATCAGTCTGACCTGGCCACCTCTGGTTCTTGCTTCAAGGTGAGTAGTATTGACTCAGCGTTGATGAGTATAGCCCAGCATGGCAGGCAGAAGAGTAAGAGGATGAGAATGCTTCTCTGGAGAATCTCCCCCACACGCTTAAGGTTCTTACTGCCAAATGTCTGGACATCAACAACAGATAATTAGTTCATAATATAGATTAACAAAAAAAACAACAACTGTAGATGTGCACAATTATGGTTGGTTCACCCAAAATGATTGAATGGTTCACCCAAAAATGAAAATTTGCTGAAAATTTACTTCAGATCATCCAAGAAGTAGATGAGTATGTTTTTTTCATCAAAACAGATTTGAAGAAATTTAGCATTACATCATTTGCTCACAAATGGATCATCTGCCATGGTCAGAATAGGTCAGAGTGGGTGCCGTCAGAATAACAATTGATAAAACACAACGCCAGACGATCGTCTTGTGAATTTACAATTTCAGTCATTAAGGCATTTTAACTTAAAACTATCACATCTGGTCAATATATGTGTACATGATACATAATAATGCTTCCCCCAGTGAGAAAGTCCATCCCTGCTGTTTTGTTACATCAAAAATCTACAAATTTGTTTGGAACTATTTTATACTGTTTTCACTTGTAAACAGTACTTGATCTGTGCATTTTTCTCGCCTGAGGGTGAGCACATTTTTAGCAGATTTAAATTGCTGGGTAAACTGTTCTTTTAATATTATACATTTTTAATACCAAACATTTAATATTCAAAATATGGTCTACAGAAAGAAATATATTGCTATTCTTTATTTTTTACTTAAAAAGTTGCAAACTATTAATACCATTGTACTGTATTTGGGAAATAGGGTCATGATAATTGTTAAATAGTGGTATGTAATTAATGATATTACATCAGACACCATAGCAAACCCATGGTACTGCAACAGTACCACAGTAGTATTAAGTTACATATTGGCTAAGATATTTTGCATGTTTTTTGAGATTTTAATAGTGGGAGATAATAAATGCTCAAAAAAAACAAAACAGTCATTTGTTTGATCTCTCACTGCCTGCCAATGACAGAAATACAACCACTTAAAAACTGTGTTTTACAAACACAACAATGGGATATTGAGCTTGTCTGTTGGCAGGGCAACATATATCATTATTTTAACCATGCTTAAGTCATCATCAGTTGTGACTACCTGAGCGACGAGTGTGTCACATGCGAGGGCCAGACCGCATCCTGTGGCTGTTGTGGTCACATTAACAGTCTGAGGGAGACAAATGATGTTTTAGCAGAGCAATTACCAAACACTTATCTCTCACTGCTTCCTTCTTGGAGATATAGATATTGGATTTTCGATTAGATCAACTCCAAAGCACTCCTTGAAATAGGAAATAGTCTTGGTGTCCAAAAAACAGATATGACAAGATACAAAGACTTTAGATTTTTTCAGTGAAATGTATGAGGGTCATTAGCATCAGAAGGATTTTAACATTTTTAATATAATAATATATTTTACTATCAGAGATGTAATAACTGAAAGTAATGTCTTTAAAATAAAATAAAATGAAATAAAAATAAAAGTAAACTGACAGAAAATTATGGTACTAATATACAGTCCTTCAGGGTAGATAAGGTACAAAAGTGTGCATTTTCATTGTTCCTTTTAACAATGACAATAAAAAACTATTCTGTTATTCTGTTCTATTATTTGAAAGTACTGCTCCATTGGTAATCTTTTATACCTCTAAAGGAACAGTTTTTGCACTTTTTTTTTTTTTTTCCTGACAGCTCTGAATTACCGCAGAGGCCAAGGCATATCCAGCCAATTCAGCATTTCCTAGGTGACCGCAGAATATCGTAATGACGAATGGCAGTAGGAAGTTTAGGATCCTGGAGATGAGCTGTGGAAGATGAAAATGCAGACATCGACAGGGAAAATGAGCATACAAAAAAACAAACACACACACATACACACGTTCACAGATCATCATGTAAGAATTTGAACTCCAGATTATGCCCATCAAAACAAATATTAGTTTTGATATGAAAAAATACAAAACATAAATGTCATATATATGGAAAAATAATTCCACTTTTAAAATAAATACAAAAAATGAATCTATGCATTGTATATGTGTGGGTATATGTTTTATATGTGGGTATTTTTTAATTGGTTAATTTTATTTATTTATTTATTTATTTTTGGAGTACACAGACACCTAACTAAGATGATATAGAAGGATTACAAAAATTCTTTATCTAGAATTAATAACCGAAGACCACAGGAATTCAGTTTGACAGTCAGATAAGCACTCTTCACAACTATAAAACAGGAGCCATCATTTACATCGTCATCAATTATAAAATAACTATACTAACTCCAACACTAACTTAAGTTACAGGCATAGGTCAAAACCAAACATGCAACCCAGAACCAGTCTCAGCTGGCAAAGCTTTTGTATTTACAGTTTAAAGTGAGTTGCAGCACTTGGAGCACATGAGAGAGACATGGAACAAAGAGAGGACTCACCAGGGGCCCGGACAGGCGCAGGACGTGGTAGAGCTCCTCTCTGTAGGCCAGGGGAACCCAGCGACGCAAACAGCTGCAACGGAAGAGTTTAGAACTAGGTGCTGTTGCCTCGGTGATTTGTTCATGGCTTGCCAGGGGCCCGCAAGCCTCAGGCATCCCAGCTTTATCCATTCAGCCGTTGAGTGCAAGAAAATAAGAAAAAAGGATGAAGAGAGAGCAGGACAGAGAAAATAATAGGAACAATATAGGAATGAGACCCTCTCTGCAGCAGTGATTTTTCCAAAAATGTTGTTATCAGTCCATGGAGGCAGAAACAATCAAATCAAATAGTGCTGAGGCACCGATTAAGTAACCTGCTGCCTTTAGACCAGAGGGAGCCCAAGAGAGGCAGGTCACAAGCGAGCTCTTTATAATTCCCTGTATGGAGTACAGCAGCTCTGAGGGGGGCTGTAAGGGGCGGGTTAGCCTTTCATACTTCTTAAACGCAGCGGTAATCTTATCAGGAATGCCTGTGCAAATAACAGATTGCTGTTCCTTTGAGGACCCATGCTAGAGCATTGCTTTCTAAGTTGTCAATTTTCTTAACACAGCATAATGAGTGGGAAAAGCTTTACTTTGGGACAGATGATCCCTAAAGAGGCCTTTAACCTGTAAATTTGGAGTTAAGTAAAGTATATACTTGCTAAACCACGTCTAGACTGTTTAGGTTTGCATCCCACAAGGATAATATGTGTTAGCTTGTGCAAAGAGAATAATGTGTTTTAATGTTTGGCAAACTGACCTAAACCATTCAGACCACCTAAATATCACTATTTGTAATATTCTGGCACATTACCTCTTGGTAGCTTGCCATGGATCTCCAGCACGAGCAGTCATGGTTGGCATATCAAACGCAACCTTTGGTCATTAACTTGCCCGTTCGGTTAAACAGTAATGCTTAACCTCTGTCAACTTAAGTCTTGCACAACCTGTGCTGATTATTCACTAAACTAGACTATTTGTAACTAGTAAAAAAAGTGTGTTCAAATATTATTACAACTACGTTTTTGTTGCTGAACAAAGATTCATAATGTAATAAAGCAGTTTTTATTATTAATATTACATCTTAAGTATTTTTGAAAAAAGAAAAAGACAGAAATGTTAAATTATTGCATGTACAGAAACATATAATATTCTGCATTAAAAAAAAAAAAACATGTTAGGATCTAACGTAAAAAAAAATGTTTTCAAAAAGTCTTTATTTGTGAGTTTTAAGTCATGTAATGTACAGTATGTGTGTACATCTCTATGGGTAGTAAATTAAAAGAACCTTTAGCCTTTCTTGTGCAAGTTATCCATGTCTTATCTGATATGCAGTGAGAAATGCTGAAGACTGAAAGGTGGAATGGGAGGGGAATAGAAGAAATGAAAGTTACTAACATGCAATAAAACAGTTTATCTTCTCTTACACATGCATGCCACATACAGTATGCACAAATGCATACATACAGTACATTGTGTATTGTATGAACATTGACATGAATACAGTCACATTTTTAAGCAAAAACTGTCAACTATGTGTTTATGGATGTGTAATAATGTCTCTTCAGACAAGTTCTCAAATTTTTTCCTCTGAATTCTCATTCATCAACCTTTGAGGTTGTTTCGTTAACTGTATTATACAGTGCATATTGCCACTGTTCAAACATACATACAGTTTTATATGTTATGACAAAAAGACAAAGGTTCATGACAGCAATGACTCTTAAAGAATTATTACTCTTATAATGTTTCTGTTCTGTTTCAGCCATAATCAATAAAAAATTAACAAATACAGTGCGATTGGGCAATATACTGAAAGTGTGACAATCAGAAAGTTAAATTTAAAACTGACTTAAAGAGTTTAAAACACAAACAAACAAACAAACAAAAAAAAAACATGTTGACTTAAAGAGAAAGGGAATTATTAAAGAGGTCCCACTTTATATTAGGTGGCCTTAACTACTATGTACTTAAATCATTTAATCAAAATTAATCTTAAATTAATCATTTGGTACAATGCACTTATTGTGTACATACATGTTTTTACATTGTACTTATATTTTTAAAAATGCCTATATGTAATTACATCTGTAATTAATTTCTGTCATTACATTTATAATTACACTGTTGACCCATCCCTTACACCTAAACCCACCCTTAAACCTACCCATAACACCAAACCTGTCCCTAACCTTACCCGTATCCCACCTCAATAGAAGCAAAAGTGTTCTGCAATACAATATGAACACAATAAGTACATTGTACTTATTTTCTGATGTAAGTACATAGTAGTTAAGGCCACCTAATATAAAGTGTGACCATTAAAGATTCTGCACTATTTCTAGGTCACTAATCAAACAAGCAAATTACTGACACTTATCATGTGACTCTTTGTACAGAGGGACACATGTTCCTGCCTCCTTTGAAGATGCTCTTTATATCATTCTCAAATCATGATGGATAACTTGGTTTAACACAATCTTGTAACTGAACTTGTATAATTAATATAGACTTGTATTGTGTATAATCAAGTGCACTTGATCTTAGTATTATTTCTGTGTTTATATGTGTGTGTGTGTGTGTGTGTGTGTGTGTGAGAGAGAGAGAGAGAGAGAGAGAGAGAGAGAGAGAGAGAGAGAGCGAGAGAGAGCGATACATCAGTCAAAATGACATATTTTGGTGTCTGTAGGCTTAATCAAATAAACTGAAGGCAAAAACCTTGATGTCTATGGTTAAAATTATTGTCTGAACCTGTATATCTGTACATTTTAGCTACAATTTTAATTTGATCATTAACATCATTAGCTTACAGTGGTCAAACTAGGCCCTCTGGTGGATAATAATCTGCACCCGCCCATCGTTATATTATGTAAATCACATAATGCATCTTTTGTTTTCAAATTGGGGCAAAATGTGTAACCTACAACATGCACTAGAAAAAAGAATTGTTATATAATTTCATAACAGCTGTTAGCAACCAGATGGTTGAAACTGAATGAATAGTTATGCCATTATGTACAGTACAGAATGTTACTTAATATAACAGTATTTGTATCAGATTTGTATTACTGTATCATTATTTGCTGTACATGTCCATAATATCATTACCCTATGTCACATTCACTCAGCACAGATATCACATAACCACTAAAGGAATGTATGATTCATTTTGGGTTGGGACATATATTTTTAAATTTAATGCTTTTGGCATTGACATTCATTATAGAACATTAAATTTCTCTTATCACAAATGTTTTATGGCTGTGAGAGTATATCTTTATAGGATTTCTCTCTTTTCATCCTTCCCATTCCTTCTAGGAAGACTGAGATGACACTTAAAAGCCATTCAGCCTTTTTTTTCACAACATTAAAAGGTCTGTGACCGTGAGGGGAGGTGATTTCAATTCCTGTTGTGCTGTAAAGTGCTGTAAAGCGACATAATATAAAGCATTGGTGTGAAGACACAAGCCTCTCCAGACTTCACGCAACCTTTGGATTTGGCATTTTCCAGAGACCTGTCGCACAAAGCTTTGGTAAGTAAATGGTTCTTAAAAGGGGCTCTGAATTTCTGAGAACACAATTAAGAATGCATATATTCTCTTAATAAAATCATATGATTCAAGGACTTTGCAACTGGCAGAATTTATTAAAATCATAGTGTACACTGAAAAATGTTTATATATATATATATATATATACAGTGAAATTCAATAGGATTCAGTGTTGTTTAAGACCCCACCAACACTGAGTTTAAGATTATTTTCTTAAATAATTCTGGCAAAATATGAATTCAGTTGAAGAAAATTTCCATAAATCAGACTTTTCATACATTTTTTAGATGTCTTTTTGTCATTCAGAATATCTGGCAGACGCACAAAGATGAAAGTATCGGTTAGTGTTTCTCTGGTCCTGCTGTGCTTTGTCTGTCATGTAAAAGGTAATGTATTACTATGTGTTTTCAAAGCCTGATGCTTCCAAGGAGATCCAAATACTTCTTGTTCTAACATTTCACCAAAATTGTTCAGTATCAAAACAGAAAGAGTGTTTTAACCTGTAGAGTATTAACCTGAGTATTATTATAGGACATGTACGGGGTATTAACATACTGCAAAAGTTTTAGTTTGTTATGCCTGAATGAATTGCTCAATAATTAATTCTCTATAAACAGCAGTCACCGTTGAGTCATGTCCACTGTCCACCGGGAACTTGCTTCGGACAGAGGTTGAGAAAACTGTCACTCTGACTTGTATGACTGATAAAGGTATCGACCCATCCAACCAAAATGAATTGCAGTGGTTCCGCAATGGTGCCCGGGTGAACCTGGCAGAAGAAAACCGCTGGTCCCGGAGTAGTCTTTGTGTACAGCCTGTCACTAAAGAGGACAACGGAGCTGTCTTTATCTGTAAGCTGAAGGGTGATGCAAGTGTGAACAGCTCCATCGAGTTTGACGTCCAGTGTAAGTTTAATGTTTAGAATACTTGGGGAAATATAAGTAAACAAAAACATTTTGAAGGGTCAACTGGCAGGTTTGGGTTCCATTTCATTTCCGTTCGGCAGATTCAGCATGAACTCTACAAGGAATCTTTTTTCATTAAATGTACACTGTTGAACAAGTTAAGGAATCCAAGGTTATATCCATTTTTACAACTTCATTGCAATGACAATGGGCCTCCAAACCCTAAACAGTTTCACAGTTTAAACAATAAATTAAATGAGATATTGATGTAAGTGTTTTAAACTGACTGTAAACATTTAAATGGGCCTTGGATTGGAATCTGGAATAAGCAAAAAGAAACTGGAATGGAACTGAGCCAAACTCTTGTGATGAATATGCTGCTGCAATGTGCAGCTGGTGAAAAAATGTTGGTTTTTCACTTTGGATGTTGGCAAAACAAAATAGTTAGAATATAGAATAGAATTGAATAGAATAGAATTGTCAGGCACTGTTTTATTTTAAGCTTTGAATGCCATTATATTACAGATCCCCCAGACCTTAATGACACTAAGGAAGTATTTGTTGAAGAAACAAGTGATGTTGTTCTGTCCTGTGATGTCCGTGCCAACCCACCTGTAACTGTGGTTTGGAAAAAGGATGGGGAAGTTCTGGATCTGACCTCTGGCAATTACAAAACAACCAATAACGGCATTACTGCTCAGTTATCAATCACAAAAGCTAAGTGCGATGTACATCAAGGAACGTACATCTGCGAAGTAAATTCATCTGTCTATGGAATTATGGGCAGGACCTTTAATGTTACGGTTGAAGGTTTGTGGTCCTGTTTTATCCTTATTTGAACTTTGGCTTTTTGTACTCTGTTTTATTTTTATAAATTTATGTTCAATTATGTTCAATTTTTGAATTTTTGAAAGGTATATTTGATTTTCTTCTCTCTTAGATAAAGTGCTAAGGTTCCCTGTAGGACCCACAATTGCTGGAGTGGTGGTGGTTTTATGCACAATTGTATTCGCACTCATTTCTAGGAGGAATAAAATTATTAAGGTAAGTCAGCTTCATTTATGATTATCATCATGATAAAAATAAAGACAATGGACATGTTTAACATAAAAGTAGTGTATATAACAGATTGTTTTTAGCCTAAAACTATTGGAAACAATTATAAAGGTTTTGTCTTTTTGCTGTCCTATAGTGCATTAAATCAAATTGAACGTCTCCACATGGAAATTGAATTCTCAAGAATTCAAACCACAGCTATTTGAGATGGAGAGGATCAGACTGGAATGAAAATAACCATTACTGAACTGGCAAATAACACCACTATTAAATATAAATGAGTAATTCAAATACAAACATCTACTTTCATTCCTGCTTAGCCCCTTTGTTTTGTTATTGTTAAATTAGAATGTGAAAAGATGTCTGTTAAACAACCCATTATACCTGTGATTTTCCTTAGATGATTTCATTGTGTGTTTCTTCTCAGATTCCAATGTTATTGAGCAACTGCACTAAAAAAGACATTATACTTTGTCTCTGAGCCAGCAAAGACACTCCTAGATTGATGGCTGTGTTTGTTAGAGACACAGTAAAATAATCTCATTAAAGTGAATTGCAGGATATTTTACATTCTCAAGGGCAAGATTTTTATTGTATAATTTGGCCTCATAAATGTACCTAGAAGTCATTAACCTTTAACCATCCACTCAGATCACAAGTAATATGTGGTTGTAATCATAAAGAAATGTTCCATTCTATTCTAATAAGTTTAGGTAGGCTATTTTCACTGTTTGCTTTGTACATTGCATGTCAAGTTAAATGCTGAGACAAATAAAAATTAAATTATATTTCAGATTTGTTGGACACACCTAATTTGAGTTTTTCAGTTGGCTAGATCAGTGGTTCCCAACCCTGGTCCTGGAGGCACTCTAAAACTGTATATTTTGCATGTCTCCTTAATCAAGCACACCTGATTCAAGTCATCAGCTCATTAGTAGAGACTCCAAGACCTGAAATTGGTGTGTCAGAGAAAGGAGACAATGTGCAAAATGTGCAGTGTTGGGCAGGGGCGTAAATTTCATCTAACAATCGGGGGGGACAATAAACATAAAATTTCTCAAGAGCAGTTTTTGAAGGGGACACAAATAATACAACTAAAATTGTGATTGTAAGGATATGTATATACAGAGGAAAGCTACTACTATTAGTGTAGCATGGAGACTAAGGCGTTATTTTAAAAATGAGCTTTGTCACCCACGGTTACCACCCCAAACCAGATTAATAGGATCGAGTGCAGTGAGAGTGGAGAAAAAAATCATGGAGCCGAGCAGGCACGTGTAGAGGGGGGTGCGGTGGGTGCTTGAGCACCTGCCCCTTTTCCACTTGATGCCCAAAGTGCCCTTTTGTCAAGGCAATTATTATTATTTTTTTTGTAATTAAACGACCTTTTGTGAAGGCCTGCCCAATCTAACTATTAGTAAAATTAATTAATAATAATTTAGCAGTAAATAAAATTATCCACATGATGACCTTTCACCTGATGATCTCAACCGGGACGGTCCTTCACGTTCAGACACCTTTAGTAATGACAGGCGGACCAAGATGGCAGCCTGAGCAGACACCAACTTTCTTTATAGATGTTGCTAATAAGCTGTATGTAGCTATTTCGGTCTTACATTTGGTTACTACGATTTGTTGAATTATTGACGGTTGCTTTTTGCTTCACCATGGTTCATAAACGAAGACTTTCGGCTCACTCTGAAGCTAGAAATGCTAGCACTGGCGCATGCTTAACCGTTAGTGTTAGCTGTGGGCATTACTATGTTGCTTCTATGAGCGAGGAGGATTCATTTAGCCTCACCCAGTTAACGTTACGCCAAGCAAGTCACCAGCTGCTAAGAAAGAGGCCAGTGACAAACAATGCAAATGTTGATGTCTCGTCTCAGTTAGACAACATAACGCAGCTGATCAACTGCCGCTCGGACACAATAGAGCAAAAGATCTCTGACTTGAATGAAAAAGTGGATACTGTGACGTCTGAGTTGAAGTCCGTGGCAGCAAAGGTCATGTGCCTAGAGCAAGGCATGGATCAAGTTGAACGACCGATTAGCCAGATGCAAAGAGGAATGGATGATCTAGAAACCTACATGAGACGGCGCAACCTGAAGCTCATAAGGTATTCCGGAGGTGGCTGATGAAAACATCCATCTGGAAGTCATCAGGATTTGTCACACTGTGCTTCCCAGTGAAAAGGAAAAACTTCCAGAAGTTATTGATGCTGTTCATCGCCCCGGAAAACCACAACAGGGCAGCGGTGTTGGTAGGCCTAGAGCTACCATAATCCAGTTTTCTACACGCACCTTCAGAGATGCCATTTGGAAGGCAGCCAGAAATTCTTTTCTGCGTGACAAAGGTCAGCAGTTTAGGGAGGACTTCTCGAAAGGAGACCGCAAAAGAAGAATGAAGTTATGGCCGGAAGTTCAAAAGGCTCGAGCGGCTGGAAAAAAACGGCTTATTTTGTCGGAGCCAGAGCCTTTGTACAAGGGGAAGGTGAAATTACTCTCACCAGCTGATTTAAAATTGGACACTGTTTGCTTCGCTCTGAACTGACCTTTAATCGGTTGGAGTTACGTGTTTATATAACATGACAATTTTCTGACTTACCTTACTTTAATGGACGGAGCAGAAACTTTATCGGTGTTACCAATAATATATGTTTTTATTTTTTGAGCCAGAGAGGCTTATCTGCATTTAAAAGTCTTTATATGGTGCTATGTCACATTTGTGACCTTTTTGCCAAACTCACTTTCATATACCTACTTGTTTAAATAGGTTATATGTTTTTTTCTTTGTTCTTTCCTGTTTTAGAGTTAGTTGTTTATGTCACTTTTTATTATTTCTTTGAATGCCAGGGGTTTAAGAGAAAATGTCAAACGTAAGGCCTTGTTTTTGTTTACTAAAAGGTTTAATTTTGATTTTGTATTCTTTCAAGAATCTCATTCGGTTGCCTCTGATGTGAATTTTTGGCGTTCACAATCGGGCAATGATGTTTGGTTGTCTCATGGATCAGTACACTCAGCAAGGGTCTCTTGTCTGAAAAATAATTTTGGTGGTGAAGTTTTGCATTCAGAATGTGATGAAAACAGACAGTTCATTTGTTTAGTTTTAAGAAGTTTCAGTGTAATTTTTATAGTAGTTAATATTTATATAATAGTAAACCCGACAATGAGAAGTTATTATTGTTAGAGAAAAGCAACCAATTCTCACTCCCAAGGCGTCAAAAACTGAAGCATGGTCAAACGCCTTTCGTGTCACTATGAAGACGCCAAAAGTGCCCCTAGGCGTCAGTGTATGACAAAATAGGAACTCCATTGCTTTCAATTGCTTGCTTTATGCGTCAGGTCAATACACTTATGGAAAATGACAACACGTTATCCTCCGTTGTTTTCAGTTGTTTGTGGTTTGCATGCATTTGTAAAAAATAGAAATCATTTTATATACATTTAAACTTTTATTGGAGCACCTAACCCAGACCCTGGGTCACGAGACACACAAGAGCCAATAGCATGTCAGAACAGCACAACGCAATCGGTCACGAGACACATAAGAGCCAATAGCATTTCACAACCAAGGCTGACGTAAGGCTTCTTCTGGCGGCATTTTTTGAATTTGCGCATAGACTGCAGCACACAGGATGAGCTTAACGGCGGACAGAGACGTTGATCGCGTCTATTCCTCTCACAAATCAAATGTTTTGCCTCGGAAGACTTGGAATATTAATATTTTTTGAATAAATTATGACGGTAGTTGTATCTGCCTGTTATATCTTGTGTTTTATTGACAAATGGTAGGTTTAGGGGCAGGGGTTGGGTTATGTGCTAATAAATGTGTAAATAATGTAATATAAATAAAACTGTTGTGGCTGTTTACATTGAAAAATCACACCCCAACATATATGCAATAATGGCAATGTTATTACCCAATATATAATTTAATTATGACGAAAAAATTCCCAGTATGGCGTCGGCATATTGACGCCAAGGGTTTCCTATTTAAAGCAATGGAGGACCCTGCAAGTCGAAAAATGATGCTAAGGGGTACCTTGAGCGTCAAAAAGTGACGCCAAGTGGTCCTGACCAAGCTTCAATATGTGACGAGTTGGGTGTGAGAATGGGTTGGAGAAAAGACTTTATTGGCTATCCAAATGTCCTGATGCTTATTTAATTTTAGGAGGTGATTTCAATGTTGTTTTGAATGAATATATTGATAGATGTCCACCAGGACGACTCTCAAATTTAAACTCTAATTTATGAGCAGGTTTGATCTTATTGATGTATGGAGAGAAAAAAAAGTTTAGATGATATTGTGTACACTTGGTGTAATAAGGATGGCTCTAGACATTCCAGGATAGAATTTTGGCTTGTTCTAATAATTTTGATAAGAATAATATTCAAGTTTTTGATTGGGAATTATTACAATTTGAAATCGAAACATATCTGAGAAAATTTTGTAGTACAATAGCTAAATCACAGCGTCTCAAGAGAAAATTGTTGAAGAGATTTTATCTTTAACCAGCATTCCTACTGACAATTTATTGGATGAGCAGAGAGTGCGCCTAACGGAACTACAAAATAAGCATGGAGAGCATGGAGAGCAGATGTCTGCTTATTTTTTCAAACTTGAAAAGTCTAGGGCTAAATTCAATTATATTTCCAAAATGATCTATCACAGATAACTTTGATACAATTCATAGTTTTTGCTATAATTACTACTCTAACTTATACACATCCAAATTTAGTGAGCTTAGTATGTCAAGTTTTTGTAAGCATTTAGAGAATGTAAATATAATTAGTCAAGAGGACCAAATATTATGTGATTCCCCAATTACTATTGCTGAAATTAAGGATGCGATTGAATGTCTGAAATGTAATAAATCACCAGGTAGTGATGGAATTACTGCTGAATTCTATGAGCAGTTTTCGGAGATTCTCATCCCGTCCCTTTTTGAAGTGTATTCTGAAAGTTTAAAGTGCTCTGAACTTCCTACAACTATGACTCAAGGTGTAATCTGTCTAATTCCTAAACCTAAGAAAGATTTACTGCTTATTGATAATTGGAGACCCATTAGTTTGTTGAATAATGATTACAAAGTATTTGCTCTTATTTTTGCCCAAAGATTTAAATTAGTATTAGATTCAATAATTGATGAAAATCAATCTTGGTTTATGAGAAAAAGACATACAGTATATTTAATAATATCAGACTTATTTTTGATCTTATTGATTACTCTGATCTCATTAAAGAAGATAGTTTTATATTGTTTTTAGTTCTTTTAAAAGCCTTTGATACCGTCGAGCATCCTTTTATTTTTTTATTGTTTAGAATGCTTTGGGTTTGGACCCTATTTCAGCAATGCCATGAAAACTCTTTATGTGGGTGGCAATAGTTCAGTAAAATTAAATCAAGGCACCACACAAAGATTTTATCTGAAAAGAGGTGTGTGAGGCAAGGATGCCCAGTTTCAGTTTATCTTTTTCTTATAGTTGCTCAGGTGTTTAGTCATTTTATTAAATCATGTGAGTTAGAAGGAATTCAAGTTGAAGGGAGAAGTGTCTTAATAAGTCAGTTGGCCGATGACACAGCTCTTTTTAAAAAAAAAAATGCTTGCCAAATTCAGTCGGCTATCAAAATTATTGAATTTTTTTCTGGTGTCTCGGGTCTTACAAAAATGTGAATTGTTTGCATTGAAGAGTTGTCATAACAAATCCATTTGTAATATTCCTGTAAACAAAGAATGCTCCAATTTATTTAGGTATGACTATTTCCAAAGATGAACGGGACAGAATCTCACTAAATTTTAATCCTGTGATCAAAAAAGTAAAGAGCAGATTTAATATTTGGTTATGGAGGGATTTGTCTCTTAAAGGTTGTGCTCTGCTGGCTAAGGCGGAAGGTATTTCTAGGCTTACTTATTGCTTCCTCTATTCATTATTCATTGATTACAAAATTGAAAAACTGCCTGTTAAATTGTAAGCTTTTCACAGGCAAGTACTTTTGGGGTGGAAGTTAATTTACAAGCACAATTTTTCTCCACATCAGTACACAAGATTATATTTATGAAAACCTGGTTTGATAAAGGTATTTCATACCCTAAACATGCTTCTTTACTTCACCCTGCTGACACTTTCTGTGGCAGAATTAGTTTTTCATCTAGCAAAAAGAATAATAATAAGGCTGTACGTTTATTGTTTCAAAAAGAATTTGTTAGAAAACCAAGTGCTATTTTCTATTGGTCTAAGTTTATTGGAAATATTAACTGGAGGAAAGTTTGGGTATTACCTAATAAATATCTCATTACAAATAAAATTAAAGAAATTTCATTTAAGATACTGCATAAATGTTACCCTGCTAAACATTTTTTAACCAGATTTACTGAAGATATAGAATTGTAAATTGTTCATTCTGTTCATTACACCCAGAAACGGTTCCTCATATTTTATTTTGGCATTTTCAATATACAAAGAGGTTATGGTGGGAGGTTTCTAGATTTATAAATGACGAACTGTTTTGCAACTTTCTTTTACTATATGAACATGTAATATTTTTTTTTTTTTAAACTATGACAAGAAGTTTGAAAATGAGGCTTACATAATCAATCTCTTGATTATACTTAAGTTTCATATTCATCGTTGTAAATTCAGCAATTGGAAACCTCTTTTTTCTGTGGTATTTAAGGAATTAGATATCTATTTAAGCACCATTAAGGAGAGTACAAGCAAAAAAGCTGTAAAAACTGTGTATTTATTTGGTATATTTAAGTTATTGTGATTTAGCAGGGCCTTTCATTTGTTGGTTTTATATATTCACGTATAGTTAATATGTATTTTTAATGTATACCATTGGCACGTTTGTTTTGTATTTGTTGTTCAAGCATTAATAAAGAAAGAAAGAAAGAAAGAAAGAAAGAAAGAAAGAAAGAAAGAAAGAAAGAAAAAAGGGTCACACTTTATATTAGGTGGCCTTAACTACTATGTACTTACATTAAAAAATAAGTACAATGTACTTATTTTGTTCATATTGTATTGCAAAAAACTATTGCTGCTATTGAGGTGGGATACGGGTAAGGTTAGGGACAGGTTTGGTGGTATGGGTAAGTTTAAGGGTGGGTTAAGGTGTATGGGATGGGTCAACAGTGTAACTATAAATGTAATTACAGAAATTAATTACAGATGTAATTACATATAGGTATTTTTAAAAATGTAAGTACAATGTAAAAACATATATGTACACAATAAGTACATTGTACCAAATTATTAATTCAAATGTAAGTACATAGTAGTTAAGGCTACCTAATATAAAGTGGGACCGAAAAAAGACACCTTTAATAATTTAGGGTACTACCAGGATGCCTTCAATAATGTCCGTGACTGCTGTAGCGTCAGAACGAGTCAGACAAAACTAAGATTTGACCAGAACATCGAAACATGAGAAGCCGAAATTCCGGAGAGGCCCAAGACAACAGGACAACGTCGTAAAGATTCCTATCTCCAACTTCTGGAGCAAGCCTAACCAACAAGACTCTTTCACAGAACAGCTCGCAACATTAAGACAAAAGAACACTTTGATAAGTGTTCTATGCAGGAAGGAGATCTTCAAATTTGGGGTAAATAGTCAAGATTAATGATCAAAGAGATGGCCACCACATGGCGTTCCACAAGAGAAATCACGAGCTTCTTCAGATTGACTTCTCCCCCACACATAGAAGACAAAGAACCAGACTGAAATTCCTTTCCAAAGAACATGTCTTTTGGTCTCCACAGAGACTTTCTTTTTCATATGCACATAAAACCATCCTAAAAGGACATTGCTAGGCATAACACTATATTATGTATGTAACCACATATTAGATTATCATGTTTTAAGCACATATGATGTATGTCTTTCTAATAACTATTGAATGACTTTAAGGTTAGTCGTGTTTGGTATGTATGAGCTTGACATTTCTAGCTTGAAATGTTTCTTTCAATTAATTCTGTGTCAAATGTATCATATTCTGGTTATAGAAATCATGTCCAAAAGTATACTTTGCAAGAGTGTGTAAAATTCAGACCATGTGACTGATAACATGCTGATTTATGATGGAAGGAACAACCCTAGCTAAGATAATAGCCTATCTAATTGGTCAAGACACCAAATGGGATGTGTCCCAAAAGCCGAGTTTAAGAACTCAGGACACCATCAAATCTTTCTCTTTTTCCTCTCTCGTCCTTCTTCTTCTTCTCGCCACCGCGTTTTGACGCTGTTTTAGCACTCTTTGAGTGTGCTCTGGCCTACAGGCCAGTTGCTACTTAACATCACGTTGAGAAGAAAAACCACCTACTCTCGTTACTCATTTTATTCTTTCACTTTAGCTTCTTTTCTTTCCGTTGAGTCTCGTGTTCAAAGTTAAGTTTGCCGCAAAGTCCAGCTCCGACTGCACCCGCTTCAAACTTCAACCAGCAACGGACTCCAAGACCATCCTCAGCCAACGCCCAACCATTGGCTTCCCAAGACATCACTTCAAAGACTACTGAACTTCCAGCCAATCACCAACTCGGGAAAACCCCTTTCCTGCAACGACGACGACAGAAGGGAATCCCTGTAACACAAGGCAACGCAAGTAAAACAACTCCAGATTCTAACTGAACTGGTGCATTTAATATAAATTTTAGCCTCATTGAGAAACTCAATGCGAGGGTTAATTAAGTGATTGATCTATGCGATGTTCAGGTCTATGCGATAGCACATATTGCTGTAAACCTGGGATTTCACATTCTCATTCTCTAAACTCATCCTTTCTCTCTTTCTGCAACGTGTGAATGTGTGAATGCGTGTGTTCATGTTAGATTAGCTTATGTCTTAGGTTTATATAAATAAAGTCTTATTTATATTTAAAAGAGAAGTATCTTGTGTTTTGTGCTTACAAGTTAATGTCTTAATCTGCTGATCTTGTTACTGTGCTTATTAATAGTGTTTTCACTATATTTTGGATTTCAATATCCAGTGCAGAATTAATGTTATACGGCTCGTTCAGTGAATCGCTGCCAACTCAGTGATCAGCCGCAAAACAGTGATTCTGTTCAAATTCCCTGTAAAATCATAAATGATTCCCTTTGAGCTAAATTAAATTATATTTATGTATCAAACCCTACATATATATTGGTGGAGAATGCGGGCAGATTAATCTAAATTGTGAGCATAAACCAAGTTATTTAATCTTTTCCATTGCTGTGGATGAGAGATGAGACGCTTCTGAGCCGAGACTAGGGGGTGTGTGTGTGTGTGTGTGTGTGTGTGTGTGTGTGACGTCAGCAGCGCGCGCCTGCTTGAATGAATGAACACCGAGAAGGCTGTAACTCGAGTCTGCCTCTTCATTGTTGAACTGCAGTAAGTGAACTTAAAGTTATCTGAGATCGTACAATAAGGTTGAAATTGAGCGTATTCCTCTTTTCTGTAATGCCTTGTTTTATAGCTGAATTGATGTCCTGCGTGTTCCAGGTCATTCAATAGTTATACTCCTGAATCTCAGTCAATGTTTGCTGAATGGAGCTAAACTGCAATAGTTAAAAGGTAAATAAATCGGTGGATAAAGAATAGTTTTGAGCGTGTTTCTCAATTCTATCTGATCAAAGCTTTATTATTCATAGTTTGATTTTCAGTGCGTGTTCCATTGTCAGATCATCTATGCTATAAGCTTCATAAAGTTAAAGTTAACTTTGTGCCAACAGCGAAGAAAACCTGTTGTTTACGTGTCCAGAGAAACTGGCACAGGCTTTTATGATCCGATCACTGTTTTCCTCAACTGCAGCACGAAGCGGCGATTTGAATAAAGTTTAAAATCAAACTCTGAACGAACTGAGAGTTTAAGCGCCACATCGCAGAACCAACTAAAAGCGGTGTTGTTATTTGTACAGTGTTGAAATACGCCGACATTTCATGTAACATGCCTAACTGTAACTGCATTAACTGTATGTAATCTAGTCCACTAGAGTTTGTTTTAGTTGCCACAGTTACTTGCATTACACGGAAGTCTTAACCTACTTCCGGAGCAACTCTGAACTGCGCACGCGCAGCACATTGATGCTATTGTAAACAAACTCCATACTGTTGCTAACGAAACGGTTGTGTTTACATTGAAGCCTATGCTAAAGCCATTAGCCTCAAAGGTTAGAAGTTAGCATTAGCATCCAGTGGTTGAATACAGTGTGTGTTTGAAAAGCTAAAGTGGTTTAACCCTTTAAACATCTAAACTAATACACTTGTTGGTCTTTCTCTTTCTTATTTCTCTAATTTCTCACTTCTTACCACTTATTTGCATTTTACTAGAAAGAGAAATACTACTATTTCACAATTATTAATTGTGCCAAATTCAAAATTTAATTAAAACATTAAATTTATTTGGAATCATTCAAAATTTCCCCCTCAGATCATTTCATATGATCATTACTTCTAGTATTCTCTTTTGGGCCAAATCATTTTAGGTACAAATAAGTCTTGAACTTTGAAGGTTTAAGTAAACTTATTCCACCTAATTGATTTATTACCCATCTCAATAGATTCTATTCAGACTACATACTCATTATTTTATTGCGTTTTACCCCTCTTTCTTCCTGTTTTGGTTATACACTTAGCCACTATTTTTAGTTACTAAAACTAAAGACTTATTTCCTCCTTTATTTAATTTCATTTTTGCTTATTTTACCCATTTATTACTTTTCAAGTTTACTTTGTCCTACCATTCTCTTTCCTCTGTGTATCCTAGCTTGGGGACGACACACCTGAGCCTTAATAGGAGACATTGTTATCCCTCACTACGAGTGCAAATAAATTAGAGAGACAAATCTCTTTTACCCAAAATTTATTTATTTGTTATTAGTTGTGCAGCAACTGAAAATAACGCTCTACTCGTAGTTGGGCATAACAGCATGCTAGTGGACCCGATCCACTTAATCTACTGTCTCTCTCCTGTTCTCTCCTGCTTTCTTCACTCTTCACTTTTCACATTTGTAGGCACCTGTAAGAACCATCAATCAATTCTAAGTGAATGAAATACACAATCCTGTCAAAAGGAGATCATCCTTACGAATTTGATTGTAATCAAACACTCTTTCGTTCTTCCTAGCCTCCCCACATTTGAAAATGCAATCCAAATTTTAACATCTCATCCAACGCTGAGATCAATTTAATAGAGATAAGTTTTGGGCAACCATTGCCTTTGCAGCCTCCCTGGTGAGCGGTCCAACTGTAAGGTGTATGTTGTCAATCCTGTCAGACTAAGAAAGAGATATCAGAATTATTATTATATTCATTTGTCTAAAACAGAGATTTAATAATATTGTTTGCCTCCTTGATAACATTTAATTGAAAAAAAAATATATATAATAATAATGTTCCTCATTTGAAAAAAAAAAAGGAAATTGTTTCTTTAATTGAATTTGTTTTTCACCTTTTTTCTCTCTTTTCCCTCTTCCTCATTAGAAGTGATGAAGTCTTCACATCTCTAGTCTACCTAGATACCCTGAGACCAACACAGTCATCACCACACTACACTAGTGGTTCAAAATCACTGACACAACACTTAGTTGTCCCACCACACATAGGCTTCTACTCCACACAGATCTGTGTCAGTCTCTCTTCTCCCCAGCGTGCTAACATGCCGCAGACTGCAGCCCCCTTTGCCCAAGGGGAAGATGGGAACACTTGGCTGAGAGGCACGACAGACAGCCTCACCTCCAAGACCCTTGAACTGTTATTACTTTTAATAATAATCCTAATTCTGAGAAGATTTCTGACACAAGATTCGAGCCAGAACACCAACCACGATCAAAATCACCAGCTCCCTAAGCTATGCCTTCACGACCCAGCTGAACCTGAGCGACAAGCACATCACCCATCAAGAGGAGCTGACATGTGCTCAACGCCGCATAGACAAGCTGGAAGTGAAAGTTCAAAATCAACTCAAAACACCCAACGAGAGGGAGCAGGAAACAACGGAACAAGTTTAGGAGCTCCAAGCAGCCCTGACAGCAGCTCAGCTTGACCAACAACATGCAAAAGCTGCCCAGAAATACCTGGTAATCAGGCTCCAGTATGCCGAACAGCTACTAGAGAAAGCTAAGAATGACATCAGCAACAAGAACGCCGAAATCAGTTCCTTGAAAGACAACCTTGAAAGGTACAGAACTGAAATGGACAATCTGACCCAACAACTAGACGATACCAACTATGAGCTCTATATGGTCAGAAAAGAACTCAAACATGCTTATGAGCAGAAACAAGAGCCAAGGCAAGAGAAACATCTCTCAGCCTCACCACTGCTGAGCAGAGCCGAGTCCTACGTCCAAGAACTGGCATGCAACGAAAGAAGCGAAGGGCCACAACCCAAAACCTCACCTGCCTTCGCCACAGAACTCTTTCCTGTCAACGAAAGAAAACCTCCCATCCAAGCAGACCTTGGAGCTGCACTTGGGATGACCGTCAAAGACCTCGACAAGTTGTCTAAAAACATCAGCAAGTTCAACCCGAACTCCACAGAGGGCCACACCATCGAGGCTCATCTGCAAGATATCGACTTTTATCTAGAAATGAGACCTCATGTGACTGACAGAGACAGGTTGTACCTCCTTAGAGCAACATCCAGTCCCGAGGTACGAAACTTCCTAGATCGACAGCCCAGTCGAATGAAGTCAGACTACCAGCTACTTCGTGAGGTCCTGATTAAAGAATTTACAGACCCAGAATCCGAACATGGACTGTTAACTGCCTTGGAAACCAGACAAGGTTGACACGAGACTCCACAAGCTTACTACAACCGACTCCGACAAGCTTACTTTGGTGCACGCAACGAACCTAACCTTGAAGAGGATGTGAACTTCAAAAGTCTCTTCCTAAAAAATCTGCACCCTGGAGTCAGCCACCATCTAGGCGTCATGGCCTGTCCACGCTCCATGACCACCCAACAGTTGCGTGACCTAACACAGAACGCCTACAACAAGCAGAAGATGGCCTCAAAGAAATGTAACAAAACCTCCACACTCTTGAACTCTGTCACTAAAGACTCTAACCTTGCACTGGACGACACCCAGTTGCATCACAACACCAGAATCCTCCATCAAGAGCACAGAGAACGTGACCCCCAATCTACGACAGCTATCAGCCCAACCGCTGGAAAAATCCATGGGACAAGCCACGCTTCTCAAGAAACCCAAAAGATCAGACATCCAAAGGTAATCGCCTGACTCATCCAAGAGCAACTCGTGTGGGTAAGCGACAACGAAACCCACCTCAGCACCACTCAGACATGCACAGTGCTGAGTACACACAAGAACAAGACAGCTTACCATCAGAAGACATGGAACAAGTCATGAGACAACTGAAAGAGTTCCTTCAAGATAAGCTGAACACGGATGACTACAAAATTGAGTCATGCTCGCTGTGACCAACGACAGAATGGAAGGCCGGTGATCACATGGTATACCACCATATCAGAGATGACAAGCACCTGTCCAACAACCACCCAGAACGAGCAACTCTCTCACGGCCAACTGTTGATGAAAACTGAGGTACCAGAGAACATCACCTCACTAACAAACTGGTAAATGATCTCCAACTCCAAGAACCACATTCCTGTCTGTGCAACAGCAATCACCAAAGCACAGAAGGTCAGAAAGTCTGCCACATCCAGAAGGCAGCACGACAGGAATGCAACATAGGAGACGAAGTTTGCATCCCAGCTTCACACGGCCATGCCAAACTACCTCCGACTGTCTGCTAAAGAACTTCCTGCCTTTCTGGACTGACCCCCATTAGATCATGGACACGCCCTCATCCAAGCCAAGGATGCAGAGAGCCCGTCTTCACTGACATACCCAAAAAGGGGGGAGACAACACAGACTGAAACAGATCTGACCACACCTACACTACACCAGTAACACAAACAACATTACCTACACCCAGAGGTAACCACATCTACTGACAACACATTTAACAAACATATTCTTCCCACAAGTAGAATATCCGAATTTTAGCGCAACATAAAGTTACATACACCACCACAGTAGCTTTGTTTGTTTTGTTCTTCTTTTACCTATTGTGACGGGAGGAGCCAACGACAGACACAGTGGGTGTGGCGTCAGGCCTCGGAGAGGTTTTTATTGAACAAAAATAATAAAAGGAAGTGTCCAGGGGGAAAAAGTGTCCAAAGAAGGGGGGGATCTGGTGTCCTCGATGTGCTGCGGGGCTCGTGAAGGAGGGCAGTGTTCCAAAAGGGAAGGGTCCAGGCAAGGGGCGGAGTCAGGTGGCCGCACACGCTCCCGCGGTCCGGGGCACGAGGGGCGGCGGCTTCTCTGGAGCGGCGGCTCTTCCTGTGCCACTTACTGGCCCATTGGCGGGATGGACGGCCCGGCATCCTGGCCCGACGGCCGTTATACGGGTGCGGCTTGCACGATGACCCTTGGAGGTTCCGCGACTCACATCCTCGGCGGCGCGATGTCCCTCGACGCACCCTTCCTGGACCCACGAGGACACCAGCGTGCATGCACGGGGGAAGAGACCGGTCTCCCGAGGAGAGGCGCGCTCGGCATTTAAAGGCGGCGGTGATGAGGCTTAATTCAGTCCAGCTGTGCCTCATCACACGCCGCCAGCCCACATTAGTCCCACGCCCCTCCTCTCATCCACCCACTCCAGTCGGGAGCCTGGTGAAGGGCGGCGAATAAGGGACGGGGTGGTGATGATGATGAGGGGGAGGGCCGTCGATCCGTCACACTATCCTTTTCCTTCCCCTCTTTCTTTAGTAGGTGAAAAATCTAGACACCCTGCAAGGGTCAAAGGTCTGATATTAGGATTGACTCACCACACCTAATATCCGCAAGCCACTCTAAACCGAATGGAAGCCAGAGAGCTCCACGCACGATAGGTCAATTCATTTTACCACAAATGATGTCACTAGAAACTAAAGGTGAACATTCTTAAGTTGAGACAACTTAGAAGAAACAAACAAATCTAATCACAAAATTTGATTGAAGAATCAACGTACTAAACTAAATTAGAACAACAATTTCCAAAATTGAACTAAAACTATTCAGTTTACCAAACTAGATTGACCAATTGAATATAACCGCCTGTACCCGAATAACCTGATGCCCTGCACCAGTACAGTAACTGTCATGGAGGTGTTGTCTTGTTGTTTGCTGTGTTTGTGTCTGCTTCTTCTGCCTCTGTTTATCCAGTGCTTGCCGATGTCTCCAACTCGACACATCGCCAATCAAGGGGGGTATGTAGCGTCAGAACGAGTCAGACAAAACTAAGATTCGATCAGAACATCGAAACATGAGAAGCCGAAATCCCGGAGAGGCCCAAGACAACAGGACAACGTCGTAAAGATTCCTATCTCCGACTTCTGGAGCAAGCCTAACCAACAAGACTCTTTCACAGAACAGCTCGCAACATTAAGACAAAAGAACACTTATTGATAAGTGTTCTACGCAGGAAGGAGATCGTCAAATTTGGGGTAAATAGTCAAGATTAATGATCAAAGAGATGGCCACCACATGGCGTTCCACAAGAGAAATCACGAGCTTCTTCAGATTGACTTCGCCCCCACACATACAAGACAAAGACTGAGACTGAAATTCCTGTCCAAAGAACATGTCTTTTGGTCTCCACAGAGACTTTCTTTTTCATATGCACATAAAACCATCCTAAAAGGACAATGCTAGGCATAACACTATATTATGTATGTAACCACATATTAGACTATCATGTTTTAAGCACATATTATGTATGTCTTTCTAATAACTATTGAATGACTTTAAGGTTAGTCGTGTTTGGTATGTATGAGCTTGACATTTCTAGCTTGAAATGTTTCTTTCAATTAATTCTGTGTCAAATGTATCATATTCTGGTTATAGAAATCATGTCCAAAAGTATACTTTGCAAGAGTGTGTAAAATTCAGACCATTTGACTGATAACATGCTGATTTATGATGGAAGGAACAACCCTAGCTAAGATAATAGCCTATCTAATTGGTCAAGACACCAAATGGGATGTGTCCCAAAAGCCGAGTTTAAGAACTCAGGACACCATCAAATCTTTCTCTTTTTCCTCTCTCGTCCTTCTTCTTCTTCTCGCCACCGCGTTTTGACGTTGTTTTAGCGCTCTTTGAGCGTGCTCTGGCCTACAGGCCAGTTGCTACTTGTTAGTGAGGCTTAGAAGGACTGTATTTAAGTTCTAATGCCGGGTCGTATTTGTGTGGTAATCACTCCCGGGTGTCGGTCAGGACACAGGAACCATACCAATTACTGAATTGAGGGTTTTAATGAACAGTTGAAGTAGGCATGGGCAAACAGTCTTTCAGTTGGCTTTATAATATAGGTGTGTGTGTGTGTGTGTGTGTGTGTGTGTGTGTGTGTGTGTGTGTGTGTGTGTGTGTGTGTGTGTGTGAAATTAAACAAATAAAAAATATAAGTAACAGCATTATGAAATTCGTATCCATACACATTCATCCAATATCTAAACAGTACTAAACTAAACTGTAATATGTGCGATTAATTACTAGTATGGTCAAAGCAATAATAACTGCCGCGAAACACTGTCACATGTACGGAAACGTGATTAAATATAAAGTGCGTCACAGATTATAATGAACATTACCGATTAAACTACTTAAAGTATTCACCTATACAATATACAATATAACACAAATGCCTTCGTTCACCAGGTAGACATAATATACACTGCGTGCATAAGTTAACAAGAATAAATGATATGAATCTACCAGTGCGTCATCTAAATACTGGCCATAAATCACAGATAGCACACAAACACTATAATCTTAATTATTAAATAGGAAATGAAAATACAACTTACTATATGGCATAGACGCACACAATATACTAAAGTAAATCCCTGAATAGCGTGAATACTCTCCTCTGCACAGCCTCACGCACTGCACTTGCCTTCTCTTCTTGCTCGGTTCTGCACACAATGGAGCGCTGCTCGTCGCTTATTGCGTGCACTCCGGTTGTGTTCAAGCACGTCAGTATGCGCACAGGGGTTGCGCATATGCGATTATTCAGTTATCTGCGCGGCCTTTCTTACACTACTTAACACCACGATGAGAAGAAAAACCACCTAGTCTCGTTACTCATTTTATTCTTTCACTTTAGCTTCTTTTCTTTCCGTTGAGTCTCGTGTTCAAAGTTAAGTTTGCCGCAAAGTCCAGCTCCGACTGCACCTGCTTCAAACTTCAACCAGCAACGGACTCCAAGACCATCCTCAGCCAACGCCCAACCATTGGCTTCCCAAGACATCACTTCAAAGACTACTGAACTTCCAGCCAATCACCAATTTGGGAAAACCCCTTTCCTGCAACGACGACGACAGAAGGGAATCCCTGTAACACAAGGCAACGCAAGTAAAACAACTCCAGATTCTAACTGAACTGGTGCATTTAATATAAATTTTAGCCTCATTGAGAAACTCAATGTGAGGGTTAATTAAGAGATTGATGGTTTGTTCAGGTCTATGTGATATCACATATTGCTGTAAACTTGGGATTTCACATTCTCATTCTCTAAACTCATCCTTTCTCTCTTTCTGCAACATGTGAATGTGTGAATGCGTGTGTTCATGTTAGATTAGCTTATGTCTTAGGTTTATATAAATAAAGTCTTATTTATATTTAAAAGAGAAGTATCTTGTGTTTTGTGCTTATAAGTTAATGTCTTAATCTGCTGATCTTGTTACTGTGCTTATTAATAGTGTTTTCACTATATTTTGGATTTCAATATCCAGTGCAGAATTAATGTTATACGGCTCGTTCAGTGAATCGCTGCCGACTCAGTGATCAGCCGCAAAACAGTGATTCTGTTCAAATTCCCTGTAAAATCATAAATGATTCCCTTTGAGTTAAATTATATTTATGTATCAAACCCTACACTGCCGCTAAGTGTTCTCAGCGGAGTTGTGTGCTTGTAAACTTATATTATTGAATTATTATTATTTTACGAGAAGGGCGTGAAGAGATCATAAACAGCTGTTGTTTATGTGGCGGAACGCTAAGGGATTAGAAATTTAGCATGACTACGCCACCCTGGGTCTAGCCAGGGAACTATAATGAATAGAATTTAGTTTTAGGCAACACAGGTCAGCTCACGATAAACTGGCAGGAGACGTGGATAAAAAAATAATTTTTATTACAATTTAAGAAAAGAGTTTGTTACAAAACGGGGAAGAATAATCGCTGAGCACAACAGTTCACATATAAAAGACTGAATTCAACACTACACAAAATACAACTATAGATGACCTGATTCATCAAGGACCTCCAATGATCAAGGTACAGGACCCAAGGTTTGACAGCAGGGCATAAGGGCACAATCGGCCTACACAGCAAAACACCCTCCACTTATACCTGTGACACACACACACACACACAACACACACAACACACACAACCACTCCAGCCAGCACTCGTGAAAGAAACAGCAACACCAGGACTCCACCCCTGCCTTAGGCACTCAGCTCCTGTAACAAGCAGAAATCAGGTTATACACTTAAACAAACGAACAGTCACATTAAATCACAGATAGCTTACAATAAGAAAAGCTGCCCATCCACACAACGGGCCCACAGATAGATGATAATAAAAATAATAATAATAATAAATTTGTTAAACACCAACTCAGCCAAAAAGCACAAACATCAGGAAACTCACAAAATCAACATGGCAATACAACCATGAATAACACTTACAAAACAAACTAAAGTAAGAGTACAACAACAAAAGGTAAATGGAGCAAAATAAGACCAAAGTCAGGTTAAACGCTCACAACAAGCAAACACGATTCATAAAGGTGTCCAATCAGTTGCTTACAAATCAGGAAAAAGGAAAAAAAAAGAAAAAGTTTATCATTTAAGAAACACACACACACACACATTCTCTCTGAGGCTTCAACAACCACAAAAGAAATACAAAACGACTAACCAAAACAAAGCAACAGCGTCTCCAGATGATAGATCCCACGTAGCACCAACAACAGGAGAGCTAGAGCACATGTAGCGATGCCACTAATCTGTCGTGCGCGTTAGTTCTGAAGTCCAATCAGTCAGGCAGACAACCAATATGCTGGGAAGCTGAATGCTCGTTCAGTCTATCTGGGAGACAATGGGTTTGACGGAGGGACAAAACGCGTCCGTAATGTTATGTGAACACCAGTACCCGTCGCGCTGAAACGGTCTTGCTCAGACTCTGCAGCGGGACAACCTCAGCCAGACACAGGTTCTCTTCCAACATGCCACTCTGGGTGACGACTAAATATGACGCAGAAAGCAAGGGCGTGACTCATCACCCCATACTACCCTACCCACGAATTTATAGATCCGCTCACTGTCCGATGATAGGACAATAAATGAGCAACCAGCCAATCAAATTTAAACAGGAAGAGCTTCACTAATCCTGCCACATTTATATATTGCTGTGTGTAGCCTGCAGCAAGGGGCTACAATATTTTTGTTCAATGTTTTCCTAATGACAATTTTATGATTGGTTTATTAAGGCTACTACAAACACCTTTTTCCCATTTTTATCACAGAATAATTCAGGAAACATATTTCATGGTTTCTATAATAAATGCTATGTTAATCAGTAGCCTACTGCATTTTTCATATAGTTTATTTATTTATTACCTGGAGATAACTTGAAAAACACAAATAAACCATATATTATCGCAATCGTGTGTTTATTGTCTTCATGTTTCATCAGTAAAAACGTTTCTGCTTTTTATTCAGCTCAGCTACACCAATAGCCGTGTGCCTTTGTCCATATTAGGGATTTCCTGCACTTCATAAATTTCTGTGCGAGAGCGCCCTCTGGTTTCGAGTATGAATGTTCAGCTCTCCTGATATTCACTTCTTCTCATTTTGGATACGAATAAAACGTCAGGTTATGTCTCTTTTAATTTAAATCTAGAAACCTCTATGTGAAAACACCTGCTCGACATCGAATAAAGTGTGGGGGACGAATTTACATTTGATTAAAATTAATATTAAAAATGCAGCTAACGTAGTTCTACACAGCGATATCAACAAAGGTGCTTGATCTCTTTCGCTCTTCCCGTTTAATTGGGAAAAGTTTAAAGCGCGTCGAGGTGTCTTGTCTTTTTTATGTTATCTGACTAAAAACTTCATACTTTGAACTATTATTATTACAGTATTTATTTAAAAAAAAACGTAGAGTGCCTGAAAAATAATAATCAAAACACTGATAAAAACAGGTTTATACTGATTTTATCGTCCTCCGAATTATACTTATCAATCCTGTTTTGATAATCATCATCATTCAAAAAATGAATAAATTCAGAACACGAATAGAATCCTATTTTAAATAAGACAGGACTTTTTTTCTACAACAACAACAGTAGTGTTTACAAAAGCAAAACCATACCCTGTAAACTCAACAACAACAACAACAATAATAATAATAATAATAATAATAATGATATAATTCCAGAGTAATTAAGAGATGCAAAAAATGTCTTTAACATTTAAACTTAAAATGGTCTTTTCTGTTCTGTCTTTCTTTTTCAAACCTGCGTGATGGCATTTGCTGCTGTATCAATACAAGTAAAGTCAAGTCACCTTTATTTATATAGCACTTTTAACAAAACAGATTGTGTCAAAGCAACTTTCCAATATCAAAATAGGAAAATAGTGTCAATAATGTAAAATGACAAGATTAAACACTCAATTTTCAGTTAAAGGCATTTCATTATTGAATTCAATGATGTCATTGTCCAGCTCAGTTCAGTTTAATTAGTATCTGTGCAATCAAGTCGACGATATCGCTGGAAATTAAGTGTCCCCAACTGAGCAAGCCAGAGGCAACAGCGGCAAGGAACCAAAACTCCATCGGTGACAGAGTGGAGAAAAAAACCTTGGGAGAAACCAGGCTCAGTCGGGGGGCCAGTTCTCCTCTGGCCAGATGAACCAGCAGTTTGATCCAAATGCAGCAAAGTCAGGTTGTGTAAAGGACTCATTTGGTTCCAGTGGTCTTGTCCCGATGGCTGTCTAGGTCAAGTCAAGTCAAGTCACCTTTAATTATATAGCGCTTTTACCAATACAGATTGTGTCAAAGCACTTAACAGTATCAGATTGGAGGACAGAGTGTCAGTAATATATAATGGTAAGATTAAACACTCAATTTTCAGTTAAAGGCATTTCATTATTGAATTCAGAGATGTCATTGTCTAGCTCAGTTTAGTTTAAATAGTATCTGTGCAATCAAATCGGCGATAATCGCTAGAAATTAGAAATTAGGTGTCCCCAACTGAGCAAGCCAGAGGCGACAGTGGCAAGGAACCAAAACTCCCTCTGTGACAGAATGGAGAAAAAAACCTTGGGAGAAACCAGGCTCAGTCGGGGGGCCAGTTCTCCTCTGACCAGACGAAACCCACAGTTCAAAAATTTCAAGTTCTAACAATAGTAGTATTATGTAGTTAGGTATTGTATTATATTTTTAGTTATATTTTTTAGTTTTGTTGTATTTTAATCGAGGTCTCTGGGGGTCATCTGGGTGTCCTGGTCTCCGCTGACGATCAGGCCTGCAGACATCATCTCTTGGTGCTGATCCACCATCTGATCATAGGAAAGAAACAGACAAATGGTCTAGGTGATGAGGTCCTCACTAGGGATCTGTCTCTGGGGCTTATCTAGGTGTCCTGATCTCCCGCTGACGTTCAGGGCTGTAGAGGTTGTCTCTAGGTGCTGATTCACCATCTGATCTGGATATGGACTGGATCCGGGTGATTGCAGTGACCATCTGATCTGGATACAGACTGGATCGGGTGGCTATGGTGATCTCGGAATAAGAAAGAAACAGACTAATATTAGTGTAGATGCCATTCTTCTTATGATGTAACAAGTACATCGGGTGTTATGGGAAGTGTTCCCAGTTCTGGTTGACCTAATTAATGCAGCCTAACAATCCTTTAATGGATTTGAATATTAGAAGCGTATTAGTGTATTATGTGTAAACCAGGTTAAAGAGATGAGTCTTTAATCTAGATTTAAACTGACAGAATGTCTCTGCCTCCCAAACAGTGTTAGGTAGATTGTTCCAGAGTTTTGCCGCTAAATAGGAAAAGGATCTGCCGCTCGCAGTTGATTTTGATATTCTAGGTATTATCAAATGGCCAGAGTTTTGAGAACGTAGTGGACGTGGAGGATTATAATGCGATAAGAGCTTGCTCAAGTACTGAGGAGCTAAACCATTCAGGGGTTTATAAGTAATTAACAAGATTTTAAAATCTATACGATGTTTAATAGGGGGCCAGTGCAATGTTGACAGAACTGGGCTTATGTGGTCATACGTCCTGGTTCTAGTAAGAACTATAGCTGCTGCATTTTGGACAATCTGGAGTTTGTTTATTAAGCATGCAGAACAACTACCCAATAAAGCATTACAATAATCTAACCTTGAGATCATAAATGCATGAATTAACATTTCTGCATTTGACTTTGAGAGCATAGGTCTCAATTTAGATATATTTTAAAGGGGTCATATAATTCCCATTTTCCACAAGTTGATATTATTCTTTAGAGTCTTAATGAAATGTCTGTAACATAGTTTGGATCAAATTTTGCATTGGTAGTGTAAAAAACACCTTCTTTACCCTGTCAAGAACTCTGCTGACCCCACCCCTCTCTTCCGAGCCTGAGGGACTGTTTACTTTAGTGCATTCATGTTTATTGTACTTTTTTAAACTCCTCCATTCACCCCCAGAGACGCTGAGCGTCCGTGGGCGGGACATAATCGCAGCATTTACCCAATGACCGTCTAGTTTCGAAGCTCTGAAAAAAACTGTTCAAAGCAGCCCCATTGAAGTCAATGGACGCTCTGCTTCAACAGAGAAATACACTGACGCTACAGGAATGTATGAGAAGGAAATCGAGTCCGACCTGCTATATGTAGCTGATTCTGAACGAACTCGTCTTTTAGATGAACATGTTCTAACGCATTTTTAGTCAATAAAATGTTAACACAATAGTACATATTTGACTATTAATTTTTTGACATTATAGGGGAAGCTGAGCTTCCCTTGCAGTCTTAAAGAAATCCCCACTGCTCTAAAGGCGTCTAATGAGGAGACGGCGAGTCAGGATCATCATCTTCATCTTTGCGACACTGATACAGAAAACACTAGTTTATTAGTAAATAATTCAAATATCTCCTTACTATTTCCCCCGGACACATTCATGGTAATTTTGCTGGGGCTTTGCGGCAAGCTTCAGCCTATTGCGTGTATTTGAAGCAGAACTCTTCATCTGCGCTGACAGCGCTCTCTGCTGCGGCGGGACTCTAAACACCGTCGAGACGCTCTTTCCAGTCGCGGCACGGTCTCGTGTTGTTTCCACCAGCGCGGCATTTTTTTCAATCACTAATTGATGGATGTCTAAAATAAAAAAAATAAGGAGAAGCCTAAAACAGGCCCGAGACCCGGCCCATGAGACGTGAAAATTGGCCCGGGCTGAAATGCAGGGCTCTAGCGTTCCCCTCGGTAGAAATCACGTTTCCCCCTCGGGGGCAGGCACTCGATCTTTACTTAAACTGCATATGACAGAAGTGTCAACAGCTTTCATGCACGTCTTTTAAAATAAAAGTCTCGCATAAGAAAAACATTTAGAATTACGTTTTTTTGTTGTTGATGTCGTTTCTTTGGCTGTACACTCCGCGACTGGTGTCTCTATTTTCACGTTCCGCACAATAGAATCGCCAATAACTAGAGCACTTTCATCAGGTTTCTCAGTGGGTGCATCACTGAGTGGGGAGAACCTGTTTGATGTTCTGATCGGAACGGAAGAGCGGTGTTTTGACCCGCGACTAGGCCACCTCACAGTCACCCAGTTGCCCTGCTGCACGGGCTCTACCAGAAACGAACAGCATCCAAAGCAGTATCTACAGCCCTCTTACTATCCTCAACCAAAGTTTGGATGTGTGTCTCTAGTTCTAAAATCTTCTCTGTCAGCCTAACTATTTGTGCATTTATCACATGTGAATCCCTCGTCGCCGACATAGAGAGATAAACTATACATGTGGCAAACAGTGCAAACAACAATAGCAGGAGAAGAAGCAATAACTCACCATGATTGATTACTGATTCTGATTTATCATTTACCACTGTTGTTTGATGAACTTGTGAAAAACGGAGCAAGAGAGAAATGAAAAGGCGCGAGAAAAGAAAAAAACAATAATAGGGGCGAATAGAAACACGAATGGAACTACGAGTGATAAGCTAACCAGCTAACGAATGCACTGCACTCACGGTTTTAAAAAGCGAATGAGTTACTTAGATTAGTTTGATAATACCAGAAATATGGTGGGAATTAAGTTATATATTATCACTTTAAACAACAGAGAGTGAAAGTAAGATAGCGATTCAACAGAAAAGCAAAGCTACACGGTGCTACAATCGCAAACCTCTCAACAGCACGACAGATACCTTTATAAACATTACAAACCATAAATTTTTAACCATTAAAAAAATGGTTTTCTGTAGTTGTCACGGAAACACCAGGCTCTTCCACCAATCAACGATCCCAATCACTGGAGTTCTCATCACACGCACCTGACCGTCATTCACTAATCACCAGCACCACACTATAAGAGCACACAGTTCACGCAATCACATTGTCTGGTCTCTATTGTGGATATGGATTCAACTCGTCCGCTAAGCTACTTATCTGAATTCTAGTCTCCCGATTGCCTCGTCTTCTCCATGTGTTCCTGTGTGTGTGCTCAGATTACTTACCTGCATCAAATACCTGTTATCAGCTCCTGGGAAAACCCTTCCGTCATTCCACACTCTCCACAACCTGGTAACAGATGTTACCTTCCTCAGTATCCTTGCTCCTGCAGTGTTCACTCGCCCTTGAGATGCAACCACATCGCTTCCCAAGTGAGAGGGCTAAAATCTCATTTATTCTGTCGTTATTAACAGGTTGAGCGCTCCAGTGGGCAGAATCATTGTGGCAGCAGAATGGACTGGTCACTCAAATCTTGAATGACTTTCTTACTTACTTCCGGGAAGTTTTCGGTCAGCCAGTAGGAGATGCTTCAGTCGGTGAGCAACTGTATCATCTAAAGCAAGGCAAAACCTCCGTGTAAGATTATTCTCTCCGTTTCCGCACTCCAGTAGCCTCCAAGTAGTTGGAATGAGCACTCCCTGTTAACGACCTATCGCCAAGGACTAGAGCCCTCTCTGCGAACCTATGCAAGTTGACAACACCTGCCTGTCATCGGTCGAACATCAATGTCGGCTGACCCAGGAATCAGACTATCCTGTGGCCAGAGTGGACATGTAATACGGACCTGTCCCGTACGTCCCCCACGTCCCGTGGTGAGTGTGGCTTCCTCTTCATCCGTTAATGTTGCATCCACTGACTACTGCTGTGCAATTCACTACTTCTCTCCACTGTGTTACAGTCCATGCCCTCCTCGACTCTGGGTCAGCCGGTAACTTCATCTCCGCTGACTTATACCACCACCTACAGCTCAAGAAAAGACTCAATGACATTCCGTACAAAATCCAATCAATGACTGGAAGTCCCCTCGCCCGAGGACATGTCCAACACTGTGTGGGTCCCATTCAGCTGCGGATCAGCCAGTTACACTCGGAAAACATCTGCCTGTTGGTTCTGGAGGAATCCACCGCAGGGATTGTCCTAGGGTGCCCCTGGCTCGTTTCCCACAATCCCTCCATCTCGTGGTCAATGGGAGAAGTCCTGAAGTGGGGCAAGGAATGCTTTCCTGGATGTTTCCCAAATCTTCCAAGACCCATCTCGTCGGTTCCAACGATCCCAGTCAACTCCACGTCCATAGAATGTCCCCTTGAGAACCGTTCCATAGACATCCTGCAGGAATATACCCACTTCAGTGACATTTTCTGCCCGAAACGAGCCTCCAAGTTACCACCTCACAGACCATGGGACTGTGCAATCGATCTCCAACCCGATGAACCAGTTCCCAGAGGTAAAATCTACTCCCTTTCCATCCCTGAACAGAAGGCCATGGAGGAGTACATTAAGGAGGCATTACAGCAAGGCTACATCCGTCCGTCTACCTCCCCTGCTGCTTCTAGATTTTTCTTTGTGGCCAAAAAGGATGGAGGCTTGCGGCCTTGCATAGATTACCTGGCTCTTAACAAGATCACTGTCAAGTACAGGTATCCACTTCCCCTCTTCCCATCCGCACTAGAACAGCTCCGTGGAGCCAGGATCTTCACCAAGCTGGACCTCAGAAGTGCATATAACCTCAAGAGGGGGACGAATGGAAGACTGCCTTTGTGACACCTTCTGGCCATTATGAATATCTCGTCATGCCATATGGATTAGTCAGCGCCCCCTCTGTATTCCATGGTTATATGAATGAGGTATTCCGGGAGTACCTACATCGCTTCGTGCTGGTTTACATTGACGACATCCTAGTGTACTCCCGGATTGAGGCCGAACATCACCTGCACATCGCTGAGGTCCTCCAACGGCTCCGAGAACACCAGTTGTATCTAAAACCTGAGAAATGCACCTTCCACCAGACATAAATTCAGTTCCTCGGATATCAGATCAGCTCCCAAGGGATCAAGATGAACGAGGGGAAGGTTGAAGCCATCAAGTCCTGGCCTAGAGCCACTACTATCAAAGAACTCCAATGATTCCTAGTTTTTTCAAATTTCTACAGACGCTTCAATCACAACTACAGTTCCATCACTGCACCTTTGACCAACCTCCTGAAAGGCAAGCCCAAGTCTCTGTCCTGGACACCCGAAGCCACCTCCGCCATGAAGACCCTCCAAAAAAGCCTTCACGTCGGCTCCACTCCTGGTCCATCCCGATCCACAGAAGTCCTTCATAGTCGAAGTAAACATCAGGAGTTGGAGCTGTTCTGTCCCAGCAGCAGGGGAATCCTCCACGACTCCATCCGTGTGCCACCTTCTCCCGGAAATTATCTTTGGCGGAGCAAAACTATGATATAGGGAATAAAGAACTTCTTGCCATAAAGCTCGCCCTTGAGGAATGGAGACACTGGCTGGAGGGGGCCCGCCACCCATTTATGGTATACACCAACCAAACTTTGAATACCTCCGGGAGGCTAAGAGTCTCAATCCCAGGCATCGCGACATCGCGACGGCCAGTGTCACTGATCCTGCTCCGCCGGGGTGTCCCCCGACCCACACCTATGTCCCTAGCAGTCAAAGTACCTCGTTAATCCATACAGCACATACTTCTCTGGGCACTGGTCATCCTGGGACCAATCAAACCCTCTCACTGCTACAAGATCGCTTCTGGTGGCCGGGAATGGCTAACGACATCAGAAGGTACGTGAGAGAATGCCAGGAATGCGCCATGGCAAAGACACCTCGCCACTTACCATCAGGGAAGCTCCTTCCTCTCCCCATTCCTTGGCGTCCATGGTCACACCTAGGAGTCGACTTTGTCACAGATTTACCAGCATCAGATGGGAATACCTGCATCCTAGTCACCATGGATAGATTCTCCAAAGCCTGTTATCTGGTACCCCTGAAAGGACTCCGAACTGCCTTGGGAACTGCAGAGGTACTGTTTAATCATGTCTTTCGTAACTTTGGCATTCCCAAAGACATAGTATCAGATAGGGGTCCTCAATTTATCTCATGGGTTTGGAGATCTTTCTTCTCGCTCCTAGGTGTGACAGTAAGCCTATCTTCTGGATATCACCCACAAAGCAACGGTCAAACAGAGAGGAAGATCCAGGAGATAGGTCGTTACTTCCGTACCTTCTGCCATAGCCACCAGAACTCCTGGAACTGATTCATCGCCTGGACCGAGTACGCACAGAACTCTCTCCGTCAGCCATCTACAGATCTCAATCCCTTCCAGGGCGTGCTCGCCTATCAGCCACCTCTGTTCCCCTGGTCTGGGGAACCTTCGGAGGTACCACCACGCACTCATTGGTTCCAGGAGAGTGAGAGGGTCTGGGACTCAGCACATCAACATCTCCAGTGTGCAGTAAGACGTCACAAACACCATGTGGATGTCCGGAGAGCCTCTACTCCCACATTCCACCTAGGACAGAAAGTGTGGCTCTCCACCAGAGACATCTGACTGAGACTTCCCTGCAAAAAGCTGAGTCCCAGATTCATTGGTCACTTCCCCATCATCCGTCAAGTCAATCCAATCAAGTATGAACTCAAGCTCCCTTCACAGTATCGAATTCACCCCACATTTCATGTCTCTCTACTCAAACCCTACCACTCACCTGTTTCTCCTGTTTCCACAGAGCCCGGTCCCGCAGATGAACCCCCTCTTCCGATGGTGCTGGAGAATGAAACGGTCTACTCAGTAAAGGAGATTCTGAGTTCCCAACGTCATGGGGGGAAAATTGGAATATTTGGTTGACTGGGAGGGGTATGGCCCTGAGGAAAGGTCATGGGTCCCAAGAGATGACATATTCAATCCAAATCTCCTGGCAGAGTTCCATGCTTCCCATCCCCAAGATCCAGCGCCATGTGGTGGAGGTCGTTCTCCACGACATCGGGGTATTCGGCCCTCAGGAGCGGGCCGTGGAAAGGGGGGTTCTGTCACGGAAACACCAGGCTCTTCCACCAATCAACGATCCCATTCACCAGAGTTCTGATCACACGCACCTGACCGTCATTCACTAATCACCAGCACCACAGTATAAGAGCACACAGTTCACGCAAGCACATTGTCTGGTCTCCATTGTGGATAAGGACTCAACTCGTATGCTAAGCTACTTATCTGAATTCATGTCTCCTGATCGCCTTTGTCTTCTCCTTGTGTTCCTGTGTGTGTGCTCTGATTACTTATCTGCATAAAATCCCTGTTATCAGCTCCTGAAAAAACCCTTCCATCATTCCACGCTCTCCACAACCTGGTAACAGATATTACCTTCCTCAGTATCCTTGCTCATCATATCATAGACTCTATTTCTGCCATAACTCAACTGCTTCTGCTACCCCTTACCATCTGTGCAATAAATCTGTATGTTTGATTCCAACCTGTCTGTGTCTTGAGTCTGACTACATGTTACAGTAGTGTGTTTTGGGACATATTCCATTAGGATTTATTGGTTTTAACAAGCCACCAATAGAAGGCAACCAATGACCAGTAGAGACCAATAGGGTCCATCACAGTTTCCAGTAAAACAATACAATTCCTATTACAAACAGTAAAACCATTACTAATTTTGTAATGGTGTCTATTGTTTGTTTGTTTTTTCATCAGGGGATTTATTGTTTTTCTTTTTATTCGATATATCCCCAAAATATATAATGAAATATCTCGATTCTCAAATATGTGTAAGTAAATGCATTTTGCACCTTCATCGATTATGTTAGTTGATCTATAATTGGCAATGGGCAAAGTAGCCTAATACTTTACCAGTGTGTCATGCCATAAAATACTTTAAATACTGCTGACATTTGTATTTAATGTGAATTTAATAAAAACATTGTAAGTTACTAATTAGCCTTTCATTAACACTTTCATTGAACAAAAAGAGAACAAAGAACATTTACATTATCAAATAACATTTTCACTTCAGTCCAGTGAGTTCAAGCACTCTCAAAAACTGCCATAATAATCTCTAAAGCTGTTTACACTGTGAAATTAATATCTTACTTACATTCGTACATCTTCACTTTGTTGTTTCTGATGAGAGAATTAGTCAGAGAATTCAGTCAGCCAGCACACGTGGTGATGAAACAACATGTTTCAGCAATGACTCATCTGAACGCCTCTGATTGGTCTTTGCATTCATAAGCTCAACAGAATCATATGTGATTAGTTAAAATGTGCAGCGCTTTAAAAATCTGTGTGTCTCTGGCTCTGTGCCAGCCAGCGAACGCAGATTTGAATTTAGCAGCTGGTGATGTTTTTCTTTTTTATTAGGGGTGTCAACGTTAATGCATTAACGCATGCGATTAATCAAAAAAAATTTAACGTGTTAATATTTTTTAACGCAAATCAATCGTTTGATAAGGTTTGACCCCAACTTCTTCCCGTCATCGTAGCGCGGAAGGTTATCTATCATTGTGTGATGAGGGTACAGCCCAGTGTTGCCAGGGCAGTGGCACTATTTTGAAAATACAGTCCCGGGAAAAAATTACAGGGCCGTGGGTTTCGTTTTTTTGGGCTAGTTTTATAATGTACCGCGGCCGCCCAAAGTGTATATTGACAAATTAAAATTAAAATAGATCATTTTACTAATGTGTATTATACTTGGAATGTATCCCTGGCAACTTAAGAATGGAGAGGCAGTTGTAACATCAAAAACAACGTGAGTTTCAGCCAGAGCACACATGTTAAGGCTTTTACACAGCAGAAATAAACATGACAACAGCCACTATAGATTATATAAGATAATAAACACGATTACAATAGATATGGTCTGTATGTGATTTTCTTGAATTGAATGTGTACATCTGAAATGCAAATTTGTGCAAAAAAAGGCTATAAATAGCATATTTTAACAACAGTAAACAACCAAATTCCACATGTGATCGTAAAAGGAAGTTATTACAAACACTCGATGGTGGTTTGAAGTGAGTTCTGAGTAAAAGTGTACTATTAATCTCATAAATTGTCTTATTTAGCATGACGCTAATGTTAGCTCTTATGCACCTGCAGAACAGGTCCAATTCTTCTTCATAATGCATTTTGTCATAATACTTCACATAAGGTCACAAGAAAATTTATTTATTTTATTTTTTTTTGCATTTATTTAGAAATACTTTTGATAATATTTGGGTAAATGTATACTGGGATTGAAGTGATGTGGCTTGGTAAACGTTTTATTACCAGTATAAAGGCCGATAATGGCTGAATAAAAACAAAAGAATAATGAAAAAGAATAATAAGGATTATGTCTCATACCTGGCAGAAGTGTGAAAGGTTCTGTTTCCTTAAACTAGTTTGTCATGCATTTCTTTTTGAACACATTTACAGGTAAATCCTAGTATTTTAAATTTGCGATTAATCATGATTAATCACAGTCCATGACTGTGATTGAAGCGATTAAATTTTTTAATCGATTGACAGCACTATTTTATATATATATATATATATATATATATATATATATATATATATATATATATATATATATATATATATAAATATTGTCCTATCCTAACAAACCATACATCAGTGGAAATTCTGAATTTATTCGGCTTTCAGATAATGTATAAATCTTGATTTCTTAAATTGACCATTATGACTGGTTTTGTGGTCCAGGGTCATATATATATATATATATATATATATATATATATATATATATATATATGTGTATTATATTTATATTTTATATATATATATATATATATATATATATATGTGACCCTGGACCACAAAACCAGTCATAATGGTCAATTTAAGAAATCAAGATTTATACATTATCTGAAAGCCGAATAAATAAGCTTTCCACTGATGTATGGTTTGTTAGGATATGACAATATTTGGTCGAGGTACAACTATTTGAAAATCTGGAATCTGAGGGTGCAAAAAAAGTCAAAATATTTATATACCTTTAAAGTTGTCCAAATTAAGTTCTTAGCAATGCATATTACTAACCAAAAAAATAAGTTTTTTATACATTTACAGTAGGAAATTTACAAAATATCTTCATGGAATATGATCTTTACTTAATGTCCTAATGATTTTTGGCATAAAAGAAAAATCAATAATTTTGACCCATACAATGTATTTTTGGCTATTGCTACAAATATACCCCAGCGATTTAAGACTGGTTTTGTGGTACAGGGTCACACACACACATACACACACACACACACACACATATATATATTGTTTACAAGACAAGCTGCGCATTTCACCCAAAATTGTTTGCTGTGATATGATTCTAAAGGGAGGGCCAAGCTTGTTGACAGGGGGGCACTGCCAATGAGGGATCCTCTGCAGCCATCTACTGGTCATGGTGGTAATATCAAGTAATTTTCATTTTGCTAAGTGTTTTTCAACCAGGCGGCAGAAATCTTCCCCTTGCATGGCACATTTTCCATGAAATATCTACATTAATTAAAATAATAATAATAATAATAATAGGCATAATTTAGAGACACATAAAAAATAAAATAAAATAAAAACTGTTTAAAATGGGAGCGACATGGCAATGTTTTTCTTCTGCCCCCAGCTTGCGTTTCTATACAGTGCTTCGGCAGTGAGCTAAACAAAGCCCTCAGTAAAGGTCGTAGACAGTTTGTGTTTTAGATGCTCTTTACTGTAGACCAACTTGTGAAACTGTAACAAAGTAACAAAAATAGTGTAAAGATATTTATCTAACAGAAGCACTGTTACTTCACACAGCACTATACTCAAAAACACACTCAAGTGCTTAAATCATACATTTAAACAAAATGTAAACATAGTCATGTTATTATAACTAAGCGAATACAATCTATTATCAAGGTTTTAATCTTTGAATGGTGTTTCTAACATGGCATATGTAAATAGTTCTCAAAAATATACAACGAAGCAAAATACCTAATCATATCGATGTATAACTGTATAAATAATTATTCAAACTTACAGATTTTTGCGTTCTCAAGGGTAAAACATGTAGGAAGGACGCGGATGCACAAACATACTCTGCACCATGTGCTCTGTAATCCCACAATGGCTGATGTAATTGCTAAGAGAATAAGAGTTCTCGGAATGGCCACTAGGTGACGGTATTCAACAACAAACTAAACCTAAGGCCAGGATACTCCCCACCTGGCATCATCAGATGTCATACCTGACTTAAGGAACAGTAACAAAGGTGTCTACATCACACAGTAAAGTCTAGAGTATAAGCCACCTTAAATAATGTCCTTAGAAACCAGAAGAACAACCTCAGTGACTGGTCTCAGGAAGAACCTCTGTTCGCCTTTCTTTACAATTTTTACTTCCACCTTTCTTACTTTGCCATCCTGACTTGGGTAGGTTTTAGTTATGAGCCCAACTGGCCAATCGTTTCTCTTTTCCTGAATATCCTTCAAAAGTACCACATCTCCGTTCTGTAGGTTTGGTCTAGCTGTGCGCCACTTGCGACGTCCTTGCAGTCCACTCACATATTCATTCTTCCATCTTCCCCAGAAGACATTGGCTAAGTACTGAACACGACGCCACTGTGCTCTGCATAGGTCGTGATTTTCAAATTGGCCAGGTGGTACAGGTGGGGCTCCAACTTTCTGTGTGAGCAGCATTGCTGGCGTTAGTATCATTGGCTGTTCCGGATCCGTGGAAACTGCAGTTAAGGGACGAGCATTCACAATTGCACTCACTTCTGCCATGAACGTTACCAAAACTTCATGAGTGAGTCTTGCAGGGCTATGTTGCAGGAGCATAGCATCAAGGATACGTCGGGCAACTCTAATCATGCGTTCCCAGGACCCTGCCATATGTGAAGCATGTGGCGGATTGAACTGCCAGCAACATTTGTTATCCGACAGGTAAGCTTGGATGTTTTTGTTATGGCAACCTTGCTTGTCAATTTGTAGCTCCTTGCAAGCCCTCACGAAGTTGGTTCCACAATCAGACCTCAAGACCTTGGCGGGGCCTCTGATGGCAAAGAAACGCCGCAGACAATTGATAAAACACGAGGCACTCATAGACTCAATCACTTCTAGGTGGATCGCCCGTGTAGTCATACAAGTAAATATGACTGCCCATCTTTTAGCTTCTGCCTGACCTCCTCGTGTTTTCCTGGCTGTGACTAGCCACGGACCAAAGACATCCAGTCCCACATATGTAAATGGTGGGTCTATGTGTAATCTGTCTGCTGGTAAATCAGCCATGATCTGCTCCTCTGGTTTGCCTCTCAATTTGCGACAGGTTACGCAGTTGAAGATGGAGCTGCTGACTGACCTTTTACCTCCAACAATCCAGTAGCCTCCTGTCCTGATGGCACCTTCTGTAAGATGACGGCCTTGGTGAGACACCTTCTCATGAAAGTGTTGAATCAAAAGCTGAGTAACATGATGTTTGCCGGGTATAAGAGCTGGATGCATTTCTTCATATGGTAGTTGAGCTCTCTCCAGTCGACCTCCTACTCTGAGAAGTCCTTCTGTGTCAATGAATGGACAGAGTTTGCTAAGAGGACTTGACTTTTGTACAGACTGACCTTGCTCTAGGCGTTTAACGTCATCTCCGTAGACTTCTCTCTGGACAGTTTGAATGATCGTATCTCTAGCCTGCTTTAGCTGCTCTTCCTCTTTATGTTGGCTGCAAATGTGCCACCCATGACAGACACCTTCTGACCCAGGCTTAAAGGACTTGGCTATGTGTTGCAACCGCGCTACAGTCTTCAACAGGGAGCTCCATCTTGAAAATCTCTTGAACCTTTCACTTCCAAGGTTTCTTTGTGACAGGTTAGTAACACAGGTAACGCATTCAGGACGAAGCTCTGCATCCATTTCGGGACTGACAAGAGTGTAGGGCCTTTTTTCAAGTTCGTCTTGTCCTGAACCCAGGAGGAATGGGGGACCAGTAAACCAAAACGATGAAGTCAGTTGATCGGAGGGGTGGCCTCTGCTAGCAGCATCAGCTGGATTAAGATGAGTAGGCACAAAGTTCCACTGATGTGGCTGCGTCGAGTGTCTAATGCGCTGTACTCTGTTGTGAACATAAACGTAGAAACGCCTTGTTTCATTGAAGATGTATCCTAGCACTACCTTAGAGTCAGTGTAGAATCTCACATCATCCAGTGTTGTGTCCAGCTGTTCTTGAAGCATTTCTGCTACTTCAACTGCGAGTACAGCTGCACACAACTCAAGTCGAGGAACAGTGACATCTGGCTTTGGAGCTAGTTTTTCTCTGCCGAAGAGGAAACCAACTTCACTGAGACCATCTGCGTTCGTCATTTTTAAGTAAGCTACTGTGCCAACAGCTTTAGTAGAAGCGTCACAAAAGACAATGATCTCTTTCCTGTGTGCAGTAGACAACGAAGTAGATGTATACATTCTTGGGATTTTTAGTCCTTGGAGATGTTTTAGGGAATCTTTCCATTTCTGCCATCGCTCTTGTTTCTCTTTGGGCAAAACAACATCCCAATCGTCTGCATCTCCAGAGATGTCTCTCAGAATGGAGCGACCCTCAATGCTTACAGGTACTATATATCCTAGAGGATCATACAAGCTGTTGATGGTAGATAGCACTCCTCTCTTAGTGTAAGGTTTGTCGCTTATGGATACATGAAACACAAATGTATCTGTTGACAAGTCCCAGTACAATCCTAAACTCCTCTGGATAGCTGGTGCGTTTGCACCAAGATCGAGGCCCTGTAGAGTAACTGCCAGATCTTCATTCGGGAAGGCTCCCATGATGATGGGACTGTTGGATGAGATCTTGTGTAGGCGAAGGTTGGATCGTGCTAGCATCTGTTGAGCTCTGTGCAATACATCAATAGCCTCAGCTTCTGAACTGAATGATTTCAACCCGTCATCCACGTAGAAATGGCGCTCAAGAAAGAGTCTCGCATCACTTCCATAGTCTTGCTCTCCCTCTGCAGCTGTTCTCTTGAGTCCGTATACAGCTACAGACGGGGAGGGGCAGTTGCCAAAAACGTGGACCCTCATACGGTACTCCACAATATGTCCATCGAGGTTGTGATCTTGAAACCACAAGAAGCGTAGATAATCTCGATGTTCCTCTTTGACCAGAAAACTGTGAAACATTTGCTCAATGTGCGCCATTACGGAATAAGAGTCAGATCTGAAGCGGATGATCACACCTATCAGGCTGTTGTTCAGGTCTGGGCCTTTGAGGAGAACTTGATTTAGGGATATGTTGTTGTATTGAGCACTTGAGTCAAACACTATCCTAATCTTCCCAGGTTTTTGTGGGTGATAAATACCAAAACTTGGGAGGTACCAACATTCCTTGTTGTCATCAAGAGGAGGTGCAATCTCTGCATGTCCTTTTTTGAACATTGTCTCCATGGATTCCACATAATGGTCTTTCATGTCTGCCTTCTTTTTCAGAGTATTGCGAAGTGATAAGAGACGACTGACAGCTTGGTCTCTATTGTTAGACAGGCGCTCTCTGGGACAGCGAAACGGGAGTGGAGCCACCCAACTATTTGCTTCGTCTTTGGTGAATTCATTGTCCATAATATCCAGGAAAGCCTCATCCTCTCCGGATAGTGCAAGCATATTGTCATCTTTGGTTTGTTTGAAGATATGCTTCCCGATGTCATGAGATCGTTTAGTGCTCCTTATAAAGAGTCTGGGATCTTCACTAGCGAATCTTTCTTTAGAACTGATGCCGTTTTTGCAAGGTGTGAGAAAGCTGGGCCTGCCATTCTCAAGCACACTAGTTTTGAAAGTGCTCACTATAGGTTTGTGAGCTCCACCGAAGCACACATCTCCTACAATCACCCACCCCAGGTCTAGCAGTTGGGCATATGGAGCATTGTGGGTTCCATTTCGCTGTTTGCGGACCTTATGAGCACGGATAAGATTTCTCCCAATGAGAATAAGAATGTCAGCTGCAGGATCGAGAGGAGGTATCTGAGAGGAAATGGCTTGAAGATGAGGATGGTAAGCAGCGGCTTCAGGAGTGGGAATTTCCTGTCTGTTGTCAGGGATTGAATTGCACTCTATGAGTGTAGGAAGCATCATTGACACTTTCCCGTCCAAGGACTCAACCACAAAGTCTTTTGCTCTCCTCCCACTAGTATCAACCGTTCCTGAGCATGTTCTCATGGTGTATGGGAAAACATCTCCTTGAACGTTGAACATACGAAAGAAGGCTGACCTCGCTAGAGAGAGGTTACTCTGATCATCCAACATGACATACATACGCTTCTTATCCTCAGGATGACCGTTAGGGTAAACATTAACTAGACAGATTTTTGAGCATGACTTTCCTTTTAGGCCGATTCCACATATCTCTGTGCAGACAGACGTTGTCACTGTGGAGGTTGGCTCCTTTCTCTCCCCACCTTGAGCTTCCGTTGGTGCTGTAGGTGTCTTTTCAAACCATGGAGCGGGGCCATCATGAAGGGCAGAGACATGATCCTGGCTATTGCATTCTGAACCATGTATAGTCATCCTGCAGTCTTTAGCCATATGATCCGAGGAAACGCAGCACTTGTAACAGATAGAGTTCTCCTTGAGAAACCTCTTCCTGTCAGCTAAGGATTTCATTCTGAAACCTCTGCATTTCAGTAACGAGTGATTCCTTTTATGGAGGGGACAGTGTCTTGTCAGGTCAACTAAACCAGTGTTGAGCCTCACGGATGTATTTGATTCAACTTCTGTTTTGTTGACAGAGATGGAATGTCTGAACCTTGACTGCTTCGTTGGGATCCTTTCATCTCTAAGAGGCAATGCGTTGGAAGATTGAAAAGAGAAGCTTGGATCTGTTCTCATATCAGCATGCTCGTTGACAAACTCAACAAAGTATGAAAAAGGTGGATAATGAAGTAGACATTCTTTCTTGAATTTCGTTCCCTTCACTATCCATGCCTCCTGAAGACTATGAGGTAGCTTTTCAACAATAGAATTTATCCCCTTTGATGTGTCAAGGAATCCAAGACCAGGTAGACTGCCTTCCTCTTTCACTGCCTGCACTTCCAGTAGCAAATCCGCAAGCTCTTGCAAATGATTGAAATCTTTATGAGAAATCTTAGTGAAACTCTCTAAACGCTTGAATAAAGATGCTTCAATCACCTCTGGGGAACCATATTTTTTCTCCAGACGTTGCCACAACTGCCTGAGGCCTGCTTCTGGATCATATGCATGGGCCGCTCTTATTCTTAGAGCATGTCGAAGGGACTCACCTCTAGCCACTTGGTAAGCAAATCGAGCTCTTCATTAGCCTTTAAATTCAGACCATCAATAGCATTCAAAAATGCTGTTTTCCATGGCCGGTAACTCTCTGGCTTGTTGTCGAATATTTTAAAGCTGCTAGAAAGAAGATCACGACGAGCAAGAAATACTGCAAGATCAGACACCTCGCTGGAACGAGGTACTGGCTTACTTGGAGAATGGGTTTTTTTCACATGAGAGGAAAAGCAGGTTGGCTGCCTTAAATGCTGGTACTCCCTTTGGTCATGTCTGCTTGTAGCATTTGCAGCATTAAGAGTAAACTGGCTGTTCCCAGGAACGTCTTTGTGCTTTGCACTTGCTTGATCGTCATCTTCCTTTGCACTTTGTTTCTGTGAAAAGTGTGTTCTGATGAATTCATTAGTACGTTCAGCGGCGACGGAACTACCCCTTTCCGTTCCATCATTCGAACAGATTGCTGCAGATTCCAACACCCTTGCTGCTGCGAGAGCTGCTTCAGCTTCACCCTCCTCTTTCAGAGCATTTAGCGTTGCTTCAATCCTAGCCTTTTCGACCTCCATATCTATCTGACGCTTTGCAAACTCAGCTTTAGTGCGTGCGGCTTCTGCCTTTGCGCAGGCCTCTGCTGCAGCTTGGCTTCCATTAGACTTATGGGAGTGGCGTGTGTATGAAGCATTGCTGGCTGAAGACTTAGCCTCTGACCTAGTTTCCAATTTGGAAACTTGGCTGCGTTTCGAAGAGTGTGACATCCTGGATGTTTTCGTAAATGAAGTACATGTAATCCACTACAAGACACTTGAAGTGAAGAAATCTTTTCACTCTTCTGCCCCCAGCTTGCGTTTCTATACAGTGCTTCGGCAGCGAGCTAAACAAAGCCCTCAGTAAAGGTCGTAGACAGTTTGTGTTTTAGATGCTCTTTACTGTAGACCAACTTGTGAAACTGTAACAAAGTAATAAAAATAGTGTAAAGATATTTATCTAACAGAAGCACTGTTACTTCACACAGCACTATACTCAAAAACACACTCAAGTGCTTAAATCATACATTTAAACAAAATGTAAACATAGTCATGTTATTATAACTAAGCGAATACAATCTATTATCAAGGTTTTAATCTTTGAATGGTGTTTCTAACATGGCATATGTAAATAGTTCTCAAAAATATACAACGAAGCAAAATACCTAATCATATCGATGTATAACTGTATAAATAATTATTCAAACTTACAGATTTTTGCGTTCTCAAGGGTAAAACATGTAGGAAGGACGCGGATGCACAAACATACTCTGCACCATGTGCTCTGTAATCCCACAATGGCTGATGTAATTGCTAAGAGAATAAGAGTTCTCGGAATGGCCACTAGGTGACGGTATTCAACAACAAACTAAACCTAAGGCCAGGATAGTTTTTTTGTGGTATGGAATAATGGGAGAGGAAAGTGGCATCTCTGTCACTTTTTTCACCCCAATTGACAAAGTTTTCTGTTAGGGTTAGTGCTAGGTGTGGCGGGAGGAAGAATCACACGACAGAGTGAATCAATGGGTGCCCCGAAGGGTGCGTTTATTGAGAGAGATTGTCGTGTTCAAGTGCTCCGGTGAGGTTTCCTCGTGCTCCAGGGTCCGCTTGTGCTCTTCCTTTCCCGTGAGTGCGCGTGGGGTGCCAGTCGTGGGGTAGTGCCTCGGGGCTGGCCGGTCAAACGCTGCTTTCTGTGGGTAGACAAGAGGAAGGTTAGCGGTTGCATCTAGCGGAGTCGTCTCTCACCAGTCTGTGCGTTTTGGCTGCCTATATATGTGGCTGGTGATTGGCATCAGGTGTGGCCGGCCAGCCCGCGGTGATGAGGTGCAGGTGTTTCTCCTCCGTTTCCAGGGCGACGCTGATGAGGCCTCGGGACACGCGTCACATAGGGAATAAATTGTGACCCGTGCTGGCAAAATGAGTCGGAATGAGCATTTTTCAAAAATGAGTTGCATATTTTTTTCCTATTTTTTTTCTTAATAATAATTACTGTATTATTAATCACAATATAGCTTTTTTTATTTTATCTTGGTTACTAAAAATAAGAACAAAGACGCAAATAAACAGCAGTTTAATCAAGAGCAGTGAGTGATTCCATCTTTTTTTTTAAAGTGCCCATATTATGCCATTTTTAAGGTTGCAAATATTGTCTTATGAGTCTCCTAAAACAGGTTCAAAAAACACTTTAGTTCCCTTTCATAGGTTCACTTCAATGCTGCAATGACGTCATCGCTTTGGGAACACCCACAGTGTGAGGAATGTCTGAAGCCCTTATACCATCACGCCAATTTCATTGGCCAAATACGGCTTTAGTGCTGCCCTCATGCATACTATGCTATCAGCGTCCCGCGCGCTATTTCATCAGATTTCAATTCCTTCAGGAAGCGAATCATCTGTCGCCCGTTGGAAAGCTTTTTCGTCGTGTTCTCAGCTATAGAGTGGGGGAACTATGACGTCACTTTGTAGGCGGATCGGCTTTTGGATCATCGCAAAAAATAAGCTTTGTGTTCAAACATAGTTCTTGAAACTTACACGTTTTGTCCATCAAGATAATCTTCACAAAATAATATAACTTTGACGAATTTTGAAGCTGAAATAAAAGCGCAAGAACTAAAAAGCTAAACTTAGGTTATAAAGGAACTACACCACGGTCGCTTGCCTTCAGCGTCACCACCACAGCGCTCCCGACAACTGTTTCAAACTTATTTTTAACATGTTCAGTGAAGGATTTACTCTGTATATGAATGTTAATCCACGCTACATGAACCTTTTCATATAAACTGGAATAAATACAAAACTAGAAACAAAATAAAACTGAAATGAGACATTAGTAATAAATAGTATAGTGAATAAATGAAATAATCATAACTAAAGGACATTTGAAAGCACGTATTTCTGTACGTTTCGAAATTAGGTGCATTAAAAGTCAATAAATCCTTGATTAATATGAATATTTGAATTAAAAATGTCTCCATATACTATTCAATAAAATTCTGCATTTAATCTATTAAATAACAGCAGAGTGAACGAGTTTTTGGATATGGTAAGATTAAACTTATTTTAGTGAACAAAATACCACATTTCAGATATTGTTTTGTTAGGGTGGGTACACAAAATGTTATTTTATCCTTGCTTCTAGGAAAAGCTTCTTGTGGCCGTAAACATTTAATTTTAACTTGGCTTTAAGTGCTACGCATCATTAAAGTTTCACTTTCACCACATAAAGCCAGTAAATGTGGTGTTTACATGGATTAATTTTAATATGAGTTTACCTTATGGTACGAACCCAGAGTCTCTGTATCAGTAGGAAAGCGATAAACTCGAGCATCTTCCCTCCGAAGACTTGTCACATATTGGGGCAAAGCAAAAAAAAAAAACAACACTGTTGAACAACAATATAAAATGCAGGAAACTATTCATTGGTTATTAGTCATAAGTCATAAGTCACCTTTATTTATATAGCGCTTTTACCAATACAGATTGTGTCAAAGCACTTAACAGTATCAAATTGGAGGACAGAGTGTCAGTAATATATAATGATCAGATTAAACATTCAATTTTCAGTCAAAGGCATTTCATTATTGAATTCAGAGATGTCATTGTCTAGCTCAGTTTAGTTTAAATAGTATATGAGCAATCAAATCGGCGATAATCGCTAGAAATTAGGTGTCCCCAACTGAGCAAGCCAGAGGCGACAGTGGCAAGGAACCAAAACTCCCTCTGTGACAGAATGGAGAAAAAAACCTTGGGAGAAACCAGGCTCAGTCGGGGGGCCAGTTCTCCTCTGACCAGACGACACCCACAGTTCAAAAGTTTCAGGTTCTAACGATAGTAGTATTATGTAGTTAGGTATTTTATTATATTTTTAGTTATATTTTTTAGTTTTAATGTATTTTAATCGAGGTCTCCGGGGGTCATCTGGGTGTCCTGGTCTCCGCTGATGATCAGGGCTGCAGACATCATCTCTTGGTGCTGATCCACCATCTGATCATAGGAAAGAAACAGACAAATATTAGCGTAGATGCCATTCTACTTACGATGTAACGAGTACACCGTGTGTTGTGGGAAGTGTTCCCGGTTCCGGTTGATCTAATTAATGCAGCCTAACAATCCTTTAACGGATTTGAATAATAGAAGCGTATTAGTGTGTTATGTGTACGCCAGGGTAAAGAGATGGGTCTTTAATCTAGATTTAAACTGACAGATTGTGTCTGCCTCCCGAACAGTGTTAGGTAGATTGTTCCAGAGTTTGGGTGCTAAATAGGAAAAGGATCTGCCGCCCGCAGTCGATTTTGATATTCTAGGTATTACCAAACGGCCAGAGTTTTGAGAACGCAGCGGACGTGGAGGACTATAATGCGATAAGAGCTCGCTCAAATACTGAGGAGCTAAACCATTCAGGGCTTTATAAGTAATTAACAAGAATTTAAAATCTATCCGATGTTTGATAGGGAGCCAGTGCAGTGTTGACAGGACCGGGCTAATATGATCATATTTCCTGGTTCTAGTAAGGACTCTAGCTGCTGCATTTTGGACTAACTGTAGTTTGCTGATCAAGCGTGCAGAACAACCACCCAATAAAACATTACAGTAGTCTAGCCTTGAGGTCATAAACGCATGAACTAACATTTCTGCATTTGACGTTGAGAGCATAGGTCGTAATTTAGATATGTTTTTGAGATGAAAAAACGCAGTTTTACAGATGCTAGAAACCTTTTTTTTTTAAATGAAAGATTGCTATCGAACAGCACACCTAGGTTCCTGACTGATGAAGAAGAATTTACAGAGCAGCCATCAAGTGTTAGATAATGTTCTAGGTTGTTACATGTGGGGTTTTTAGGTCCGATAACTAACACCTCTGTTTTTTCAGAATTTAGCAGTAAAAAATTACTCGTCATCCAGTTTTTTATATCGACTATGCATTCCGTTAGTTTCTCAATTTGGTATGTTTCACCGGGCCGCGAAGAAATATAGAGCTGAGTATCATCAGCATAACAGTGAAAGCTAACACCATGTCCCCTGATAATATCTCCCAAGGGTAACATGTAAAGCGTGAAAAGTAACGGCCCTAGTACTGAGCCTTGAGGTACTCCATACTGTACTTGTGATCGATATGATACCTCTTCATTCACTGCTACGAACTGATGGCGGTCAGATAAGTATGATTTGAACCATGCTAAGGCGCTTCCACTAATGCCAACAAAGTTTTGTAGTCTATTTAAAAGAATGTTGTGGTCGATAGTGTCGAACGCAGCGCTAAGATCCAGTAGAACTAATAAAGAGATACAACCACGATCAGATGATAGAAGCAGGTCATTTGTAACTCTAATGAGAGCAGTCTCAGTACTATGATATGATCTAAATCCTGACTGGAATTCCTTACAGATATCATTTTTCTCTAGGAAGGAATATAATTGTGAGGATACTACCTTTTCTAGTATCTTTGACAGAAAAGGGAGATTTGAGATCGGTCTATAATTAACTAGGTCTTTGGGGTCAAGTTGTGGTTTTTTAATGAGAGGCTTAATAACAGCCAATTTGAAGGTTTTGGGGACATATCCTAATGACAATGATGAATTAATAATAGCCAAAAGAGGATCTATGACTTCTGGAAGCAGCTCTTTTAGTAGTTTCGATGGAATCGGGTCTAACATACATGTTGTTGGTTTAGATGATTTAACAAGTTTATACAATTCTTCCTCTCCTACAGTAGAGAATGAATGGAATTGTTCCTCAGGGGATCTATAGTGTGCTATCTGATGCGATACTGTAGCTGACGGCTGCAAGGATACAATTTTATCTCTGATAGTATCGATCTTGGAAGTAAAATAGTTCATAAAGTCATTACTGCTATGCTCTTGGGAAATGCCAACACCTGTTGATGCTTTATTTTTCGTTAATTGAGTCACTGTATTGAATAAATACCGAGGGTTATGTTTGTTTACTTCTAGAAGAGACGAAAAGTAATCAGATCTAGCAGTTTTTAATGATTTTCTGTAGGATAGGGTACTTTCCCGCCAAGCTAAACGAAATACCTCTAATTTAGTTTTCCTCCAGCTGCGCTCCATTTTCCGGGCTGCTCTCTTTAGGGCGCGAGTGTGCTCATTATACCACGGTGTTGGACTCTTATCCTTAATCTTCCTTAAGCGTAAAGGAGCAACCGCATCTAAAGTGCTAGAAAAGAGAGAGTCCATAGTTCCTGTTACATCATCTAGTTGTTCTGAGCTATTGGATAAACTGAGGAACTGAGATAAGTCAGGAAGATTATTTATAAAGCAATCTTTTGTGGTGGAGGTAATGGTTCTACCATATTTGTAACAAGAAGTTGGCTTTACAGCTTTAGCTATATGGAATATACAGGAGACTAGATAATGATCTGAGATATCATCGCTCTGCTGCAAAATTTCAACCCCACTAACATCAATTCCATGTGACAGTATTAAATCTAGAGTATGATTTCGACAATGAGTAGGTCCTGACACATGTTGTTTAACACCAATAGAGTTTAAAATGTCTATAAATGCTGATCCCAACAAATCTTTTTCATTATTAACATGGATATTAAAATCACCAATTAGGACTTTATCTGCAGTCAGCACTAACTCCGACAGAAAATCAGAAAATTCTTTAATAAAGTCTGTATGGTGCCCTGGTGGCCTGTATACAGTAGCCAGTACAAACATCACAGAGGATTTATCATTAACGCTTGTTTCTTTGGATAACGTTATATGGAGCACCATTACTTCAAACGAATTATACTTGAAGCCCGACCTTTGAGAGATACTGAAAATATTTCTATAAATTGTAGCAACACCTCCCCCTTTACCTTTTGGACGCGGTTCATGTTTGTAACAGTAATCTTGGGGTGTAGACTCGTTTAAAGTAATGTAATCATCTTGTTTTAGCCAGGTTTCTGTCAGACAAAGCACATCTAGTTTATGGTCAGAGAACATATCATTTACAAAAAGTGCTTTTGAAGAAAGGGATCTAATATTCAATAAGCCAAGCTTTATCAAGTCTTTATCTGTATTATATTGTTTTTTTTATTTGTAGAACATCAATTAAATTGTTACTATTACATTGGTTTGGATGTTTTCTGTATTTTCTAGTTCTTTTTCTAGTTCGGGGAACAGACACAGTCTCTATAGAGTGATATCTAGGTGAAAAAGTTTCTATGTGCTGAGAGTTAACTGACTTCTGTGACGTGAGGCGGCTAGCAGACGATCGGTTTAGCCAGTCTGTCTGCTTCCTGACCTGGGCTCCAGTTAGTCAATTACAAACTCTAAGACTATGTGCCATATTTCTAGAGAGAAGAGCGGCATCACCCCAGGAGGGATGAACACCATCTCTTTTCAACAGGTCAGGTCTGCCCCAAAAACTCATCCAATTGTCTATAAAGCCTATGTTATTTTGCGGGCACCACTTAGACATCCAGCCATTAAGTGACGACAGTCTGCTATGAATCTCATCACCCCGGTAAGCAGGGAGGGGACCAGAGCATATTACAGTGTCTGACATCGTACTTGCAAGTTCACACACCTCTTTAACATTATTTTTAGTGATCTCCGACTGGCGAAGTCGAACATCATTAGCGCCGACGTGGATAACAATCTTACTGAATTTACGTTTAGCATTAGCCAGCACTTTTAAATTTGCCAAGATGTCAGGCGCTCTGGCTCCTGGTAAACAATGGACTATGGTGGCTGGTGTCTCTATTTTCACGTTCCGTACAATAGAATCGCCAATAACTAGAGCACTTTCATCAGGTTTCTCAGTGGGTGCTTCACTGAGTGGGGAGAACCTGTTTGATGTTCTGATCGGAACGGAAGAGTGGTGTTTTGACCCGCGACTATGCCGCCTCACTGTCACCCTGCTGCACGGGCTCAACCGAAACCGAACAATGTACAGGACTCCCTGAGCTAGTCGCATCCAAAGCAGTATCTACAGCCCTCACATTCTTACTATCCTCAATTAAAGTTTGGATGCGTGTCTCTAATTCTAAAACCTTCTCTGTCAGCCTAACTATTTCCCTGCATTTATCACATGTGAATCCCTCGCTGCTGACAGAGACAGATAAACTATACATGTGGCAGACAGTGCAAACAACAATAGCAGGAGAAGAAGCCATTACTCACCGTGATTGATGAATGACACCAACTTAACTTACCACTTACCACTGTTGTTTGATGAGCTTGTGAAAAACGGAGCGAGGAAAAAATAAAAAATAAAAAATAATAGGCGCGAAATGCAAATGGAACCGCGAGTGACAAGCTAACGGGCTAACAAGCTGCACTTGCGGTTTTAAAAGCGAACGATCAAATTAGTTAGATTAGTTTGAAGGATAGCACCTGAAATATGGTGGGAATTAAATTATATGTTATCACTTTAGAAAAAAAAAAGGAGTGAAAGTAAGGTAGAGATTCAATAAAAAGCGAAGCTACACGGAGCTACAATCACAAACCTCTCAGCAGCGTGCAACAGACTGAAGCAATCGATCTCAGAGAGCATGAATGATTCAGTCAGGATTATTCTACAATTAATTGAATTACAAATTATACTGAAACTGGAAAATACTATAAATTGATAAACTGTTTGGCGTGATGACGTTTAATGTCTCCGACAGCGCCTGTTGTCCCATTTAGCAACTTGTTAGCAACCATCTTTTTTAAGAAACATAACAGTTTAAAAATATCACGAGTGGGGTGTAACTGGTGTGTTTTATGTCGTAGAATAAAGCGTGAAAGTATCTTGAGCCCGTGTGAACCACAGACCTTATTTAAGGGATTTAACCCAAATCCCATTCAAAAAACCCATTGACTCTGGGACGATGGAACCGGAAGTGCTAAAATGCTAACTCGCTTCTGGGTTTTCACCTACAAAGTGACATCATAGTTCCACCACTCTATTTCTTCAGGAAAAATAGAGCAGTTTACTCCACTCAGCAGACACGATGAGCCACAGGAGAAGCGTCGAGCCGTGTGACAAGTTCATCACAGCAGGAGACACTCATGACAGGTGCGTGCTTTGCTTGGGCCGTAATCACGTTCAAGCTGCTCTTAGCGGCCTGTCTAATTGTCAACACTGTGATAGCCTGCGGCTAAAAGTATTGCACTTGAGGCTCACAGCCTTTTCTAAAGGCCTTGCCTCTAACCCCTGCCAATCCGTTTCTGTGGTTGCCGAGGCGCCGCACGAGACTATCGCTTGAGGTGACGCTTGCGAGCCAGAGCACATGGAGAGTGAGATGACGGAGTATTCTCCTTTCCTTGCGCTCTCTCCTGGTCATGTTCAAGAGCTCAAAGGGGTTATGCCGGTGGTTTTCATCAACGACGATTTGCGGCCTACCCAAGTCTTCGGAGGGAAGATGCTCGAGTTTATCACTTTCCTACTGATACAGAGACACCAACGCAAACGGATAGACCTGAGTTTGACGGCCATGGCCACTCGTTCTCAGGCTCCTAGTAGTAGTTCCTGGTTCTTTCACTCGGCCAGGCCCTCCTTTGGAGAGTTTGGTCGGACCACACAAGCGTATCCACCTCTCTCACTGTTGCCTCCCGGCTCAGATCTTAACTGTCCTGCCGCTGGCTGTGCCTTGGGCGGTTTTAGGTCGAGCCCTTATGTCAAGCACTTCCTCAGACACTCTGCGTGTCCCAGCCTTCAGAGTTCGAGAAAAACCCCAAGGGTCATGCAAGCATGGCCCATGTATGACGGCCTTCAAGGCCCCCACTCTTGGGGTGGTGGGTCAGCCCGACAATGTTTTGGACATCATCCTGTTATAGAGGATCCTGCCAGTCAGTTGCTTCATATGCAGGAAACTCAGGTGAACTTCTCAAGTACAGCAGCCCCGTTCACGCTACCTGTTCTCACGGACGCCAGCGGCTCTCCGCAGTCAGATGTCTCAACACCTGCAGCTCAACCGTTGCCAAAAACATAGAGCGACTAAAGCCTCAAACAGACTTTTGGGCCACGTGGACACGCTTGCCCGACATCTCGCAATGAGTACTACGCACCATTCGTCATGGCTAAACTATACAGTTTCGGAAAGGGCCACCCACTTTCAGTGGGGTTCTTCCCACAGCAGTACGTCCTGGGCAGGCCACGGTGTTACACCAGGAAATCGTATCACTCCTAGAGAAAGGGGCTATAGAAGAATCCCCCCCCCCCCACTCAGATAGAGTCGGGTTTTTACAGCCGGTATTTTGTTGTGCCCAAAAAGATGAGTGGTTTACGTCCGATTTTGGACTTGTGTCATTTGCATCTTGTGCTCAGAGTGACCATGTTCAAGATGCTGACAGTAAAGTCCATTTTGTCTCAGGTCCAACCCGGAGATTTGTTTGTGACCACCGATTTAAAGGATGCATAATTTCACATCCAGATTATCAAGAAACACAGGAAGCTTCCCAGGTTCACTTTCGAGGGCAAAGCTTACCAGTATTTTGTTCTTCCGTTCGGTCTGGCTCTGGCTCCTCGAACGTTTACAAAATGTATGGACGCAGCCCTGGCCCCATTGAAATTTTAAACTATCTCGACGACTGCCTAATATTAGCTCAATCCCAGGATCAGGGACTGACACATCAAGACTTAGTGCTCGATCACCTAATGCCGAGCTCACACTGCACGATTTTAGCCTAATTTTTCACTAACCGACAGGTTTTGAAAAATCGCCGTGAAATGCCTGAAATCAGAGGCAAATCGCTGCTCGTTCATGCGAGTGACAATCACGCAGTGTGAATTATCAAAGACGCGATTTGAGGGAATCGCCGACACGTTGCCGATGCCCATGAAATATTTGGTATGCTAAATATCTGGAGCTGTTGGCAATTCACAATCCTGCTGTGTGAATGAGTTCTGACTGAAAAATACATTGGCAGGGCTGACGCACTCATGTTCTCGTGTGATTTCCTTATCACTTCTCACGTGTGTTTTGGTGTGAAATGTAGTTTGCGGATCAGACAGAGCTGTCGGCGATTCTTCCTATTGTAAAGTCATGCAATGTGAAAGCCCCTGTCGCCGATCCATCGTGCAGTGTGAACACAGCAGCGACTGAATGCTACCCCAGATAAAACAACGGCGATCCGACGTGTTTTAAAATTGTGCAGTGTGAACTCGGCATAAGGAGCCTAGGGCTACGGACGAACCTACAAAAGAGTGTCCTGCTACCATGTCAGCATACAACCTTTCTGGGAGTAGTCATGGATTCTCGCACGATGCAGGCACGTCTGTCTCCCGCACGTGTGCAGTCATTACAGTCATGTCTGAATCAGTTCAAAAGGTTGACGTCTAGTCTATGTAGGCTTGTGTCACAGAGTGCTGGGTCTGATGGTGGCAGCGTTCCCTGTAGTTCAGCTGGGCCTGCTCCACATTTCAGTGGTGAACCAAAAGCCAGAACATTTCACCTCATTGTCATCCGCTTCACAGAATTACGGTGACACGCAGAAGCATTTGTGCTCTAAAGCCTTGGAAAAGATCCCAATTCCTGCTAGGGATGTGTTCTTGTCACAAAACTATCATGACGGATGATGACAGGCTGGGGGGCAGTCCACTCAGGACTTTCAGTCCATGGCGTTTGGACAGACAAACTTCGGAGCTGGCACATAAATCGTTTGGAACTAATGGCAGTCTTTCTGGATCTCAGACAGTTCTTACCTCAGTTGAAAGGCTGTCATGTACTAGTTAGGACTAGTCATGTACTAGTCAGGATGGACAACATGTCTGTAGTTTCTTACCTGAATCGTCAAGGAGGATTACATTCTCGCCCCCTGTACAGGCTGGCGAGGAGTGTTCTTCTGTGAGCTCAAACCAAATTCCTGTTGATCAGAGCAGTTTATGTCCCAGGACACATGAACTCAGGAGCAGACTTGCTTTCCAGACAGAGCCTGGAGGACGGGGAATGGAGATTATACCTCCAGGTGGTGAATCTCATATGGCAGAGGTTCGGCCGAGTAAAAGTGGATCTGTTCACTTCGAGCATGACTACACACTGCCCGCTCTGGTTTTCCCTGTCTCCCCCGTCTCTTCAAGTACTGGAGCAGGAGAAAGCCATTTCAAAGGTTTTATCTGCTGATAGAAAAACAAGGCACCTGGCTCCCTCATGGCAAGACATTGAGGTCTTGGAGTCCATACACAAGGCCCTTAATCCACTTGTTGAGTTCACTGATGCCCTCTCTGGTGAAGCACATGTCAGTGTGCTTCACCATGTGTAAAATACATTTGTTACAGTATTTATTAATCTTTGTTAATGTTAGTTAATGAAAATACAGTCATTCATTGGTAGTTCATGTTTGTTCACAGTGCATTAACAAATGTTAACAAACAACTTTGGATTTTAATAATGCGTTAGTAAATGTTGAAATTAACATTAAGATAAATGCTGCAGAAGTATTGTTCATTCTTAGTTCATGTTAACACTAGTTAACTAATGTTAACTACTGAACCTTACTGTTGTCACGAATCTGGTCTGCACTTCCATTCATCACCAGAGGTCACTCGCTCATCATTGACTTTCACACCACACATCACATGGACTGCATTTCCCATCAGCCATCTCACCAATCACATGCACACAGCTGTCACCAATCACTCGTTGCACTAATCACACCTGATCACACACACTATTTCAACCCTGGACATTCTCTCCCTCGTTGCTGAGTATCGTGTGCACTATCGCTGCCCTACAGAGCCCGTTAGTTTTCCTTGCCTTGCCTAGCCTAGCCTAGCCTAGCCTAGCCTAGCCTAGCCTAGCCTAGCCTTGCCTTTGTTGGATTGTGTTTTCCCCTGCCTGGACTATCTTGCCCTTTGGATACTGTTCGCTAATCGTCGACCCACGCTTGCTCTAAGTTTACTCTTTGTCTTGTCTCTGCCATACCTGTTTGCCATTGTTTCGACCCTGCCTGTATCTTTGACCATGCCTGTAAATAAAAGCCTGCACATGGATCCGCATGTCTCTCGTCTCGTCAGCCCTGTTACAACTGTGAAGTGTTACCATTTATATAAATGTATCTGTATACAATAAAGGCACAATACCAACAACCAATAGGAGGTTTACGGCCGACAGCAAAAATTTATTTTGCCTATGTCACAATTTGAGGTCAATCCGGCCCTGTATTTGATACTGATTATGTTGCCAAATTGGTTTGGAACAGCTGTTGAATAAACAGTTAAACTGAACATGCCTGTCTATCTGCGTGACTGACAGTTTTATTGATCACTGAGAGAGCATTGACTTGGTATTATGTTGGTTCAATAATAATAATTATTTTTTTTTTTAAATCCACTCAAAAAAAAATTATTTGGTCTAAATTGACCAGTGTTCATGTGTTTCCACACTACCGAGTGTTCAAGTAGAATTGAAGCAATGCTGAAGTTAAGGAGATAATTATGTGATGATTGATCATTAATGATGAACACCTGCTGTTATCAAGAAGAATCACCGAAGGAAAGAGAAACACAAGAACTACAACTGACTTCAGCCACAGCTGAAGATGAAATCAACTGAAAAAAAGAAGACATTAAATCTCTCAAGATCTGATTAAACAGCTTCACAAACAGCATCAGATTGACTTTATTTCTGTCAGACTTCTAGAGAAGCTCTTATTGAGAATTAACAGAGGTTTAGATGCTTTATTGTTTTGTTTGAAATCACCATCAAAGAGACCAGTGTTTCCTTTTGTTGGGCTCTTGACCCTTGACATTTTGGTGTTAATATTACGCTGGTTGCTTTAATTGTGTGATAATTTAAAACACACTTGCTTAAACAGCGAAGCCAATTGAAAAAGAGTTGTGGGTAGATCTCTGGTCACTGACCTCATTTCAAGTCCAATTTCTGATTATATAGACATTATACTGTTTTAGATTTTTTTCATAGCTTCATATCTTGCAGTATTGTAAATATCAGATAATTTTAATAATTTACAAATCACCTTGTGCACATAAAGTTTTCGTCTGTAGCAATACAAAGACCACAGACATCAAGAATCAGTGTATGAATCTCAACAATGGTGACAGTCAAGAAAATATTCAGATAAAACTCTGAACATCACAAAACAAGCTACTAAAAGTCACAACTATAACAGCATACGTCAAATAAAATAGTAAGAATAAAAGAAAATAATCAGACAATTCAGCTGCGTTGTTTATTCATGCTGCAATGCATGCTGGGATACATGGGAGAGTCTCGTACTATGCTGGTACCCAGCATGCATTGCAACATGAAGCATTTTGTTGACTGTCACCATTGTTGAGATTCATACGCTGATTCTTGATGTCTGTGATCTTTGCGTTGTTACTGATGAAAACTTTTTGAGCACAAAGTGATTTGTAAATTATTTAAATTATCTGATTTTACAGGACTACTAGACCTGAAGCTATATAAAAAATCTAAAGCAGTACTACATCCATACAATCAGATGTTGGACTTGAAATGAGATCGGTGGATCATTTGCACACAACTCTTTTTTTTGTTTTTGTTTTTTCTTAGCTTTGCTGGCTAAACTAAGTGTGTTCTATATAAACACACAATTAAAGCAACCAGTGTAATATTAACACCGTCAAGGGTCAAGAGCCCAGAGCCCAACAAAAGGTGATTGTCTTTGATGGTGATTTCAAACAAAACAATAAAGCATCTAAACCTCTGTTAATTCTCAATAAGAGCTTCTCTAGAAGTCTGACAGAAATAAAGTCAATCTGATGCTGTTTGTGAAGCTGTTTAATCAGATCTTGAGAGATTTAATGTCTTCTTTTTTTCAGTTGATTTCATCTTCAGCTGTGGCTGAAGTCAGTTGTAGTTCTTGTGTTTCTCTTTCCTTCGGTGATTCTTCTTGATAACAGCAGGTGTTCATCATTAATGATCAATCATCACATAATTATCTCCTTAACTCCAGCACTGCTTCAATTCTACTTGAACACTCTGTAGTGTGGAAACACATGAACACTGGTCAATTTAGACCAAATCATTTTTTTGAGTGTATATATTTCCATTGTCCTCATTTGCAAGTCGCTTTGGACAAAAGTGTCTGCTAAATTACTAAATACATACATACATGCGCACACACACACACACACACACACACACACACACACACACACACATATATATATATATATATATATATATATATATATATATATATATATATATATATATATATATAAGCTCGATACCATAGAGCCCTCCCACATAACAAATACCAATTTAACCCCTGCTTAACTTGTGTTGAGAAGCAGCAGCAGTCGTCCAGAAGTGAGCAGAGAAAAGGTACTCCTCTAAGAAAACGTACAAATAAAGATCATTTTAGATGCTTAATTACTATTTGGAGCATTGGGATCGTTAGAAGGCGGCTGAAATTTGTTTGTGAATTTTTGTTAAAACCTCAAATTCGACCAAAACTGTCATTTTTCACCTCTTTTGCCTGTAGTTCAAAATTAGACCGTGGGCATTCACACTCATTTTGCCAGCATGGGTCAAAATTGCACGAGGCGGCTGACAACACTGATCTTGCATACACTGTAAAAAAAAAAAGAAAAAAGTTGAGCCAACTTAAAATTTTAAGGCAACAAACTTCAGCAGATTTTTGAGTTTTAAGTTCATACAACAAAAATTTGAGAATCTCCCACAAAAACAAGTTGAGCAAACTCAAAAATCTGCTGAAGCTGGTAAAAAATGTTTTTTTTAAGTTCGCTCAACTTTTTTTTTTTTTTTACAGTGTAGCCCTCAGAAAAATTGCGCCCCTGGTGATAAGCCTAGTTGCCATACGTCGTACGTCGCTAACTCAGTTAGCTGGATCTGATTGTTGCCGATTTCACTTGATCTCGGATCAATTGGTTCTTCAAAGCTGATCCCGGAGTTGCTGTCATAGCAACAGGTCCATAAGCTTAAACCTGCTCAGGAGCAAACTTATTTCATGTAAACAGGATTATATTGCATCTTTTTAAACAGAATTGATACTGAAAATATGTCCCAACCACTGCTACTTTATTACAAGAACTACATAATACTACTATTGTTAGAACTTGAAATTTTTTAACTGTGGGTTTTGTCTGGTCAGAGGAGAACTGGCCCCCCGACTGAGCCTGGTTTCTCCCAAGGTTTTTTTCTCCATTCTGTCACAGAGGGAGTTTTGGTTCCTTGCCGCTGTCGCCTCTGGCTTTCTCAGTTGGGGACACCTAATTTCTAGCGATTATCGCCGATTTGATTGCACAGATACTATTTAAACTAAACTGAGCTAGACAATGGCATCTCTGAATTCAATAATGAAATGCCTTTAACTGAAAATTGAGTGTTTAATCTTATCATTATATATTACTGACACTCTGTCCTCCAATTTGATACAGTTAAGTGCTTTGACACAATCTGTATTGGTAAAAGCGCTATATAAATAAAGGTGACTTGACTTGACTTGACTTGACAAGATTATCCTACTGATCCAGGGACAATAATAATCATTTAAAAATGTATTTAAAAATAATATAATAATGTTGTGTAGTCTATAATATAGACACAGCCGATTTTACTCACTGAAAAATTTATTTGTCATAAAATATTTACTTCATAATTGTATTAGAGTCTTATACACATGCTATACAGAAAATGTAGAGCCGTGCATTAATTTGAGTGGTGACAGATATTATGGGAGTGGCTTGATGGAGCACAGGAGATGCAGATAACTTGAACCTTAAGAAACTTTAATTACTGCTGTTATGTAACAAATCTGTTCCAAAGATAAAATTAATTGAATTGTTACTTACTATTGAAATACAAATGTAAAGCCTGTACAAATACTAGAAATCGTGAATATAAATAATTGGGAATCATGTAAAAAAATAAATAAATAAATAAAAACAGTGCACATTTAATTGATCTATTATAACATTTATGTAGTTTTGTTCGCTTGGCTGTTTTCTTACAAAAGTCCGGAAATCTGTCAAGTTTTTCGTCAGGTGTCTTTTTTTAATTATATGATGTCATTACGTTGCTGTCTTGCCGCCAGCCAATCGCTGCATTGCTGATCGTGGTTTCGAGTTTACATCTGCCCTATTAAACCAACCCATGAATGTGCAATTATCTCAGATATCATCTTGGATGTGTCATTTGATCTCGGATAAGCGACATACGAAGAACGGGCCCCAGGGCTGTGAACCTTTGGACTAGATAAGCAAATACTTTAGAACAGGGATCCTCAAATCTGGCCCACAGTTAAGCTCTAACCCTAATCAAACACACCTGAACATGCTGTAAGGATGGAAGAAACTCAGATACTTTGATCTCCTGAATAACAGACAGTACAAACATGCACAGGCATCTTCGAGACATCCAACAGAGTGGAGGTGCAGGAAACTTCCATTTGTTTCTTCTTAAATCCCTTCACCCATCCTTCCTTCTACTCAGTCTGCTCAAAATGGTCAATAGTAGATTGTAATGTTCTACATTAATGCAAGTGATATTTACATGTTTGGTATCATTTGAATTGTCTCAGGGTGACTGGTACAATGGTGTCATTCGTATAAGAAGTAAACTAAAAGGTAATACAGATCCTAAGAGTTTAGAGATATTTTGCACACTGTAGAGGGCAGTGTCTTTCATGCAAATTACCATCTGCCCCAAAAGGTGATAACTCTGCTTGATCAATACAAATTCCAATTGTTAGTTCCTGTCTCCATTTCAGGGGATGTTGGTCTTGGTCTGTGTTACTTAAGGAAATGTTGCAAAAGGATCAGGGCCTTCTGTAGCCGGAATGAGCCCGTGATATGAAGTGTGTTCGCACGCTTCATATTATGTATTTTTCTCAAGTCAAGTTAGATTCATCTTTGACATTTTGATGTCTTGTATTGATTTGATATCTTTGAATTGGCTGTATAATTGGCATAATACATATTTACTTGACTGATAATAAATTGTTACATTTGATTTTAATTCTGATTTACTCTGTAATCATTGACTCTAGTAGATTACGTTGTATCCTTGTTACCGCATTTCCTGTGTCAGGTTAGTAACGGACTAAGATTCAGTTGAGATGGAGCATAGGGCACAACAACCGTATCTTTAGAGATCCAGCTAACACTTGGTATTAGTTCAAGTGTACTTAGATTGTAAGGGCTAAAAGGGAATTTCTGTCTAGGTCAACTGAATGTTGTTTGACCAACCTAGATAGGGTGGGCCTAACCTCTGTTTATTGTAATATTATTCTAGCTAAGTAAATTATTATTCTAGCTGGAAAAACCATGGCATGACCATATTAAAGCTACTATCAGGGAAAGTAACGTTGGTCAGCTTATATCTGTAGTAGTGATCGTGACCACTGACTAGAAGTAATGTTGCTTTATTCAAGTGTGTACAAATCTATAGGGGCTAATTAAAGGTACTTTTAGAATGAGCAAGCATAGGAGCGGCCGTCTAAAGTATTAACCAATTTCCTCTGTCTAATAACCAAGACTGATGAGAATATGACTGTAAGATATGCTAACAGCTGAAGCAATATCTTTGAGCGACATGAGCACCCGAATGAATGAGTAAAATAATGGTAAAGAATTAACTGGAATAATCAAATGTCATAATTAGAAGTGAACAAAATCAATTGATATTTCAGTCTAAATTAGAGGTCATAACAAAAAAGGAGTCAGATTTGAAGTTAAGTCAAGTCACCTTTATTTATATAGCATCTAACGAGGTGAAGAATCACACGACAAGGGGAAGCCAATAAATGCCCAGAGGGTGAGTTTATTGAAGGGTTTAAGGTGCAGACTTGTTTTCATGTGGTGGGTAGGTGTTCTGTGCTCCTCATGCGATCAGTGCTTGTGTTTTCCAGTGGCTGTCCTCCGTGCCATGCTCATGTGCTGGGGCTGGCCAGTCAAATGCTGCTTTCTGGAATAACTGCAGCTCAAGCATTAGCATGGCATCTTCTGGAAACATGTCTCACCAGTGTGTGTGTTGTGGCGGCTTATCAAGCCCTGCTGTGACGAGCCTCAGGTGCGCCCGGCCAGCCCCGTGACGAGGACGTGCAGGTGATCCTCGTTGGTTTCCAGGGTGACGCTGATGAGCGCTCGGGACACCTGTCACAAGCACTTTTAACAATACAGATTGCATCAAAGCACTTAACAGTATCAAATTGGAAGATAGAGTGTCAGTAATGTATAATGGTAAGATTAAACACTCAATTTTCAGTTAAAGGCATTTCATTATTGAATTCAGAGATGTCATTGTCTAGCTCAGTTTAATTTAAATAGCATCTGTCCAATCAAATCGGTGATAATCGCTAGAAATTAAGTGTCCCCAACAGAGGCGACATTTAGTTAACCTAAATTTTTTAATAACTTTGCATGCTGAAAAGACCGAACATGCAGGAAACCTACATCCACAATTGGATACATCCTTGGACCAAATTTGTGGACTTTACAATGCTAATCAATTGTTTGAGATGAGCAAAAATCTGCACAGAACCGATCACCGTTGATCACCGCGAGATGCCTGCAGGTTAGAAAAGTGTCCGCGTTACATCCGCCTTGCTCTGATGTCATGCTGACGTGTGCAAAAAAACTCTGGCGAAGGCGAGGCGGTTGTGTGGATTGAGCAGTCGAGCACAGTTGCTCTCCACCGACTGCGCTGATCAAAAGCATGATGGAAAACGACTGACTGACGACACAGCTTAACGCTCATTGGTTCAGACAACCGTGATGCTGCATTCTCTTCTAAAATGTTTTATTTTTTAAATCTGATTTCATGCTATTATGTATTTAAATTGTGCATGAATATTACCAAACACTGACAGTGTGATCTCTGTGTGAGATATGTGATTGTTGTCATATTTTCTATAAAAATCTAAAATACATGTTTGAAATAAAATAAAAATGGATGATAAATGCGCCTTTCGTATGGAATTATCATAGCAAGCACTTTGAGTGTCTTGTTCATCATATTTATATTCATATAAAAGCAACAGAACTGAAACTATATGATGTTTATCAGCAGCACAGCATATGACTGAGAATAATGCGATATCTGCCTTTGATCTCATAGGTATCTGTTCCACTTTGAGAGGGCAGAACTGTCCATCTTGACTGCGCTTATTTAACTCCTCCCCTCACTGCAGCCTACTCTCACCTACATTTCAGGCAAGGTGGGGCGCATCTCAAACAAGCCTTTTGTCTTCAGTGGTGTATAAAGTACCTGAAAGCCATACTCAAGTAAAAGTACAGATACCTTACCAGAAAATGACTTTGGTAGAAGTTGAAGTCACCATTTAGAATATTACTTGAGTAAAAGTCTTAAAGTATGTGATATTTATTGTACTTAAGTACAAAAAGTATTTTTAAAATCTTAAACGTACTTAAAGGGATAGTTCACCCAAAAATGAAAATTCTGTCATCATTTACTCATGCTCAAGTAGTTCCAAACCTGTATGAATGTCTTTGTTCTGCTGAACACAAAGGAAGATATTTTGAAGAAAGTTTGTAACCAGGCTGTTTTGGGGCCCCATTGACTTCCATAGTAGGGAAAAAAAATACTATGGAAGTCAATGGTGCCCCAAAAAAATGCTCTGTTTCCCACATTCTTCAGAATATCTTCCTTTGTGTTCAGCAGAACAAAGACATTCATACAGGCTTGGAACTACTTGAGGGTGAGTAAATGATGACAGAATTTTCATTTTTGGGTGAACTATCCCTTTAAGTATTAAAAGTAAAAGTACAAGTAAATGCAAAATGGAAAAGAAGCAAATATATATATATATATATATATATATATATATATATATATATATATATATATATATATATATGTGTGTGGATGCATTTAATGTTTTGTTTTTAACATGAAACGATGAATACTGATATTGAAAATAATTTAAGACATGAAAAAAATAGTCGAAATGTGAAATTAAAACCGCCAGTATGTGGCAGCAAGTGACCGTTAATGAGTGAGTCACTGAGATTCAACCAATTCATTCAAACGACTGATTCATTCAGGAACAAAGCATTTGACTGTGTTAATGAGAGAATCACTAAATCATTTTTATCATCTGATTCGTTCAAAAAGCTGATTCATTCAATAAACCCCGTCCATTGCTCTGAGATCCAAAACAGTGCTGTGATCTTTGTCTGGAAATAATTTCGTTGGCAAAATAAGCAAAACAAGCAATATTATGTCTAAAATGTAAGACACATTGCTTTACTGAACTTGTATAAAATGATTATTAAATGTGTTATGCTTATATCTGCAGAAAAACGGTGCTCATTGTGTGATATAGATTAAATTAGCCTATATTAAATTATATAAATATAAAAAGCATAGAGAAGCATTTTTGCCTTCTACAATAAGAATGCCTGGAATGTTGAGGTTTAATAGACTAATAAATCAACGTGTGTGCACTCTGTGTGTGATTTGGTGATATAGCCTACTTGATAATGTCAGATCGCACATCATTACAATAACACTTACCATATTATTGCAGAAGATACTGTATATTGCACACCCCAGACTCGACTTGAGTGGAAAATGAATCATCGGTTGTGTGAGCACTTATTTGCACATGAGCAAAGGTGTTTTTAGGAGACTAACTTGCAAGCCCCAAACCACTGTCAAACATGCTTTCCTGCAGTCCGTGTTCTTCAGACTTCTATTTTGTAGTCAGTAACGAATATGCTTTGGGGAAATGTATCGGAGTAAAAGTATACATTTTAATTAAGAAATGTAGTGGATTAAAAGTAAAAGTTGGCTGAAATATAAAAACTCAAGTAAAGCATACTCCCAAAAAATACTTATACTGTAACGAAGTATTATTACTGTAACGAAGTATTATTACTTCGTTACAATACACCACTGCTTGTCTTCAGGATCATTAGAAAATCACAGGTAGGTGAGTTTGATCAGGGTTGGAGCTAAACTCTGCAGCGCATTGCCCCTCAAGGGCAAGATTTGAGGAACCCTTATTTAGAACGTCAAAAATAAAGCAATCACAGCCGTTTTGGGAATATTTGGGGCATATTTAACATTTTAGAGGACTCCTAGTTAGTGTATTAATAATAAGCTTTGGTATTTCTGGAATTAACAGTTAAAATCGGGCTCTATGAAAGAAGTTTATCAGAACAATGCAAGCGAAGCGTTCCAAAACAAAGAACCGCGCGTTACGTCACATTTCGAATGCGACGCAACGGCACGTTCGGCCAATCAGTGTCGGGAAACGGGACACAGTGGGCGAGTCTCTCTTCCACAGGGAGCGGTCCACCAAATTCAAACAGCCACAAGAAACAAAGCAAAGGATAGTCCGATTTCATCAGACTCTGCGGTGTGGAAAAACAACGGTAAGTTTCAATTTTAAAGTCGATGAAATGTAACAGTAAATGTAAGGTTGTAGATCTTTTTGTGGATTCTTTATTGCACGGTTTTGCGTTAAGGAGTTAATGTAACTTTTCAGATGATCATTGTGCTGTGCTCTAAACTCTGCTCAGCGTAAACCTATTGGAGTAATGTTTAGTTTAATTTAATTTCTTTTCGTTTTTCTTTTACAAATGTAAAGATTTTGGGATGTTTGAGTTTGTTTATCATTTCAAACTGAGGGGAAACACTTCACAAACACTGCAGGGTTGCCACAGTCATGGAAAAACCTTAAGTGACAATTCTAACATTTTTAACAGAAAAATATTTATAGTAAAATCTAGATTGAAAAATTATGTTCGATTTAACAGAACATGCAACCTTACTGTAAATCCTGCGGAAATTAACTGGTATAAATACAAGTTAAAGACATATACTTTTTACAGTTCAGAATTTGTATTTTTTTTTTTTTTTTTTTTTTTGCGCAAACAGGCAATTTTCATCTCTCTAAGATCTTATTATGACGTCCACGATTGTGAGCGGGGTCTGGAGATCACATGCAGTCCTCGATGAGTCAGAACCTGACAGCTCGCCGGAAGCGGCACAGCAGTTTAAGAAGATGCGCTCCTCCAGCTCACTGAACTCAGTGAGAATGTCTTTGCGCAAGCGGCTGCCCTTGAAACCAGTGCAATCCAACATGAACATCTCTGAGACCCCCACATGGGAGTCACTACAGATGAACCAAAAGACTAGTGCTGTCCAGAAAATGACCCGCAGTGCCAAAAACTCCATTGGAAGCATCTATCAGGTGTGCTTTGTTTTCTTTGAATCTATGAATGCAGTTTATTCATGTAAGACAGGTGTTTAAAAATATATATTTTTATCTTCTAATCAGAGGTTTCAAAGGAGCAGACAGTCACGTCAGGAGTGTCTAGTCATGACACCTGGTAGAACATCAGATGGTGAGGAATGTGATTGCATTGGGATATCACAAACCCCAAAACGATATGCTGCTCGTACTACCATCACCCCTAGGCAAACTCCAAGGTCAACCAGCAAGTGGACTCCTCGAAGGGCCTGTACCCCAGAAGCCAGTGACTCTGCCGTTAGGACTGTGAAGACCACGGGTACCAGGAGGCAGCTGGTGCGAATGGCTGCACTCAGAAGCCCTTTTGCATCACCCAACACAATGAATAGCAGGAGGTGAGACTGCTCAGCTGCACTTAGCCGTCACATTTTTGTTTGTTAAACTTTTTTTTTTTTTTTTTTCATTTCCCCATGATATCATTTGATGACAACGTTTTTGTTCTTAGTAGTGACATATTTCTTTGTGACAGGAAGTTTGGTTTGGACATGTAGGATCAACCTTTTATTTTTTTTTTTTTTCCACTCGTGATTTGCTACTTGCAGGCAGTATATTAGGGGAAAGGACGTACACATTCTAGAGAACATTTGATTGTGTGAAACTGTGTAGTGCAGGATGAGTCATCAATGTCTTTTGTCATCTATTTTTTTTCACCCAGAAAAGAATGACTATGTTCAGAAAGACATACCAAATTACTTAAACTGTTACTGCAATATTGTATACTGTGCACAATATTCAAATTTCTGCATGCGAGAAATACCCAGATGATGGACTGTATTTTGTCAAAATATGCAGTATAACCACAACACACTGTGTAGAATACTGAATCCCACAATTCTTTAAAAAATAATGATAAATAAATTATGATTATGATTATATTAGACAGCCCAATGTTTAGACATTTACACCAGATAGAATAAAAATAAAGGTTTTTATGAAAGATTCAGTGTTATTTTAGTATCATTGAGATACTATTATAGTTTTTATTAATATTTTGAATTAGTTTTTATTTTTATATTTGCATTTTCATTTTAAAATATTTGTTTTTTTTTTCATATTTGTTTTTTATGTCTATAGTTGCTATTCTTTTTTTTATATTTTAGTTTAGTTTATTATTTTAGTTATTTTCATACATCAACTAAGTTAATTAGTTGAAATAAAAACTATTATAAAATATTTTATTTCAGTTAACATTTATTTTAAGTAATGAAAATGTTTTTATGGTTTAAGTTTTTATTTTGGGTAACTATAATAACTCCAAGCTGGATATTATCTTAAAGAGACTTTGATATTATCAAACACTGGCTTAATGAATAAATATTTGACTAACAGAATTTTAATACTGCTGCCTATATCCTTCCCTATACTGTGTAGTATTCAGTATAAGTAGTATGCTTGTATTTCATTCCAAACATATCTCATGACTGTAGGTTTTAAATTATCTGTCTTTGAAGTACATTAGCATATAGATAACCTTAATACCACAAAACATTAGGGATGAGAAGTGCTGCAGATATGAACACAAAACATGGTATCACATAATGGTCCTCTCTATCCTCTGACAGGCAGTTTGATGAGGATCTGGATTGTGTATCCAAAGGCCTCCGGAGGCTGAAGCATCTCTCTCAAGCCTTTGATGATGCGATTGGGAAAGATGATCGGTGAGTACAACAGAAGCCCAATTCATTTCTCATTCTGTAAAGAAAGAAAAGAATTACCCCACTGTTTGTTTTAATCTTTACATTTTATTAGCTTTATTTATGTCATTTCGTGAGATGGGGTGAAATGTTGTGCTCACTCGGGCATAATATGGCTTTAGTTCCTGCTCATGACATTTGGCCGTTTTCTGTTTGGGAGTGTGGGCCTTTTTTTTTCCCTCCCCTGCCAGCGGATGACTATACAGCAGCTGCTCTGTACTGAACCCTCCTTAAAAAGACTTCATGTTGCATTTCTTAAAGTCGGCATGAAACGGAAGTTGCGACTGTCTTTTCTTCTCTACTGTGACGTATATCCGAGTGAAATTGCATCTGAAAGAGGTGAAAGAGATGAGAGGGCGGGACTTGATTTCGTCCTTCGGAAATTGATTGGATCGATGGAAGTTGGGGCGTTACTAACAAAATGGAGGCAGATCTGAAATGCCAGTTTGCAGATAGTGGTGGGGGATTTCTCGCCACTGGATTCACTGCCGACACCCAAGCATGAATAAATGTTTTATTTATTAGGGATGACGACCACGATCAACACCTCACAACATGCCTAAACAGCGCGCGCGAGAGAGAGAGAGAGAGAGAGAGAGAGAGAGAGAGACTGCCTGAATATGAGCGCATCCTCCATCAGGTCAAATTCATGAAACAAATTAGTTTGCGATGTCCTAAGTGTAAAGTCATAATATCCTAATATCTTTTCAGTGTTTAAGGGTAACATCTCCCTCATGACTGGTGTCAGTGCTATAAAGTGAAGCATCAGCTTCAGCTTTTCCCCTGTCGTTTATCCCAGCGTTTACCCCTCATATCACTAGCTCCACCCTTGCGCCATCACTCATGACCGGAATAGTAGATGAGTCGTTTTGGGGGGGAGGGGAAGTTAAAATTTTTGATTAAAGATTACGAGGGCACATGAATTTAAAAAAAAAAAATAATGAACTGCACGGATAAATTCTTTATAATAAACACTACAGTATTCCATCAAAAATAAGAATAGTCAATTTTGATTTCATGCCGACTTTAAAATTCAATAGGTTGTCCTTTACTGCAGTTAAAGGAGTTTGCTTTTGGGAATTGTTGTATAAATGAAAATACTGGTAGAACTGATTCCCACCCAACTGGTCTCGATAGGGCAGCAATGTGATTTAATTGTTTAATTCTAAGGATTCTGTTTTTAAGACACTGGTTTTGAAGCCGTTTTGTTCTCTAAGATGAGATGGTTTTATTATGCTGTGTTACTGTTAATATCTTCTAGCCTTTCCTCCTTATCTGAGGGACCCCGTTCCCACCCCCCCTTTGAATTCCACACATAACTTTCCTCCCGCCAAGATTTTCAAATGGCTCAAAACTCTCATTCCTTGGTGGGAAGCCACTCTTAATCAATCCAGCTTAATAGGACAAGAGGATTTTAAGGCTGATTTAAATCCATTGTATTGCAGTCAGCAACTTCAATTTAAAAAAAATAAAAATAAAATAAAGCTTTTAGGCATATCGACTTGTGACATCTTTCTGAATGAAGTCAATTTATAATGTTTCTCCTATTCTGAAAACGACAGATTCAGGGAGTGTCTTATGGAGTAAAGCCAAGGTAAATATTTTTAAGTATCTTTCTGAAGTGTTTTCTTGAATTTATAATTGTGTGCAAAATGCAGTATTTATTCCATTTTGTGACTGTTTGTCCAAGCTAGTAAATGTACTGTAGCTCACTGGATCTGATGCAGTCAGTGCCACACTAAAGTTTATTTGTATTGCATGTTTTAGTTATTAACCAACACCAAATACTTAAGGAGCTTTACTTTCTAATATCAAGAACTAAAACAATTTACAATTTACAATTTACAGTGGCTGCTGCTTGTTTGACTATTTTCTCCATTTTTCTTTTTACAATTATTTTACTTCTATATTGTGGTTTGGTTTTTCCTGTATAACACAAAAGGTATTATTGTTAAAATGTCGAAGCTGCTCTTTTCCATATAATGATAAAATGTATGCTTATCACAGCACATTTGCTTGTTATATATTCCACTAAGTCTGACCTGTCTTGCACTCATGTAAAGAAGTGTTCATAAGTTGTTGTTGTTGTTTTTTCTTTAGTCATGGTGTCGTATAAGATACTATTTCCCTTCCTCCATGTCCGATCAGAAAGTTATCATGATATCTTGTCCTAGCTAATCAGAAAAAAGCTTTTTGTATTCACTTAGCAGTAAGCTCATGGGCTAAAGCCCAAAATATGTTTTGTTTTTTACACGTATGCTAGGGTATACTGTATGCGTATAGTATATGTGATGTCAATTTTTGATTAATAATTTATTAATGCCAAAGGAAGGAGTATGTTTGATAAGCGGGTATGAAATTCTGTGAAAAAAATTGCTTTAAGGCAGCAATAAATGAACACGTACAGTTATCCACTGTAATTACAACATTGATACATTTATGAGAGTGAATTGCACTCGCAAAAGTGTTCTCCAAATTTGCAAAATTACACACAACTAGGTGTTTTTTTTTTTTTAAAGCTCAAAGTATACTTCTTACCCTAGCTTATGCATAAAGTATGCTATGTGTACAGTCACATGACACAAATTTCATAATCAGCACAGTACACAAGAAATTTTGAAACTGTTTTGCACTAATTAGTTTGTCCAAAAGGTGGGAACACTGACCCAGGGCATTTCACAGGCCCTGTCCCAAATTGCTCACTTCATGTGCACTTGTGGTCTTATAGTCTTATAGTGGCAGCCACGTGTGCATGTCCATTAAGTCCATAAGACTGTAGGGAGTCCCAATTATTTTTTGTTTTTTTGTCTTTAAAAGGATAGTTTTTACCCAAAAAAGGATAGTTTTTTCTTCCCATACTATGGAAGTCAACGGCTACCAACAACTACTGGTTATCAACATTTTTAAAATATCTTCTGTTGTGCTCAACAGAAGAAAGAAACCCATACAAGTTTGGAACAACTTGATGGTGCGTAAGGCTTTATCCCATTTCTACCCCTTATCCCTACACATCCAGGAGCAAAGGAACTTGCTCGGGCAGCCTTAAAGCAATCTTTTTCACAGAATTTCATACCCGCTTATCAAACATACTCCTTCCTTTGGAATTAATAAAGTATCAATCAAAAGTGGTGGGCAGTCGTGGCCTAATGGATAGAGAGTCGGACTTGTAACCCGAAGGTCACAGGTTCGAGTTTCAGGTCCGGCGGGGATTGTAGGTGGGGGGAGTGAATAACCAGCACTCTCTTCCACCTTCAATACCACGACTGAGGTGAGACCCTTGAGCAAGGCACCGAACCCCCAACTGCTCCCCAGGCGCCGCATCCCACTGTTCCGGGTGTGTGTTCACTGCGGTGTGTGTGCACTTGGATGGGTTAAATGCAGAGCACAAATTCCGAGTATGGGTCACCATACTTGGCCACACGTCACTTCACTTTTACTCCTCTGTTTTTTGAGAATTGTGTCTCAATTCTCTTTTGGTTCGAGGGGTAGGGCTAGGGGTAAAGACCAAACTTCAAACAAAGGGGTATGAGAATTATCTCGGCTACAAACTGGCTACAGCAGCAACATGGCTGCCCGAACAAGTTTCTTTTGCGTGTGTGTGTGTAAGCAGTGCATTAATAAGGCTCTGTTAATATAGAACGGTGTAAGGATATAGTAGTGGTGTCCCATTTCTTAGAGTGTCAAGGGGTAGGGGTGAAAATATTCCCCTGTTTCAAGGGACAAGGGGAAGGGGTATACAATAGAATTGGATTGGGCCCAAATGATAACAGAATTTTCTTTTTTGGCTGAACTATTCCTTTACTTTACACTGCACACATCACTTCTGCAAACAACCTGTATTGTTGCACTTACCTTTGCACATTCTTCTTGTACATACCTGTTCATCTGATATTTGTGTTTAAGTCTGTTAATACTGTCCTGTACTTTCAGGCTTCTTTCCATTTTATTTTTTTGTTATACCTTATAAATAACTGCACAGACTATGGAGCAAACCTGATTTACAATTCGCTGCTGGTTATATATTCACTATATCATGGTGGCCGAGAGAACTCAACAAGCTGCAAATGAAAAAAAACACCTGCACATTAAGAAAACATTCATCAATTTGACACACATGCTGCAAATGCTCACAACACGAATAAATACACACGTTGAAAAACAGAAACGTGGTGCAAATAGGCGCAAACTACCTCGGAAATGTTTAAGGACACAACAAAGTGACGAACATGGCTGGTACATATTTCTCAATGTTTATATTAACATCCTGATCATGTGATTCCTTAGCTTTTTTTTTTTTTTTTTCTTGGATCTTATTAGCCTAAATAAGCTGAAGAAATATTGTAACTGAAAGGTTGTGAAAGCTGGGTAACTTATTTTACAGCTTTCCTTACAAAAAATAACCATAGCCTATGGTTTTACTATTAAAATTAATTAATACATTTATTATATTATAAAATAAATAAATTTACCACACTAACCATCGTTTAACCATGGTATTTGTACAACTGTGATTTTATAAATGGCAATCAATATAGCAAAAAAATCAAAAACAAAAAAAAACACAAGGTTAATTTTCATTTTGTTGGGGTAATTTTAATATGCTTGCATTTCTTTTTGTGTTATGAGCATTTGCAGAATATGTGCCGTCAAACTGATGATGTTTTCTTAATTTGCTGGTGCTTTTTCTATTTGCATGTGTTTTCTGAAGTTGCCGCGCATTGAGCTCTCTCAGCCACTGTACTATATAACCGTGTATGTGACATAAAAATCTTAAATCCAAGGGTGTTTGCGAGTATACTTTGTGGCTGCTATCAACCCACAATGCACACTTCTGGCAAGTCCATAATGAGGCAAGCTATGCATCAGACTTAAACCGGGCTGTCAAAGTATAGTGAGACCAGCAGGGGGTGCTCACCCTGTGGTCTGTGTGGGTCCTAGCGCCCCAGTATAGTGATGGGACACTATAGGCCCTTTCGCACCGCAGGAACTTTTTCATAGTACCCAAACTAATTGTGGAACTACCCACTTTTTGGCGTGTTTGCACCGTGGGAACTAGGAACTGTTTTGGTTCCAGAACTCCGTTTGGAGGAACTAAATTAGCTCCTACTTCAGAGTAGGGTCTAAAACAGTTCCATAGGAACTATCGTGACGTAAGTGTACGCTGATTGGCTAAACGCGTATGAAAACGCCCTCACCCGCCATGATTTAAAACGCCGTGTAAACACATACTGTGTAAACATCGCATCAACTTATATTTCGCAAGAATGGAGAACAGCGATAGATGGACGGACGCTGAAGTGCAGGCACTTTTGAACATTTTGAACTCCTTTCCGATCTTTCAATCGCTTGACGTATAATTTACGTCGACATTCCATGTCCATTATTGTGAATCCCGCAAGACACAACAAAAACACAGCTCCGATCACAGCGTCCTCCATCCTCCTGTTGTTAACGTGGTTCTTCTTTGTTTTCGTTGTTGAACGCTGCGCACAAATTACGTCGCTGTCGACCGGCTTACGTCACTTCTTAGTACCCACTGTCGGTGCGAATGCAACCCTTTAAATGGTACTGGGAAATAGTTCGCGAAAAATCGTCCCAGTACTTTAGTACTATACTTTTAGTTCTGGAACTAAAGCGGTGCGAAAGGGGCTTATACTGTAAAAATCACCGTCCTTAGGATGAGACATTAAACCGAGGTCCTGACTCTCCATGGTCATTAAAAATCCCAGGATGTCTTTCCAAAAGAGTAGAGGTGTGACCTCGGTATCCTGGCTAAATTCACCCATTGGCCTCTGACCATCATGGCTTCCTAACAATCCTCGTATCAGCTGATTGGCTTCATCACTCTGTCTCGTCTCCACCAATAAGCTGGCATGTGGTGGGCGTTCTTGCGCACTATGGCTGCCGTCGTATCATCCAGGTGGATGCTGCACACTGGTGGTGGATGAGGAGGACCCCCCCCCCCCCCACACACACACAATGTAAAAAGGGCTTTGAGTGCCTAGAAAAGCACTATATAAATGTAAGGAGTTATTATTATTATTATTATTATTATTATAAAGTGGCATTGTGTCATGAAGATGTGGACTCAGAGGAAGACTGCAAGGGCTTAAGGTTCCATTTGGGACAGGGTTAGCACACGGCCACAGTTGGGAAAAGAAATGGAGGAGACAGAACGAGACCAACAATAAACTACTGAAGACTACATCGGGACGCAGCGTTGATGAGTGCTTGTGTGAGGAGATTAAGAGATGCATGCAATTCCAGTTTAATAGAGTACAGAGACATTTTATGTCAACAAGTCCAGAGAGAAATAGAGCAGACATGAAATGAACACTGTAAAATATGCAACTGCACATTTTCCAGTTTACTTGGTCTATTTGTTTATTTGAGTCTCAAATACTAAAAAATTTTCTTAAAACTACATAAAAACCCTTGTCAGACCAACAAAATAACCCCAAATGTTGTCCCAACTAGTCAAACGGTTGTCTGAACAAAGAATTTCATATTGTTGAAATTAAGGCTTTGTGAGTTCCCAGCATGCATTGCAGCATGAATAAATTATGCTGCTACTGTTATAGGATTATTGTTTGCTGACTTAACTTAAACTTTTTGTTGTGTTTTTGTCATTATTGTTAGTTATTTGTTGTACTGTGATGTAAAGAGCTCATCTTTTTAACATTTGTTGGTTGTCACCGTACTTGAGGTTAGTGTGTCTAGTTTTGAGGCCTAGAGAATGTTCAACCACTCATAATCCTTTTCTTGGATATCTTAGTCTTATAAGTTGTTTTCCAAGCAAAGATAATGCTGCCTACGTATGAGACTGTTATCATTAAGGTTTATCATTCGTAAATATAAAATCAATAATGACATTAATTGTTTCAGTTGCTGTGACAATTTTCTGTTAGCAAAATAAGACAATCAGCATTGCATGAACAAACAAATTTACATTGGCTAAACAAAGTATCTTTACTGAGAAGAACTAAAACACTATTGTTGAAAGAACTCAAAAGTCTTACTGCATCAAGTTGCCTTATTTTTTATTTTTATTTGTATGTTTACTCAACTATTTATTTTTTACAGTGAAGATAAAACTTTCTAGTATCTAACTTTCTAAACCTTTTAGCTGTATTCGCACTTTGGACTTAAAGGATAGTTCACCCAAAAATGAAAATTCTGTCATTAATTACTCACCATTTTATTCCAAACCCAAAAGAATACATTCTTCTGAACACAAATTAAGATAGTTTTGATGAAATCCGACAGCTTCCTGACCCTCCATAGATAGCTATGTAACTGAAATGTTCCCAGGCCCAGAAAGATAGTAAGGGCTTCGTTAAAATTGTCCATGAGTGGTTCAACCTTAATTTTACGAAGCTACGAGTATACTTTTTGTGCAAAAAGAAAACAAAATTATGACTTTATTAAACCATTCTTATTCTCCGCGTCACCATCTTCCGCTGTTCATGCGAGTATTTTGGGTGAACTATCCCTTTTAAAAGATGTTGGCATAAAGACAAGGGGCCTCATTTATAAAGCGTGCGTATGCTCAGATTTGATCTTAGAGTGTGCGTACGCTTAAATCCACGCCACCGATCATATTTATAAAAACGGTCTTTGACATGGAAAAGGGCTTAGCATCACGTCAGGGTCTGAGCAGATATACGCACTTTTTATTGTCGGAGTACTGCAGGTTTTTGAAAATGTAAGCTGTTTTTGCAGCTCGCTGTTCTAAATTATGATGATTGGTGATATTTTATATGTTAATGACATGAATTAGGAGTGGTTTACAAGGCAGAGAGTTGAAACCATTCAATTGTGCGCAAGTTTAAGATTATTTGCGATTCGTAGATTTCACATCTGAAAGAGAGGCGTACACGCGATTTCTGTTCGTACGTTCATTCTATGAATCGCTTGTACACAAATCTAAGAAATGATTGTAAGATCAAATTTAGGATGGTTTCTGCGCAACATTTTATAAACGAGGCCCAAGGAATTGTTTCATTTGACCATCTTTATTTTTGGTTATCATGTGAATGTGTAAAATTAAAATATTAAAATTAAGTTAATTTGTGTAAGCATTTGTTTGTTTATGGTTTCTAATTAGGCACCAAATAGCTAGAGTACACTTAAAAATTGAATGGGGAATAGTATGTACAAACACACCTTCATCTTGTACCTTACTCTATAAATAACCATTGATGGTGATGTGACTGCAGGGTCCAGGCCTTGGAGCACTACAAAGCGGTCATGAACATCGGCTATTGCTCCACCAAGAGCAACATTTCCAGAGGACTGAACAGGGCTTCCATCCGAAAACAGACACAGCGCATCCAGCAGACCATCAGCAGCTGGACTGATGTGGCCATGTCAAACATCCGTAAAACTTCTTAAAAGAGGCACCTGTTTTCATTATGCAACTAAACGTGTGTGGTCTTGCGTTTCTCTGTATATGCCAGAAGAGGCCTTATCCAGTATTTTGAATGGACTCTTTTCCTATTTGTCTGTATCTTTTAAGTGTTTAAAGTAAAGGGCAACTGAATATACTGTATCACTATTTGGAAATAGTTTGCATTTACAGCTGCTAATTATCAGATGTATGTGCATGATTTTAGTTAATGCACATTCATGGCTCTGTGTGCTTGACGTAATGAAGCATTTAGCAATTCTGCTGTGAAAATCCACCAAAAGATGTGAATACTAAATGTAAGCATATTTGAAATACATATGTAGAGAGGTCAAGGAATTAGAAAAAAAGCTTAATGTTATTCATCAAAGAAAAGAAAAACAATATTCAGGTTTTTTTGTGTGGATTTTTTATTTTTATTTTGTAAAAAAAAAAAAAAAAAAAAAAAAAAAAAATATATATATATATATATATATATATATATATATATATATATATATATATATATATATATATATATATATATATATATATATATCCATCCAACACTAAACTGACATAGATACTGATTGAGGGAGATGTTACTAATGTTATGTTTGCTAACTGTCTAACCTATTTAGTTGTTAGTTTATTAACAGTAGTTTACTACTTTGGTACTTTACTGAGTTTACTGTAACACGTTAGTATTTGTGTAAAGGGAGAATAAAATGCAAAGTATGACATATTTTCACAAATTCACCAAGCAAATATTAAGACACTATAGTCATCGATTGTACTTATAATATAATGATCCATATGTGAACATTACCAAAGGAGAATAAGAGATATTCAAATGTGAGAGAAATTGTCTACAAAACTATTACATGCATTTGAGTTTGTTTCTAAGTTGAAATGATATTTACATGTATTGCTTTGCATTATGCATGTGATTTGTTTAGAAAAGGACAAAAAAAAAAAACAGAATTGTTAGCTTTTTTATACTTAATAAAAATTTAATATTTGATACATTTAAATGATTCATTACTTTTCACCATAATAACCAATAAATAATTTTAAAGGGTTACTTCACCCAAAAATGAAAATTCTGTCATTAATTACTCACCCTCATGTCGTTCCAAACCTGCAAGACCTTAGTTCATCTTCAGAACACAAATCAAAATATTTTTGATTAAATCCGAGAGCTGTCAGACCCTCCATATACATTAACACGAATGCAATGTTCCCAGGTCCAGAAACGTAGCATGGACTATTTTACCGATGTCCTTGTGACATCAGGGGCCATTTTGGAGAGTATCTACTGAATGTAAACAGTGATGCAGCTGACACAAAACAGCATACGCTGTTTACGTTCAGTGGATATTCTCCAAAATGGCGCCAGGGTGACGTGGAGGAGACAAATTGTTGAATATAATTTTTTTTTTCTTTTGCACACAAAGTATTCTCGTAGCTTCGTAAAATTATGGTTGAACCCCTGATGTCACATGGATTATTTTACTGATCTCCTTGCTATGTTTCTGGACTTTGATCATGTAAGGATCATTGCCGTCTATAGGAGGGTCAGAGAGCTATCAGATTCCATCAAACATATCTTAAATCGTGTTCCGAAGATGAATTTAAGATGAAGTCTTATGCGTTTGGAACAACATGAGGGTGAGTAATTAATGACAGAATTTTCAAATTTGGGTGAACTATCCCTTTTATGACAGAATTTTCATTTTTGAGTGAACTATCCCTTTTTTTCTGTATCTCCTCATGCTTTTTTTTTTCTTTTTTTTTAATTGACTCTAAAATGCATTAAAATAACAGTGATACAATTTGCTTTTAAAAATGCAGTCTGTCTCAGCAATGACCCATCATAAAAACACTGCTTTACATGTCTGTTTTAAGGATGGTAAATGTTTGAAACTCCAGAGGGAGCAGCTGTAAAACCACATTCAAGATTTCAGCTCATTCAACAATTTTATCACAAATATTTTAATAGGTTTGCCATCTTACTGTATTGAAGGGAAGTTAAGGCTGCATTCTAGAATGAAACGCTTGTTCTGTGGTTGCATATAATTGTTTATATAGGCTCAATCAATATAAGTGAAACCGTCAATGTTAAGGTACAGCCATACAGTATTAATCATTGTACTGCAAATTTTTGTGGAAAAAATCTAGTCATTTTAATAGGAATCAAGGGGATGAGGTTTTCAAATTGGCAGATTCAATGCAGATTCAACATCTTGACCAACAGAAATCTTTTTGTTTTTCATGGCATTAAATCCTTAAATCAAGATATCATTACATGAGATGCAAAACAAATACATCAAGCCTTAATTGAACAAAATTAAGTAATTTTATGCTTAAAACAAGAACAAATACTTAAAACTTGTTTTTCATTTGAATTAAATTGTTTATTTAAAACTATTAGCATATTAATTCTTATTTTATTCAAACTTCTTTTTGATCCGTTTGCCATAAAACAAGACTTATGTCAGTTTTGTAAATTCATGTATATTTAACTTGATTTAAGTATCTTTAGACGTGTGACCCTGGACCACAAAACCAGTCACAAGTATCACGGGTATATTTGTATTTGTGTCACATTTGTACTGGAAAACATGACAAAATACTGAGGGTAACCACCCATCAATAGTATAGTTTTATAACATCTAATATCACTAAGAAAAACATGTATACAATTATATACAGTTTTTGTGCAATACAGTCATATTCACAGAACACATTCTTTCTGAAAATGCCACAGATGTCAAACCACAGCAGGACATGTTTAAAGACTGTCAGCACATAATCTGTTAGCACATATGACACCGCAGATGAACGTTAGAGCTATAATATTTACATAATGAATGGGTATGCAGCAACATTTTGACATTTACATTTATGCATTTAGCAGACGCTTTTTTGTCTTTGACAAAAAGAATCTGGGTTCAGCAAAACATGCAGGCAGGAGTCCAAAAAACTATATATGTTATAATGTCAGTTGGAATGCTCCTGGTGATGTCCATTCTTCATCTAAGCTCCTTTTACCTTACAGCTAATTAAAATCAGCGAGAAAACAAAGGGTCTTCTGAGAAATGTGTGGGTCACCAAAAAATCGTAAAGAACACAAAGCCTCAGATTGGAGGACAAATAGATGCAGTTCAGGTGCTCATGTCCATGGTTACCTTCACAAAATACCATTACAGGAGTCTGTATAAACCTTTGCCACACATGAAATAAAAGTAAATAAAAGATAACCCTGACACTACATTCTATAACTGCTCTCTGTCATACTTCTGTCCTTGTCTCAATTATGACATCTATAAGAGTCACAGGGTGTTGTTAACGTGTTCAGTGTCCAGTCTTTAATGTTGCTGGTCTCAGACCAGGGTGATTGTTTGTTTTGGAGGTAATTTACAAATCCTTGTGGCTCATCCAGTCTTGTCTACCATGGAACCCATCTATTGAGTCTACAGATCATATGAACAAAAGGTCTTCTGGTTTGATATGAGATCTTGATGTGCTTGAAAATGTACTTCTTCTGCGTGTGCTGTGGATGGAGAAAAAATATGAAATTAGTATAGGAGGTTTGAGAGATTTACTAGATGGTCTTTCAGCCTTACCAGCTCTAGTCAATGCCCTAACTGTTGAACCCACTTAACCAGTGGCGGCTGCTGGTCTTTCAAAGAGGGGAAGTTCATTTTCAGCCTACATCATAAAAATTGTCCATTTATTTATATGTAAATTCTGCCCTACGTTCCTTTTCAAGAAAATGCTCTGTGACCCTGTCGTACCAACTAGGCGTCTTTTCAGTGACGCTAGCCTAGCCTACTGTATGAATGAATGAATGAACAAACAATCTAAAGAAAATATATTAAACTTAAGATATTAAATGTGGGAATTAGGTTAAACTGAAACAAGGAATGTGGTGTATATTAGGTTTGTCACGATACCATAAAAATGTCTTACGATACTATTCCAGCTTAATTTATAATTCAGTTTTACAAAATTAATCAAAATTTAATAAATAAATAGATAGTGAAAACAGACAATATTATTCTCTGTCTGAATACTTAATTAATGTGAATGAATGACTGGCTATTGTTATCCATGAAATGATCTAAACAAAACTCATCTTAGCACTGCACAGAAGCTGCATCAAGTGACATTTAGATGTGGCATTTATTAATTTAGACTGTATTTATAATTGCATAAATAATGTTATGAGATTAATGTTTTAAATACTAAATTCTGAATATAGAAATATGTTGGAAAATAATGTAATATGCCTACTTTTAGACGGAAAACTTAAAAATGGCCAGCAGGTGGCAGAAGTTCGTGATTGAATCACTGAGTCATTCAAATGATTCTTTCAAAACAGCTGAATCCTTCAGGAGTGAATCAAATGACTGTTTTTATGAATGGCTTAGTGAATCAGTGATTCTCCCAAGCCAACGCGGATTTGGATTCGAACACAAACGAAACAAAAACAGCACTCTTGCTCATGTCGTATTGCCTAAGTGTCAGGAGTGTTATTAAAACATAACATTATAAATGAATAAAAAAAAAATGTATATAATGATTGATAAGAACCAAGTGCAAAGCCGCTATGGGACTGAGCTCGAGTAGCTTCTGCGTCAGTGACTTTTTATTGTACAAAATCGCTGTCAATCAAAAGGAGATGCAATCTTTCGACAGACCCTCCAATCATCAAGCAGAAGCCCGGAGTCCAGGCCAGCCCACTCCTCCATTCACCCCCAGAGATGCTGAGCGTCCGTGGCCGGGACATAATCGCAGCATTTATCCAATGACCGTCTACTTTCGAAGCATTGAAAAAAACTGTTCAAAGCAGCCCCATTGAAGTCAATGGACGCTGGGCTTCAACAGGGTAATGCACTGTGACGCTACGGGAATGTATGAGAAAGAAATCGAGTCAGCCGGCCAGCTATATGTAGCTGATTCTGAACGAACTCGTCTTCGAGATGAACGTGTTCTATTTTTAGTCAAAATGTTAACAAAATAGTACATATTTGACCATTAATTTTTTGACATTATAGGGGAAGCCGAGCTTCCCTTGCAGTCTTAAATAAATCCCCACTGCACTTAACTATATAACACATGGTAGCAATTTCAGATATTAATATGTAATTCAATTCGAATTTAGAATACACATTTGAAGCATCTATATTCAATCTCATAAATTTAATTTGTATAACAAGTCAGATATAAATAAAGTGTGTTCCCTGTCGATACGCCACTTCGCACTGCGTCTTGTCTAAAGACGCTAAGGGAAAAGCCTTTTTTCCTTCTGACTGAAGCCTTTTTCAATCACGCAGTGAAACTGCACGGCCATTGGTTCGTGCAGTGTGTTCGTGTAGAGCCTATGGCGACAAAACCCGCCAGAATGGGCAGAGTCATCTAGCTATATAAGCGACTGTTTCGCCATAGGAACTCAGATGTCTTCTCCTTCAGCGATGATGACGACTTTGAACGCTTTCCTGTAGCTCAAATAGTAGAGCATGGCGCTAGCAACGCCAAGATCATGGGTTCGATTCCCAGGGAAAGCAAGAGCTGATAAAATGTAAAAACTGTAACTTGAATGCAATGTAAGTCACTTTGGATAAAAGCGTCTGCTAAATGCATAAATGTAAATGTAAATGTCTCTCACTGATCCAGGAAGCCTGCCCGCCGTTGAAACGCCTCGCAGCTGGGACCAGCGACCTCTGCTCGGCTGAATCCGCCGCCTTCTCAGCACCATCAGCACTGCAGCAGTTCCGTTTCTGTTCCCCTGCAGCTATCCGGCAAAGCTCACGCATTTTCTAAAAGAAGCAAATGCCGTTGTTGCAAATGCTGCGCCGTTACTGCGGTTCGTGCAGGTCCCCCTTGCACGCCGATGACAGCCACAGTGAGTGCGTTTCCAATTTGGGGAAATCCCATGCAGATGCCACGCTTGCTGGCTCTGATTGTTCTCACTGCGAGAACATCAGTCTTGCCTCTCCGCTCTCGCGGATAGCTTTCTTTTCAGAGAGCGACCCCGCCCCTCACGCCCTCCCATTTTCTTTCTCGCAGAGGATCTCAGCGCACAGCTGAGAGCGTGCTCACGTCGGCTCAGACCCCGCGTGCCTCGTTCTCGCCACACAGAGAGGTTTCTCCCGTCCTCTTTTCTCAGCCTGACCAGCATCCCTCTGCTAGTGTGAGCGATCTGATCTCGTTTGGGGGGAGTGACGAAGAGCTGAATGATGACAGCATCTCTGCCTGCCCTCTGCTATCGGCTGGAAGGCAAAAGCCGCCCAACTGTCTAAGCCATGCAGGACCACTGCAGCGCTCACTGGACGCTCCTGTACTTCGGCTGGACAGGTGGCTTCGGTGCTCCACTCTATGGCGGTCCTCCAGGTCTTTCAGGCCAAACTCCTCTCTTCCACGAGTCTGAGTCTGATCCTGCGACTCTCAGGGAGCTCAGAATTGCTACTAGCACTGCAAGCTACCAAGGCGATCGGAAGATCCATGGCCAGCCTAGTGGTTCTCAAGCGCCACCTGTGGCTCACGCTGACGGAGATCAAGGACGCAGACAAGGTTCCCTTCCTTGATGCCCCGATTTCCCTCAGTGGCCTCTTCGGACTGGCAGTTGAGAGGTTTGCTGAACGCTTCACTGAGGCACAGAAGTCATCCCAGGCCATGCGACACTTCCTGCCCAAGCGCTCCAGCTCTGCAGCTGCTCCCAGACGCCTTAAGTCTACGCTGACTCAGCAGCCAGCAAAGCCTGCCACCCCCGCTGCTCAGCCTGCCAAGACGCAGCAGACGCAAGGGCGCTCCCGTTCAGCCAGACGCCACCCCTTTCCTAAGCGCCAGGGCCCCCGACCTAGGATAGCATTGGTCTCTACCTCAATGCAAAGCAAGAACGCCCACGTTCTACGCTCAGAGGTGATGATTCTGCTAGAAAAAGGAGCAATAGAAAGAGTTCCTGCAGCCCAGAGCGAGTCAGGCTTCTACAGCCGTTACTTCCTCATCCCCAAAAAGGATGGCGGCCTCCGGCCCATCCACGATCTCAGACGCCTAAATTGTGCCCTCATTAAGAGGTCGTTCAGGCTGATCACATTGAAACAGATCCTCTTGCAGATTCGGCCAGGGGACTGGTTCTTTTCTCTGGACCTGAAAGACGCATACTTTCACATCCAGATGGCCCCCCGTCACAGACTATTCTTGAGATTCGCCTTCAAGGGAGTGGCTTATCAGTACATGGTCCTTCCCTTTGAACTGTCTCTGGCCCCCCACACTTTTACAAAGTGCTCTTTCCCCTCTGAGACAGATGGGCATCCGCGTTCTCAACTACCTTGATGACTGGCTTGTTCTGGCCCAGTCAGAGGTGGAGCTTTTGTCGCACAGAGCCCTCCTCCTCAGCCACCTAGGGCGCCTGGGACTCAGGGTCAACTTCGCCAAGAGCACGCTGTCTCCCAGTCAACGAATATCGTTCCTGGGAACAGTTCTTGACTCGACTCAAATGAGAGCTGTAGTTGCACCCGAACGTGCTTTGGCCATGTGAGAACTCGCGACCTCCTGTGAGATCGGTGCCACTCGCCCTCTCAAGACTTTTCAAAGGATGCTGGGCCTCGTGGTTCCATCACATGCGTGGCGTCATGGACGCATACGTATCAGGGTGAGCCAGGCCTGTGTAACAGCCCTAGCCCCCTGGAAAGACCCTCACTGGATGGGAAAGGGCGTGGCCATGGGAATGGTTTGCAGGAGAAAAGTTGTCACGACAGATGCCTCCAACACAGGTTGGGGGGCGCTGTGCGAGGGCAGACCGACTTTCAGCCATTGGTCGAAAGCGGAGAAAAAGCTTCACATCAACTGCTTGGAAATACTAGTAGTATGTCGAGCCTGCCAGTTCTTCCTGCTAGACCTTAACCCTCTGGGGTCGACAAACGCGTATACGCGTTTTGACGCAGATTTTCCTGATAAGGACAAAATGAGCTTGAATTACTCTGCCATTTTTGATCTTACAGATAAGAGCAATACACCATTCGAATCTGTAAGGGGTCTACTTTTATTTGTATACACTCATAATAACAACTAAACTTTGTGCTTTTGAAGAATAAAGAAAACAAACAGGGTGTGCTCTCTGTCTTCTCCGTCTCCGCGAACTGTTTTTAGAAACGCGTCACTAAAATGAACTGTAACTCAGCAAATACTTCACACAGAGACATGGGAGTTATATCTATAGAAAGCTTGAAGTGTCTACTTTGAAATGAAGCAAGTCTTATCGAAAACAAATATTCTGTGATGAAGTAATCCATATGAAACCAACACGATGTTCATTCTGTCCCGTCTGACTCATTATCTCTAATGTATTCCCGCCCCCGCGCGGCTCGAGCAGTTCATATGTAAATAGCCGCGTGGGACATGCGCACGTGCAAACGGCCAACACAAACAAAGAGAGGAGATTCATCGCACTACTGTTCATTTCTGGAAGACGCGCCAAGTGAAAGCAGGATTTCCCTCGAAAGAAGAACACGATTTCATCCAGCAGAGGAGATGAGTAAGTAATGTTTCTTTTTTGCGTTAGTTAACGTTTTATTGTGACATAAACTTGAACAGAATTACTAACAGTTAGTTGCATTTTTCCCAAACGACAACATGATGAATGTTTAGACCATGTTTATTATTAATACTCTGTTCACAAATAGATTTTAATAGGGTGCTAAACAATAAAATATCATTTTTTATAGTATAAAGTACATAATTTTATTGTACAAAGCATGCTTGAGTCTGTGGCTTCAGAATCATGTCATAAGGTACTATAAAATCATACATACTAGACTATATGACTACAAAATCATAGTTGGGTCTTTCCCAAACTATAATTCCTGACTACAATGTTTGAAATAGTCTAAAACATTTTTAATATGAGGGGCAATTCACTGTATTTAAATTTCTTATGGCGCGATGATGTTTTCATGCTCTATATAAAACAATAAAAGTAATATGAGTGTGCACTGTAACATGATGAATGCTACAAGTCTAAGTATGTTTAGTACATGTTTATTATTAATAGCCTACTCTGTTCAGAAATAGATTTTAATAACGTGCTAAACAATAATAATTAGTTTCTCAGATATAAGATTTCTTTCTCTTTTTTATGATAGTACAAAGCATGTGTGAGTCTATGGCTACAAAACATATACATACATATATATATATATATATATATATATATATATATATACAGATTTTCCTGATATTAACATGCTCACAAATGTTTTTTTTTTGTTTGTATTTTATTGAATCAGATACCAGCACCAGATGAATCCTGATGTCTCTTCAAACTGTTTTCCTCTGAAGAGCGCTGTACCAACATCAGATGTTCAACTACGCTGATATTCTATGTTAAAACAAGCTCCTTTTCTACTGATTATGTTTTTTTCTTCTTGAATCCATGGAAATAAGTAGAAACACTTAAATAAAACACGTAAATATCAGGTATGATTTACTTGTTTCACTTGTTGAACAGAATCTGTTGCAGGAATGACTCAAAGTCTGTTCACATCTCTGTGGTTAGATCAGTGTGCACACTAATGTGTCTTTGACCTTCATTATGTATGTTTTGATTATACTGTGTTGTAAATAAAATACAAATAATTTAAAAAACCCTTTTTTTCAATGTCCTCACATTCTCTTTTACCTGCCTCACAGTCACAGTCACACTGATGGACCATTAGGGGCCCATAGGGGAGGGCCCTTTGTCTCTCAGGTGAGACTCACTTAATATTCATGGCCATTGCCACTCCCTCGCATATAGACCCTCGATCACAAAACATGTCTTCAAAATTTTAAATCAATATATTTTTTTCTGTGAATGAGTAAGCAGAATGATTTTCACATAATTTTGAAGTAAATATTCTAGCCTACAAGACTGATTACTGAAAAGTCTTGTTCAGGACTATTTAGTGTGGGTTTTAAGGCCTTATTTCAGCTACATTTTTTCCCAAAACTTACTAACCACGCATAATATTTTTTTTTCTAAAAAATGCAAACATGTACATCCATCTTGGTCACATATTATTGTAGCACAGTTTGTGCTGAATACAAAAAAATTACATTTTGGTCAATAGTATGTTTTAAGTAGCTGAAATAAGCATAAATATCAGGGCATGTCAAAACATCTCAAGGGCCCCAAAATGACCTCAGACCCCAGAGGGTTAAGGGACACCACGTGCTAATCCGCTCAGACAGCATGTCTGTGGTGTCCTACATAAATCACCAAGGAGGCCTCTCCTCGAAGCATCTTTGCCTACTGGCAGAACACCTTCTGGAATGGGCTCAACCCCATCTGCACTCGCTGAAAACAGCGCATATACAGGGCAAATTGAAACAGGGAGCAGACAAGTTATCTCGGAGCAATGTTCCCTCAGAGGAGTGGATGCTCCATCCGCAGACATTTCAGAGAATTTGGGAGATTTTTGGCAAGGCCGAGGTAGACCTCTTCGCCTCAGGAGACAACTCTCACTGCCTGACTTATTATTCAAAGGTCGAGGATGCGTTGGCCCACGAATGACCCAACCTCCTTCTTTATGCGTTCCCCCCAATCTCCCTGATTCCACAGGTTATCAGGTGAATCAAGGAGCAGGGACACAAGGTCCTCCTGGTGGCCCCCCTGTGGAAGAATCAACCTTGGTTGTCAGAGCTGACTCAGCTGCTCATAGCAGCCCTGTGGTCCATTCCTCTGAGACGGGACCTCCTGTCTCAAGCGAACGGGACAATTTGGCACCCTGGGCCCGATCTGTGGGCCCTGCACTTTTGGCTGCTCGACGGTAGCCCGCAAGCTTCTCAGAGAGCATGCTGAATACCATTTATGAGGCTAGAGCACCATCTAAAAGATGCCTTTATGCCCTTAAATGGTCTGTGTTCACCACGTGGTGCCGAGACCGTGGTGAAAACCCATCTACCTCTGACTTATCGGTGGTTCTGTCCTTCCTGCAAGAATTGCTGGATAAGGATATCCCCGTCCACACTCGAGGTCTACGTGCTTTCCACTCCATTCAGAGCTCAGGTCATCACGCTCTCCGCGCTTCCTTAAAAAATAAATAAATAAAAATTCTGCACTCCAAAAAAATTGCATCTATTTTAATAATGATTTTCAAATCGCATTTATTCAGATTGCTCAGAATCATAATAAATCTGTTGTTGTTGTTGCAAAAACAATTTATTGATATATAAATATTGCTAAAATATGGCTGGCTGTGGAACACGCAATATTAATTTAGTTAAAATGTATGAGATTGAAGTAATATTAATTAAATAGAACAAAAGTGGTCATTACAGTAATATTATTTTAACGTTTTTTTTTTTTTTTTTATTTAGCTCAGAAAAAGTGAACTGCTATACTTAAAAATTATATTGTAGAAACAATTTTCACTCAAATTGCTAGTAAATCTCACAGTTAATTACTAAAAAACGGCAAGTAACACAATTTAAAAAAAAAAAACTGATCATTTTTTACAGTGTAAGTCCTAATTCCTTAATGAGAAGGGATGAGAGGACAGAACAGAGAGCGGACATGACCCCATTTAGAGCAGCAATAAATTAATATTGGCACATAACTTGAATAGTTTTGCATTGTAAATAGTCTATTAATGGCCCATAATTAATAGAGTAAAAATGTATTTAGGGCCATCCACAAGGGATTCAGAGCATCTAGTAGGGCCACTGCTCAGATCACTGGATTTGAGCACTTCTACCACAATTACTTGCTCCAATAGACTGTGAAAGAGAAACAACTCAAACCTCAGCCAAGAGGAACAGAATCTCAAAGTGTCCATCAGTGAAGAAACCAATTCTATGTCCATCATAGAAACCAATTAAGCCCCTCCCTAAAAGTTCAAGACAAAGCCAACATTCGACCTTTACCAAATCACAGCTGGCAATAAGACAGCTGTTCCCCAGGCCTCTGGGCTGTTGTGTATAGACACATGGACTCCTTCAGCCTGTGACAGTGAGTGGGGACCTGGGCGATCCAGAGCAACTCAAGTGCGTCACAGCAACCCAGATGGGAGCCAGTGGTCTTCTGTGAGCCAATGGGTTACTCTGGCTCTTAAGTGTTGCAATACAATCGAGGGCCTATTTCCAAATGACAATCTGCTGACATAACTGAACTACAGGAGTATTTGTCAGTATACATCAAATATTACTGTGAATCTCTGCAGGTTTGTCGAATGAATGGAGGTCTATATTGGGGCACTTTCAAATCAATCACAAAACAGGTGTCTTCATGACAACAACCGAGAAACGTCTACAATGAAAATGTCAGCATACTGTCAATGCTAAACCATGTAGGGCATAAAGATGAGTTGTGCATAGTTGATATTTAAAATCAGTGACCAAAAAATGAGGATTTAAGATAACTCATGAAATAATAATGGATAAATGACTTCTGAAATGTAATGTGGTACTGTGGTAGCTATTAGGCACCAACGTGATATTATTGTACAAAGGAAAAACAAAGTAAAATACCAGTTCTGCGAATACCAGTAGTTGTAGTTAATCCCTGTTACAAGCTAACATTTTAAAGCAATGTTAACTAGTGACTACCTTATGTAATTTGGTACCAATCACAAATTAAACAACTAAAATTGTCATCAGTAACAAAAATATTTTGCATTTTAGTGTTCATTTAATCTTCATTTTCTCATGAGACCCAACCAATTAATTGTCATGTATTAAATATTATAACCATGCAGATATTCTGACCACATTTGACCACATTTTCTGAGTCTTTATAGTGTCTATGATGATAAAGTTGTAGCCTCCATTTCAAGTGTCGCACACTTATTTGGAAGTGCTCTATCACTGACAGACAGAATTATTTCAACATGATTTGAGTCCCTGATCAAAGTAGAAGTGAATTATCTCAGCCATGATGCAGAGGTATACTATATACTGCACTTCAAACAGCTTTTGTTACACTCAAGCTAGAAAAAGAGAGAGAGAGAAAGTATGTCACGATCTTGAGAAAGCAGCATTTATGTTGTAATCATGACAAAACAAGACAAAAAAAATGCATGGTGATGAAGAGTTTTATTAATCAAAATATTAAATAATCAAGTATAATCAATGTGAATATAACCATTTATGTATCAAGTTATTCTCCTAATATAATCATGTCTCTGCCTGTGTGTAGAGGCCTGCTTGAGAATGGAATGTGCAGACATTTCAAAACTACAGTATATGGTGAAGCTGCACACTCTATCTGGACATTAAACAAAATATATGATCAGGCCTCCTCATCTCCCTTAACATAAGTTGAGGCCTCCTGTCTACTTCCTAAAAGCAGGCTGGAGACACAGCCAAAAAAGGTAACATGGCAATGTATGAAATGTATTGAACACGCCCGGAGAAAAACTGTATAAATAGGCTGTACGGACACAGATTCAATAGAAATTCACGGCAATGTCTTCTCTGCCTTATTGTCTCTGATGATAATAAAGTCTCTCTTCTGGCATCAAAACCCCAAGACTTCAAGAGTGATTCTTCATAGAAAAGGCGGAAACCACCACAAATTGGCATCATGAACAGGATTGGAAAGGAGCAACAGGGTGGACGACCACTTTGGGTAGACTCTGACGAGCAGCACAAACAGTGGCCACTAAAAGACAAAGGTAGGCAATTTTTGCTTATATAAAATGAGCTTGTGTTGTTTGCCTGTCTGCCCTTCGTGGTAAGGACACTTAAAATTGCTCCTCCAAATTTAAAGAACAAAAATAAAAAAGGGTTTTGATTCCAAAAGAAATAATTGCATGCACAGATCTGTTTTACTGTTAAGAGGGCCTTTGATGGATAGCAGTAAATGAGGGCAGATTGCACATGCAAGTGGGCTTTTGATAGATGACGTAAATGTTAAGCAGATATACATTGCATGCAATGGTCTGTGTTTATTGTTGAGTGGGCCTTGAAGGACAACATTAAACGTGAAGCAGATAAAGTATAAGAAAGCACGCAAAGTCCTATGGGTAGAAAACAATTCCTGCAGGCTGCTTTTTTACTGTGTTGAGGAAGTGTATCAGTGAAAGAGTGAGTAGAACTGACAGGTCACTCAGGAAGAGTGTAGTGTAGTATAGTCTGTGTAAATGTCTGTGTCTATGTCTGTGTCTGTGTGAGTGACTGTGGCTGTATGAAAAAATAAGCTCTGAATCTGGTGGACCGGAGGTGCGTGCCCCTCCTGGACGACACATGAGTGTGGTCAGGCAGCGGGGACGGATACAGCTGGTGTTACGCTGGAGAAGAGTGAATGAATGTATGAGCCCTATCTAAAAAAAAGGGACAAAGGATGAGTGTATGAGCCCTAAATAATAAAGGGACTTGTATGAATGTTGTTTTAAAAAAGTATTCCAAAATATAGACTTTCCGATTATTGAAGTAATAATAGATTAATTAAAATAAGATATACATTTTTTATTAAATATTATTATATTATTATAATGACATCATAATAGATGGATAAAACTATTACACGTGCTTAAAACTTTATATCTAATATCTGAAGATTTCTAAAATCTGTGTCTTCTTGTCCCTGGGAGACAATATGAAGGTTAATCCATTACAGAGTTTCGGAGATTTGGGTTTGAGTTAACTAAAGATAACTTATGTAGTGCAATGTTGAAAGAGAGTAAGATTGGGTGACCAAGTTCATGGAAATTTTGAATCAAATGCTATAGGATATTTAAAAATAATAATGGAACTTGTTGATTAAATAATAAAATAAAAGGAATTATTTTATGTTGGTTGGGGAAAATTCATTCACCATTACTAGATTATTCTGAACCATGCAAATATACAGGTGCTGGTCATATAATTAGAATATCATCAAAAAGTTGATTTATTTCACTAATTCCATTCAAAAAGTGAAACTTGTATATTATATTCATTCATTACACACAGACTGATATATGTCAAATGTTTATTTCTTTTAATTTTGATGATTAGAGCTTACAGCTCATGAAAGTCAAAAATCAGTATCAAAAATTTTTAGAATATTACTTAAGACCAATACAAAGAAAGGATTTTTAGAAATCTTGGCCAACTGAAAAGTATGAAAATGAAAATTATGAGCATGTACAGCACTCAATACTTAGTTGGGGCTCCTTTTGCCTGAATTACTGCAGCAATGCGGCGTGGCATGGAGTCGATCAGTCTGTGGCACTGTTCAGGTGCTCTTCTGCATTGTTGGGTCTGGTGTCTCTCATCTTCCTCTTGACAATACCCCATAGATTCTCTATGGGGTTCAGGTCTGGTGAGTTTGCTGGCCAATCAAGCACAGTAACACCATGGTCATTGAATCAGCTTTTGGTACCTTTGGAGAGTACCCTATCCTACAGAAAAGCATTAAAAACTGCTAGATCTGATTACTTTTCTTCTCTTCTAGAAGAAAACAAACATAACCCTCGGTATTTATTCAATACAGTAACTAAATTAACGAAAAATCAAGCATCAGCAGGTGTTGGCATTTCCCAAGAGCATAGCAGTAATGACTTTATGAACTACTTCACTTCTAAGATCGATACTATCAGAGATAAAATTGTATCCTTGCAGCCGTCAGCTACAGTATCGCATCAGATAGTGCACTATAGATCCCCTGAGGAACAATTTCATTCATTCTCTACTGTGGGAGAGGAAGAATTGTATAAACTTGTTAAATCATCTAAACCAACAACATGTATGTTAGACCCGATTCCATCTAAACTACTAAAAGAGCTGCTTCCAGAAGTCATAGATCCTCTTTTGGCTATTATTAATTCATCATTGTCATTAGGATATGTCCCCAAAACCTTCAAATTGGCTGTTATTAAGCCTCTCATTAAAAAACCACAACTTGACCCCAAAGATCTAGTTAATTACAGACCGATCTCAAATCTCCCTTTTCTGTCAAAGATACTAGAAAAGGTAGTAGCCTCACAATTATATTCCTTCCTAGAGAAAAATGATATCTGTGAGGAATTCCAGTCAGGATTTAGATCGTATCATAGTACTGAGACTGCTCTCATTAGAGTTACAAATGACCTGCTTCTATCATCTGATCGTGGTTGTATATCTTTATTAGTTCTACTGGATCTTAGTGCTGCGTTCGACACTATCGACCACAACATTCTTTTGAATAGACTAGAAAACTTTGTTGGCATTAGTGGAAGTGCCTTAGCATGGTTCAAATCATACTTATCTGACCGCCATCAGTTCGTAGCAGTGAATGAGAGGTATCATATCGATCACAAGTGCAGTATGGAGTACCTCAAGGTTCAGTACTAGGGCCGTTACTTTTCACGCTTTATATGTTACCCTTGGGAGATATTATCAGGAGACATGGTGTTAGCTTTCACTGTTATGCTGATGATACTCAGCTCTATATTTCTTCACGGCCCGGTGAAACACACCAAATTGAGAAACTAAAGGAATGCATAGTCGATATAAAAAACTGGATGACGAGTAATTTTTTACTGCTAAATTCTGAAAAAACAGAGGTGTTAATTATCGGACCTAAAAACCCCACATGTAATAACCTAGAACATTATCTAACACTTGACGGCTGCTCTGTCAATTCTTCTTCATCAGTCAGGAACCTAGGTGTGCTGTTCGATAGCAATCTGTCATTTGAAAGCCATGTTTCTAGCATCTGTAAAACTGCATTTTTTCATCTCAAAAGCATATCTAAATTGCGACCAATGCTCTCAACGTCAAATGCAGAAATGTTAATTCATGCGTTTATGACCTCAAGGTTAGACTATTGTAATGCTTTATTGGGTGGTTGTTCTGCACGCTTGATAAACAAACTACAGTTAGTCCAAAATGCAGCAGCTAGAGTCCTTACTAGAACCAGGAAATATGACCATATTAGCCCGGTTCTGTCAACACTGCACTGGCTCCCTATCAAACATCGGATAGATTTTAAAATCTTGTTAATTACTTATAAAGCCCTGAATGGTTTAGCTCCTCAGTACTTGAGCGAGCTCTTATCGCATTATAGTCCTCCACGTCCGCTGCGTTCTCAAAACTCCGGCCGTTTGATAATACCTAGAATATCAAAATCGACTGCGGGCGGCAGATCCTTTTCCTATTTAGCGCCTAAACTATGGAACAATCTACCTAACACTGTTCGGGAGGCAGACACACTCTGTCAGTTTAAATCTAGATTAAAGACCCATCTCTTTAGCCTGGCTTACACATAACACACTAATACGCTTATATTATTCAAATCCGTTAAAGGATTGTTAGGCTGCATTAATTAGATCAACCGGAACCGGGAACACTCCCCATAACACACGATGTACTCGTTACATCGTAAGTAGAATGGCATCTACGCTAATATTTGTCTGTTTCTTTCCTATTCTGTTTCTCAGTCCGTATCCGATCAGATGGTGGATCAGCACCAAGAGATGATGTCTACAGCCCTGATCGTCAGCGGAGACCAGGACACCCAGATGACCCCCAGAGATATATCCCCAGTGAAAACCTCGATTGAATACAATAAAACTAAAAAAATAAAATAAAATAAAAAATAACTAAAATATAATAAAATACCTAACTACATAATACTACTATTGTTAGAAATTGCAACAAAATAAAAATATAAATATAAACTTTTGAACTGCGGGTTTCGTTTGGTCAGAGGAGAACTGGCCCCCCGACTGAGCCTGGTTTCTCCCAAGGTTTTTTTCTCCATTCTGTCACAGAGGGAGTTTTGGTTCCTTGCTGCTGTCGCCTCTGTCTTGCTCAGTTGGGGACACTTAATTTCTAGCGATTATCGCCGATTTGATTGCACAGATACTATTTAAACTAAACTGAGCTAGACAATGACATCTCTGAATTCAATAATGAAATGCCTTTAACTGAAAATTGAGTGTTTAATCTTATCATTATACATTACTGACACTCTATCCTCCAATTTGATACTAAGTGCTTTGACACAATCTGTATTGTAAAAGCGCTATATAAATAAAGGTGACTTGACTTGACTTTGGCAGTGTTGGCAGGTGCCAAGTCCTGCTGGAAAATGAAATCAGCATCTCCATAAAGCTTGTCAACAGAAGCTCTAAAATCTCCTGGTAGATGGCTGCGTTGACTGTGGACTTCAGAAAACACAGTGGACCAACACCAGCAGATGACATGGCAGCCCAAATCATCACTGACTGTGGAAACTTCACACTGGACTTTAAGCAGCTTGGATTCTGTGCCTCTCCACTCTTCCTCCAGACTCTGGGACCTTGATTTCCAAATGAAATGCAAAATTTACTTTCATCTGAAAAGAGGACTTTGGAGCAATGAGCAACAGTCCAGTTATTTTTCTCCACAGCCCAGGTAAGACACTTCTGACGTTGTCTCTGGTTCACTCTGGTTCTTGATGCACTAACTCCAGCTTCAGTTCACTCCTTGTGAAGCTCTCACAAGTGTTTGAATCGGCTTTGCTTGACTGTATTGTCAAGCTTGCGGTCATCCCTGTTGCTTGTGCACCTTTTCCTACCCAAATTCTTCCTTCCAGTCAACTTTGCATTTAATATGCTTTGATACAGCACTCTGTAAACAGCCACACCTTTCAGTAATGACCCTCTGTGACTTACCCTCTTTGTGGAGGGCGTCAATGTTCATCATCTGGATCATTTCCATGTCAGCAGTCTTCTCCATTATTGTGGTTTCAAAGAACAAGAGAACATGTAGAATGCTACCAGGTCTACGCTCAGTAGAGTGTAACAAAAAAAGTTCATGTTATATTCAGAATCCGTGGCATTCCACAACTAAAACTATTCAGTTCACAATCAGCTGAAATCTCAAGACAAAATATGTTTTTGGCCAAAGGGGGAGGGGGAGGGGGGGGGGGGTGAAAGGGTGTGAAAAAGTATGAATGATGGTGTTGTATGGGGTGAAAGAAGGTGTCTGACACTGAGGCAAATCAATTATTTTGCCAAACAGCTGTATGCAAATTTTAATATGTGGGCCCACAGGGCAAATAATGCCCAGTAAAATAAAGACCATGGATGAATTTGGTTAAGTTTCCTGGTCAGTACCTAGGTTATTGTTGTGGCAGAAAGAAAAAAAAACAGTGCCAGACTTGTGCAGCACATTACATGGGAAGGCAAAGCAAGCAAGCTTGCTCTGTCCCCTCCACATCTAACTTTCTTTTCAGCATATCATGATGGAGCTGATTCTGTGTCAAAAGGATAAAATATTGTCTTTCTGACTGTTAACATAATGTGGGTTGAGTGTTTTCCAGGTCAAAAGGCCAATGCTACTGAGCAAGATAGACCTAGGAAATTATCTAGTGATATAGTGAAACTCAGTTTATAAAACAATGAGATAACTGAATTAGTAAATTATTGAGAATAAATTTGAAATGAATTGAAAAATTGTAAGGATGCAGATAACTGAGTAAAACCAAATTGTTTATTATATTATAGAAAATAGTATACTCATTTTATTGACAGCAATGGATTTGTGAGTGCTCAAAAATGGGGCCAGGACAGCCCTCAACCCACATGAAATTTCCACAGGTCATAACCAAGAAGAATAACTGTCCAGATGAGCAAATGAGCATGCTTGATATCACTAACAAAAACTCTGAAAGTTTCCATTTACAGGTGACAGCAGTTCTATCAAGGCCAAGGAATGGTTTGCTCCACCATTAAGAACCAGTGAGTGTGCATTTATGGCCTCAAGGAAGAGTCTTGCATTGATCAGCAAAATAGTTGCAAAGTGACACCTGGGTCCACATCTCTCACCTTAAAAAACCAGCTTTAACAACCCCACACAGCATGAAGTGAGGGATGAAGGGCGTGCTAGTAACGACCCTCCCTTGCCAACGAGGGAAAGACCGTTGCAATGATTCGCAAAGAGTCACCCTGGTGAAGATGGAATGATTGATGAGACAGCTAACGAGATTATCAAAATACTTGGGAGCCATCAAATGGAAAAGAGGAAGTGGAAAGAGAAGGAAACAGACAAGCAGACAACTCAGGAGAAAGTGACGAGGAAAGACCAGTGACAAGATGAAGTACAAACTGATGAAAGCTCAAAAACCGATGTACAAGGAGCAAACATTCTCCTGTCAGACAAACAGGAGAGGAGAACGAATAAGTCTGACAACACATCTGATGATCATCACATGCCTAATGCATCTAACTTGGTAAACACAAGCGAAAACCAACAGTACCCAGACTTCCCGAGAACTGACTTTTCAGCCATCAAATGAATCTAGCAGTGGCTTTAACTTAATCCAAAATGAACAAGAACTAGGTGAGGAGGAAAAGATATCTAGACAAAATAGACACATTGTAGATGACAATTAAAACATTACTTATAAGAAAATGGGCAATTCAGATATATTATGGGAAAAGGCAGAAGACAACAATTGGTATAAATGGGTAAATTACACAGCAGAAAAAGAGGAATGGGAAAACTGCATAGTTTGCTTTGAAGCAAGACCAATTTTATATATTGTACCAATACCTATCATGCAAGTGATTTCAAAACATTTCAGCTGGTTTATATCATGTTTATATTATTTATCTTGTAAAATATGCATTTGGTTGAGTCGCTGCAGTAAAGTGTTTCATTGCACAGTGATTCTTCAGCGCGCAGGACAAACAATTATGCAGAATATTAATAACTATGACTGGGGACTGTCATATACATATAACATTATAATGAGAACACTATCATAATAAAACGATAGTGTTTTTAGAGTTTAGTTCCCTTGTTTCTGCACGTTGTTGTGTGTAGAACGCGTCCACAAAAGGAGTTCATTCAGAGCCGCGCAGACACGTTCATGCATTGGGGCGTTTTGTGCAGATAGCCTATAAGTTGTTATATTAACGTTATGTTGTATAAATAAGGAAGTGTATTTTATATGAGCTAAATAAGTTAAATCCCATTGATTAAAAACCTGCTGTCAAATGCTTCATTCTACTGGTCATCCAGCACGCGCAGCTCAAAACAGAAATGCAGAACATTAATAACATAACATTATAATGAGAGCACTATTGTAAAAAATGTTTCGCTGATGTTTAATGTTAACTATCTTTTAATCAAAAGATAAAACATTATTCACTCCGTTTGTATCTGCGAGGCGTCCACACATTTTCCCTGTGTGTTAACGTCAGTATTTATGGCTGTCGAATGTCTGACTTGAGTCTTGGCAATGTATTTTGCCCCGCCCCCAAACATATGATTCGACTATCAGTCGACTATCAGCAACATTCGAAAATTCCGATTCGACTATGAAAATCCTTAGTCGGGGACACCCCTAATTAGAATATGGCCTCTTGACAACATTACCAGAAAAAGGGTCAGGATTATGTACTAGGGTTATGCTGACACATAAAATGACATCTCTCTAAAAAGTGAAAAAGTGAAGTGACATACAGCCAAGTATGGTGACCCATACTCGGAATTTGTGCTCTGCATTTAACCCATCCAACGTGCACACACACAGCAGTGAACACACACACACCGTGAACACACACCCGGAGCAGTGGGCAGCCATTTATGCTGCGGCGCCCGGGGAGCAGTTGGGGGTTCAGTGCCTTGCTCAAGGGCACCTCAGTCGTGGTATTGAGGTGGAGAGAGCGCTGGACAGTCACTCCCCCCACCTACAATCCCTGCCGGCCCAAGACTCGAACTCGCAACCTTTGGATTACGAGTCCGACTCTCTAACCATTAGGCCACGACTTCCCACCATTAGGCCACGACTTCCCACCATTAGGCCACGACTTCCCAAAGAGGAAGCAACAAAGGAAGAGAAATCCAGATCGAGAAGAGCCTATGAAAAAGACCCTGCAGTTTATATAGATTCAACTGGTCAACCAAGAGGTATACCTTATGAGTTTAAAGCAAAAGATGATGTCAAACAAGGGATTGAATCAATATTCATTTGGATTCACAAAATAAAAATACAGAATGGATCAATTATATATAAAGATAAAGATTTATTAATTACACTGATGAAACCTTATCACTTTTAGGAGAGCAATTGGATGAAACAAGCAGAATGACATAGCAAAACAGAATAGCTTTGGATTATATGTTAGCTGAAAAAGGGGGAATGTGTGTTATGTTTGGGGATCAGTACTGTACTTTTATACCAAATAATACTGCTCCAGAAGGAGCATTCACTGAAGTAATGACCAAATTGAAAAACCTAAGGATTGAACTTAAAACTAACGCTGGGACAGATAATAAAATATGGGATTGGTTTGATCTAAGGTTAGGAGCATGGGGAGCATGGTTAGCTAAATTAGGAATGTTTTTAGGAGTTGCAGTATTGATAGGAGGATAACTGTTTTGCTGGGCACTTCCTATACTGAGGTCACTAGTTATCAAAGCCACAGCTAAGCAAATGGAAATACTAAGATGTCAAAATGAGCAGAAATGGAATTTGAAGAGTACCCAAAATGTACATTACCAGGACTGCACTCAACTGGTAGTCACAAGCAGTGACAAGTGATGGAGACTCTAGTTCCTCAACTGAGGATGAAGAAGAGATGAACCATAATCTGGGTGTAAGTGCTAGCCTAACCTCTGCCCAAGGGTGGCCCTCTATGATGCGCAAAGTGTCTGGGCTGAAGATCAACTATGCTATTTTTGTGATGTTAAATTTTTTGACGTTTACTTCTATTGTATTCTACATAACTGTGACAGCCACAGGCAAGCACTGAACCAATTGCACGCTCATGCTTATAACATTGTTTTATCTTAATTAAGGGGTTACGGAGACAGGATCTTTTACTCCTTCCTAGTCAAGTGTGGGAGGAGAGGTTTGGTCCTGCTGCTCCGCCAGAATACTGTTACATAATCTAGTCATTGGTGATAAAACTGTGACTTAATTTAGTAACTAGGTAGTGATAACTGATGAGACTGAATTATGAAACTGCACTTTGAGTAAAGACAAATATACAGGTGCTGGTCATATAATTAGAATATCATCAAAAAGTTGATTTATTTCACTAATTCCATTCAAAAAGTGAAACTTGTATATTATATTCATTCATTACACACAGACTGATATATTTCAAATGTTTATTTCTTTTAATTTTTATATATATATATATATATATATATATATATATATATTGTTTGTTTGTTTGTTTGTTTGTTTTTTTAACCAAAAAAATACGTTCCTAAGTAGTTAAGGTTGCACTTTAATTTTGGGACCAATTCTCACTATTAACTGATTATTAACTATGACTTTTGTCTCAACACTCTCAGAAATAAAGGTACAAAAGCTGTCACTGGGGCGGTACCTTTTCAAAAGGTACATGTTTGTACCTAAAGGGTCCATTTTGGTACTTTAAAGGTACATATTAATACTTAAAGTGTACATGAACCTAATAGGTACAAAAGTGTACCTTTTGAAAAGGTACCGCCCCAGTGACAGCTTTTGTAGCCTTATTTCTGAGAGTGAATAGACTTTAATGTGCTGCTTATTAATAGTTGTTAAGTTTAGATGGGGTAAGGGATCTAAATCATGGTCATGCAGAATAAAGCATTAATATGTGTTTTATAAGTCCTTAAAAACAACCAATACTCTAGTAATATGCATGCTAATAAGCAACTACTTAGTGAGAATTGGTCGAAAGTGTTACTGTAGTTAACTAGTAATTTTGTCACTAGTGTGTTTGCATTGTATGCCTTTAAATTGTCATTTAGTGTGATATTCATAACTAGTTAAATAGCACTGTTAACTGGTAATAGTCAAAGTTAATTATAACTTAGTTCACAATTTAATAAAAATGTGCTTAATAAGAGAAGTTAACTATTATTATACTTAAGTACATTAATATGATGTGTTGTTTCTTAATTGTTTATGTAACTGATATATAATTCATATCATCCAGATTTTCTGTCTAATGTAGTGAAAATCTAACTACTTATAAATGTATTAAAGAGCAATTAATACATATTTCATTATACATGAGTAAATTAGTTAAGCTGGTAAAGTTTAATTAGTTACTGTTATTATTTTTATCACATGCAATAACCCTGTGCTAACTGGACAAAAAAGTAGTTAACTATTAATTTAACTAACAACTAGTGTGCATTTGCTTCTGTCTTTAAATAGTCAGTTTGCTGTTCCTAATTAGTTAACTAACAAATTAGTCACCTGTCACCACATAACTACTATTTAAAAACTATGCTGAAAATGTACTTTGTTGGTAAGAGAAGGTAATTAGTAGTAGTAGAAGTAGTATTTAACTAGTATTTTTCTTGATTAGAACATTAATATGACTTAACTAGTTATGTAATCCATTACTGATGGTATATAGCCCATTCACTGTGTGTTTTTATTATGAATTATGTGTTTAATGAGCAATTACTGTAATAAACAAAGGACATTGATCCTTGACATACCTTTCCCCCACAACTCATGGAGTTCCTTTACAGTACAACATCCTGTATTCTCCCCTCCTCTTCCTCCTGTTCATCTTGATCATCGGTCTGGATGCGAATCTCTGGTCCGTCTTTATGAGATTCAGGCTGGCTCTGAGCACGCTCAGGTTTGGGGGTGGAGACAGATGATGAAGGCGGTGATGGCTGCTGAACAGACATGGCTCGACGCAGCAGCGGAGTGCGCTTGCAGGATAGGAAATCCGGGGATGGAGATAAGAAGTCTGTTTTGGAGGAAAGGCCAAAAGATCCCTGACGAAGCACCATTCGGGTTTTTTTGGAGCGTGAGCCATGTTCAAACTCAAGAGTGGAGAGGTGAGCTGCATAGCCTTCACTAAGAAACTAAGTCAGATGAAATAGGACAAAAGGAGGGAAAATTGTGCATGAAAAGATAAGAGTATTGTTAAGTAATCTAGTAGAATAAGAGGAAAACACCTTAAGCTGGTAAACTAAAATGGCTGTTGCATGAAAGCCCTTAAGCTAAAAAAAAAAAAAATCCCTTAGTTATAAGGTTAAGGGTACCTTTAATGAAACTTGGGTTGCTAGAAAAAACCTAAGGTCAACATAAGGAACTTTAAAGTCCACGTGTACCGGAAGTTGCTGCCGACCGTTAGGTTGCTATGAGTGAGAGACAGAGAGGAGGAGGGCAAAAATAAAACCACACACTCTATTCAATATTCCGTTTCAGCTGGAAATAAATTTCAGTGTAGTGACGTATTTCCAGCTGAAACGGAATATTGAATAGAGTGTGTGGTTTTATTTTTGCACTCCTCTCTGTATCTCACTCATAACGGTTGGAAGGGTGTGTTTAAGGATATTCTGCCCAAGCCGTCAAACTGACATCATCAGAGAAGGAATGCCATTCCAGAGCGGAAGGAAATGTTCAGATTACCAAAACAAACACTTTTTTTCTGCAGATTAACTTGCATGGATTAATTGTTCACATCAAGACTTGCAATGTGCGCTAATAAAGTAAATTTTGATTTCATGTTGACTTTAAGGCTGTCATTAAGTATCCCCCTTAATTATTTAAGTGTTCCCTTAAGTGTTGCTACAAAGTACTTCCCTGTTGACAGCTGGTTTGAGCTTAGTTGGTCATGAGCTGGTTCTAAGCTGGTCCTGAGCAGGAGCTAGTTGCTTAGGACCAGCACATGACCAATTTAAACCAGCTTATGACCAGCTAAAGACCAGCTTAAACCAGCTGAAACCATCTACTATGCTTCAAAAGATTCCAAACTAGCATATGCTGTTTTTTTTTTTAATAAATTTAAGGAACCAAAACAGCTCCCTGAAGTCATCTTAAACTCAAATGTGACAGCTGATTTTATGTTAACTAAAGAGGAGGAAGTACCAATGTGTGTTTTTAAAGTTCAGAATAATCCCTTATTCGATCAATGAATGATGTGCAATTATTTAGAGAGAGTATCCATTTGACCGTCAGTAAATCCTTTGTCTCACCACAGTCTAGTTTGGTTTACGTTTTTTGTTTTCTGTGTTCTTGGTATTCTCCATAATGTAAATATTTTACTACAACTGTGGTTGTAGCAAAGGTTAAGTTTGTGGTTGTTTATGTTCTGTTTATTGTGAGATGTAATAACTATAGCAATGGTGGTGCCCATTGCAATATGTTGCCAGAAACTACAGTGAAACGCTTAGTACAAACACTTAAGTAAGGGTTACAGTTGAGAACTGGGGGCAGTCGTGGCCTAATGGATAGAGAGTTGGACTTAACCCAAAGGTCGTTGGTTCGAGTCTCAGTGGCTGCAGGGAATGGCTGCCCACTGCTCCAGGTGTGTGTTCACGGTGTGTGTGTGTTCACTACTCACTGCTGTGGTGTGCACTTGGATGGGTGAAATGCAGAGCACAAATTCCAAGTATGGGACACTTCAGGGATACCCCTAAGTCAAATTACTCAAGAGCTTTCATGCAAACAGAGCTTTACCTGGCACTGATGTTGATGTTTCTTGGATGGCCTGCCCACAATGTATATCTGATTGGGTGCCAGTCCCAATGTGCTGTACACAGACATGTCCTTCATAGAGCCATACGCTGCACTGATCTTAATGTGACACTATGTGGAAAAACAAATTTATTCAGCATGTTTTTCCATCCCAATGGACAATTGAGGCAATGCAAAAATAGCAAGCTGTTTTAAATAAAGATCATTTTATTTGTTTTTAAATAAATCTAAATAAAATATTATGAGGCTAATCATTACTAAAAACCTACAAAATTTTCTTGTAATGTAACATATTATAATGTATAATGTAAATGTCCTGCTGTGTTGTGTACACGCCATCGGCAGACCTCTTTTACTAGACTCTTCAGAAAAATAGTTTTCTGACGCAAGGGGTCATGGACTAGTCCTTCTGAGAAGAAGACCATGCCCTGAGGAAAGTTGTGCTGAGAGAGCCAAGACACCACCCTCTGCTTCTGCATGTCAGGACGCCCAGTAATGTAGATGATCAGATACCCAAGATCCTGCCAGTGTCTACAGAATAATCAACTCACAGTTATACAGGGGCTAACGACATCTATGAACAGTGTACAAAATAGGGCCTTAAACTTGATCTGTGAAAAGAGTCTTACCCATCAGAAATTGTTTCTCTCATCAAATAAAATATAGCCCTGCCCCCAAACTTAGCAAACTTATCTAATATAGTACAGATGTGCCATCACATTGGCAAAATTTTGTGTGAAGGAATAGTCAACAGTCAATAGGACTATTGTCACTAATGATGTATGAAGCACAGCTCACAGTCACTTTCAAGTTAAACAGCTTTCTATTTGTAAACTTGGCATAACTTGAACCCATTTTTAAATCTGTGGGGTTTGGGAAAATGTTTCACTCCTACACAAGAAATTTTCCATCACATGGATTCCCATAGAAATTACTATGTTTTGCACATGAAAAACAGTAAACCACACATTAAGACTTGTCTAACTGTTTATCATCAGTCACACATTTACCTGACCACATCCACAGCTCCAGGGCGAACTTTGGGATCACTGCCCATAAGGGAGACACTGGCAGCAAAGGAGCCATCAATACTAAACACCACACACTCCATTCCCCGTGGCAACACTGTGAGGAATGCCTCTGCACTTGTCTGATCACCTCTGTAAGGACAAATAAGGAAATGCAACCAACTCAGGTTAGAAATTCCTCCATTCTTTAAATATATATTTTAAACAGTCTATAGATAGATATTACAGTTATTTACTGTTTTGTGATGAGAATGTGAATACTTACTTGACCACCATTTTGATGGGGTAGACACCCACCCCGAGTCTTTTATTATCAGGGATGGTGTAGGATACCCGTCCGCTGCTGCTGGTCACCACAGTGTCGAACAGCACCCAACGACCAGAGGCAGGCTGTGTCTTTAAAAACACATCCACCTGACAAACAGGATATTTGAAAAATATATACCAGATCATAATTTTAGTTTCAGTGAAACTGTTTTGTGCTGTCTATCCATCAGAGTTGTAATGCTAACAGTTGTCTTTAATTTTGTAGCATTGGTCATGACAACAATACAGTTATGACAATGACCACTTACCTTCTCTCCCGTTAGGGTCACCATGTCAAGAGGGCCATACATAAACCGCCCCACCAGTGTCTGCGGGCCATCTTCTGTCACGATGACATCATGAACTCTGTGATTCGCCGTTACATTCTGATAATGAATAATAATAATAATAATAATAATAAGACAGACCTCCAAATCAAAGGGATGCTAATAAAAACTATTAAAATCTATTTTAACGGGATTATTATGGTTAACTAAAACTAAAAACACACACACACACACACACACACACAAAAAAAAAACGTAAAATAAACATTAACTGAAGTATTTAAAAAAAAAAAACTATTTTATTCAACTAGCTGCCAAGACGACATTTCTCATTTTGATTTAATTAAAACTAAAACTGAAATAAAAATTCATATAAATGATATAGACATAAAAAAAAAAAAATACAAAACACACAACAAAATTGTCAAAACTTTAAATAAAATAAAAACAGAAAATATAAAAATAAATACAAATCAAAATATTAATAAAAACTATAATAGTATCTCAATCATACTAAAATAACACCGATATATGAAGTGCTGTCTGTCTTCTTCATGAAAGGATTGACATCAGAAAATGTTTAATGGTTTTCCAGCACAGTGATGCATTTGGGAATATATATATTGTGAGATGTAGTAAGGTTAAGAAGGGACAGTTGTGTTGTATGTTACAGTCTTTCTAATAGGGAATGTGTGAAATATCTGACAAGAGTTCTCAAAGGATGTTCATGTTGACAGTATAAGATGCATTAGAAAGAGTTCTTTACACACAAAGTAAGTAAACATCAAAAAACCACAAGCTACACTGGCAGACTAAATATTGCATTTGGTGAGCTTCAACATGATAAAACATTAATTTGCATCAGTTATGTAAAAACTCCTACAGTTTGAGCCAAGGGAGTTTAAAATGAGCTCTTACAGTTCGACTGACACTAACAGGAATTTCATCTGTACACTTTTATTCATATCACCCCTTAGAATGTATATTGCATACACTAAAGTTTGATGTCAGTAAGAGTTTACGGTAAAATTTTGTAAGATTTTACGGTAAGAGTTGTTTTGTTTTTGTTTTTTTAAATGCATTCTTTCTGAGTAAAGGTATTCATTTAAGATAAAAAAAAATGGCAGTGAATACATATTATCAGGGACGTGCACAGGGGGGTTGCTCAGGTTGCCCGGGCAACTGCCCATATACCCTTCTCGACTCGCGTTGCCCTTCCGAGGTGGAAAAAAATAAATAAAAAAATCGTACAATGGATGCAGAATTTCACGTAAGCCTAGATAAAAAAAAAAAAAAAAAAAAAAACCCGCAAAGCCTCATTCACTTCCATATTCGGGAAAGTGAAAGTCAGTAGGGGAAGGGCAAACTCTGTTTACGTGGCTGCAGCGCTGCACGCGACCGGCACCTGAGCTGAGCCTGCATGAGCGGCACTAGGAGATTGTCGCGGTTGTCGGGTGAGACGACTTAACGTTGTCGGAAAGGTATAACAAACGGACGATCATCATCAAGTTTTATGAAATTAATTTTTTTTTTTTTTTTTTGGGGGGGGGGGGGGGGGGGGTGTTGGTAGGCGAGTGCCCTTTTTTTTAGGTCAGAGCAACTGCCCCTCAAAATTCCTGTGCACGTCCCTGCATATTATTATATTATATTATATTACAAAGAATTTCCAAAAAAATGATGTCCTTTGGACCTTTCTATTCATCAAATAATCCTGGGGGGAAAATAGATTTTACGGTTTCCTCAAAATATTAAGCACCACAACTAATTCAGCATTAACAAGCAGTAATATTTCTCATATTTGTGAAATATGAGCAGCAAATCCACATAGGCTATTTTAATGATTTTTGAAAGATCTTGTGGGACTGAAGACTATACCCCACACATAAAAAAAAAAAAAAAAAAAAAAAACTTTCTCCTTATTTATTCCTTCCCCTGCTAGCTTGTACTTATTTAAACAACGCCTGAGACTTGGTGTTACAAGCACTTCGTTTGTCGGATTGCCTCCTCAAGATGAATCGCTTTTTGTATCCCCAATTGTAAGTCGCTTTGGATAAAAGCGTCTGCAAAATGGCTAAATGTAAATGTAAATGTAAGACAGGAGTAATGGCTGCTGAAAATTTAGCTTTGTCATCACAGGAACACATTTTAAAATATATAAAAATAAAAAAGTTATTTTAAATGTTTTTACCATATTTGTGATCAAATAAATGCAGCATTGGTGAGCATAAAAGACTTAATAATATATATAAATAATAATAATATATATATATTGTGACGAGCGTCCCGGTCAATCATCAGCGTTGCCCTGGAGACGAACGAGAACCACCTGCACCTGCTCATCACGGCTGGGTCGGTCACACCTGCGCCCAATCACCACCCGGCCATATAAGCCAGACGCCACAGGCTGCGGGTGAGAAACAAGCTTCCTCCACACTAAGGCTAATGTGCTTCTCTCCTCTCCTATTCCAGAAGCGAGCGACTGACCGACCCAGCCTGGACGGATCTCTCACCTCACGCACGGAATCACTCACGGAGAGCACCGCACGACAGCCACCAGCACCCTGCACTCTTCGCACACTGCTTGATATAAATAAACCCACCCTCCGGGGTATTTATTTTGAGCTCTCCTTGTTGCGTGATTCTTCCACCCCGTCACAGTGGTGGAGAATGCGGGCATAACGGGAAGATTTCACCGGCAAGTGATCTCAACGTTATAATCCACGGTTGTTTTTTTTTCTCTTTTTGCACTTGCAGGACGGCTGGTACTCCTCCCCTAAAATGGAAGAACTTCTCCGGCAATTGACCGACGTCAGCCTGCGCCAGCAGCAGATAGTTGAGCATCTAGCCACTCGCCAGGGCCAGGTTGACCAGGAGATCGCCGCCCTCCGTACGGCCGCCCGCCAGTGCGTTCCGTTACCCGACCCGCGTGTCCAAGCTGCCCAGTTGCTGCCTAAGATGACCGCTCACGACGACGTCGAGGCTTATATTCAAATGTTCGAGAATACGGCGATCACAGAAAGGTGGGATCCTGACGACTGGGCCCGGGCGTTGGCACCTCTCCTCACCGGCGAAGCCCAACGCACCTTCTTCAGCCTTCCGGTCGCCGAGAGTTACGAAGAAGTGAAAAGGGAAATTCTCGCCCGCGTAGGGCTTTCTCCAATGTGCGCGGCCCAAGCCTTTCAAGAGTGGACCTACCAGCCTCGACGTCCCGCTCGGATTCAGGCAGCCGAGCTGTCCCGCCTAGCCCAGCACTGGCTGATGGTGGGCACACCCACCGCCGCTCAAGTAACGGAACGCGTCGTCGTCGATCGCCTCCTCCGGGCCCTGCCCCGTAACATCCGGCCAGCCGTGGGGATGAGGAATCCGACGACAACATCCGAATTGGTAGAGGCGATCGAGCTGGCAGAGGCGGCCCAACGACGCGAGGCCGGGGAGCGAGTACCACCGTTTACCCGGAGGGTGGCTCCAGAGCAGCGCACGCCGGAGGGCACCCAGCGGCCGGTGGACAGGACGGCGGCCCCCGAACCTCAGGATGAGCCCATGCCCACAGCGTCCTCCTCTCCCAAGGCCCGGGCTTGGTGGGCAGGCTGTGTTCTACACCGTGAGCTGCCAAAAGGAGCTCCAACGGCCACCGTAAAAATCGCCGGCCGATACTACAAGGCGGTTCTGGACTCCGGGAGTGACGTCAGCCTTCTTCAAACAAGAATTCTGCCCCCACCTCACGGAACCGAGGCCACAGTACCCATCACTTGTGTACACGGGGATACCCGGGACGTACCCACTCGACGCATAGTTATCTCAGCGACTCCGGGTTCGTGGCCTGTCGAAGTTGGCCTGGTAAAAGATTTACCTGTGGCCGTTCTATTGGGACGAGATTGGCCGGGGTTTGAGGCCCTGCTCCGCACCAAGACACAGCCTGCCCGCCCTACAGGGGGCCGCCGTGGACGGCACGCTGCCAGGAAACCCAGCGGCCGCCCCGTTCTCTTGGCTTCCGACAGTGGGAGAGATGGTGAGTCCCCCTCCCATAATGCTAACCTTTTCTTTGATGTGTTCCAACAGGTGACGGGAGGGGGCTCGTTTGGACGGGCCCAACGCGAAGATGAGCGCCTCAAACACTGTTGGACTCAAGTATGTGTCCTCGAGGGAAAGGACACTCGGCCCAAACCCCATCCTCTCCCCCACTTTATTGTAGAGAACGGCCTGCTCTACTGTGTCGCCGAGCGAAGGGGGGAGAAGAAGAAACTGTTGGTGGTCCCACGCTCCAAAACTGAAGTGGTCTTAAATTTGGCTCACGCACACCCGCTGTCGGGACATCTCGGGGCAGGCAACACCATTCACCGGATTCGGGACCGATTTCACTGGCCTGGCCTGGAGGCCGAAGTTCGGCGGTTCTGCCAAGCCTGCCCCGAGTGCCAGAAGACCTCACCCCACCATCCTCCCCCCTCTCCGCTCATTCCACTGCCCATTATTGAGGTGCCCTTCGAGCGCATCGGGATGGACCTGGTAGGGCCGTTGCCAAAGTCGGCCCGGGGACATGAACACATCCTTGTCATCGTGGACTATGCCACCCGGTATCCCGAAGCCATCCCGCTCAGGAAGGCCAACGCCAAGGCCATCGCCCACGAGCTCTTCCTGTTGTTCAGCCGGGTTGGCATACCTTCGGAGATCCTGACCGACCAGGGAACGCCGTTTATGTCCCGGCTAATGGCTGACCTCTGCCGCCTGCTTCGGGTGAAGCACCTGAGGACGACAGTGTACCATCCCCAGACAGATGGCCTCGTGGAACGGTTTAATCAAACCCTTAAACAAATGTTACGGCGAGTCGCCGCCGACGACAGAAGAGACTGGGACCAAATGTTGCCTTATGTCCTCTTCGGGATACGGGAAGTCCCACAGGCGTCCACAGGCTTCACCCCGTTCGAACTTCTCTTTGGCAGGCAACCTCGGGGGCTGCTCGACGTCGCTAAAGAGGCTTGGGAATCCCAACAACCCACCCCACACCGGTCCCTCGTCGAGCACGTCTCCGAGATGAGGCAACGGATAGACCGTGTCATGCCATTAGTCCGGGAACACCTGGCCAAAGCCCAACAGGCCCAAGCTCGCCACTACGACCGGACAGCTCAGCCTCGGGAGTTCCAGACGGGCGATAAAGTCATGGTCCTAGTCCCCACCTTCGCCTGCAAGTTTCTGGCCACCTGGCAGGGGCCATACTCCGTCGTTGAGAAGGTGGGACCTGTGACTTACCGGGTACAGCAGCCGGGAAGGCGGAGCCCCCAGCAGTTGTATCACGTCAATCTGCTAAAGAAGTGGGTGGGGACCCGAGAAGAAACAGTAGCTCTGGCCGCCATATCGCCCGTCTTGGTGGACACCAACCCCGACCTGTCGGCGACGCAGAAGGCTGAGCTGCAACACCTGGTTGGTCAGTTTTCGGATGTGTTCTCCTCTGTCCCCGGAAAAACCCAATTGGTCCAACATGACATCCGGACCCCACCAGGAATAGTGGTCAAGCAACGGCCCTATCGGATCCCCGAGGCTCGTCGGCAGGCTATTGAGGAGGAGATTCAACAAATGCTAAAGTTGGGGGTGATCGAACCATCACGCAGCCCGTGGTCCAGCCCCATCGTCCTGGTCCCGAAACCCGACGGCACCCTCCGCTTCTGCAATGACTTCCGCCGCCTCAACGAATTGTCAGAATTCGACGGCTACCCAATGCCCCGAGTGGATGAGCTACTGGACCGCCTGGGAAGGGCCCGGTATATCTCCACGTTAGATCTGACCAAGGGATACTGGCAGGTCCCCCTCTCCGACACAGCCAAGCCGAAGACGGCCTTTTCAACCCCCTCAGGCCACTGGCAGTACCGGACCCTTCCCTTCGGCCTTCACGGGGCACCCGCAACTTTCCAAAGACTCATGGACATCGTCCTACGGCCGCACCAACAGTATGCGGCTGCATACCTCGACGACGTCGTCATCCACTCGGAGCGTTGGGAGGACCACCTGGACCGTCTGCGGAGGGTGCTCACGGAGCTACGGCGGGCTGGACTCACCGCCAACCCAGGAAAATGTCACCTAGCGCTCTTTGAGGCCAAGTACCTGGGCTTCCAAGTTGGACGGGGCCTGATCCGGCCCCAAGAGAAGAAAGTAGAGGCAGTCCGCGATGCCCCGCGGCCCACCACGAAGACCCAGGTACGAGCGTTCCTGGGATTGGCGGGCTATTATCGCTGCTTCATCCCCAACTTTTCCTCCATAGCTGCCCCCTTGACAGACCTGACCAAGAAGGGGCAGCCAGAGCGTGTCATCTGGAGCCCACAGACTGAAGATGCGTTCCAACAAATCAAACACGCCCTAACGGAGGAACCAGTCCTGCGTGCACCGGACTTCGGCTGCCCCTTCTTGCTGCAAACGGACGCATCCGAGGCAGGGTTGGGAGCCGTCCTGTCCCAGGTCTTGTACATCAGCAGGAAGCTGACGAAGGCCGAGAGGAATTATGCCACCGTCGAGAAAGAGGCTCTGGCCATCAAGTGGGCAGTCCTGGAGCTGCGCTACTACCTCTTGGGCCGAAGGTTCACCCTGCTCACAGACCACGCTCCCCTACAATGGATGGCAAAAGCCAAGGACACCAACGCCAGGGTGACGCGGTGGTTCCTCGCGCTCCAGGACTTCTGTTTTACCATCCGTCACCGAGCCGGAGCCTCCAACGCCAACGCCGACGGACTCTCTCGGTTTTGGTCAGCTTACGCAGGTCTGTCAGGGGTCACTCCCCACCCACCCCCGGTTTCCCCCTTACTGTTACATTGTGTTTCCTCCAGGACCAGGACAACGCTTAGGGGGGGGGGGAGTGTGACGAGCGTCCCGGTCAATCATCAGCGTTGCCCTGGAGACGAACGAGAACCACCTGCACCTGCTCATCATGGCTGGGTCGGTCACACCTGCGCCCAATCACCACCCGGCCATATAAGCCAGACGCCACAGGCTGCGGGTGAGAAACAAGCTTCCTCCACACTAAGGCTAATGTGCTTCTCTCCTCTCCTATTCCAGAAGCGAGCGACTGACCGACCCAGCCTGGACGGATCTCTCACCTCACGCACGGAATCACTCACGGAGAGCACCGCACGACAGCCACCAGCACCCTGCACTCTTCGCACACTGCTTGATATAAATAAACCCACCCTCCGGGGTATTTATTTTGAGCTCTCCTTGTTGCGTGATTCTTCCACCCCGTCACAATATATATATATATATATATATATATATATATATATATATATATATACACACACACACACACACACACACACACACACATATATATATATATATACACATATATTGGTGCTCGGCAAGGGCTTTATTTTTTCAAACATGCAGACTGGACATAAAACATTTATAACAATAATAATGATAATATATTATACTGCTATTGTTATTATTATTATTATTAATTTCTTTCAAAAAGTTTTTTTTTTTTTTTTACATATATTTCCCAGTAAATGAGATATGTGTTATAAAAATATTCACACTGTACAACATTGTTTTATCTTAACTAATTACAGGTAAGTTCTTGTGATACTCACCCGTAGTTTGACATGTGTCCGTCTGCGAAGCCACTTCTCGCGGGGGCTGGATGGAGAGATGGGAATAGCATCCGAACAATTGCCTTCCCCAGCCTTCAGACAGTCGCATCGCATTACCTGACAAAGTGGCAGAAAAATTGATGCTGTAAGTTCCCAGTTTTATAACTTCAAGGTTTAGTCTGAATTAATCCCAAATCTGAGGAGCCTTAGACCACTATGGTAAAAACGTTTCTATTTTGTATTTTTTTTTCTTCTTCTTCTTTTCTCATTGAATATAACATTTTCATTCAAAAATTTCTTCTTTTTTTTTTTGTCAAATTAAAATGCTTATTTCCAGATTTAAATGAAAGCATGGCCACAGACACCACTGTAAATTTTATTATAAAATGTGTTTTATGTAGTATGCTCATGAGATCTTCTTTTTTTTATTTAATGTTATGTATTTAGTCTGTCTTTCTGCTCCTTTCTACTACATATTTCTCAATAATGTGTTGTTAAATCTGCTCCCGTTAGTCTGTGTCCTCTCTGGCATGACATTAGTCAACATTTGCTGAATACATTAGACATAAAGACCCACAGTTCTTCTTATCTTTTGACCGTATCAATGCACTTCTACATTTCTATATATAGTCACTGGATGACGCATTTCAGCATTATTACATAGTCTGTGCTGTATTGTTTATTTGTATTAATTTACTGATCCAGTTCAAATCTGAGGAAGCCCCAGAGCCTTCAATACTAATTTAGAGATGAGAAAGAGATGTTTTTATGCCAGTGTTTTCCCATTCATAAGGGTGTTTGCAGTTAGCTACTAACAATACAATTCTTGAAAACAACTGACTATAGCTGACTGTAGAAACCAGGAATGACAGCCCTATTTCATTCAGTTCTGATTCCCATCTGTGTTATTGTCTGATCTGAAGCAAGTTAAAGGGGTCATATGTTGCAATTTCAAGTTTTCCTTTGTCTTTGGAGTGTTACAATCTCTTCAAAGTCTCAAACCCAAAGACATATTCTTTATAAACGTTAAGACTCGTCCACGCCTTCCTAAAACGCCTCATTTAAACACACCTCCACATATCTACGTGACTGTTTGGAAAATTGGCATAACACCACCCAAATGTTTACGCAAAGAAATAAGGCGTACATTTTATTCTCGATGTAGTATTGTTGCTGCCGCCGCCATGTCGTGGAGATGCTGTGTGCTTCCAAATATGGGGCGAATTCGAAACGGCTTTTTGCGCCTTTCAAGGGCACTTCGGGAAGGGGACGCCATTTGTTGGGACGTTCCAAACAAAAGTGAGCAACTGAATCCCTTCACGAAGGGCCCTTCCAGAAATCTGTTAGCGAAGGGAACATGCAATGGCCACTTCACAGAAGTGATTTCCGTTTGTGATCATGTGATCTTGCGATATGTGCGCATGCGTGTGATCGTGTGCTGCCTGTTACTGACGCTCCCGACTTTTATGTTTTATTGTTTTTATTTCTTCTATGTTACTTTTTTATTTTTTTTTATTTTATTTTTGGATAGCATTTTCCTCTTTCCTACCACATGCCAACAGGAAAGTTGTAGGACTTGGGTGTTTTTGTGTATCGTTGCACAACGTTTGTCAGCGTTGCGATGCAACTTCCAGCTGCATGCATTGTTTACACCAGGGATCAGCTGATGAATCTGAAGACGGTTATCGCCTTAGAAAAAACACCAGGTGAAATTCCTCCTGAATGTTGGCGCAAGACACACAGGGGATGCAGAGGAAATAAAAAGCTACGGAGGAAGAGGGTGGCTTTGAAACAACGGAGGCTTATGAGGAGAAAGTTTAAGCCATTGTCTCCCCTCTATTATCATGGGGAACGTGAGATCCCTCGCGAATAAGATGGATGAACTGACAGCATTGTCACGGAGTCAGAGAGAATACCGGGAGTGTAGTTTGATGTGCTTTATGGAGACATGGCTGCACCAGGATATACCTGATGACAATGTAACAGTTACGGGATTCCACACGGCCCGTGCGGACAGGGACTGCACCGGGAGCGGTAAGCGCAAAGGACGGGGGCTTGCCGTGTTTGTTAATAACCGGTGGTGTAATTCAGCTCACATCACGGTGAAGGAGTGCATTTGCAACGCTGATGTTGAACTGTGTGCTGTTGGACCAAGTCAATATTATTTGCCTGGGGAATTTTCTCATGTCGTCATGGTTATTGTTTATACTCCCCCTTCTGCTAACCCCAGTACGGCATGTGATACTATTTACTCTGCAATAGCCCGGATACAGACTCAGTACCCGAGTGCATTTATTGCTATCTCGGGGGATTTCAATCATATCAACTTGAACAAAAGTCTTTCCACCTTTACTCAGTTTGTGAACTGTCCCACCAGGGAGGGAAGAACAATAGACCTGCTGTATGCTAATGTGAGGGATGCTTACTGCTCTTCCCCCCTCCCCCCATTGGGTAGGTCTGATCACAACCTGATTTACCTCTCCCCCTGTTATGTGCCTCTTGTAAAGCGTCTGCCCACAACTTCAAAGATTGTGAGGAGATGGACTAACGAAGCCAATGAGATACTTCAGGGTTGTTTTGAGGTGACTGACTGGCAAGGCACTATGTGAACCCCACGGCCAGGACATTGATGGGCTCACAGAGTGCATTGCTGGATACATTAACTTCTGTGTGGACACCATTGTCCCAGCTAGGACTGTAAACTGTTACCCTAACAATAAGCCATGGGTAACTAAGGATATTAAAGATACTTTAAATCACAAGAAGAGGGCTTTTAGGGAGGGTAACAAGGAAGAGGTGTGAGCCATTCAGAGGGACCTGAGAATAAAAACCAGGGATGCCAAGGAGAAGTATAAGAGGAAGCTGGAGTGGAAACTTCAGAAACATAACATGAGAGAGGTGTTGCGTGGCATGAGGACCATCACTGGTTACAGGCCAAATAGTAATGGAGGAGTTAATGGAAGTGTGGAAATGGCAAATGAGCTGAATCAGTTTTTCAACAGATTTGACACAGAGACCACAATTCACCCTACAAATGACTCTTCTCCAGAGGTGTGGCAACGACCAGCTACTCAAATCTCCCTCTCTCCCCACACAGCTCATTTGGATGGCATTGCTCACACCTTGTCCCCTGACCCCTTGGCTGACCGTTATCACTTGGGAGTTATTTGTGCACCTCCCCCACCTGTTACTTCAACACTGACCTTCACCATTGAGCAGGTGAGAAGACAGCTGCAGAGACTCCACGCAGGCAAGGCTGCAGGTCCAGATGGCGTGAGCCCCAGGGTCCTAAAAAACTGTGCCTCCCAGTTAAGTGGAGTACTTCACCATGTCTTCAATCTCAGTCTGAGTCTTCAAAAAGTCCCTGTGGTGTGGAAGACATCATGCCTTGTTCCTGTTCCAAAGACGCCGCGTCCTAAAGACTTGAAGGACTACAGGCCCGTGGCTATGACATCACACATAATGAAGACCCTGGAAAGACTGATTTTAGAACAGCTTCGGCCCATGGTCCAACCACTTCTGGATCCCCTCCAGTTCGCCTACCAGCCCCGTCTCGGAGTGGAGGACGCCATTATCTATCTGCTCAACAGAGTCTACACCCACCTGGACAAGCAGGCAAGCACTGTGAGAATCATGTTTTTTTATTTTTCAAGTGCTTTTGACACCATTAGGCTGGCTCTGTTGGGTGAGAAGTTGACAGCAATGCAGGTGGATGCCCCACTAGTGTCCTGGATGGTGGACTATTTGACTGGCAGACCACAGTATGTATGCCTAGGGTGCTGTAGGTCAGACAAAATAATCAGTAACCCCGGGGCTCCACAAGGGATTGTTCTCTCTTCCTTTTTTTTTCACTCTCTATACCACAGATTTCAACTACTGTACAGAGACCTGCCATCTTCAAAAATTTTCTGATGACTCTGCTGTGGTTGGATGTATTACTGGTGATGATGAGAGTGAGTATAGGGCTGTGGTGAATAACTTTGTCACTTGGAGCGAGAGTAACCACCTACAACTCAATGTGTCAAAGACAAAGGAACTGGTGGTGGATCTGAGGAGGTTGAAGGCTCCAGTGACCCCTACCGGTATCAAAGGGGTCAGTGTGGAGGTGGTGGAGGAGTACAAGTACTTAGGGGTGTACCTGGACCACAAATTGAATTGGTGCAAGAACGTGGACACTGTCTATAGGAAGGGCCAGAGTCGCCTCTATTTTCTGAGGCAACTGAGGTCCTTCAATATCTGTAGGACGATGCTGAGAATGTTCTATGAGTCTGTGGTGGCCAGTGCCATCATGTATGCTGCTGTCTGTTGGAGCAGCAGTTTAAGGGTGAGGGACATTAACAGACTAAACAGAATCATTAAGAAGGCAGGACATGTTGTGGGAGAGGAATTGGACTCTCTGACAGAGGTGTCTGAGAGGAGGATGTTGTCCAAAATAAAAACTATACCGGACTTTCCCTCTCACCCTCTTAACAATGTGCTGACCAGCTATAAGAGCTCCTTCAGTAACAGATTTTTACTTCCACGTTGCACTGCTGAGAGACACAGGAAATCATTCCTGCCTGTCGCAATTAAACTATTGAACTCTGAACTGTAACTGTTACACAGCATTGTACATGGTATTACATTGTTTTTGTATGGCCTTTTGTATACTATGCCCTTTACTATGTAAAGGTGTATACAGTGGCAAATATGTTTCTTTTGGAGGAATTTAGGGATGGTGTAGTTTTAGATTTTTTTTTTTTTGAACAATATATTTATTACTTTTTCAGTTTGCATATTACAGCAGATTACACAATAAGTAACAAACCTGTAACCACAGCAAACATTTTACACCCTATTCTCCCTCCCAGCACCCCATCCCCGAACAAAAGAAGGGAAAATAAATAAATAAATAAAAAAAATAAAAAAATTATAATAATAATAAATAAATACATAAAATAATTTAAATAAAAACAAAAACATTAAAAAAAATATTTACATTTTTTTTTATTTTAAAGATATCTAAATCGTGTAAATAGTGTTTCCCAAATTTGTAAAGTAGATCATGATATTACCCTACTCCCTCAAATCTTGTTGTAGCAGGCTATCAACATTAACATTATGCCTTAAGAAATTAGTAAAAGGTCTCCAGACATCTTCAAACATGTTTTGTTTCTTTTTGACAATATATGTGATCTTTTCCATTGACATGTTTGACACCATTTCTTTGATCCACTTTCCAACTCTTGGCTCATTGATATTTTTCCAATTAAGAGCAATAATTCGTTTGGCTTGTAAAATACACATTTCAATGAATCTGACCTCTTTGCTTTGTAAGATAGGACTGATAGGATATATACCCAGAATAAAAAGCTTAGGATCCAGTGGTAATTTCTTTGATAGAATTTGGTCAATCATATCAATTATATCTTGCCAAAAAGGTTTCACTTTCTCACATTCCCATATACAGTGGTACAGTGTACCTCTTGCCTCATTACACTTTATACAGGTATCAGGAATATTATCATTAAACTTGTGCAACATAACAGGAGTTATATATGTTCGCATCAGCCATTTATATTGTATGAGTTTCAAACTACTGTTGACTGTCTGTATCTGAGCCTTCTTGCATGCCTCATTCCAAACCTCTAGAGATATTTCATCATTTATATCTTCTTTCCATAATCTTAGTTTAGATTCTGAAGATTCTTTGGACCCAGATACAAACAATTCATACAAAGAGGAAATTAAACCTTTATCATAACAGTGACCTGTGATTGCGGCCTCTAATGGGGAGATGACAGGAATATCTAATGAATGATTTTGAGATGAGGATATAAAGCTTCTAAGTTGAAGATATTTGAAAAAAATGGGTCTTTGGAATGCCATATTTGGTTGATATTTCTGCAAAGGACATATACACTTCATCCTCATTGTACATGTCTTGCACTTTCCTTAACCCTTTTTCAACCCATATCCGAAATCCTGCATCACATTTCCCTGGTTTAAAATTAGCATTACCCCAAATAGGACTGAAACGTGACCAGGAGGGGTTTATGTTCAAATATTTACAAGAATCAAATCAAATATTAATCATGTTCAATACAATAGGGTTGTCTGTGTTTTTTCTTAAGTATTTGCGATCTGCCGAATACAGGTATAAGTGCAATGGTAATCTTGGTTTAATAGAACATGATTCCAACTCCATCCAAGCGGGAAGGTTTTCAGATGAAAAATAAAACATTATTGTACGCAATTGGGTTGCCCAATAATACCACTGGATGTTTGGACATTTAAGTCCTCCTCGATCAAATGGCAGGTATAATAAATGTAGTCGTAGCCTGGGACGTTTATTTTGCCAAATAAAGTTAGTAAACAATTTCTTAATTCTAGCAAACAAAGACGAGGAAGGGGGTAGGGGAATATTTTGAAACAAATAGAGAAATTTTGGGAGTATATTCATTTTTAGGATATTTATCCTACCAATTATTGAGATGGGTAAAGATGTCCAGCGTTCTACTGATGAGGTAGTAGCTTCCAAAATGGGTTCATAATTTATTTGAGCAATCTTATTCACCTCATGAACAATTTTTATGCCCAAATATGTAAAATTATCTGTTGAATTGAAGATATAAGCATAATCTTGGTTATTTTTCCTCTCTGATTCATTAAGTGACATTATAGATGATTTGGAGTGATTAACTTTATATCCAGATATTTTTCCAAAAGTTTCAATGAGATCCAGGAGTGCAGGGACAGATATACTCAGATTTTTCAAAAACAAAATAATGTCATCTGCAAATAATGCTATTTTATGTTCCAGATAACTCTCTCGGATTCCATAAATATCATTATGCGCCCTCACCGCTATGGCGAATGGTTCTATTGCAAGGATAAATAATAAAGGTGAAAGAGGACTCCCTTGTGGGCAACTCCTAGAGATACTAAAAGATTTAGAGACCACATTATTGGTCAAGACTTCTGCGGTGAGCCCAGTACAAAGTAATCTAACCCATTTACAAAATGTATCGCCAAAGCCAAAGCGTGTGAGCACCTCAAATAGGTAGTGCCATTCGACACGGTCGAAGGCCTTCTCTGCAAGTTTTAGATATTTACTTAGATATTTACATAGATATTTATTATATTTAAATTATTTTTATATGCTATTTTTCTTTTTGGTTGGGAATTGTGTATGGTGTAACAAAAAGGAATTTCCCCTTGGGGATAAATAAAGGAATTCTGATTCTGATTCTGATTCAGTTAGGAGCTCTTGCGATGCATTTTAAAGCAAAGTTGGGGTTGATTTTGACTTCACATACAAACGTAAGTAGAAAAGGCTGATTAAATTTGTCTTTATTTTAATGTGATTCTATCACTGACAAAACTATTTTGTAAGACGGTAGTGTAAATTTAAGCACGTTTAGTTTCAAAAAGTTTAATAGTAAATACCACACAGTGAGACAATATTTCAATAAAATAATAATAATGAGAAGAAATATTTATTTGCAACAACTGAAGGAGTGCTGAATGCTGCACGCACATGCAACATTGTCAAGGTAACTCACCTTGACAAAATAACACACTTCAGAGGGCTCTGCCCTTCGAAGGGAGTAGGTCATAGGAATGCTCACTTCCGTTTGGAATTTGGCCATGGTGTAACATTTCCGTCACACGCTTGAGGTATTCATCATCATCAAGGCCTTTCGCAGTGCAAGTGTCGATCTAAACGGTGTCTAACATGCCGTCTTTCTGTGCAAAAGCTGATGTAAGCTTGGCATGACATGTAAGCTGATGTAAGCTTGGCATGAGTCGTGCCCTCTGTCAGCGCAGACCGCCAAGCTGCCCGATCTTCCGCAAGGTGATGCCATTGGTCAGGGTTGATGTTAAAGACATCCTTAAAGCAGAGCTTGGGTCGGCCACGAGGGCGGTGTCCAACAGCTAGCTCCCCATGGAAGATGGACTTTGGGAGACGTTCATCCGGCATACAGCGCACATGGCCGATCCATCTGAGATGTCTCCTCCGGATCGTGGTGTACATGTCACTACTGTTAATGAGCTTCAGCACAGTGGTGTTCGGGAGTCGATCCTGCCATTACAGGCCAAGGATCTGTCATAGACAACGGAAGTGAAAAGCATTAAGCTTGTGCTCCTCCCGCCAGTATTTAGGCTTCCACATAGCAGAATGGAGAGCACACGGGATTCATATACGAGCACCTTTACTTTCAGAGAAAGGAGGCTGTTGTTCCAGATGCGAGACTGAAGTCGCCCAAAGGTTGTTGAGGCACGACCGATCCAGGTATTCAGTTCAGCATCAAGGCTGTTGTTTGCTGTCAGGGTTGAGCCGAGATAGACAAATTTCTCGAGAACTGACAGCACTGTGCCGTTGATGGTGACGTGAGGGGGAGCAGGAATGTTCTGAGCCATCACCACTGTCTTACCGAGGCTTATGATGAGTCCGAACTCTGTGCAGGCAGCGGCAAAAGAATTGCACATCTGCTGAATTTCTTGTTCAGTGTGAGCCACGAAAGCAGCATAGAGCAACTCGAATGCATTTGTTCTGCCAACAGTGTCGAAACAAGCAGTGAAGCCACCTGACCAACACTGCCCCGCCACACTTCACAGCTCCGCTGGAATCGTTTCTATCTTGGAGAACACTGAGATGGGCAGCACGCTTGACAGCAAGGGCTGGGAGCAGAGTAGAAGAGCTTGCAAGGAACCAATCCGGCTGTTTCCTTCTACAAAGGCCGAAGACCTCAGATGCAGCCTCCGTTATGGAACCTCTTAGCTCGGCCCAGGTGTTTTCAGGAGTGTCGTAAACTCTCACTCGTAAAGTGAAGGCCCTCCATATGCGCACAGAATCTTGCCACGTATTCATGTTTCCGCATCAGCTCAGTGTTTAGCTTTGGAGTGGCACTGTGAATCTTCTTTGGGGTGAGTTTTAGAGTGCAGCGAACAAGGGCGTGGTCGGTGTCACAGTCTGCAGAGTGCATGCTCCTGTACCACTTGACAGCGTTGAGTTGGCGCCTCCTGACAATAATGTGATCGAGTTGGTGCCAATGTTTGGACCGGGGGTGCATCCAGGTAACCTTGGATCTGATAGGTCCAGATGAAAAGGAACCCGGTAAGCATAGGCCATGAACAGCGCACAACTCGAGGAGACGTTGGCCGTTGTCATTGATGCTACCAATCCCAAAATGACCCAAGACCGGCCTCCAGGCAGTGACATCCCCTCCAACTCTGGCGTTGAAGTCCCCAAGCAGAACTAGATCGTCCCCGGCCAGGATGGAATGAATGACCTCGTTAACGTGGGCATAAAAGGCATCCTTGTCCTCACGAATCGCGTCAAGAGTGGGTGCATAGGCAGAGAGGAGAGTGAGAAAGCCAGCTTAGTGTGACATCCAGACTTCTGATGTTCCAGCCCGCCAATGTCAAAGAAGAAGAAGAGGCAGTCGCAGTGCAAGGGCTCCTGATTTGCCAATCGCTGAATATGTATATTCAGTGCCGGGGCAGAGTGCAGAAGACGGATGTTTGCCCAGGACAACCGCCTTCCTCTGGGTCCTGCACCACTAAATCCGACAGAGTGCAAAGCACGACAGTCAATAACAACGCAGGATCGCCCCGCAGTAGCCTACTAACTTGGCCTAATACTCGCTGACCATTGTCCCGCTAAGGATCATCCGCCCACCAAGGAAGCTGTGGTAGACCAACCAGGAAACGTTCCAATGCTCTACAACAGCTGCCAATTCCTGCTGCCGAGTTGACATCTACTATTTGAGGCATAAAGGAGTACTGTCACTTGCCCATGGTGAGCCCCTATGACTCATGGTAGGGCGGGGTCGTCTTACTCTCCCGTACATGTCCGTTAAACCTGCCCACTGCCCACGAGATATTCAGCCAATCACAATACACTGGATAGCTGGCCAATCAGAGCACACCACGCTTTTCAGAACGATGAGCTTTGTAAAAATCAACGCAATTCAAAGGCAGGGCAGAGAGGAGTAACAATATTGTACTGTATTTGGAAAATACACAAAATAATGTTTTTTTTTTAGCATTGTCATATGACCCTTTTAAGGGAAGAAATGGCTGAACTTTAGACTTTTTAGTACTATTGTCATGCTAGAGGGAAAGGCAGCAAGCATGAGTGAATAAAAAAGCAAATCAACCACTTTTCCAGAAGTTATGCAAATATTTGGGGAAATCTGGAGACAACACAAAGTTTATCGTAATATTCATGAGAACTCCAGCTTGTAGGTTCTGGCAGTAAGACCTTGAAGTCAGCCTGAAATAAAAATTCCTATCAACCTCTTTCTTAAAATGGACTGCAAGTTTTCATTCAGATCCATCCATCAACAACCGATGGGTTCAACCAAGACCCCGCCCTATAATCACTTGGGTCACAATATGGATCACAATATGTGACCCTGGACCACAAAACCAGTCATAAGGGTAAATTTTTCTAAATTAATTTATACATCATCTGAAAGTAATTATAAGCTTTACACTGACGTATGGTTTGTTGGGATAGGACAATAGATACAACTGTTTGAAAATCTGGAATCTGAGGGTGCAAAAACATCAAAATATTGAGAAAAATCGCCTTTAAAATTGTCCAAATTAAGTTCTTAGCAATGCATTTTACTAATCAAAATTAAGTTTTGATATATTTACAGTAGGACATTTACAAAAATATCTTCATGGAACATGATCTTTACTTAATGTCCTAATGAGTTTTGGCATAAAAGAAAAATCAATAATTTTGAACCATACAGTGTATTTTTGGCTATTGCTACAAATATACCCAGCGACTTAAGACTTGTTTTGTGGTCCAGGGTCACATATGCTACTTCTGTTAAATTGCAACTTTGATCTTAAAGGGATAAACATCTAAAATATGGAAATTCTGTCATCATTTACTTAACCCCATGTTATTCAAAGCCTGTATTTTTTATTTATTTATTTTTTCCTGTGGAATATAAAATATGGTATTCTGAAGAATAAGCAACACTGGAGTCTTTTTACTTCCATTAAAATATTGTCTTCTAGAATTTTTAGCTTTTAAAGTTTAGTACATTTGATAATTGACAGGTGAGTGGGTATTCCTTTAACCCTGTCCCAGATACATGAGGATTAATTACAGTTTACACTACATATGCGATGTGGTCTGAATGTGGTTTACACCTAGTGTTGCTCACTTCAGATCACTAGAGATGGATGATAATATATGGTGTAAACAGGGCTTTGTTCCTCAAGTTGTGGTATTATATGTTATGCAACCTTTGTAGTAGAGCAGAGAACTGTACTTACCTGTTTAAGAATAAAAGCCACAGCATCCGTGGACTCCCAGTATGATGTGTGGAAAAGGTGAGGCAGTGCTATAGTAGGAAATGTGGTGAGAACATCTGGACAGAACAGCACATAATCTAACCGCTTCAACCCCCACCACCTGCTACATACTGAGTGAGAAAGAAAAGAGAGGATTTATGGTATACATGCCTGAACCACACTTATAGATAGCCTATTTTTCCATATCCATCAAAGCGTCTGACTTCCATGTGGAAATTAATAAAATATATGAACAGCCTGAAAGCACCTGATTCAAGGACATGTTGTGGTCTTGAGACTCACTGTGTGAGATGCTAACAGGCTCGCTAGGGGCAGTTTCAGACCCCCCAGCATCAGTGCCAGAGTGGGCAGGGCCAAGTGGAACGAATCGATCGCTACCCCTGTGGGACACACTTCCTCCACAGCACTGCTCTGGGGGTCCATCTACAGAAACACTGCTGTCTGAGAAATGCCTGAGCACGGTGTCCACTTTGAGGAAAAAGAAATAAAACACAACAGTTCCAATTTATAGACTCTAAGAATGTCTTGTGATGTAACCATCAAGTGAAAAGTAATAATAACATTTTCCACACAACTTGAATACATACATACACTCAGTGGCGGCTCCAGGATTTTTTTGTTGGGGGTGCTAAGGGGGGGCTTAACAGTTCAGAGGGGGTGCTAAAAAACTAATTAAATTGAGAGAAAGTAATGAACGCCTAACTTTAGCTAAGCATATTTAACTTTTTTCCTGTGGTATTAAACTCGCCACTGTTATTAGTAATAACTTCTAATGCCAACTGCCAAATATGACACTAACAAAGTAATATAATTTAATGAACATAGAAAAGAAAGAAAGTTGGGATTTTTTTTTCATTGTTTTGTTTTATTTTATTTATTTAAGTTATCTTTATTTATATTTTTTATTTTACACATATCTAGTAATTTCCGTCGTATCATGCATGTGTAGATAGCCAGATATATTGTCAAAAGCATAAAAAATTGGCAGTATTAAGAGGATTTAGCATTTCCAATTAATGTAGGCCTGTTACATTCTTCTTATTATTAGGCCTATTATTATTATTATTATTATTATTATTATTATTATTATTATTAGATTACTTTTATTATTAAATTACATGAAATTATTGCCCCGCAATAATTTCATAGCGCATCACCGCATCCTCATTGAAAAAGTTTTTTTTTTTTTTTTTTTTTTAAACAGGTCAATTAATTTATACAATTAATTATATGCCTATAATTATTATTATTAACACCGCAGGCAACAATGAAAATTCAGAGCAGCTTTATTTCATGCACCGATTTTCAAAAACAACCTGTTTAACGCGAAATACGTTTCGTCTCATGTTTTCACTTGACGAGCCACAAGAGAAATATTAAGGGAATAATTTAAGACAGTTATATGCCGTTATCAGCATAATGCTAAATTAGATTCGTCTCTCGTTGTCTTAGAGAGAATATGCGCCGTTAATGCAGCGTTAACCGTCACTTTTTTTTTTACTTTCACTTTCTCTATAGTGAATTGACGTTCACCGTCTTGCGCAAACTTTGCCCGTTGTTTGCTTGAGTTGCTTGACCCCTCCCTCATATTATTAATTGTTTATAGGCCACATATTGGGCACCTTTTTTTAGGTTTTTAATATTTATTTTTCAATGTTAGTGAGAGTGACAACACAGTTAAAAAAAAAACAGGAAAATCTTTTGGAAATCCTTGGTGGGGCTGTGCCGGGGCTAAGCAAGTTTCTGATGGGGCTATAGCCCCGTCCTGGCGCCGCCACTGCATACAGTATATATATATATATATATATATATATATATATATATATATATATATATATATATATATATATATATATATATATATAAACCTGATCTCACATAATTCCGTGTAATATTCACGGACTTAATTAACCTCCGAATCTGTGGTGGCATCACGGAATCGCCGAAAATTCCGTGATGAGCTCACAGAAGGCACCAGCCGTGGTCCATGCACGGATTCACTGGTTCAACGTAAAAAGAGTGACTCCGATGCAGTTATACTTTCACTGGAGTACTTGACAGCCCCTACCCTAAACCTACCCAGTTCTGAACAATAATGATGACAATAAATTTCCCAGTATCGCGTCGGCATATTAATGCTAAGGGTTTCCGTGCGTGGAGCACGGCTGATGCCTGTCACTGACTTACATTGGTATTACTTCTGTGAGCCCATCACGGATTTTTTTCTGTGAGCCCATCACGGAATTTTCGGCGATTCCGTGATGCCACCACAGATTCGGAGGCTAATTAAGTCCGTGAAAATTACACGGAATTCTGTGAGATCACGTTGATATATATATATATATATATATATATATATATATATATATATATATATATAGTGAGATGTGGTTAGGTTTTTAAGGTTTGGTGGTAGGGTTAGGTTTTGGTTAGGTTTAAAGGTGGGTTAAGGGGTAGAAATTGGGTCCACATTGTGATTATAGATGTAACTACGGAAATTAATTACATAAGCAATTACAGGAAAGTATTTTCTAAATATAAGTTACAATGTTAAAACATGTACAATAAGTGCACTGTAACAAATTATTAATTTAAATTGAAGTACAGAGTAGTTGAAGACACTTAATGGCAAGTGGGTTGAAAATGTACAACCTGAAATAAACTTTGTCATTAAAAAGGCCAATTATGAAATATTAAAGAAACTTATTAACCTTTAGACACAGTCATGAGGGTCCAAAATAAAGTCAGATGAAGATGCTGATGCTTTATGACCCCAGACCTGGACAATCTCATAAAGGTGATCCGCAGGACGCTCCAATGTAGCAGCTCAGTGTTTTACATTTATGTCAGGAAAAGGACCATTTACATCCAAATGTAATTTAAAGCTGCTGTCCGTAACTTTTTTTTGGTTAAAAATGATCCAGAATCAATATTCGAGCAATATTCGGTCAGCTTATAATAATGTTTTCTAATTTGAGTGGTACGGGTAGGTTTTCGCGGAAATTCAAGCCTGGCACTGCGTCATTACGTCAGATCTGTAAACATAAAGAAGTTGTCCCGGCTATAGGCTATCGCATGTGAGGATCCTGCAGGTGGCGGATCATTTTATAGCCTTTTCTCACAGCAGCTAGAATAATTAATGATATAATTAAATGTATCATTTTGATGGCGGATTGTGATCCAGATGTGTTTATGAAACACATGTGAATGAAATGAAATTATATTCCAGTATTAAATGTGCTTCTGATTACAGATAGCCTGGGATTACACAAGACTTGTGTAAGTATTTTAAAGAAAACATGTTCAAAGGGAGCATAGTTTGATTTTTGGGTTAAAATAAATTCTTAATATGAAATTCGAATGGCATGACAATTATATTAGACTGTACAGAAATTGAAATCTACACTAATACACACTACTCATAGTCACGCAAAGCTGATGTTGTTAACATTAATAATCTGATAATAAAGTATAACAATAATAATAATTTGCAGGGTTTAATGTTTTATGAGCTAACGTTCTTTAGATTAAATCACCATTGGTAGCACGATTTATGGTAATGTTTTTTAGAATCTGTGATTGCGAAGTACAGTAAACATCCACACCGGTGCGGTGACTGACTGCCACACATTCACCTCAATATATAAGATTCATCCATGCTGAATCCATGTCGACTCACAACCTCATGCACAGAAGATAATTCCACGAAAAGCTGCAATTCCAGGTTTTCAAACAGAGATGGCGACAAAGAGGCAAAACTTACGGACTGCAGCTTTAATGTAACAAAACCTAGAAATAGATCAGCTTAATCGGCCATTTTCTGTGAGAATTAATGTTACTAAATATGTTTGTGTGCCTACTTTTGCGAATTTAACTTGTGCATTTTTGTGTAGTTTAATTTGAATCATGTCCAACAGATATCTGTTTTAAAGCAGTGGATAAATTACTCATTGATTTGCTTAAAGTCTACTTTGCGATTTTGTTGTTTATAGTGTGTATGTTTGTAGTGTATTATATTCTGTGTGATTATTGCTAGCAGAGCAAAAATAGACATCGCAGCTTTTCACGTGCAATGTATCTGGTTGCCATGACAACCTCACAGGCTTGCTGCTGCAGTGCTAGGGCCCGTTCTTCTTATGTCGCTAACTCAGTTAGCTGGATTTGATTGTTGCCGATTTCACTTGATCTTGGATCATTTGATTCTTCGAAAATCATCCTGGACTTGCAGCCATAGCAACAGGTCCGTAAACTTAAACCTGCCCAGAAGCAGATTTGTTTCATGCAAACAGGAACTTTTTAAGCAGAATTGATACTTAAAATCTGCCCCAGCCACTACTACTTTATTAAAAGAGTATACTACTGATCCGGGGACAATAGTTTAAAATAATAATAATTAAAAAATTATTTTGAAAATAATACAATAATTTTGTGTAATATTGTCTATAATACTATAGACACAGCCAGTTTTACTCATTTAAATATTTATTCATAATAAAATAATTACTTTATAATTGTATTTGAGTCTTACACACATGCTATACAGTTAATCTGAGCTGTGCATTAATTTGAGTGGTTACAGCTATTATGGGAGTGGCTTGATGGAGTGCAGGAGATGCAAATAACTTGATCCTGACCGGTAAGAAACTTTAATTAATGCTGTCACGTAACAATTCAAGGATACAATTAAATGAATTGCTAATTACAACACTGAAATAAAAATGTAAAACCTGTACAAATACTAAAAATCGTGAATATAAATAATTGGGAATCATGTAAAAAAAAAAAAAAAAAAAAAGACATAAATTAAAAACAGTATAACATTTATGTAGGTTTGTTCGCTTGGCTGTTTCCTTATAAAAGTCCAGAAATTTGTTAAGTTTTTGGTCAGGTGTCTTTTTTAATTATATGATGTCATTACGTTGCTGTCTTGCCGCCAGCCAATCACTGCATTGCTGATCGTGGTTTCGAGTATCGTTACATATCCTCTTTTAAACCAATCCATGAATTATCTCAGATAACTCAATACAGCCATACTAATCATCAACAACAGGTGCGTTCAAAGAACCGAATTAGCCAGAAGAATCAAATTAGCCAGATCCTGATTAGCACGATGATATCATCTTGGATGTGTCATGTGATCTCGGATGTAATAAGTGATGTACGAAGAACGGGCCCCTGCTCTATAGACCCTTTTTCTGTTAGTAAAGATTGTGACGTTTTTCTGTGGGCGGAGCTTAGATCGGCAGACCTGTACACGCTCACTCAAAGCTTGGACGATCTGACAGGATTCCCTTCAGTTGAGTGACTCACATCTAACGTGTATAGACAGTAAAGACAAACTCACCGTGTCTACTGTATCTAGTCATTATGTATACATTTCAATTTCAGAAGGCAACTATTTTTACAGCTACATTATTATTCCAGCCACAATTAATCACAACAATGTATATACAATTACAAATGATTAAACATATATTGTCAGTTTGTTTTACACACATGCACTCAGACATTATTTCAAACACGACATAGTCATGAGATGTATAAGAAACTTTTAGAGCCACCCATAACAACAAAAGACAATACTTTATGGAATCTTTTCTTATAAGTGTGCAGTGGAAACGCGAGCATTTTTGACAATCATTTCTGTCCAGTCCGCTCGTTTTATTGTGCTTAACCACAGCTGTCTTTGTTTTTTTTTTTGTCTGGCACTGGCAGCAGGTATGCAATAAAATTGCCAAATATTTTATATGCAAATTTCGAATTTGAGGCTGTATTACGTCGATTCTGGCACTCAACATCAAAACTGAATCTGTGCTGGTTTGAATTGGCCACCTCCAGTTTTCCCTTTGATTTGCCTCCAGCTAGCGCTGTGATGTAATTGTGACGGCCATAAAATGGTCTATGTAATCATAATAAAACCGCTTAAAAGGTACACGGAGTGTGAATTTGAAAACTCTGCTTCGCATTGTGCCTCACAATGCCCTTCAGCCACGATTTATTCACGATACAGCATGGCCTCTCATACCTTATTGCTTACGTATATGTATATACATGTATATTCAGTGCCGCCCACTAATACTGGCACCCTTGGTAAATATGAGCAAAGGCAGCTGTGAAAATAAATCTGCATCATTTATCTTTTTGATCTTTCATTAAAAAAAAAAAAAAAAAAAAAAAAAAAAAAATCACAAAATTCTAAACTTTCATTGAAGTAAAACAATTGAAAGTAGGGGGAAACTCACATTATGCAATAAATGTTTTTTCTCCAATGCATGTTGGCTACCATTATTGGCACCCCTAGAAATTCTTATGAGTAAAATATCTCTGAAGTATATTCCCATTCATATTCACAATTTTGAGCATTCCAGGGTGATTATGAGCAATGAAATTATCCAGCCATGACTTCCTGTTTCACAGAAATATAAATAGGAGGGAAAACAAAGCCCAAATTCCCTTTATCATCCATCACAATTAGAAAAACCAAAGAATATATTTCTGATGTGCAGCAAAAGATAATTGAGCTTCACAAATTAGTGAAGTGGCTTTAAGAAAAGAGCTAGAGCAGTGAAAATTCCCATTTCCACCATCAGGGCAATAATTAAGAAATTCCAATCAACATGAAATGTTATGAAACTGGAAGAGGACGTGTGTCTATATCATCCTAATGCACGGTGAGGTGGAGAGTTTGAGAGGCCAAAGACTTTCCAAGGATCATAGATGGGGAATTGAAGAGATTGGCAGAGTCTTGGGGTCAGAAAGCCTAAAAAAAATAATAACAAACAGCTCCTACCACATCACCACATGTTGTTCAAATGGGTTTCAAGAAAAAAACTCTTGGCTCATCCAAAAACAAACTCCAGCATATTCAGTTGTCAGACACGACTGGAACTTGAAATGGCACTGGCTTCTATGGTGAGATGAAACATAAAAAAAGCTTTCTGGCAGCAAACTCACCAAGATGGGTTTGGTGCAAACAGGGATAAAAAGTACCCCATGCTCATGGTTAAATATACTGCTGGATCTTTAATGTTGTGGGCCTATTTTTCTGCCGGAGGTCCTGGACATCTTGTTCAGATGCATGGCATCATGGATTCTATCAAATGCCAACAGATAAAAAAATCTTAACCTGACTGCCTCTGTAAGAAATCTTATAATGGACCATGTTTGGATCATCCATCAAGACAATAATCCAAAACAAACACCAAAATCAAAACAAAAATGTGTCTCTGTGCACAAAATTAAGCTTCTGCCATGGCTGTCTCAGTTCCCTGACCTGAAAATGAGTGGGGTGAACTGAAGATAAGAAGCACCAACATTGAGCTGGTATTCTGAAGGATCTGGAGAGATGCTAGATGAAGGAATGGTCTCTGATCTCTTGTCAGGTGTTCTCCATAGTCATCAGGCATTATAGGAGAAAACTTAGAACTGTTATCTTGGGAAAAGGACGTTGCAATAATTGGGTGACAAGAATTTTGGCTAATGTGAACTAGAGAAAAACATTTATTTCATAATGTTAGTTTCCCCCCACTTTCCTTTTTTTTTTTTTTTTACTTAAAAGGTTAGATTTTTGGAAAAAAAAAAATTGAATGAAAGATCAAATGAAACAATGCAGATTTATTTTCATAGCCACCTTTGCTCATATTTACCAAGGGTATATAATATATAATTTATTTATTTTTTATGATTAATTGAGAAATAATAAACCAGTAAAAAGTACACTGCTGATCAAAAGTTTGATCAGTAAGACCTTATGCTTATCAATGCTGTATTTCTTTGATCAAAAATACAGAAAAACAGTAATATTGTGAAATATTATTGCAATTTCCAATATTGGTTTGCTATTTTAATATACTTTAAATTTTTTTAAAAATTGTGACGCAGCACTGAATTTTCATCAGCCATTACTCCAGTCTTCAGTGTCACATGATCCTTCAGAAATCATTCTTATATGCTGATTTATTATCAGTTGTGCTGCTTAATGTTTGGAACCTTCGATACTTTTATCTTTGATTCTTTGATGAATAAAAAGTTCAAAAGAACAGCATTTATTCAAAATAGAAGTATTTTCTAACAATATAAATCTTTACTATCTTAACACATTCTTGCTGAATAAAATTATTTTTTAAAAAAGAAAGAACTTACAGACCCCAAACCTTTGAATAGTAGTGTATATTGTAACACAAAATTTCTATTTTGAATAAACACTGTTCTTTTGAACTTTTTATTTATCAAAGGATGATGAAAAAATTATCACAGTTCCCAAAAATATTAAGCAGCACAAATTTTTCCGACACTGATTATAAATCAGCATATTAGAATGATTTCTGAAGGATCATGTGACACTGAAGACTGGAGTAATGATACTGAAAATTCAGATTTGCTTCACAGGAATAAAATACATTTTAAAGTATATTAAAAACAGAAAACTGTCATTTTAAATTACAGTAATATTTCACAACATTACATTTCTTCTGTATTTTTGATCAAATAGATACAACCTTGGGGGGATCATGTGACGCTTTCATGAGCCAAGATACACATTAGCTGAGCTCCGTTTATGTAGCCCGTCTTTTACTGTTGTTTGACTTTTTTTCTTACATTTGGGGTATTTTTTTCGTTTGCCGTTTGTCTGTAGATGTCACACAGTTGGAAACTTGCCAAATAAGAAGAAAACTAAATCAGCCGCAGCAGGCCGAGTGGACATGGAGGACAACATGGCAATCACTATAAAGAGATTTGAGGACATTTTGAAAACTGAATTAGCAGCAACGCGCACCGAAGTCGGCTCTCACATGACTACAATCCAGAATATGTGCTCTAAAGTTGACTTTTTAATTGGGGAACAGAGAGAGCAGAAAAAAGTGATCAACGAACACACTAGGCGTCTGGATGCCCTCGAGCAACAAGTGACTGATCTACAAGACTGCAGCAGCAAGACTGCAGCTACTGCAGCAAGACTGCAGCAATCTCTGGCTTCTAGGACTACCTGAAGGGGCCGAGAAAGATGACCCAATTGGCTTTTTGAAACGGTCACTGCCGATCTGGATCCCATCACTTGCGGGCAAAAATATCGAGATTGAACGTGTGCATCGAGTGTACTCCAGAGCTTCAACTGATCACTCCAAACTGTTACGCTACAACGACAGGAATTTGATTCTAAATGAAGCAAGCCACTGTCCTGTAAAAGCAAATGACGGTGCGATGTTGAGCTTCCCCAACTTATTGCGACGGCAAAGAAGCAGAGCTCCTTCAGTACAATTCGGAAGGAATTGAAAGAGGCAGGTCTGCAGACCTTTCATCAGTATCCAGCTACGCTACTAATGCACTCACCGGATGAATCGCGTCAGTTCCTAAACTCGATTCCCGGTCCTCATTCTCCTAGGATGGACATGGCATAAGAGTTTGATAATACGAGTGACACGAATTCTGGTTTACTAATCTGGAACTTTGTGTGACAGTCGTCTTCTGGCAGTTTATTCATGTGGGCTAGGAAACTTGGTATCACTATTGTTTTCAGTGTACATGATGGAATTACTTATGTTTGCTTCCTTGTTATAGAGAGTATACATACCTCTTTTTTTAAAAATAAATATTATAAGGTGGTCTCTTTTGCTGCGACTGACTATAAAACTAAAGGTGTTTTGATAATTGTTAGAAGAAATTTAAATATTTCCAATTTAGACAGAAATGGTGATAATGCTGGCAGAATAGCTTGTTTGAAGGCTATGGTTGGGAATAGGAAGATCGCATTTCTCTCAGTTTACGTAGTCCAGTAGTTTATGTAGTCCAGATCCAACTTTTTTTTCTGAATTATCTACCTATCTCACTGATCTCACAGACTTTAAGATAGTAATGGGAACAGATATGAACACTGTTATGTCCAAAGAACTTGATAGATCTGGTGACAATTTTTCTTACTCCCAGACTGTTTCTACTGAGCAACTTAATCAATGCATAGCCTCTTTTTCATTAGTAGATGCATGGCGATTATTCAACCCCTCCCAAAAATCATACACATTTTTCTCAGCTAGACACAAGTCATATTCACGGATTGACTACATTTTTGCTTCCTCTTCCTTGACCTCAATGCTACTTGAAATCGGCATCTTTCCCCTTTCTCTTTCAGACCATAGCAGTAATTTTTTGAAGCTTTCAATTACCCCAGATGGCGCTTTAATTCTCATTTATTAAAAGATTAGTTTTTTTGTGATCAATTCAGAAGTAAACTACGTGAATTTATTGACATCAATAAAGGCTCGGTAGATGACCCACGGATATTGTGACAGGTGACAAAGGGCTTCATAAGGAATTTTTCAATATCATTTGCTTCCTTTCGCCAGAAAATTTTAAGAAAATCTCTGACTTGGAATCCAATCTCAGATCATTCGAACTGGCAAACCAACAAACTTTTTCTCATCGTATGGCAGCTAAAATTGAAACTGTTAGGAAAGAACTTAATTCATTATATAGAGAGAGAGACGAATTTCTTATTCAAAGATCCAGACAAAACTATTATTTTCAAGGTAGCAAACCTAGCCATTTACTGGCTCTAAGACTGTGTAATAGTGAAAAATGTGCTAATATTACATTGGTGAAATCTCAAACCGGTGAGGTTCTGACTGACCAGAAGTGCATAAATTACACTTTTCATTCCTGCTGTTGTGATCTATATAGTTCCAACTGTAAATGTGAACCCACATGTTACACATTTTTTTTTTAATTTACTCATAATCTGTCAGAATCAGACTCTGAGTCTTTAGCTAGGCCTTCATTACTTATTGAATTAGAATCATCAATTAAAGTTATGAGCAAGGGGAAATCTATGAAGGTAAATTTGGTGCAAAACAACTGAGCGTCTGTGACAGTGGAATTTGTAGTTGTAGAGAAGAGTCACACATGTGTATCAGTAAATTTGAGGCCACAGACAAAAGTTGCAAACTTGTAGATTTTTTTCTCTCTCCCACAAACACAGCACAACTGTTACACCTTCTCGAATCCTTCATTGCAGATACACAAATCCTATTCTACGGATCACAAATCAAGAAACTCGTACGCTCACATGTTTTGCTACTATTGCTGCAGCGAATATGGTGCAAAACACACTCGCACACCTGCATCAAAAATGTGAAGTCGGGGACAAATTTTGTACATCCGCAAATCAGTATTTGAATCCTTGCAATGAGATTTGCACACTTGTTGAATGTTTTCTTACATATATATTTTTTTTCTTGGATGCTTTTTCTAGCACAAACACAAGTACATAACGACAACGGCTTGAATCTGCTGCTACGAGTCTCAGATGCTGTTTTTCACTTGCAAATGACAAGTTTCGCGTATGGCAAGCCAAAAGGATCAGATTTACGCTATAGATAAATCGCGTTAACATACAAACGCCGTCAAATACGGCGTTTTAAACAGTATTTGCGCCGCTAAATACGCTGTTGTCATTACAAACGTCGTAAAAACCGTGCGAAAATACGTCAATGGCGCCGTATCTGCCGGCGTTTTAGTGTGCATGAAAAGCGCCGCTTTTTACAACGTTCATATTACCATATGACGCAGTAAAAAACGCTGTTTTGGTTGCAGAGCGCTCGTCACTTACGGCGTTTTGCTTATAGTATAATGAGCCACGCCCATTGATTTCCACAGCCAGTAATATTGAACGTTCTCACCCAATCAGTGATGCACAGAACCAGACCAGAACAATTCAGCACAGATCATTTGTGGTAATCCAATTCGCATGAGTTTTTTTACATTAACACTAGATCCGCCACGGGGTAAATTTTACCCGTAACTGTTTTTCAAATGTACATAACAGATTTTCAACAAAACATTAGGTCTCCCAGTCATTGACTTTTACTAAAATTATGTAATTTACAACCCAATATTGTTAAAAATTATTTAGATAAAACCAGATAAAAAAACTGAGCATTCATAAGCGCCGCGCGGGTCAAATTTACCCGCTATATAATGCATGTATTTTAGCGCTGTCATTGTCTTGCTGCTTATGTTTTAACATTGCACATTTCTAGGCAATGCCTTTCCCTCACTGATTTAGCTGTTCTCAGTTTCATAAATAAAGTCAAAATGACTAAAAGAAGGCGATTTATGGAAGGTAGGTATTAGAAACACTAAATGCCGTGAGTGATGGAGAGTCTGATGGTAAATTATGCGTCCTGGGTCGGCTCAGCATTTGACGGCTCTGACAGTGTTCCAGACATCATATTTAGATGTTTTAGCCTTACATTACTCATAATTGGTCAAACTTTGGTTTTATTATTTCATTTTTGTCTTGCCATACAGTTTATTATTCGCTTCGTACAGTGCTGATATTTATTCTACTCTCGCCGTTTCCTGAAGAAAATTTTTTTTTGATTACCCGAAGTTTATTGTTTTTCTCTTATTCAAATTATAAATGATATAACTAAACAAATTAATAATTGGGCCTAGGTGAAGCTGTGTGCTTGAATTTGTCATAGCATCATCCTATGCAGTGTGGAGAATTATTATTGCTCGTTATTGTCTATTGGCTATTTTAGTAATTTAAATAACATGGGTTATCCTAATATTGATTAATGACATTGTATTATAATATTACACCACCCAAATATTTACTACCTTCTAATTTTCGTTGTCAGTGCAGGCTTTTTTTTTTTTAGCTTAGCCTACTGACCATTATGGATTAGTGTAGGCTGCATTAAAAAGTCTTAAACATAAAACAACAGGGTAAAAATATAGTTGACGACTAGACATAATAATTTCATGACTCTAGACACTTCTATGTGAAAACAGTGGCATAATACAGTGAAATAATATGTTCTTTAGCCATATAAAAACAGTTGCCATGTGTAAAATTTACCCGCTGGCGCCTTTAGGTATACAGCGACCTCTGGCGGTTCTAGTGTTAAATAAGCAGAAAAATCCAGTTCGCTTTAAAATGGACTGAAGAAACTTAATTTTGCGCTGCAAGCTAACATTAAATGATTGCACTTGCCAGCTAACAGAGGATACTGGACCAAATGTGCTTCAGTCAACTTTGGTGAGGTAAGGATTGCTTTCAAACTTTCTCAGTTTTTCACTTTCAAATCGATGCTTATAGGTTACTGGCATTATGAAAATACTATAGTATTTATAGTAAACTATAGTAAATTGTAGTGTACTGTATAGTATTTACAACACTTTGTTAATGAATGCTACAGCATACTGTAGTATTAGTGAACTGATAAACTGTAATAAATACTGTAGCATTTAGTTGTTACTACAGTAAACCGTAGTGTATTATAGTATAATATATCCGATAGGTGTAGAAAACTTAGCAGTTTTGGGTAAAGTCATTTATATCACTACAGTTGTTATATTACTACAACAACTATAGAATTACCACAACAAATTAATTGAAGTACTTTACTATAGTATGGTTCAAAAACACTATAGTATTTAGTATGAATTACTATAGAGTCAGGACCTCGGTTTAACGTCTCATCCGAGGAACGGTGCTTTTTACAGTATAGTGTCCCGTCACTATACTGGGATGTTAGGACCCACACAGACCACAGGGTGAGCACCCCCTGCTGGCCTCACTAACACCTCTTCCAGCAGCAACCTAGTTTTCCCAGGAGGTCTCCCATCCAGGTACTGACCAGGCTCAATCCTGCTTAGCTTCAGTGGGCAACTAGTCTTGGGCTACAGGGTGATATGGCTGGAATTATGGGGGGGTGGGGGGGACGTGTGCCTACCAATATCCAGCCACTACCAAACTGTCCCTAGCAATAATTTTGATCAAATAATTAAAAATATGTATTTGTTTTTGTCATTTCAGATCCATCTGAAACGTTGTATCATTGATATTACCTAACAAGTTAAAGTAAAAACGTTAGAAAACTGCACGCTCTCAAGGACGTGCATTTAATACATGCGTGGAATAGTCACACACCGGACGAGAAGTACAGCGCTCACAGGTATAACTTACAGGTATTGCACCCAATTCAAGACAGCAGTCCAAAACAGCTAATATAAAATTCCACTTCAGGAATGAACGAAGTTGCTTGAAGTACGGTGTTTGTTTGACAAAACGGAGCAAACGGAAAGAGAGAGCGTGATCTATGGCTATTATTAACTCCCTATATAAAGCATATGGACAGAAAGACAAACTTTGTGTGGAAAGATACACAATCTTTCAGCCTAGGATATAGTCATGAACATCAACAATAATTTGGGACAAATATAATGTGATAGTTTATCAAAAAAAACAAAAAAAAAACAATGTAAATGGCACTCTGTGGTGCAGCAGGATTTGGAACAGCATCCTGAGTCACCGCGGAGTCTTTAAAGGAACACTCCACTTTTTTTGGAAATAGGCTCATTCTCCAACTCCCCCAGAGTTAATAAGTTGAGTTTTACCGTTTTTTTAATCCATTCACCCGATCTCCGGGTCTGGCGAGAGCACTTTTAGCATAGCTTAGCATAGATCATTGAATCCAATTAGACCAGTAGCATCGCGTTCAAAAACGGTCAAAGAGTTTCGATATTTGTCCTATTTAAAACTTGACTCTTCTGTAGTTATATGGTGTACTAAGATCGGCGGAAAATGAAAAGTTGCGATTTTCTAGGCTGATATGATTAGGAACTACTCTCATTCCGGCGTAATAATCAAGGAACTTTGCTGCCGTAACATGGCCGCGGCAGGCGCAGTGATATTACGCAGCGCTTGAAAGTAGTGCCCGGTAGCTGGGGACTACTTTCAGGTGCTGCGTAATATCACTGCGCCTGCCTCGGCGGCCCTCTGCAGAGATCAGAGAAGTTTGGCCAATCAGAAGCTACACTGTATCCGGTTTTTGTTATTCTTTATAGTTTTTTGTTTTTTATGATCAAGTTTGTGGATCTTATCGTCTGCAACGTCGAGGGTGTATTTTGGAGCCATCGCGACAGTGATTACCTCAGCTGGTAAGTTGAGTTAAAATCAGTTATTCGAAGTAAATTTTTAATCAGGGAAACATAATTCTACACTGCCTTTTTATCGCAGGTTATGTCAGACGTTAACAGCGAGCTAACGTGAAAATGGTAAAGAAAAATGAGTTAAGACACCGCTGTTATACATCTTTTGTATTTTATTTTCAATTTTTAGTCTATTGGTAATGTCACCTGCAACGGAGGTGTATTAGAGTCTTTTCCTGTGATTGAGTCATAGAGGTGGTAACAACAGGTGAGTAAGCTGCTATCAACTACTGTATTAGCTGAATTAGACACTGGCTGCTGCTCACTAACCCACAGAACGGGTTGTATAGGAACGGACTAGCAATATATGGGAAGTTTGGCTAAGAAATATTATGAATGTTTATTTTATTACAACCTGTAAGCTCTGTTATTGTATGGTAGTTTTTTTTTCTTTCTTTTTTTCTTGCCATAAACTAAAATAACACTAACAGGATTGTGACTCTGTTACAGGAGATTGCTCCAAGCAAAAACAGCGATGCTGACTATGAAGGGCAGAATCACAATATGGCCAGCTGTCAATTTTATTGAAATTAGGTAACCCAAAATACATTTGATTTTACATTATATTTACATTCATGCTTTTGCAATATGCTTTAATGCAAAGCAAACTGTGCTGCATTATGTACAAATTTTTATTGAGTTCAGTTACCCAAACAGTATTTTAAGTTACTTCTTTATTATTATTATTATTATTATTTCCTAGTTTGTGGTCTGGATCATGTCATCTGCAATACATTCCAGTTGGAGGCTTTTTTTGTGATTGCTATTGTGACAGGAATAACATCAACTGATAAGTTAGCCGAGGTAAACTAGTTTTTTTTTTTTTAATCGTTATCCATTCCCTTGATAATCAACCCCATTATTTCAGCAATATAACACTAAGCTCACAATGTCAAATGCAGAAACGTTAATTCATACGTTCATGACCTCGAGGCTAGATTATTGTAATGCTTTATTGGGTGGTTGCTCTGCACATTTAATAAACAAACTACAGTTGGTCCAAAATGCAGCAGCTAGAGTCCTTACTAGAACCAGGAAATATGACCATATTAGCCCGGTTCTGTCAACACTGCACTGGCTCCCTACTAAACATCATATACATTTTAAGATCTTGCAAATTACTTATAAAGCCCTGAATGGTTTAGCTCCTCAGTACTTGAGCGAGCTCTTATCACACTATAGTCCTTCACGTCTGCTGTGATCTCAAAACTCTGGCCGTTTGATAATACCTAGAATATCAAAACTGCGGGCGCCAGATCCTTTTCCTATTTGGCGCCAAAACTCTGGAACAATCTACCTAACACTGTTCGGGAGGCAGACACACTCTGTCAGTTTAAATCTAGATTAAAGACCCATCTCTTTAGCCTGGCGTACACATAACACACTAATACACTTCTATAATTCAAATCCGTTAAAGGATTGTTAGGCTGCATTAATTAGATCAACCAGAACCGGTTTACACTTCCCATAACACCCAAAGTACTTGTTACATCGTTAGAAGAATGGTATCTACGCTAATATTAGTCTGTTTCTTTCTTATTCCGAGGTCACCGTAACCACCCGATCCAGTCCGTATCCAGATCAGATGGTGGATCAGCACCTAGAGATGACCTCTACAGCCCTGAACATCAGCGGAGATCAGGACACCTAGATGAACCCCAGAGACTGATCCCCAGTGAAGACCCTGTCCCCTAGACAGGACCACGGGAACCAGATGAGTCCTCTGCACAATCTGACTCTGCTGCAGCATGGAACAACCTACTGCTTCGTCTGGCCAGAGGAGAATGACACACTATCTCGACACGCTATTTCCCTGTTTAATACTGTAAAGCTGCTTTGACACAATCTGCATTGTAAAAAGCACTATATAAAGTAATGGTCACTTGACTTGACTTTGATCTACTGTTTGATCTACAGGAATGCATTATAAGGAATGGATTATAAATTTAATTATTTTTGATGGATTATCAACTAATTATGCACCTTCCCTGTAGGTATATAGTGTTTTTATTCATCTCAAAATGCATACAGCACAAAATCTGGCAGTTAGGGAAAATTCTGTAAACACTTGTTTGAAATATTTTTTTTTTTTCTTGTGCTTGCAGGTTCATTCCGAGTATCAACCCTGGTGGGGTACCATAGTCACAGATTAGATGGAGTTCTGGGAAGAGGGTGCAAAGAAAAAGCATCAGCCTGAATCCCCTCATGGTGTTTCTCATCAGAGAGCTTGTCAACTTTGCCAAAATTACTGAAATTTAACACAACACAAACAAATTTTTACTGTATTTTTATTTCTGTGAAGTCTGTTTTGCCATGCTGCAGACACAAAGTCCCCAGGGGACTGTGGTGATGCCCTTTTTCAGCTAGCACATGCTGGAGATGAAGATTTGTAATTTGTATTTTTAAAAAGAACATGTTCAACAATTAAAAAGAATATTATAAAGACAAATGCTAATGAGTTGGTGATCTTTATGGGGTTGGGGTTGTAAAATAATATGGTATACAGTGTTGTACTGCAATTAGATTGTTTTATACAAGTAAAAATTTTAAATGAACTAAACAGTACTAATATTGACAATACAGGAACTTTAAATGAGAATACAGTAATAATACATCCAGCTACTGTAAAATTTACAGCAACCTCTTTACAGTGTAGTTTAGGTGCCTATCCGTTGGCACCTGAAAGAGCAGGGGGTAATAATAAAATAATAATAAAAGCTGCGAGCATCTTCCGGAGCGGACAGCAGCAAATACCAATAAAGGTACATTTTCTTTCTTTTTCTGAAATCACTCATTGTTGTACTGTACATTTGTTCATAATTTTTAAAAAATATATTAACAAATATATTTAATTGTCTTGTATATGACACTCTCATAGTAATCTATTTAATTAGCGGGTTTATCTTTTATGAAGCCTCTTTGTGAGTTGAAGCAGGGATGGGCAAACTATAAAATATGTTATTAGTAACATTCTAAAATAACTGTATGTGGAAGATACACAGTTATAACTTCTGTGGGGCGTGAAGAAAAAGTAATGTAACGAGTGTAACTAATTACTGTTGCCAGAAAGTGATAAGTTAAGTAACAATGTTACTTTTTAAAGGAATAACTAGTAATGAGTAATATATTACATTCTTTGAGTAACTAAGAATGTTTTGGTTTCAAGATGGCGCCGCGGATGGCTGCCATGGTTTGTCGCTGCTTGGTACTTGTTCTTTTTTTGTTTGTTTGTCCTGTCTTAAGCAACTTTTTTCCGATCAGCTTTACTAGAAACGAACTCCTGGACATCAGAAATGGCACACCAAATAACTTCCTGCCTACATTTGAGCATTCAGACCTTTTACTGGACATTTTAATCGGAGGAGCTGCGTTCCTATACAAGCGCTCCAGGCGACGCAAGCGAGGGAAGCGCGCCGGCGCGCTCGTGAAATTCCGACAGCGCGGGTTCAGGACTCCGCTGCCGAGCATTCATCTGGCGAATCTCCGCTCCCTGGCAAATAAGTCGGACGAACTACAACTCCTCACCCGCACAAACAAGGACTTTTTAAACTCCGCTGCGCTTTGCTTCACGGAAACCTGGCTGAACAGAGCCATTCCGGACAGTGCGCTTCATCTAACGGGCTTCCAGCTGTTCAGAGCAGACCGCGTCACCGAGTCCTCGGGGAAAACGAGAGGCGGTGGATTATGTTTTTATATCAACGAAGGCTGGTGTACAGACGTGACAGTTTTAAAGAAGATGTGCTGCCCAAATTTGGAAGCTCTCTTTATTAACTGCAAGCCTTTTTATTCACCGCGGGAGTTCTCCTCGTTTATTCTGGTGAGTGTGTACATTCCTCCTGACGCGCGCGTCAGCGCGGCGCTAGAACTGCTGGCCGATCAAATCACACACACAGAGCAGCGTTATCCGGACTCTTTCATCATCATTCTCGGTGATTTTAATAAAGCTAATCTCACCCGTGAACTGCCTAAATATAGACAGCACATCACATGCCCCACCAGAGACAGAAATATACTGGACCACTGCTACACTGTCTTAAAGGATGCATATCACTCTGTTCCCCGTGCAGCGCTGGGACTCTCTGATCACTGTTTGGTTCATCTCCTACCAGCCTACAGGCAGAAACTTAAATCTGCTAAGCCTGTAGTAAAAACTGTAAAGAGATGGACTTCTGAAGCAGAGCAGGTTTTACAGGCCTGCTTCGAACTCACTGATTGGAGTGTTTTTGAGGCTGCAGCTACTGATCTGGACGAGCTTACTGACACTGTGACGTCCTACATCAGTTTCTGTGAGGACATGTGTGTACCCACCAGGACTTATTTAACATTTAACAATGACAAACCCTGGTTCAGTGCAAAACTCAAACAGCTTCGCCAGGCCAAAGAGGACGCCTACAGGAGTGGGGACAAAGTCTTGTACAAACAGGCCAAATACACACTGAATAGGGAGATAAGAGTGGCAAAATTAAACTACTCTGGAAAGCTAAAAAAACAGCTTTCGAGCAATGACTCTACATCAGTGTGGAAAGGCCTGAAAGCCATCACCAACTACAAGACCCCATCCCCCAGCACTGAGGCCAATCAACAACTGGCTGAAGACCTGAACGAGTTCTATTGTAGGTTTGAAAAGACTGGTATGACGCCCCACACCCGCTCCGACCGTCTCACAGCACAGCCATCAACACCCTCCCCCTCCCTCCCCCCTACTGTTTCTCAGCCTGTACTCAAGATCTGTGAAGATGATGTATGCAAAGTCTTCAGGAAGCAGAAGATAAGGAAAGCCAAAGGCCCAGACGGTGTCTCTCCAGCCTGCCTCAAAGCCTGTGCTGTCCAGCTATCATCCATCTTCACATTGATCTTCAACAGATCTCTAGAGCTGTGTGAAGTCCCCTCCTGCTTCAAATGTTCCACCATCATCCCTGTACCCAAGAAACCAAAAATCACAGGACTTAATGACTACAGACCTGTTGCTTTAACATCAGTAGTCATGAAGTCATTTGAGAGACTGGTGTTGGCCCACCTGAAGGACATTACTGGACCCTTGCTGGACCCTCTACAGTTTGCTTACCGAGCAAACAGATCTGTGGATGATGCAGTTAATATGGGACTGCACTACATCCTGCAGCATCTGGACAAACCAGGGACTTATGCAAGGATCTTGTTTGTGGACTTCAGCTCCGCTTTCAACACCATCATCCCGGACACCCTTCAGAACAAACTGACTCAGCTCTCTGTACCCACCTCCATCTGTCAGTGGATCACCAGCTTCCTGACAGACAGGCAGCAGCTTGTGAGGCTGGGAAAACTCACATCCAACACACGCACCATCAGCACTGGAGCCCCTCAGGGCTGCGTTCTCTCCCCACTACTCTTCTCCCTCTACACCAACGACTGCACCTCTAAAGACCCCTCTGTCAAACTCCTGAAGTTTGCGGACGACACTACAGTCATCGGCCTCATCAAGGACGGCGACGAGTCTGCTTACAGACAGGAGGTTGAGCAGCTGGCTGTCTGGTGCAGTCACAACAACCTGGAGCTGAACACGCTCAAAACTGTGGAGATGATAGTGGACTTCAGGAGAAACCCCCCTCCTCTCCCCCCACTCACCATAATGAACAGCACCGTGGCTGCAGTGGAGTCATTCAGGTTCCTGGGCACAACCATCTCTCAGGACCTGAAGTGGGACACTCACATTGACTCCATTGTGAAAAAGGCCCAGCAGAGGTTGTACTTCCTTCGTCAGCTGAAAAAGTTCAACCTGCCACAGGAGCTGCTGAAACAGTTTTATTCAGCTGTTATTGAGTCAGTTCTGTGCTCCTCCATAACTGTCTGGTTTGGGTCAGCCAGCAAATCAGATATAAGACGACTTCAACGGACTGTTAGGACAGCAGAAAAGATCATTGGTGTGCACCTGCCCAGCCTTCAGGACTTGTACAACTCCAGAGTGAAGAAACGGGCAGGTAGCATCATCAAAGACCCCTCTCACCCCGGACACAACCTGCTTGCACTTCTCCCTTCAGCCAGACGCTACAGATCTCTGTGCACTAGAACATCTAGGCATAAAAACAGTTTTTTCCCCCATGCCATCTCCAGCTTAAATAGCTAACACATGGATCATTACCTGTGTTCTGTAATTCATTCTCCATCTTTAATTATTGCCTCTTTCTCAAGTATTATGTAAATACACATACATATCTGTTTATTTATACAGCTGTATATATAGTAAATAATGCACAAATCTGTACATAAATCTACTGTTCCAGATTCATACTTATTATTATTATTATTATTATTATTATTATCCATTGTTAAGCCTTACTATTTAAATGTTTTTTCTGTTCTCATGTCAGATGTGTATGTATGAATGTATGTACCAGGAGCACCCTAAAACCACAACAAATTCCTCGTGTGTTTGCGCACACCTGGCGAATAAAGCTAATTCTGATTCTGATTCTGATTCTAACTAGCCCAACACTGATTGTTACTTTACTTTGCAACGGTAATTAGTTACTAGTTGCATTACTTTTTCTTCACACCCCACAGAAGTTGTATCTGTGTATTTTCCACATAAAATTCTTCTAGAATGTTATTAATAACATATTTCTGCCTCATCATTTGACCAAAATCCACATTGGATCGCAGTCAGAAGTTATTACAAACACTCAATAGTGATTAATAGTGACATTCAAGCAGAAGTGTTGTATTAATCTCATTAATTGTCATGTGCAGCTTGAAGCTAATTGTATTTTCTATACATTTCATTATGTATTTGATCAAATCACATAAGTTTGTAAGAAACGGTTTAATTTTTCAAAAAGATTTTGAATAATAGTAATATAATGTAGCACATGCTGATCAGAGGGATGTAATGCCAAAGTAAAGTACAGCCACAACTTACATAACAGTGTTCAAATCATCTTTTTTCCTGACAAAATCAATATAATGCAATATTTCTATCTGCTAAATGTAAGCTTTTCCATATTCCAAGCTTGCCTGCTGCACTGAGGACATCACATGCATGTGTAAGTCATGAAAATTATGAAAATAAATCTAGGAATTATTTGATTGTTGGATTTTAAATCAGCAGTGTTGAGCCATAAAAGTAAGCTCTTTTATGGATGGCACCTGTAATATTGTTACTGTCTTAACTTATTAGTAATTAGTTACACTACTAGTTACTGCAAAAAGTAATATTATTACAGTAACTAAAAGTTACTAGTTACTGCCCAACACTGATTAGGACTACTAGAAGGCTTCAGGTAGGTCAGTTTTATCAGGGTTGGAGCTAAACTCATTTAATATTTAAACTATAAACAAATATACTGTACAGTATAACAGTGAGTGATTTCAGAAAAAGTAAGAAAAAAAAACATACCTTTATTAGTTTCCGCTCTCCGCTCCGGAAGATGCTCACAGCTCGCGAAAGTTTTTTTTTCCTTTTTCCTCCCCGCTGATAGGCGCCCAGACTAGCTCTTCTGATTGGCCAAACTTCTCTGATCTCTGCAGAGGGCCGCCGAAGCCTCTACAGATGCACAAATCACTTTTGCCCCATTTGTCACACAGATATGTGGTGCAAAAGGGAGAGTGCGCGAAACTTGTCATTTGCAAGTGAAAAACAGCATCTGAGACTCGTAGCAGCAGATTCAAGCCGTTGTCGTTATGTACTTGTGTTTGTGCTAGAAAAAGCATCCAAGAAAAAAAATATATATGTAAGAAAACATTCTACAAGTGTGCAAATCTCATTGCAAGGATTCAAATACTGATTTGCGGATGTACAAAATTTGTCCCCGACTTCACATTTTTGATGCAGGCGTGCGAGTGTGTTTTGCACCATATTCGCTGCAACAATAGTAGCAAAACATGTGAGCGTACGAGTTTCTTGATTTGTGATCTGTAGAATAGGATTTGTGTATCTGCAATGAAGGATTCGAGAAGGTGTAACAGTTGTGTTGTGTTTGTGGGAGAGAGAAAAAAATCTACAAGTTTGCAACTTTTGTCTGTGGCCTCAAATTTACTGATACACATGTGTGACTCTTCTCTACAACTACAAATTCCACTGTCACAGACGCTCAGTTGTTTTGCACCAAATTTACCTTCATAGAAATCGCCAGGCCTAGATGGCATACTAGTTGAGTTCTACTTGACCTTCTGGTCCGATTTGGGGCCACTTATGCTAAATATGATGCAATATTCGATTGATCAAGGATCCTTTCCACAAAATATGAACATGGCCATTATATTTCTCCTATTAAAAAAAGATAAATGGGGCCAAGCCTTCTACTATTGACAGTGCTTGGCAGTGCTTTCTCTTTGATATACGTGACTGTATAAAGGAGTGATTTTTCTGTTTTTCTTGTCCTTCCCTCTCTCCCTCCCTTTGACTGGACTTTGAGATATTGAGTATGTGTCTGTTGTTGTTGTTTTTATTTTATTTTATTTATTTATTTTTTGGATGTTATGTATGAAAAAAAAATTTAAAAAAATGTTGATAACAACAACAACAAAAAAAAGATAAAGACTCTTCTTTATGTTCTAGTTACTGCCCACTTTCTCTAATTGGTACAGATGTTAAAATTTATGCAAAAGTTTTAGCCAGCCGACTAGAAGGCTTTATGACTAAACTTGTCAATCATGATCAAACAGGGTTTATTAAATCTCGTTCTGCTTCAGATAATCTGCAAAGACTACTTCACATAATCTCTTCATCTGAACAATTGATTTCTCCTGCTGCTTTACTCAACCGTTTGGAGTGGAACTATTTGTGGGCAGTGCTAGATCACCTAGGTTTTAGCTCAAACTTTATAAATATGATTAAAATCCTCTATGCTAATCCCTCAGCCACCATTCTTACTGGCCAGATAAATTCACAATCATTTCCAATTGGAAGAGGCACCTGCCATGGTTGTCCTCTTTCACCTTTACTGTTTGCTTTATCTCTGGAACCTCTTGCTCAAGCTGTACATCAGTCAGAACTTATACTTCCTATATCCCTTAAGTACACTTCACATCACATATCTTTATTTGCAGATTACATATTTCTATTTTTAGATAATCCAGTTCTATCAGTCCTCCACGTTTTAAATTTATTTAATCAGTTTAGTAGTCTATCAGGGTACAAAATTAATTGTACAAAGTCATATCTGCTCCCTCTCAATTTTTGTGTTGGGTCTGCAACATTTTCTGGATTTATTCCAGTGGTGCATTCTTTCACATACTTAGGTATAGATATCTATCCGTCCTTGCAAGATATTGTCTCAAAAAAGTTTAATAAAAACTTGGCTAAAGTCACCTCAGATCTGGCAAATTGGACGCATCTTCATACTTCTTTCCATGCAAGAATATCTGTTGTTAAAATTAACATCCTTCCTCTACCCCCACCTGCTGGCTATTGGGAAAAAAACTCGATTCAGTAATCTCTCAATATATTTGGAATGGTAAATGCCCCCGAAATAAATTATATACTTCGCAGCGTAACAGATCAGATGATGGCTGGTTCTTTCCAATTTTAAATTAGAAGATGACTCCTTTACTCTTTGTGCACTGTCAGCCTGGTTTAAACCAAATGTGTCAAACTCATGGTGGGCTATTGAAGAATCTCTTGTTTCTCCACACAATATACAACATTTTTTGAACAGGTTTTTGCTGGTGTCTCACTTAGACAATGTCAAGTCAAGTCGTCACTTTTATTTATATAGCGCTTTTAACAATACAGATTGTGTCAAAGCACTTAACAGTATCAAATTGGAGGATAGTGTGTCAGTAATGTATAACGATAAGATTAAACACTCAATTTTCAGTTAAAGGCATTTCATTAATTAAATTCAGAGGTGTCATTGTCTAGCTCAGTTTAGTTTAAATAGTATCTGTGCAATCAAATTGACGATTAATCAAGTGTCCCCAACTGAGCTAGCCAGAGGTGACAGCGGCAAGGAACCAAAACTCCCTCTGTGACAGAATGGAGAAAAAAAAACCTTGGGAGAAACCAGGCTCAGTCGGGGGGCCAGTTCTCCTCTGGCCAGACTAAACCTGCAGTTCAATTCCAAACGTAGCCATGTCAGTGTCACGGTGCACACAGCAGGGAGGAACGAGGAACACGGACAGGAACACCGGGGAATAACGAGTAGACCAGACAAACACTAACTGAACAGGCAGGAACTAATATACACACGACAATCAATGATAATTACAAAAACACGGCTGGACAACACTAAACTAATAATCACACTTAACAAGGACAGGAACAAGACCAAATAAGGACACAAGGGGCGGGAACACAAGACACACACGACAGAGGACTGACAGTACTCCCCTCAGGGTGGGCACTCTGGAGGCCCCTCAGGACAGACATGGACAGGAACAGGAACACAGGACGGGGACCTCCAGAGCGTAACAGACAGAGGCCATGGCAGGGCTGGGAGCTCAGGCGGCCATGGCAGGGCTGGGAGCTCAGGAGGCCAAGGCAGATGGTCTTCGTGGCCATGGTGGAGCTGGGAGCTCAGGAGGCCATGGCGGAGCTGGGAGCTCAGGAGGCCATGGCGGATGGTCTTCGTGGCCATGGCCACATTCCTTGGCCCGCCCACCCACCCTACCCAGAGCTCTACTACCCCCCCCCCCCCCCCAAAAAAAAATTTCCTTGGGGAATCCAGGGGGTATCAAGAGCCCTCCAGGGCTTAAAAGACAGGACACTGGCCAGACACACAGACAAGACAGGAACCGGATAGCCCTCCAGGGCTTTACAGACAGGGACAGGACAGGGACAGGACAGGCCAGACACACAGACAGGACAGCCCACAGGCTCGGAAGCTGAGGCTTCCTCTGGGCTTGACCGGGAGTCAGGGGCCCTCCCAAGGTCCCTCAGACTAGGTGAGTTTAAAATGTTCCTGTGGGCAATACAAAACCGGCTCTCCTGGCCGGAACGTGTGGACTTACTCCACCGGGGACCCGGGAACTGGACTGGAGTCAGCAGCGGCCGGCGGGCTTGAGTCAGCGGCATCCGGCGGGCATTGAGTCAGTGGCGGCCGGCGGGCGGGAGCTCCAGGCGGGCTAGCCAAACGCGCTGCAGGTGGGCTTGCCATACGCTCTCCTGGCGGGCTTGCCACACCTCAGGCGGGCTAGCCATCTGCGCTTCCAGGCGGGCTAGGGTGAGCCGCGGACGGCGGCGTGAATGAAGGGAGCCGCCGACGTTCGAGTTGGCTTTCCCCGTAGTCGGCAGCGTGCACTAGCAGCAGCCCGTGATCCAGACTGAGAACAGCCGCGGACAGCGGGCTGAAGAGAGCCGCGGACGGCGGCAAACCATTCTCCCGCGAACGGCGGGCTGAAGACAGCCGCGGACGGCGGCGATGAACTCCCCGCGAACAGCGGGGTGAAGAGCCGCGGACGGCGGGGGGCCGCATGGGCTCGCGGCCCTGGACTCGCGGCACTCGCGGCGATTCCGCCGAACTCCCACGCACACTTGCTGTGGGCTATTGCGGGATGGACGAGCGGCAACTTCCAAGCCGCGGGACAGACAGGAAACAAACAGGAACCAAAACAAAAAGACTTAAGAAAAAATGGAAAACAAAACGTGGTGAAGGGGCGCCACTTACTGTTGTTGGTCTGGTCTTCTGTCACGGTGCACACAGCAGGGAGGAACGAGGAACACGGACAGGAACACCGGGGAATAACGAGTAGACCAGACAAACACTAACTGAACAGGCAGGAACTAATATACACACGACAATCAATGATAATTACAAAAACACGGCTGGACAACACTAAACTAATAATCACACTTAACAAGGACAGGAACAAGACCAAATAAGGACACAAGGGGCGGGAACACAAGACACACACGACAGAGGACTGACAGTCAGATTGTGTAAAGGGCTTAATAATTTATTATTTAAAAAAATAAATAAATACATAATAATAATAATAATAATAATGTATTTATTAATTTTTCATATTTGTATATATTTATTTTTATCTTTATTTGTTTTTTTTAATCCTAATCTAATCATGACAACTATATATCGTTGGAAAGGTCTAAGACTCCTAAATAGATATTTTACCACTTTTTTTGTTAAAAAATTATGTAGGAAAAGTAATAGATTAATTTATAACAAGAGTGAACCTGAAAAATCTACATCATAACAGGAGTTCTGACCTTTGTCACAGAAATTCTTCTTAGTTGCCTTTTTCTCTGTCACGCTTTAGAAATAATAAGAAATTATATATCAGTTGAAAACTGAAAATCTCAAAATTCATCCTTTGAGACCCATTTTAAAAATCAGACATTGCATTACCATAGAAATGGTACATCAAAATTGTGTTACAAAATGTTTTCATTCATGAATTATAAAAAATTAAGTTTGGATAGTGCACTATAATGTCTATGTTCAAAACTGTGAGTGACAGTTAAGGGGTTTTAATGTATAAATGTATTATATTTCTATTTTATACTGTTGCAATTTCTAACAATAATAGTATTATGTAGTTAGGTTTTTTATTAATTAATGTAAGCTTCGTTTTGGCCCTATATTTTATTTCTACTTGGAGAACAGTGACCAGGAAGAGCCAAACTTGAGGTGGCATCATCATTCACCTTTTCTCCATAATAATAATTTTTTATCAGGTAAAAACCCATTTTATTGTCCACAATGGATTAAATGTAAAGTAAATTCCTTTGGTGACATTTATGATGACAAAGGCCTGAAATCATTTCAAGATATTAAGGCTCTTTTTAATCAGTATCAGGAACCTCCTTTTTCATGTATCTTGTAATACATTCCTATTAGAAAAGGATGTGGTTTTGACTCCAGACCTTTTTTTCTTAAATAACTTTTCTGAACTGGCTCTGTCTCCGCAACAGAGAAACTTACTTTTAGCTGCTCTCACTGCTGCAAAGAAATTGGGTTCCTCCCAATTCAATGACCAGACGTGTATGGGGCTTATCTTTGCTTGACATTGTTTCTATGAAACTATCTACAGCTCGTATTCATGGAGCAAAGACAAAAACTTTGAAGACCTGGAATGCTATTGTTGAATCTTTTGTTTCTTCTTTTTGATGTATAATTTATTTTGAATTTTTTATTTATTTTTTATTTATCTTGTGATTCGGTATTGCACTTTGTACTTTTCTCAACTGCAGTGTGTTGTTTTTCTCTGCACATTGTGGGTCTGCCTGGTAAGTTGGTGGGTATGGCTGCAGTCTGGATTGGTGTGTTATATTTTGTATTGTACTGAAATGACTGCTTAATAAAAAATAATTGTTCACAAAAAAAAAAATAGATACAACCTTGATGAGCATAAGAAACTTCTTTTAAAAACATAAAAAATCTTACGGATCCAAAACTTTTGAACGGCAGCTTTACATTTCAAGCTTTTTTCTTCATTATGGTATATTAGTTGTATCAGTTTATTTTAATTTATTTTTGATTAATTTTTTTTTTCTTTTTTTTATTTATTCCAAAATTTCAAACTGAAATTAAATTCAGAAATTAATCATGATAGAAGTGAGTTCAAGTCATTGTATGTAGGAAATGTCGGTAGTTGGAGTAGATGGAGTTTTTATATGTTTTGTTTGTTGACAGTTAAGATATCTGAGCATATTGGTCATCTTAATGTTAAAAAACATAAAACTTGCTCCAAATTATGTATCAGTGTTTATAAAGTTATTCTTCTGCAAGCCATTTAAACGTCCTTGAAGAAACCTAAATAGGTCTTTGTAAGGCAATGTTGCATTTTTAGGGAGATTAAATGTAAAATAATGGTGTGAAAGGAATTAATTTGATTCTTCCCAAACCCAGCTTCTCAGTGAGTGTTTTATCTCTCCTGGCATTCAGCAACTACTATGCATTAAACCCTGTGCTCTGCTGGCTGTGACCTCAGCTTGACTGCATAATGGGACTAATTTGAGCGCACTTTCTGACACAGAGTGATGCTGACTTACAGTATACTACAGAATACTAATGATCTTAAAGAGCTCTGGTTGAGCATAACATGAACAAAAGCAAAGTCACAGGTTTGATTCTAGATCATTGTTAAAAATGTTAAAATGGTTAAAAAATTAACCCTTTCACTGGTGAGTTTAAAATATTCTAGCTGTCCCCCCAGAGTGAGTTTTTTTAAGCTGACCGCTATTTTAGAACGTTTCCCCTTACTGTTTCCACGGCAATGTGCCATGCTTGTCATGTGACACACCGTGGACACAATAACACTGTATGACCGATGGATCACTTTTATTTCATTTTTCCTTTTTTATTTAATATATTCACAAACTTGCTTACCATGTCATGAACAATCTGATATTCCCGATTCACAAATATGTGTAAATGAGTGTGTTTTGTCATTTAAAAACCTTTATAAATGATCTCGATTGTGATTTGTAACATGAGATGGGCGTCGCCATGTTTGTTCGCACCACATTTCAGAGAGTCCTGTCAGTTGGATTTACAGCACGTGAATTCATCAATTTCTCCTGAAATACATGTAAGTAAGTGGCTGGTGAAGAATAGAGTGATCTTTATAGTTACTTACACCAGTTGCTCCCCATCACTGCACATTTTGCATCTCTCCTTTGTCTGACATTTCAGGTCTTGGAGTCTCTACTAATGAGCTGAATCAGGTGTGTTTGATTAAGGAGACATGGAAAACATGCAGTGTTGGGGGGCCTCCAGGATTGTGGTTGGGAACCACTGACTTACACTAAGTGTATCTGATATGAGTAAAACACACTGGCAAATTAAATATGAATGGATTGTTATTGTTGCTTCCATAGACATCTGTGTGTGTTTTACAAGCTTTAAATGTATTGTTTTAATAGTACTTATGTGTATTTAAATGTCTGAAACCTAAAATATGCATTATGTGGTTAAGAAAACGGCACAGTTGTGATAATATGACAAGAGCAGTGCATGTCTCTCTCTGGCTCAGTGCCAGCCAACGTGCGAAACCACAGTTTGAATTTGGCAGTTATGTGACGCCACTGAATGTTCTAAATCCCATCTGTGGGACCATACTCCCAGGGGCACGGAAATAAAATTCCCATATGTGGGACCGTACTGCTCAAAAGGTTAAATGATCTAGCTGTTTACAATTAAAAATTATGTCATCTAGATATTCCAGGAGAAAAGTCTCTAGGTTACGTATGTAACCATGGTTTCCCAAGGGGAACAAGACACTGCGTCGAAACTCTTTGGGAATGCCCATGTGAGACAACATTAATGCCCAATAAGACAACAGAATTCTAAAGCATGTGTAGAATCAGTCCAATAGAGAATCGAGACATCTCGAGTGGGGTGACCTGAGCAACCAGGAACCCCAGCAGCTCACAGTCTGCTTGGTTGCCGGAATCCTTCTTAGGCAGACCGAAGCAAACAGACAGCTGATCTGCCTTGTACCACAGGCAGCTCTGTGACACAAGCGTCCAGTGCTCGCACTGGACAGAGCAGATTGCGCTTTTGGCCTGCTTCCTGGAAGGGAGGAGGACAGAAGGCCTTCAGTACTATGGGGCACCTTGGTGCACTGCACTGACCTCAGCCTCTGGGTGCCACGTAGGAAACGAGTAATGGATGGGTGTCTCCCCAATGTCTGACCACTCAAAAGGGCATGGTAAGCAGCTAAGGCCACCACATATACTTTCAGAGTGAAGAACAGCTGAACACCCTCCAAAGTAGCTCCACCACCTCGGTGTGGGGTCTCCACTCTCCGGGCCTCAGCCCCTGTCTCAAAAGGATGCTCCCTGATACAGGTGCCCACAGAGTAACTTCTCTGAGTGAAAGGAGTTTTCCCTTAAGCCCACCTCAGGTCTGGAAGGGAGTGTTCCAGTCTTCAAAACACGGCCAGCATCTCCAGGCAGTTCCTGAGCCATGTGAGATGGTGGCCTTCCTGCAGACTCTGGGCCACTCATGACTGCTCCCAAGCCCATGATGGAAGCATCCATTGTTAGCATTATGCGACGACAAGGAGCTGATCGTGCATGCACCGCTCCCAAACAAACAGCAAACAGATCGTGTGCATCCCCACCCACGAGATAATGTCAATGACAATGTCTGAAATGTTGTTTGCTCATCACAGATTTGATTTAGACTTGCTCATTGTTTCTCGCTTTCTATACAGAGTGTAACTGACTGACTGAGTGCTTTTGCAAGAGACATACATACACACACCACAGAGCAGAAGCTAACATGTGCGTTTGACGGGTGGACCTTTATGCTTCCTGGTAGTAATAGGTCGTTCTTGAACGATTTGTTCATTTCGAACGAACCTGTGCCTCTCCACTCTTCCTCCAGACTCTGGGACCTTGATTTCCAAATGAAATGCAAAATTTACTTTCATTTGAAAAGAGGACTTTGGACTACTGAGCAACAGTCCGGTTCTTTTTCTCCACAGCCCAGGTAAGACGCTTCTGACGTTGTCTCTGGTTCAGAAGTGGCTTGGTAGCCCTTTTTCTGAAGACGTCTGAGTGTGGTGACTCTTGATGCACTGACTCCAGCTTCAGTCCACTCCTTGTGAAGCTCTCACAAGTGTTTGAATCAGCTTTGCTTGACAGTATTCTGAAGCTTGCAGTCATTCCTGTTGCTTGTGCACCTTTTCCTACCCAAATTCTTCCTTCCAGTCAACTTTGCATTTAATATGCTTTGATACAGCACTCTGTAAACAGCCACACCTTTCAGTAATGACCCTCTGTGACTTACCCTCTTTGTGGAGGGCGTCAATGTTCGTTTACTGGATCATTGCCAAGTCAGCAGTCTTCTCCATTAATGTGGTTTTAAAGAACAAGAGATACCCGGAATTTATACTGTAGGGATGGTCATTAATTGAAACTCAAATGTAAATATTCTAATTTTCTGAGATACTGAATTTGGGATTTTCCTTAGTTGTCAGTTATAATCATCAAAATTTAAAGAAATAAACACTTGAAATATATCAGTCTGTGTGTAGTGAATGAATATAATATACAAGTTTCACTTTTTGAATGGAATTAGTGAAATAAATCAACTTTTTGATGACCAGCACCTGTAGGTTTATACTGTTTTATTCCATTGTTGTATGCCTGTATTTATGTAGCACTGTGGTCCTGTGGGGCACGACATTTCGTTCCACTGTATGTCCCCACATGTAGCTGAATGACAATAAAGCTCAACTTGACTTGACTTGACTTGACTTGACGATAAGGCAAGAAGTAAGACCCGTGCAAATATCGGATCAGCTTTCCAGCACTGGAGAGAACTCAAGGGGCAGAAAGGCCTGTGATCGTGTGCCGAGGTTGCTTTGTTTCTTCTCGATAGGTGAGTAACAATGGTTTTGGTTTGTTTTATAGAACTAATCATTGCTGTACGTATGTGTGGGGCGGAGCTATCAAAATAGAGGCGATACCCTTTTGGGGTAGGGGCGTGTTTGTTTTGGTGATTTCAAATGTCAACATTGGCTACCAGAAATCGCTTACTCCACCTTTAACTGGTACAGATCTTAACTGTAAAGACTGGTACACTGGTACTGAATGGGTGCTGTCAAAATGAAACCTGAAATAATGAAAAACTACAATAATCCACAAATAATTTACTTGACTCCAGTTCATCAATTAATGTCTTGTGAAAAAGTTCTGTGTTTGTCAGAAACAATTTTTACCATCAAGGCGTTTTAACTTTAAACACTTCTGGCTAAAATATCAGTCCATAATAATGCTTCTTCCAGTGAAATGTCGATCCCCTGTCGTCTGACATATTTGTTTAAAATGGTTTTGGTACTGTTTTCACTTGTAAAGGATGCATTATTGTGCTTATTTTTCTGCTGATAGGATGAGACAACTTTTTCACTGGATAAAGCAATATTATGGAGGAATGCCAAGTTTTGTCATGAAACTCTCTAGATGGTGCAGGTTGATGGTTTGTTAATGCAAACTGATGATTTTCATGACGTTAAACTACTTGGCTCAAGCTGATCTACCAAAATGACAGGTTGTGGCCAAACCCGACCACCGATTTGCACATGTAGAGTAAATAACGAAAGAGACAAACGCAGGTCTATGCAGAAATCAAATGATAAAAATGGGCCCGAAGACAAGACATGGTATAGTGCCAAGTTACGGTATAGTGCCAAGTTGTGTCTTTACATCACCTTCCTTTTGATCCCAACATTAGAAAAGAGTGGATAAACTTTATTTTTAATGAAGAAAGTCAGTAAGAACTTGGTCCTTTGTTCACTTCATCTTACCACAGATTCATTTACAAACAGAGCACAATTTGACACTGGATTTTCAGAAAGATTGAAACTAAAAGACGATGCTGTGCAGACCATATTGAATCTGACAGTAGTGTTGTACTACACAAGTGTGAATCACTATTACTTTGTCTGTTATTACAGATCGTTTGATATGTACTGAGTATTAATACATTTTAACCTAAAACACAGCAGCATCCATCTGTGAAGAATGTAGGCTGTCAAACATACACAACTGTTACCAGTCATAGCAGTGGGTATTTTCTTCCAAGTCTACAATCCGCCACGCCTATTCAAACAGAGTGTTCCGATGAGGGGGGACAAAACTGGACAGAAAATAGCCTATTACTTTAAAATTATGTTTTTTGATGTAAAAACCTTCATAACATTATGAGGGCAATAAAAAAGGCAGTTCATGATGCCTTTAAAACTCAAAGCACTGTTTTGGCGTATGTATTGGTAGTATCAAGTTCCTGTACTTGCTTTGCAGCAGCAATAATCTACAACAGCAATAACCGCATAGCAGATCTGTTCCGCCAAGAACAAATACATTAACACTGTCTTATCCGTTACCATGCTAAAATCTTCAGAGAGTTGTCATGATAGAACTTGTATTTTAGCCACAAACAACAGTTTGAAGTTAAAAACATCCTAATAGTGGATATGTTCATTACAAACATGCTGCTTTTAGCTTTACAAGATGACTGGACGTAGTTGTGTGGCTTACTTGTGGATTATTATGATGTTTTATCAGCTGTTTGGACTCATCGCCCATTCAAGTGTCCATCCTAATAGAACATCCTAATAGTGGATATGTTCATTACAAACATGCTGCTTTTAGCTTTACAAGATGACTGAACTGTAGTTGTGTGGATTACTTGTGGATTATTATGATGTTTTATTAGCTGTTTGGACTCATCACCCATTCAAGTGTCCATTGGTGAGCAGATGATGTAATGCTAAATTTCTCCAAATCTGTTCCAATGAAGAAACAAACTCATCTAAATTCTCAGCAAATTTAAATTTTTAGGTGAATTCCTTTAAGTTAAATTAAATATATGCACATTGTTCACTTTATTTACATGGTTAAAACAAATATTTACAGCACAATTTACTTTATTTACTGGGTCATTTTTTACACATTAATTCAGGGATGCCTGTTGGGAAACTTAAAAGTTCTTACCCAAGAGATTGGAGCGCCCATCACCCAGAGGGTACCGCTGGTAACGGGGAACGGGAAAGGGGGGCAGTTGTGTGAGAATTGGATGCAGTAAAGGTTCCAGACGTGAGGCAGAAGGGTCCGATGGGTAGAACAGATTAAAAATCTGAGAACAAGCTGGCTGGAGCTGAGCCACTAAAAGAGATGAAAGAGAGAACATAGTAACCATTTATCAGAAAATTATTAAAACATGACAATGAAAAAAAAATCACTATAAATCACATTTTTTATTTTGGTAAAAATGTAACATTTCTTTAACAATGAACCATTTGAGTGTGTGGGTGTGATTTGTACCATCAACGGCAGGTAAAACAGTTCTCCTCATCGCTAGCACCAGCCCCAGTGGGCATCCCAGCAGAAAGCAGTCTGACACTTTAAACTCAAAACAGCCTGGATTGAGAGCCTGTCTGGAGCCACATTGGTCGTCCTGCGACAGACTGTGAGACAGCGGGCATGAAAAGTGAGTTTTCATTTATTATTAACTCTTTATTAATAATTAATCACAATTAATGCTTTAATTTTACGCTGATGTCATCAAAAAGGCCCTCTGCACTCCCATGAAAGGTCTGTTCTTTATCCTTGATATATTCCATAGCAATCATCCAATTCAGAATAATTTCTTAAGCATAGAGTCTTTATACTTTATAGGTGTCAGTCCTGTCTTTTGTTTCCCCTCCTCTCGTGCCCATATTTGGTTTGTTCCTGTTCCTGTCATTATGAGTTTATTAGTCGCCATCCGTGTTTGATTTGCTCCCCACCTGTTTCAGTTCTCCTCCCTTGATTTCCTCCTGTTCTTAAGCCCTGTGTTTCCCTGTCTCTAGGTCAGCTGTTAAATGTCAACTTGTCTGTTTGGATGTTCCGTGTCTCCTATGTTAAAATAAAATCTAGTTTTTGTTATCCCTCGTCTCTTCGTTTCCCTGAATCCAGAGAGGATCGTGACAGAACAGCTGACCATACCTCAACAGTGGCCGCGCCAGTTTACCCCGGTTTGTTTTCCCTTTTTGAAAAGTTTTTTGTTGTTCCTGTTTTTTGGTCTTCGCCCTTGCCCGACGGGATCTCCCGTTTTATGAGTATGCGGCCGAGTTTTGTCAACTCGCGAGGGGAATGCCGCAGGAAGACGCGGGCATTCTCCATCTTTTCCGGCTCGGAGCCAATCTCCACCATCCCATGGGAAGCGTCCGGGCCCGAGCCGGAACTAGCCCTCCATCCGCGGCCCCCCCTCACCAGCCGCCAGCCGCAGCTCACGGAAGCCCGCCGCCGTCCGCGGCTCACTGTCACCAGCCGCCGTTCGCGGCCCACGCAAGCCCGCCGCCGTCCACGGCTCCCGCTCTCAAGCCGCTGTCCGCGGCCAACGCAAGCCCGCCGCCGTCCGCGGCTCACTGTCCCCAGCCGCCGTTCGCGGCCCACGCAAGCCCGCCGCCGTCCGCGGCTCCCGCTCTCAAGCCGCTGTCCGCGGCCAACGCAAGCCCGCCGCCGTCCGCGGCTCTCTCTCACCAGCCGCCGATCGCGGCCCAGGCAAGCCCGCCGGCAGAGAGTGTGGCAAGCCCGCCAGAGCCTGCCCCTCGCAAGTGCCCGCCAGAGCCTGCCCCTCGCAAGTGCCCGCCAGAGCCTACCCCTCGCAAGTGCCCGCCAGAGCCTGCCCCTCGCAAGTGCCCGCCAGAGCCTGCCCCTCGCAAGTGCCCGCCAGAGCCTGCCCCTCGCAAGTGCCCGCCAGAGCTTGCCCCTCGCGAGTGCCCGCCAGAGCCGGCCCCTCGCAAGAGCCCCTCTCCGCTGGTCCCGTCCAGCACCGCGCTGCAAGAGCGCACCCCCGTGCCTGCGCCACGAAGGCGCCTCCCTGTCTCCGCGCTGCAAGAGCGCCCCCTTGAATCCACGCTGCAAGAGCGCCGCCCAGAGCCCGTGCTGCAAGAGCGCACCCCAGTGCCTGCGCCACGAAGGCGCCTCCCTGTCTCCGCACTGCAAGAGCGCTGCCCAGAGCTCGCGCCACGAAAGCGCCTCCCTGTCTTCGTGCTGCAAGACCGCCCCCTTGAATCCGCGCTGCAAGAGCGCCGCCCAGAGCCCGCGCTGCAAGAGCACCGCCCAGAGCCCGCGCCACGAAAGCACCTCCCTGTCTTCGCGCTGCAAGAGCCACAAAGGCGCTCTCTAGAGTCCGCTTCCCCTGAACCCCAGCCCAAGACCACCTCTAATTTCCTCAGGAAGATTTTGGGGGGGGGTAGTAGGGCCCCTGCCAGAGAGGCCGAGGTGGGGGCTGGGGCCGAGGTCTCTGAGGCAGATCCACCATGGCATCCCGAGTCCCCTGATCCGCCATGGCCGCTGGACTCCCCGGATCCGCCATGGCATCCCGAGTCCCCTGACCCACCATGGCCGCCGGACTCCCTTGACCCGCCATGGCCGCCCGAGTCTCCTGACCCGCCATGGCCGCCCGACTCCCCTGATCCGCCATGGCTCCCAGAACGGGCGCCGCCCTGGAGGCCGTCTGTGTCTCCTGTTCCCTAGAGGCCTCCAGAGCGCCCACCCCCCCTCCTCGTTGGATGTTGCTAGGCGCGGGACGCGCCTTCCGGGAGGGGGGAGTAATGTCAGTCCTGTCTTGTGTTTCCCCTCCTCTCGTGCCCATATTTGGTTTGTTCCTGTTCCTGTCATTATGAGTTTATTAGTCGCCATCCGTGTTTGATTTGCTCCCCACCTGTTTCAGTTCTCCTCCCTTGATTTCCTCGTGTTCTTAAGCCCTGTGTTTCCCTGTCTCTAGGTCAGCTGTTAAATGTCAACTTGTCTGTTTGGATGTTCCGTGTCTCCTATGTTAAAATAAAATCTAGTTTTTGTTATCCCTCGTCTCTTCGTTTCCCTGAATCCAGAGAGGATCGTGGCAATAGGCCTAGAAATCCAAACCAATACATTTGTGTCTTATCAGTTAACAATCACCTTATTTCATACTTTTTTTTTCTTCCAACTGTTGCACGTCCCCCGTCCCACTTTAATAAAACGTAAATCCGCCCCCGCACTTTTTTCAGGCAAGTGTGTTCACGTAGAGGTTTTCAAGGGCCAGTGTGAATAAATTTCGATTTAAATTCAAAGAGACAAGATAGTCTATGCATGACCTGATATTTTATTTGTATCCAAAATGAGGCAATGTGAACTTTATGGAGCACTGAACACTCTCATGCAGAGTATGTTTAATTCATACTCGAAGCTGGAGGACACTCTTTTGTACAGAAAATCCAAAACGGACTCATAGACCTAATATGAGTCTATATTTTATATAATAATATCCCACTATAGCTGTAGCTAAGCTGAAAAAAGCAGAAATGTTTTGATTGATGAAACATTAAGACAATAAATACACAATTGTGACTACCGTAATTTCCGGACTATTGAGCGCACCTGAATATAAGCCGTACCCACTGAATTTGAAAAAATATATTATTTTGAACATAAATAAGCCGCACATGTCTATAAGCCGCAGGTGCCTACAGTTACATTGAAACAAATTAACTTTACACAGGCTTTAACGAAACACGGCTTGTAACAAAAAAAAAAAAATAGCAGTAAACAGTAGCCTACGTTGCAACATGATCTCACAGGATTCCGTGTAATGTTCACGGACTTAATTAACCTCTGAATCTGTGGTGGCATCACGGAATCGCCGAAAATTCCGTGATGGGCTCACAAGTGATACCAATGTAAGTCAGTGACAGGCATCAGCCGGATCCACTGGTTCAACACTTTAAATAGGAAACCCTTAGCATCAATATGCCAACGCCATAATTTATCGTCATCATTATTGTTCAGAACTGGGTAGGTTTAGGGTAGGGGTGGGGTCAGGTACTCCAGTGAAAGTATAACTGCATCGCAGTCACTCTTTTTACGTGGTCCGATGCAGCGCTGGTGTTGAACCAGTGAATCCGTGCATGGACTACAGCTGATGCCTTCTGTGAGCCCATCACGGAATTTTCGGCGATTCCGTGATGCCACCACAGATTCGGGGTTAATTAAGTCCGTGAACATTACACGGTCACTATTTTCCTCCTCCTGTGCTTTAGTTGTCTTTATGCACCAAGTCAATTCCTCACGCTGCTGTTTCCAACGTCTTATCATCGACTCATTAAGACCAAGCTCCCGTGCAGCAGCTCTATTTCCTTTTCCAACAGCCAGATCAATCGCCTTCAACTTGAAAGCTGCATCATATGCATTTCTCCGTGTCTTTGCCATGATGAGGGTGACAAAATGACTACCGTAATCAGAATGATGGGAAATTTGAGCGCGCTCGATTTAATCTAAACCGTAAACAAAAAAGTTGTTTGACCTCAACCCGTTCGGCAATTTCATTGGTCTGATGAAAGCTTCATGCCGCCAAAAAACTGAGCGCGTCACAGAATGTGTTTTTTTTTTTTTTTTTTTTTTGAAAGCGGGAAAAATCCATATATTAGCCGCGTCATTGTTTAAGCCGCAAGGTTCAAAGCGTGGGAAAAAAGTTGCGGCTTATAGTCCGGAAATTACGGTATGTGGCTTATGTGTGTTTTTCAAGTCATCAGGTAAAGCTAAATTGTACGGATAATGCAGTGATAATTGACATATTTATTACAGTATAGAAACTATATATATATAGAAAAATATTTTCTGCCTTATTCTGTGATAAAAAAATGAAATAGGAAAAATTATAGAATACAATTTATTGGTTATTGCCCAGCAGTGTATTTGACAGTGTTAAGATGTCCTTTGTGAACGGACACACAAAATAACTGCAGAACAGCACATTCCTTAGAAGGAGTTAATGAGTCTTCTACCAGCCATCTGCGGTTGTAGAACTAGTTAATGATCAACCTCACACGATTGTTTGGACCAGTTCCTGTCAGGCTTCCTCTCGGTATCAACTGAAAAGGGATGATAATGACTCAGTCAGAACTCAATCAGGAAAAACAAAGATCTTTTGTATCAAGAAATGAAAGGGTCCTTTTGCAACCTGAGAAGCCTCGTGATCGCAATGTATGGATCATGAATTGCTGTATCTATCCAACAGGAAATGGTGATTAAATTAACTGACTGCCCTCAGGCCTGCAAACACGGGATCTGTAGCATGACCGTCTCATCACTCCTGCATGTTCAGCTCAGTCTTCAACAACGAACAGAACGAGTTTAAAATAAACTATTTTAAAATAAAATCAGTTAAGATCATTTGAAGTATCGGAGCAATATACTTACTAATAATTGTGTTCTATGCCCTTTTATGCATGATGTGTTTTATTGTAATCTTTGCCTTGATAACTTTCCCCTTTTAAGCAGACAACCATTGTTTGGTTTCGTATGAATGGTCACGATAATTGCAACAATTCGGTGTGAATTATATGTCGAATTTCAGCATCATTCGAATGATATAATACTTTTATAAGAAGTTATTAAAACTCCAGAGATGTTCCCCACATGGGAGATCACAGATTAAATGAACTTTTGTGTCCAAAGAGAAATGGTAGGGGGTGGGGCTCCACCCTGCAGGGACAATTCGATTGGATCATTCGCCATGGGATGGACAAAGTTCAGCCCGCTTTAAGAACCAGGCACACACAGTCCTCCCTCACTCGCGGCTTGCTTGCTGTCTCTCTCTCTCTCTCTCTCTCAAACTTTGGCTTCTTAGCCTCATTGATTGCGCTCCAAAGCGCTCACAGCCTTAAAGGAACACTCCACTTTTTTTGGAAATAGGCTCATTCTCCAACTCCCCCAGAGTTAATAAGTTGAGTTTTACCGTTTTTGAATCCATTCAGCCGATCTCTGGATCTGGCGATAGCACTTTTAGCATAGATCATTGAATCCTATTAGACCAGTAGCATCGTGTTCAAAAATGATCAAAGAGTTTCGATATTTGTCCTATTTAAAACTTGACTGTTCTGTAGTTATATCGTGTACTAAGACCGGCGGAAAATGAAAAGTTGCGATTTTCTAGTCCGATTTGGCTAGGAACTATACTCTCATTCTGGCGTAATAATCAAGGAACTTTGCTGCTGTACCATGGCCGCAGCAGGTGCAGTGATATTACGCAGTGCCCCAGCTAGGTACCTAGTTATAATATAGCTGGGGACTACTTTCAGGTGCTACGTAATATCACTGCGCCATGGTACGGCAGCAAAGTTCCTTGATTATTACGCCGGAATGAGAGTATAGTTCCTAGCAAAATCGGCCTAGAAAATCGCAACTTTTCATTTTTCATTTGAATGGATTCAAAAACGGTAAAACTTAACTTATTAACTCTGGGGGAGTTGGAGAATGAGCCTATTTCCAAAAAAAGTGGAGTGTTCCTTTAACATCAGGCAGTGACTTCCAGAACCACAAACACTTCATTTGAAACTTCGGGACTGCCAGAAACTTCCAAAGTTTAGTCTTCGCGAACAGACTCTCATCGAAAAAGCTGAACACATCAGTCTCAAGGAACCAGGCAACAGCCAACCACCGGAGGGATTCCCCAGAGTGACGTCATGCAACAACCGCATCCGCAGCCAATCAGAAGCGCCATGGTTTCCTCAGCCAGGAAGGAGAAACCAGCCGAAAGATCAGCTGTCAAATCAAGCAAAATCTCCATATCTTGCTGGGAACTGGTCGAATTAATCTAAAGCCTTAACAATAAGCTAGAAGTTCTCTGCTTTTGTGATCTTACTCAGGTTATGTGTGTGTGTGTGTGTGTGTTTTAGTTTAGTTTACTGTACCTTAGAATAGCAAATAAACATCTGTGCCATTTATAAAGAATCCTTGTCTTGTGTCATGTGTTTTTAAGTCAAACTTTGCCCAGATCACGCTATGTTTGCTCAAAATTTACCTATACCAATTTTTATATTATTGTCATTGGCCACAAAGTAATATAAACAGAATTGTTAAGATATACTGATTTTAACGCTCGCTGGACGAACCGTTGATAAACTATGAATTTTGAATTAGGGTCAATTTAATCAAATCGAATCCTCCAGAATCATTCCCCAAAAGAGCTAAATCCTAATAGTCCTTACACAGTAGTGGTGCAACGGATCACAAAACTCACGGTTCGGATCATACTTCGGATTTTGAGTCACAGATTGGATCATTTTTCGGATCAGCAAAAAAAAAAAAAAAAAAAAAAGTTTGCTTTTCATTAATACTGAGCCCCTAAAGGGACATTGGCAAAAGAAAAAAAAAAAACGGAAAAAAAAAAATACGAAGACTTTCGCGTGGGCACGAGAAACTATATCGCATGGGAACGAGAAACTATCTCGTGCGCACGTGAAACTATCGCGTGCGCCCGAGAAACTTTTTTGAGCTCAGGCATTACAGTTTCCGGTTGCATCACTTCTGCCATTTTACAAAGAAGAAAACAAGAGCATGCATGTGCATGAATTAGCCTAATTGAGATCTATTTTGGCCTTCAATACTAAAACATTGTTTCTCATTTGGACACAGATAAATCATCACTGAACAGCATAAGAACAGCTTTTTCCCTCAGGCTATATTCCACCTGAACAATACATAGCCTTACATCTCAGGATTGTACATCTGTACATAACTTCTCAAAACTTTTCATCTGTAAAATAGCACATTCATAATTCTTTCTATTTTAGAATTTCTTTTTATTTTATTACCATAGTTATTGTTTTTTAATGCATTGTCTATTCTGTTTATTATTAGCCTCATTCTATTACCTTAAATTATATGCATGACTACACTCTCTCTGTACTTTCTCCACTGGATGCTCCTGTCACCAAGACGAATTTCTTGTGTTTTTGTGTGTGTAAACACACTTGACAATAACGCTCTTTCTGATTCTGACATTTAAAATGCATTTTGAGGTCTAGCAGGATTGGTAGCTACAGTATAAAAGCTCAAATTTTAGATTTCGATATGGCAATAGCCTATTGTCCCACATAAAACTTTAAAAGCCAGTCAAATATGTATATAATCGAAAGCGATTATTTATTTTTGATAATTATTACTTTACTTCAGTTTGGTATTCAATAACTGTGGTTAGTTTGATAAATAAATGCCTTTATTTTCGTTAAATACAGTTCCTAATACAACATGTTTTACCGTTTAAATATGTATACAATATTGCATTTACTTCTAAAATCAACGTGATCTCACAGAATTCCGTGTAATGTTCACGGACTTAATTAACCTCTGAATCTGTGGTGGCATCACGGAATCGCCGAAAATTCCGTGATGGGCTCACAGAAAAAATTCCGTGATGGGCTCACAGAAGTGATACCAATGTAAGTCAGTGACAGGCATCAGCCGTGCTCCACGCACGGAAACCCTTGGCATCAATATGCCGACGCGATACTGGGAAATTTATCGTCATCATTATTGTTCAGAGCTGGGTCCCAGATAGCACACGTACGTCTGCAAGATGTCTGTTAAAGATCTCTTGATCTGGAAAGCATCTGCAGTCTACAAACGTCTGACAGACGTCTTTCAGATGTCAGTTTTACATACATTCTAAATCATAAACATCTTACAGACATCTAATAGACGTCTATTTGACATCTAAAAGGAGACGTCCTATAGACGTATTGCAGATGAGCAAACACCCTAAAAAATACGTCTTGCAGATGTAAATGCAGATGTCAAATAGATGTCTCCGAGATGTACATGTGCTATCAGGGGTAGGTTTAGGGTAGGGGCTGTCAGGTACTCCAGTGAAAGTATAACTGCATCGGAGTCACTGTTTTTACGTTGAACCAGTGAATCCGTGCATGGACCACGGCTGATGCCTTCTGTGAGCACATCACGGAATTTTCGGCGATTCCGTGATGCCACAACAGATTCGGAGGTTAATTAAGTCCGTGAACATTACACGGAATTCTGTGAGATCAGGTTGTCTAAAATGCTTGTTAAACGAGTTTAAATGTAATAAATATTGTATTCACATTTAAACAGTAAAATATGTTGTATTAAGAACTGTATTTAACGGAAATAAAGGCATGCAGGCAAATAAAGAAAGAAAGAAAGAAAGAAAGAAAGAAAGAAAGAAAGAAAGAAAGAAAGAAAGAAAGAAAGAAAGAAAGAAAGAAAGAAAGAAAGAAAGAAATGAAAAACTAAAATGAAACACAGTTATTGAAAGCCTATAACTACAATAAAGTAATAATTATAAAAAATAAATGTGACCCGTGCTGGCAAAATGAGTCGGAATGCGCAAATTTTCAAAAATATTATTTTCACATTCTCCATTAAAATACCTTCTAAAATTATATATGACTTGTTGGAATCGGACAAAAAATGACTGAGCTACAGCCGTTTGAAGGCAATAGAGGCGGGCAGCAGATCTGATTTCGAGAAAAACCGAGTTAAAGATTACAAAGTAAAATCACCAAGCAACGTTGCATATTTTCCTCCAATTCTTTTCTTAATAATAATGACTATATATTTATTAATCACAATATAGCTATTTTTTTATTTTATTTTATCTTTCTTATTCAATATAAGAACAAATATGCAAATAAACGGTAGTTTATCAAGAGCATGCGAGTGATTCCACGTTCTCTTTTTATGTATGATTAACATTGAGACAGATCTATATTAAGACCTACTGTAATGCATAGATCAATACGCAATAATTGTACTTTATAAGGGAGATCGCGCACTCGAGGAAAGGCGCGTCTTATGCACTCGCTTTGCAAATGTCAGTCAGTGCGACCGTATTGTTTTCATCACCATAGGTTTGAAAATCGTAAAATATGTTGTATTAGGAACTGTATTTAACGAAAATAAAGGCATTTATTTATCAATAAAGAAAGAAAAATGTCAAAGAAATGTCAAAGAAATAAAAAACGAAAATGAAACCAAACTAACAGCAGTTCCCTTTCAGTCGGTAACTCCGAGTCACGTCGGATGACCGACGAATTGGGATCTCGCCAAAGAGACTAATCCACTTCGAGTGTAACTAAACGAGCCAATGGACATTGGCATGCGATCATTGCATCCAGCTGCCGCTGATCACAGCTTGAGTATAAGAGGCAGCGGGTGCACCGCACTAATTCATCCTTTCGCTTCGGAGCTGAGCGGTAGTGGTGAAGCTACTGCTCTTCCCTTCCAGAGAGTGTTCTGCTAGCGAGTGCGGCCGTTACGCCGCAACAGCGGTGGTCACGTCGGCGGGAGAAAAACTTTGCTGACAGCCACACTAGGAGTGTGTGGTGGCCGGCTCCCCTGCGTGCTTCAAGCACTAAAAGAGCATTTCTCTGAAAGAGCAATTTCTCTAAAAGAGTAACACGGGTGATCGCGTCTTTTTAAAGATGTCTTATCACCTGTGCGTTTCTGGGTGTGGTCGTTTCCTGGCGCCTCAGGACGGTCACGATCGCTGCCTCATGTCTGGGCATTCGGCACGCTGAGGAAGCTTTCGTGGATGGTTCATGTTCTTCTTGTGGGGACATCTCGGAGTTGCATAATAGACTCCGCTGTGTCAAACATGGCAGAGTCCCTCTGCCTCTGCCGCGATCCAGTGTTCGTTCCCAGGGCGGCGCTGGATCCGGTGGAGTCAGAGGTGATTTGAGGATTATGGTGAGGGCTTCCCCAAGAGGAGTTCCTCACCCCTCAGGCGCTCTGCAGCCGGTGGGGTTGCCGTTGGAGCGGGCTGGGACCTCTGCAGAGCGGGGTATACCACCTGTTTCCTTCAGTGCTCCCCCTGACGACCAGATGTCGATCGCTGCATCGGAGAGTGAGTCGCCCTCTGGGGATGACGACTCGGCTGCGTTGCCCCCTTCGGGTGTGGTAGCGTTGTCCGAGCCAGACCCAGAGATGACGGCTATGCTTTCCCGGGCCGCCGAGAATGTCGGGCTCGTGTGGAATCCTCCACCGCGTCCCGATCCCGATCCTGAGACGGGCGACCCAGAGATGGTGGAGACTGCTTGTCGGGAGATGGTGACCGCATCACTCCCTCCCCCGGAGGAGGGCCGGGTGGAGAATCTTTTGTTTCGTTTTGTTTTTGGTACCCAAAACATCAATAAAAGAACAGTTTTCTCAGTCTCCTTAAGAGGAGGAGAGTGGTGAGCAGTGCATCACGGGATCACTTCCCTTCTCCTCTCTCGCCAGCAGGCAGCAGTGGGTTGCCCAAGAACACCCCTCCTGTCCATTCGTGGAACCAGGTAAGGGCGGTAGCACTCGAGTCCCCGCTTCAAGTCGTCACACGCCAGGCTGTCACAAGCCTCAAGCCGGGTTCCTGTGTTTCCTCCCTCACGAGTGTTACACTGCACACCCAGACCCCGCCCCCCACCATCACAGGCTAAGCCGTCATAGGCTCCGGGCCGGGTCCCTGTGTTCCACCTCGCTGCCCCACCGTGGGTATGTCGGTGGCCCCGTTGGTCCCGCTGGTACGGTCTCTTGGAGCCTGGCTAGCGCTCCCCAGTCCGTCTCGGTGGCTCCTGCGGACCATCAGACTCAGTTCAGTTCGCCCGGCGTCCCCCCAAGTTCGGGGGCATCCGGTTCACTTCAGTCAAGGCCGTCTTCACCAAAGTCACAGAGGCGGCCCTTGTTCCCCTGAGAGAACGGGGTGTGCACATCCTCAACTACCTCGACGACTGGCTCATACTTGCACAGTCTCGAGAGCAGTTGTGCGCACACAGGGACCTGGTGCTCAGGCACCTCAGCCAGTTGGGTCTTCGGGTCAACTGGGAAAAAGCAAACTCATGCCAACGCAGAGGATCTCTTTTTTTGGCATGGAGTTGGATTCGGTCAACCAGACAGCACCCCTCATCCAGGAACAGTCAGTGCTGAACTGCCTCAAGACTTTATCAGGCAGGACGGCGGTCCCACTGAAACTCTTTCAGAGGCTCCTGGGGCATATGGCTGCAGCTGTGGCGATAGTTCCGCTCGGTCTGCTCCATTTGAGACCGCTTCAGCACTGGCTCCATGGCCGAGTCCCAAGGTGGGCATGGAAACGCGGTACTCACCGGGTTCAGATTACACCGACCTGAGGCAAAACCTTCAGCCGTGGACAGATCCCTCGTTCCTTCAGGCAGGAGTGCCCCTGGAGCAGGTATCCAGGCATGCTGTGGTATTCACGGATGCCTCAGCCTCCGGCTGGGGAGCCATCTACAACGGGCACGCAGTGTCAGGGGTATGGACGGGTCCCCAACTGCGTTGGTATATCAATTACCTCGAGTTGCTGGCAGTATGCCTTGCCTTGAGCCGCCTCAGAGGGCGCCTTCGGGGCAAGGACGTTCTGGTCCGTACGGACAACACTGCGACTGTTGCATTTATCAACCGGCAAGGTGGTTTACGCTCCCGTCGCATGTCGCATGTCGCAACTCGCCCGCCACCTCCTCCTCTGGAGTCAGAAGCATCTGAGGTCCCTTTGTGCCATCCACATCCCAAGAGTGTTCAATCAGGTGGCCGACGAGCTGTCTCGAGTGGCACTCCCTGGGGAGTGGAGACTCCATCCCCAGGCGGTCCAGCTGATTTGGAGTCGGTTCGGAGTTGCTCAGGTAGACCTGTTTGCATCTCCAGAAACCACCCACTGCCAGTGGTTTCACTCCCCGTCCGAGGCAACTCTCGGCACGGACACACTGGCACACAGCTGGCCCCAGGGCCTGTGCAAATATGCGTTCCCCCCAGTGAGCCTGTTAGCACAGACACTGTGCAAGATCAGGGAGGATGAGGAGCAGGTCTTGTTAGTGGCTCCATATTGGCCCAACAGGACCCGGTTCCCAGAACTCATGCTCCTGGCGACAGCCCCTCCCTGGCCGATTCCTCTGAGGAAGGATCTGCTTTCTCAGAGACGGGGCACCCTCTGGCACCCGCGTCCAGACTTGTGGAAACTCCATGTGTGGTCCTTGGATGGGACGCGAAGGTTCTAGGTGATCTGCCCCAGGAGGTAGCTCTCATTATCGCTTCACCACGAGCACCGTCCACAAGATGGGCCTATGCGCTGAAGTGGAACCTGTTCGTCGAATGGTGTTCCTCTCACCGTGAGGACCCCTGGAGATGTTCGATCAGAGCCGTGCTTTCCTTTTTGCAACAAGGGTTGGAGCGTAGGCTGTCCCCCTCCACCCTTAAGGTTTATGTTGCTGCTATTTCCACTCACCATGACCCCGTAGAGGGGAAGTCGGTGGGGAAGCACGATCTGGTTGTCAGGTTTCTTAGGGGGGCCAGGAGGTTAAACCCTCCTAGGCCTCCCTCCCTACCCTCTTGGGATTTGGCATTGGTGCTAAGAGCCCTACAAACTGCCCCCTTCGAGCCTTTGCAGTCAGTCGAGTTGAAGTTTCTATCTATGAAAACCCTACTCATGACAGTGTTGGCCTCGATCAAGAGGGTGGGGGACCTACAGGCATTTTCGGTCAACGAATCGTGCCTTGAGTTTGGGCCGGCTGACTCCAGTGCAACACTGAGGCCCCGGCCCGGCTATGTGCCCAAGGTTCCTACCACTCCCTTCAGGGACCAGGTAGTGAACCTGCAAGCGCTGCCCCTGGAGGAGGCAGACCCAGCCCTAGCTTTGCTCTGTCCTGTACCTGCACTGCGACAGCACGTGGATAGAACTCAGAGCTTCGGGACCTCAGAACAGCTCTTTGTCTGTTACGGAGGACAGCAGAAGGGGAAGGCTGTCTCCAAGCAGAGGATGGCCCACTGGATAGTGGATGCCATCACCTTGGCCTATGAAGCACAAGGTGTGCCCTGCCCGCTCAGGTTGCGTGCTCACTCCACTAGGGGTGTAGCATCGTCCTGTCGCATCGTCCTGGGCACTGGCTCGTGGTGCCTCGCTAGCAGACATCTGTAGAGCTGCGGGTTGGGCGACTCTTAACACGTTCGGTAGGTTTTATAGCCTACGTGTCAAACCGGTTTTCTCCTGTGTTCTCACCTCAAACGGGTAGTGGCACTGAGAGGCCCGGCTCAGAGTCGGCTTGCGGCGTTCTTTCGCCTAATTCTCCAGAGAGTTCCTTAACCAGGTAAACCCTGTCGAGTCCTCCAGCACTCCGGTGTCCGGACGTGGCGGAGCGTCCGGCACCAGGCCTTTCAGCCAATGAATTCTTGAAATCTGATGTGAGGCTAGTGCCCATATGAGAGACCCTGCTGGGATCCCATATTATGTATTCCACAGTATGCTTATTAGAGCCGTGTTTCCCCTGGCAGACCACGTTCTGCCATCTGTAATGATGCAGCCTGTGCCATCTCAGAGACTTCCATGTGCAATAGGGCCCTACGGGGTTACTTCACATGTCTAAATGCCACTTAACCCCCTCTGGGAGGAGGTGACTCCACAGTGTGCCTCTTCCAAACGGAAGTGCACGCTTCCCAGTGTTATCCAAGTCCTACTGTCTGGGTTGCCCAAGGAACAACAGTAGTTGACCTTCTCTGCGTAGAGCCCGGTCATATCGTCTCCCTTATAGGAAGGATTAGGAGGCCTACACAGGGCACTGGAAGGGGCAGCTCCTGTGGCGTTTTGGTAGGGATCTCAATTCGTCGGTCATCCAACGTGACTCGGAGTGACCGACTGAAAGGGAACGTCTCGGTTACGTATGTAACCCTCGTTCCCTGAAGAAGGGAACGGAGACCTCACGTCCCGTCGCCACAGTCGCTGTTCCACCGCTGAGAGGCCGGGTCACCGGCTCGACTCCTCAGCGAAAGCATGAATTAATGCGGTGCACCCACTGCCTCTTACACTCATGCTGTGATCAGCGGCAGCTGGATGCAATGATCGCATGCCAATGTCCATTGGCTTGTTTAGTTTCACTCAAAGTGGATTGGTCTCTCTGGCGAGATCCCAATTCGTCGGTCATCCGACGTGACGTCTCCGTTCCCTTCTTCAGGGAACGAGGCTTACATATGTAACCGAGACGTTATTGAAAACCAAACTGAAGTAAAGTAATAATTATCAAAAATAAATAATCACTTTCGATTATATACATATTTGACTGGCTTTTAAAGTTTTATGTGGGACAATAGGCTATTGCCATATCGAAATCTAAAATTTGAGCTTTTATACTGTATAACTACCAAACCTTCTAGACCTCAAAATGCGTTTTAAATGTCAGAATCAGAAAGAGCTTTATTGTCAAGTGTGTTTACACACACAAAAACACAAGAAATTCGTCTTGGTGACAGGAGCATCCAGTGGAGAAAGTACAGAGAGAGTGTAGTCATGCATATAATTTAAGGTAATAGAATGAAATATAAGGCTAATAATAAACAGAATAGACAATGCATTAAAAAAACAATAACTATGGTAATAAAAATATAGATAAAATAGAATTATGAATGTGCAAATGTTTTATGTACAACATATAGAGAAAATAGAAAGAATTATGAATGTGCTGTTTTACAGATGAAAAGTTTTGAGAAGTTATGTACAGATGTACAGTCCTGAGATGTTAGGCTATGTATTGTTCAGGTGGAATATAGCCTGAGGGAAAAAGCTGTTCTTATGCTGTTCAGTGATGATTTATCTGTGTCCGAATGCAAGAACAGAAACAATGTTTTAGTATTGAAGGCCAAAATAGATCTCAATTAGGCTAATTCATGAACATGCATGCTCTTGTTTTCTTATTTGTAAGATGGCAGAAGTGATGCAACCGGAAACTGTAATGCCTGAGCTCAAAAACGTTTCTCGTGCACATGCAATAGTTTCTTGTGCACATCCCAGCTAACATAAGACCAGCGGGCCATTGGCGGCCCACTGGTGGCAGAGTCGGCGGCCCACCGGCGGACGCCGCCCGCGGTTCACAAGCGTTTTGCTCATCGTTATTCCAGCGGACCATCAGTGTCAGCCAACGCTTTTCCGACAGCGGTCCGCTGACGAGCCGTGGGTTTATAATTACTGTTTGCTGGCGGTCCACTGTCGGTCCGTGGTTCATAATCAGTTTGATTATGCTAACCAAAATATCCTTGCACACAATAATGGATCAAAAACAATGTACAATGACAATTGCAAATTTATTTTCAGTGAACAGATTAAACATACAAATGCATACAGTATATTTATCAGATGGTTTTATCCCATGTGACTTTCAAATAAATATCAATTCACATATATCCGTACAAAAGTCAACCACAAAATCAACCATGGTTAAACTATGATTGTTGTAGTAAATTCACAGTAACAACCATAACCATGGTCTTACTACAGCATAGTAGTAAACCTATAGTAACTACAAACTTCACCATGGTTTCAAAAACTATGGTTACCACAGTTTTACTCAAGCATTACTAAAATATTACTATTGTAGAACCATGATATCAAAACCTTAATTTGAGAAAAACTAAAAAAAAACCTGATTACTACAGTTATGATTACTAGTTTTACCACAGTAAAAACATGGTTAACTGTCGTAAAGGTAAACTGCTTTTCACAGTCAAAGCAGGTTTAGAAAATTTCAAGGTTTCAAAAAAAAAAAAAATCCTATCAACAGCCTGAGGTGACTGTGACTCAATGGGGAGCATCTTCTGGCAACAAATTAATGTCTATATGTCAATAACACAAGTTATGTGTTCAAAGTCATGTTCAGTTAAACAGACAAACATTAAAGGGTAAGTTTGGTGAATTTAAATCCACTTTATACTGTCACAAAGTCTGTAATATGTAAATAAACAATATTCGGATAATGCTAAATATTATTTGGCTGACAAATAAATGGGAATATCTCATGGAACTCAGAGAAAGATTAAACATTGTTCGTTCGTTTTAAGGCAATGATTGCAATACATAACATTTGTCAGGTTGGTATGTTCATCTAGAGTTGCCATCATCTGGGGTCTCCATCTGAAGTAACCACAAGTGAGACTGGATCCAAGCTGTAGCAACACTGGGATGGGAAACCTGAGAGATAGAAACAGGAAAACAAAAGGAGAAGAATTAGCATAGATGCTGTTCATATTATTTCAGGCAAAAGATGATCATACACATTTATTACTAGAGTACAAGGTTATGAGTTGTTATGTGAACGCTTGGCTAAAAGATGTATTTTTAATCTAGATTTAAACAGAGAGAGTGTGTCTGAGCCCCAAACATTATCAGAAGGCTATTTGAGAATTTAAGAGTAAAATGCGAAAAATTTCTGCCTCCTTTACTGGACTTTGATATTCTGTGTATTGTCAATAGTTTAGAGTTTTGTGACATTATTTAGCTTACTTTGCTATAATTTGGTTAAATTGCAATCTGATTTTATTCTATATCCCTTTGTAAGCATATAATTTGTCCTCAGTATTCAGGGAACAGACACAGTCTCACTCTAAAAAGTAATTTTATAGTTTATTCAAATAAAATGTTTTAATTGGTCAAACATTTAGAAGACTACAGCAAGTTATGTCAATTAAAATTGAACACTTTACTCCATGTGTTTTATATGTTACCTTAACTAAGATTTATTATTTGGGCATCATAAGAAATTGCGGGGGAACTAAAACATATATTTTTATAGTTTAACAAAATTATTAAAAATGATTAACTGGTGTTTATCAATCACTAAAAACACAATTTACAACACATAATAGCCATTATTTAATAACAATCCATTTATAACATTTGTCATACAGACTAAACATACAAGCATAAAGAAAAAAATGTCACCTACATCTCGGATGGCCTAAGGGTCAGTAAATTAACAGCAAATTTTCATTTTTGGGTGAACTATCCCTTTAAAGCTCCAGCTGAAAAACATTACATCTGTAATATAACTGCAAAATTCAGTTTAAACTTTAATGGACTAAGAAAAACCTAAACAAGCTAAACAAAATGTTAGTAAACAACCATTTACAAATATTACTACTGTTCACAATTACATCTTTAAAATGAGGCAGAAGTCACGAAAAAAAAAAAAGAAGTAATGTCTAAAGTGGACTATCAAAATAAAGTGTAACCAAATATTTTTGCCCTTTCAACATTTTGTTAATTGGATTTTTTACAGTGTACATATGCCGCAGTATTATTGAAGTGGTAGGAACATCATAACTAATTTACACAACTGTTAAAAAGTCTGGGGTCAGTAGGATTTTTACATCTTTGAAATAAGTCTCTTATACTCACAACTCAAAAAACAGTTAAAACAATAACATTGTGAAATGATATTACAATTCAAGAGAAATGTTTCTTTTAATATTATTATTTGAATATGTTAAAATTGTAATGTATTGCTGTGATCAAAGCTAAATTTAAGATCATTACTCCAATCTTCAGTGTCACATGATTCTTCAAAAATAAATCTGATTTGCTGCTCAAGAAACATTTCAGATTATTAACAATATATAAAAAAAGATGTGCTGATAAACATTTTAGTGTAAACTTTTATTTATTTATTTATTTATTTTCAGGATTCATTGTTAAATAGACTCCAGACCTTTAAATGGTACTGTACAATAATGTTCTAAAGTTTACAGTCAGTGTGGTTAAAAATTAATAAATTAATTTTTATTCAGCAAGGATGCATTAAATTGATGAGAAGTGAGAGTAAATATTTTTGTTTAAAAAAAACACTGTTCATTTTAAACTTTGTTCATTAAGGAATCCTGAATAATACACACAAAACAAAATACGAATCAGGAATATTTCTTGAGCAGCAAATCAGCATATTAGAATGATTTCTGAATAATCATCATGTAAAATTAATCTTTGGTCACAGAAATAAAATACATTTTAACATCACTCACTCACGTTTGAATGTCAAAACCTTCTTAAAATAACTTTAATAAAGAACTGTAAAAGATGCATGGTGATATGCATTTTTTCACTACATATTTGCATATATGAAGTGATTTAATGAGCTTTCCCATGCAGCTTACCTATGTTTCCCACATCTCTGTCAGCAGCTTCCTTCAGAAATTTAGATATCTTGGAGCTTCTCTTCTGTTGCAGAAGTGTTACTCCTGAAACCACAGAACATTTTTTATCAATAATTGTTTGCCAATAAATATCAAATCACGTTTTAACTAGATTCAGTTAATGCATGCTCCTTTAAGTGATGTCACCGATTATCAGTAAAGTTACGGCACATATTTTAGGCTAAATAAATTCGTCTAATTACAATAACCTATTGACAAAACCTTTACAAAGCTATTAAAATCTCCCAACTACACATAAATGTGTGATGAAAAGTCAAAACTTTGATAAACCAGAGCTCAATATACAGAGTTAGCATACATAGTCTGAAAACAGTTGAGATGCTAACGGACTTTTCGAAGAAACTAAACCGTCTTTATGAAGTAAATATTCAACAGAAGCGTACCAATTACAAGAAATAAAAGTGTCAGGAACAGTTGTATGTAATATTTGTGTGATTTTAGGGACTAAACTCACCTGAAAACAGTGAAGACAGCAGCGAGAGAAGCAGTGTTGCAGCTGTCAGTTGGAGATTTGGCTCCCCGTTTCCATGGAAACTCCCTCGCTGCTGTGTTCCAATGAGACTCAGAGCGCGCTCAAAACACGTCACAGTCACGCACCGTTTAAATAAACATTATATAGAACATAAACAACAACAAAAATTTTTTATTTAATTTAGAATTTTAATCGTTTTGTAATTATATGACAAAGATTTCATGTAAGAGCTCAGTAGAAACACAGGACAGACCACTTGCCACTGGTGCACCGACGGAGGCCCAGCCGCGGCAAACCGCTGGTGATGTGCCACCCAAAAAACGCCGGCTGACCGACAGCGTTTTTAGATTGGTCGGCTCGCCGATGGTGTGCCGACGGTGGTCCGACCGTATTAAGCCGCTGAATTTGTGCCGCCCAAAAAACGCTGGTGGACCGCCAGGTCATTGTTTGCTGGGATGCGAAAGTTTCTCGTTCCCACGCGATAGTTTCTCGTGTGCACGAGATAGTTTCTCGTTCCCACACGATAGTTTCTCGTGCCCACGCCATAGTTTCTCGTGCGCACGCAAAAGTCTTCTTTTTTTTTTTTGCCAATGTCCCTTTAGGGGCTCCGTACATTTATTACTAAAAGCTTACTTTAAGTACTTCTATACCCCAGCAGAAACTACTAGCTTAACTACTAAAGTCAGTAATAAAACAAGAACAACTGCACAAATTCCAAGCATAGATGTACAGCCAACATAAAATATAGGCTATATAAAGACAGTAACAGTAGTATTCAGGTGCAGAAATGTAATAATTAAGTTTAAAACAGCACAATAATGCTTACTGCATAAGTTAAATACAGATTCATCTTTGGTAAAGCTGTGGTGTTGTTTGAGGCTGCTGTCTTTTTAAGACTAAATGCACGGACCTAAATACTGATACACTTTCCTTTTTTCTTAGTCAGCTGTATAAGTTAACTTAAGATATGGACATAACCTACTGTGTTTACCAGAATACTTGCCAAAACGGGTATTTTCACTTAACATTGTGTGTATGGTTGAGGCGTTGTCTGAAACGCGGTTTCTGAATTGGTCCGCTCTCTCTCTCTGCACGAAAAGCAGAAAACGGCGCGCGAGTCCCGATTCGATTTCTCCTTCATCTGAATGGTCTGAAATTGCTTGAATGTGTAAACTGGTAAACATGCAAATGATAACTTTCAGTCTATACTGGTTGAATTTAACAGTTAATCCGTGAATCACATGCGTGCCGAACCGTGGGGACTAAGATCCGTTGCACCCCTATTACACAGTGTATTTTTCTTAGTCAATTAAAAATAAAGGATAGATAAATAGATCCAATCATTCTGGCTCATTCTTCTGGCTCATTCTTTTTTAATTTTGTAACTTAATTTTGTCTTAATGTTGCGAGCTGTTCTGTGAAAGAGGCTTGTTGGTAAGACTTGCTCCAGACTCATGGCGCCAAAGTACCATGGACAGATTTATGAGGTCCTGTTGGGCTTTTCTGGAATTTCGGCTCCTCATGTTTCGATGTTCTGATCGAATCTTAGTTTTGTCTGACTCGTTCTGATCCTACATCTGCTCCCGGGAGTTCTGGAGAGAGTTCGCCAGGACGGGGTCCGTCATCTGCTAGTAGCCCCGTTCTGGCTAGCCCGAGTATAGTTCTCGGACCTTGTGTCCCTCCTCGACAACTCTCCGCTCAAGATTCCGATCAGGAGGGACATCCTCTCTCACCATCCTTCACCCCTGCCCCGGAGTTATGAAAGTTGTGGCCGTGGCCCCTGAGGGGGCACAGCTCATAGCATCCGGTCTCTCAACTGAGGTTGTTGAGACCATACTCCAGTCCAGAGCTCCCGCCACAAGGAAACTGTATGCCTTGAAGTGGAAACTTTTCACTCCTTGGTGCGGACAGCGACTGCAAGACCCAGTCAACTGCCCAGTTGGTTCAGTTCTGGAGTTTCTGCAGGAGCGATTCTCCGCAGGGTTATCTCCCTCCATTCTGAAGGTTTACGTGGCAGCCATAGCTGCTTACCACACCCTTATGCTTAAGACGATATTCTTACTCGCTATATCCTCACTGAAGAGAATAGGGGACCTTCAGGCACTCGCTGTATTGTGTAGTTCGCCCCAGTTGCAGTTTGCCATTCTTTTTGTTGGTGACTTGATGTCATCCTATGGTTGTTGAGTGACATTCAAATGAGTTGGTGGCCATCCTTGTTAGTAGAGAGCTGCTTTTTCCCTCTGCCAGTCTGTAGATTTGTCCCCATTATCTGCAGCTTAACCTTGTTGTTATAAACTGCTGTCTTTGCAATTTTAAGGATGGAATCAACCTGACGCTTAATGTATTCCTCTGCCAGTAAAGCCAGAACTGAACCCTTCTTTTCCTCACTCGAAACTTTTCTTTTCGACTCTTGACATGGTCAGTAGTTAGTTTTGGATCTCAATTACTTTTGAGGTAGTCTAGCACTGGACCTTAATTTTTTCCAGAGCTGTATTGTGAAGTAAAAACAGCACAAACATGAGCAAGTATTAGAAATGGATTTGATGAATTCTGTAATTTTGTTAATGGATTTAGTTGGTTTGCCTCACTTTAAAACATTCCATCCGATTTGATAAAACCACAGAAATCATTGTAATATCAATATTTCAAGACTGGTGCCAAAACTCTTGGTTACATGTTTATAGAAACACTTCCTTAAAGGGGTCATATAATGCCATTTTTGTACAAGCTAATATGATTCTTTAGGGTCTAAATTGAAAGTTTGTAATATACTTTAATTAAAAATTCTCATTAGTATTGTAAGAAAACACACATTTTACCTGCTCAAAAACAGCTCTGTTTTCAGCACACCGTTTTAGTGCATGTGTTTTTAAATGCTAGTGAGCTTTGCTCGCCCCGCCCCTCTGTTCTATGGGGCGTTTTTGACACAACACACGTGGAGTGTTGCCTTGACAACAGTTGAGGGAATATTTTGAAGAATGGCAGTAAATATGTGATCAGATAACATAACTTATTCTGGCATAATATTGAAAAACATCAATTAGAGTATTTATAGTCTTGGATCATATGCATTTGCAGGATGTAAACAGTATTTTGCAGCTATTGTGTTACCATTAATTTTCATGCAGTTATAACTGTTTTTTATTTATTTAAATTTTTTACATTACTTCTTAACAGACACCGTTATAAACCATCTACAAAAGTAAGCTTAGTGTAGTGTTATCATGTTAACTTTAATACCTGCGTACACAGTTTGTAATAACACAATAACCATAACGTTTTGTTCATTATAAACGTGGGATTATTAATTATATTGAGAACGTCGTAAATAGAAAACATGCATGTACCCTGAATGTAAACATTAGCCACATACATCGTGAAGCGTGCTAGCGATTTGCAAAGATTAATATAAAGATTAATATAAAGGTTAATTAAACGTTACACTCACTTCTTCTGGAGGTTCAGCAGGAACACGAATAGTTGGTACCGATTCTTTTTTCAGGAGCAGCTTCTTAGCAAAACCAGCTTTATACTGACCTTCACTTATAAAGCAGTCTGGTGAAAAATGATTCGCGGTTCGGACTTAGGTACATCAAAATGACTGCTGTGTTCATTATTGCACCCGAGAACAGAACACCACAATCGCTTAGACGCCATTCTGCTCATAGACAGCTCCAGCGTATATCAACAATGACGCGCGGACTATGATTGACAGCTCGCTCACGAGCAAGGGCGGGTCTGTGTTGAAACACTGCTGTCAATCAACCATCGTGGGAGGGGCGTCCGACCGTGTGACGTCACACGGTCGAACGGCTTGATTTGAGACAGGGTAAAACAAATAAGGAGATTTAAAAAAAAAACACTGGATGGATTTTTATCATTTTATGATGGTTGTGTACAGGCACTGCTAACACACATTTCAGTACAATCAACTTGTAAAAGTGCATGTACCATTATATGACCCCTTTAAAATTATTTATGTATCAAACCCTACAGCGAGGATGACATCTCGATGCCGCGCTGCCATCTGCTCTAACTGAGCTAATATCAATCAATTGTCTATATAATTCAGTATGCGGATGCCCTGGAGTGGCAACAGAGCCAAGGCAGCAACCACACACTTTGTGAAAGTGCAGGGTGAGATTGACAGGCCGAACGGAAGAGCCCGATACTGGTATGCTTCGCCCCCAAAATCAAACCTCAGGAACTTCCTGTGTTGAGGAAGGATGGATACATGGAAGTGTGCGTCCTTGAGATATATTGTGACAAACCAGTCCTCGGACCTGATTTGAGACACAATCTGTTTGATAGTAAGCATCTTGAAATCGTTTGATAGCGTGGTTCAGTAGACACAGATCTATGATCGGACGCAACCCCCCATCCTTCTTTGGGATAATGAAGTAACAGCTGTAGAACCCTGATTCTCTTGAGAATCTATAGACTATAGCCTCCTTCCTCAAGAGAGTTTCTACTTCTTGTTCCAATGCCAGAGCCTGCTCAGAGCCCATTAATGTAGGAATAACTCCATTGAACTGAGGTGGATGAGAACCGAGCTCAATTCTGTAACCTCACTCTACAGTGTGCAGGACCCATTGTGAGACATTTGGCAGAAGTTTCCATGCTATCAGAAAGTCTACTTAGGGAGAGGTAAAGGGGGAGATGTTGCTACAATTTATAGAAATATTTTCAGTATTTCTCAGAGGTCGGGTTTCAAGTATAATTTGTTTGAAGTAATGGTGCTTCATATAACGTTATCCAAATAAATAAGTGTTAATGATAAATCCCCTGTGATGTTTGTACTGGCTACAGTATACAAGCCACCAGGTCACCATACAGACTTTATTAAAGAATTTGCAGATTTTCTATCTGAGTTAGTGCTGGCTGCAAACTAATTCCTAATTGTTGGTTATTTTAATATCCATGTTGATAATGAAAAAGATTTGTTGGGATCAGCATTTATAGACATTCTAAACTCTATTGGTGTTAAACAACACGTGTCAGGAACTACTCATTTTCGAAATCATCCACTAGATTTAATACTGTTGCATGGAATTGATGTCAGTGACATTGAAATTGCAGCAGAGCATTGATATCTCAGATCATTATCTAGTTTTGTATATATTCCATATAGCTAAAGCTGTAAAGCCAACTCCTTTTTACAAATATGGTAGAACCATCACCTCGACCAGACAGATATCAAAAACTGGATGACTAGCAATTTCTTACTACTAAATTTGGAAAAAACAGGTGTTAATTATTGGACCAAAAACTTTTGCTTGTAATAACCTAGATCACTGCATAATACGGCTGCTCTGTAAATTCTTTGTCATCAGTTAGGAACCTAGGCATACTTTTTGATATCAATCTTTCCTTCGAAAAACATGTTTCTAGCATTTGTAAAACTGCATTTTCCATCTCAAAAATATATCTAAATGATGACCTATGCTCTCAATGTCAAAAGTAGAAACATTAATTCATGCATTCATGAATGAATTAATGAATGCATGAATTCATTACCTCAAGGCTAGATTATTGTAATGCTTTATTGAGTAGTTGCTCTGCGCATTTAATAAACAAACTCCAGCTAGAGTTCTTACTAGAACCAGGAAGTATGACCATATTAGCCTGGTTCTGTCAACACTGCACTGGCTTCCTACGTTTTCAGAAATAAAGGTACAAAAGCTGTCACTGGGGTGGTACCTTTCCAAAAGGTACACTTTTTTGTACCTATTAGGTTCAAATATGTACACTTTAAGTACTAATATGTACCTTTAAGGTACCAAAATTGACCCTTTAGGTACAAACATGTACAGGTACAGCTTTTGTACCTTTATTTCTGAGAGTGTATTAAACATCGTATACATTTTAAGATCTTGCAAATTACCTATAAGGCCCTGAATAGTTTGGCACCTCAGTATTTTACTGAGCTCTTATCCCACTATAGCCCTTCATGTCTGCTGCGATCTCAAAACTCTGGCCATTTGATAATACCTAGAATATCAAAATCAACTGGGGGTGGGAGATTGTTTTCCTATTTAGCACCCAAACTCTGGAACAATCTACCTAACACTGTTCGGGAAGCAGACACACTCTGTCAGTTAATAGATTAAAGACCCATCTCTTTAACCTGGCTTACACATAATACACTATCGCATTTCTATAATTCAAATCCGTTAAAGGATTGTTAGGGCTGCATTAATTAGGTCAACCAGAACCGGAAACACTTCCCAAAAACACGATGTCAGTCACTTATTGACTTTTTTATCTGTTGGTATTTCATAGAATCCATGATGCCATGTGTCTAAACAAGATGTCCAGGACCTCCAGCAGAAATATAGGCCCACAACATCAAAAATACAGCAGTATATTTCATTGTACACATAGGATACTTTTTATCCCTGTGTTCACCAAACTCATCTTGACTGTTTGCTGCTAAAAAGCTCATTTTTTACAAGCCCAAATCAGAAAAAGTTGGGACAGTATGGAAAACGCAAATAAAAAAAAGAAAGTGGTGATTTCTAAATTTACTTTGACTTGTATTTCATTGCAGTTTGGTCAATTTCATGTCATTTAGACCTCCAACACATTCCAAAAAAAGTTGGGACAGTAAAGCATTTACCACTTTGTAATGTTGCCATTCCTTTTCACAACACTTAAAAGACGTTTAGGGACTGAAGACACCAAGTGATTAAGTGTTTCAGGTGTAATTTTGTCCCATTCTTCCTGCAAACAAGTCTTAAGGAGGTCAACAGTACGGGGTCTTCGTTGTCGCATTTTGCACTTCAAAATTTGCCACACATTCTCTATTGGAGACAGGTCGGGACTGCAGACAGGCCAGTCAAGTACCTGTACCCTCTTCCTCCGCAGCCAGGACTTTGTAATGTGTGCAGAATGTGGTTTTGCATTGTCTTGTTGAAATATGCATGGACGTCCCTGGAAAAGATGTCTTCTTGAAGGCAACATACTGTGCTCCAAAATCTCTATGTACTTTTCAGCATTAATGGTGCCATCACAGAAATGCAAGTTACCTTTGCCAAGGGCACTGACATAACACCATACCATGAAAGACCCTGGCTTTTGGACTTGTTGCTGGTAACAGTCTGGATGATCCTTTTCTTCTTTGGTCTGAAGCACACGGCGTCCATTCCTCCTAAAAAATACCTGAAATACTGATTCATCTGACCACAGTACACGTTTCCACTGTCTGATGGTCCATCCCAGATGCCTCCGAGCCCAGAGAAGTCAATGGCGCTTCTGGACACTGTTAACATAGGGCTTCCTTTTGGCACAGTACAGTTTTAACTGGCATTTGTGGATGTAACTACGTATTGTGGTACTTGACAAAGGTTTGCCAAAGTAGTCCTGAACCCATGTGGTGATATCGCTTATAGATGAATGACTATTCTTGATGCAGTGCCGCCTGAGGGATCGGAGATCACGGTTGTTCAGCTTAGGCTTGCGCCCTTGTCCTTTACGCACTGAAATTCCTCCAGATTCCTTGAATCTTTTAATTATGTTATGCACTGTTGAAGGTGAAATATCCAAATCTCTTCCTATCTTTCTTTGAGGATCATTGTTTTTAAACATTTCAATAATTTTCTCACGTATTTTTTGGCAAACTGGCGATCCTCGGCCCATCTTTGCTCCTAAAGGACTAGACCTTTCTTGGATGCTGCTTTTGTACCAAATCATAATAACAATCACCTGTTGACATCACCTGTTTCAAATCACATCATTATTTAACCAATTTACCTCATTACTAGCCCTAAATTGCTCCTGTCCCAACTTTTTTTGGATTGTGTTGCAGGTCTGAATGACAAGAAAGGATGTATTTACAAATGACATTAAGTTGACCAGACAAAACATAAAATATTGTCTGCAATGAAATACAAGTCAAAGTAAATTTAGAAATCACTTCTTTCTTTTTTTATTTGCGTTTTCCATACTGTCCCAACCTTTTCTGATTTGGGGTTGTAGTTTCATTTGACCATAGAAGCCAGTCACATTTGAAGTTCCAGTTGTGTCTGATAACTGAATATGCTGGAGTTTGTTTTTGGATGAGCTAGGAGAATTTTTCTTGAAACCCTCCCAAACAACATGTGTTGATGTAGGTGCTGTTTGACACTTTTTTTTTTTCTTTTTTTTTTAAGGTTTTCTGACCCCAAGACTACAATTCTCCAGCTGTGGTCCTTGGAGAGTCTTTAGCCACTCAAACTCTCCTTCTTACCGTGCATTAGGACGATATAGACACACGTCCTCTTCCAGGCAGTTTTGTAACATTTTATGTTGATTGGAAATACTTAATTATTTCCCTGATGGTGGAAATGGGAATTTTCACTGCTCTAGTTTTCTTAAAGCTACTTCACTAATTTGTGAAGCTCAATTATCTTTTGTTGCACATCAGAAATATATTCTTTGGTTTTTCTCATTGTGATGGATGATTAAGGGAATTTGGGCTTTGTTTACCCTCCTATTTATATTTCTGTGAAACAGAAAGCCATAGCTGGATAATTTCATGTTCATAATCACCCTGGAGTGCTCAAAATTGTGAATATGAATGGGAATATACTTCAGAGATATTTTACTCATAAGAATTTCTAGGGGTGCCAATAATTGTGTCCAACGTGTATTTGAGAAAAACATTTATTTCATAATGATATTTCCCCCATTTTAAATTCTTATTATCCAATGAAAGGTAAGATTTCTGTAAAAAAATTTAAATAAAAGGACCAAAAGGATTAACAATGCAGATTATTTTTCACAGCCTTCTTTGATCGTATTTACCAAGGGTGCCGATATTTTTGGCCATGACTGTGTATATATATACATGACACATGTCAGTGAAGCAATGGGCAAACCCATATCTCACCTGCTGATAAAAACGTCACGCTGACCACAGGCCATGTCTGCATCACACGAGTCACTTTGCTTACGGATGAGTGGATGGCAGACTCCAGACAGTGCATCACATGGGATTGACACATCAATGTTGCTCTTACTCAGGCGCTTGCTGCCTCGGAGAGTAGGGCTCAGAGAGCTCACCACACCTGGCTTTTCCTGGGGAATAAAAACACTGTATCCAAAATCAGTTGTACAGCCAGAAGTGTATGTTCCTCATTATCAAATTTTCATAGTTGTGCGTGTCATAGCTTGCTTCCTTATTATTATTATTTTTTCCCCTTTAGATTAAAGTTCCCACCATTGAATCTGTTTTCATATTCACTAACGGCCTCTAGAAACAATATACTGCCAAACACAAAGTTTTGTTAAATTGTAAATGAAATACAGTACATTGCAACAGCAGTATAAATCCCATAAAATTTCTCCAAATCGAAACCCCTAGACCATAGGTCACTAACAGGCGGACCTCGTTCTGGGTCCAGACCCAGAAGCTGTCCCATATGGACCTGGCGCAGCTTTTGTAGTTGTAGTGGACTCCGGTCCGAATCTGTGAAGGCTTTTGACATAATGAAATAAATACCAAATGCTAGTTTCTAGTAAATCAAATATATATTTTGCAGATCAAGGTCAGCTCTAGAGCCGTTTGGGTGCAGTCGTGTGAGCAGTGATGAGAGCAGAGAGCGCTCGCTGTGCACAGACAGATGAAACTTTCAGTGGGTGAAAAACAATGGCATTTTCAAAAATTAGGAAAGTTAACAGGTCCTTAAAAATCTTAAACGTTACAAGAAAGGGTAACACTTTAGAATACTGTTCCATCATTAATGAATAACTACACAAGAACACGAGTAACGCAATAGTAGCACTCTAGTAACTACTAGTAACTAACAAGAAACTCTGATTAATGAATTAGTAAGGGATAGTGCTTAGTCTAATGTGGTAGTTCACTATTAGCTAATCAATAACTATTATTTTTTCATACCTCCCTAAGAGCTACTGTATACAGGTTCATAATTAATATGAATAATACATAATGAATAATTAATTCTAAAGTAAAGTTCATGGTAACCCACTAGTAATGACTCAAGTATTACCAACTTCTTCAGAAGGAATTACTAATTATTTGGATCAGTATTCTAAAGTGAAGATCGTGACAACTCCCTAGTAATTACTAAGTCATTGTAAACTTTTGAGGTTTTTGTAAGGTTTTGGTTAGTAATTCATTTTGCTAGATTTGGTAACACTTAAATCATTACTAGTGGGTTACCGTGATCTTCACTTTAGAATACTGATTCAAATAATTAGTAGTTCATTTAGAAGGATGTAGTAACACATGAGTCATTACTATCCAAAACCTTACATATATTCAAAAGCTTACAATGACTTCGGTCAATATTAAGGAGTTATGATGCTTTTCACTTTAGAATACTGATCCAAGTAATTAGTAGTTCCTTCTGAATAATTTGATAATTCTTGAGACATTACTAGACATTATCATTATCTTCATTTTAGAATTAATTATACATTATGCATAATTCACATTAATTATGAACCTGTATACAGTAGTTCTTAGTAGTTCTCCAGAATATGTATAAATTTTTTTAGTTATTGATTAGCTAATAGTGAACTATCAGTTTCAACTGAGCACTATTACTTACTAAATAAATAATCAGTTTCTTGTTAGGTAATAGTAGTTACTACAATGTTAATAGTGCATTAATCACTTGTTCCTGTATAGTTATTCATTAACAAAAGATCAGTATTCTAAAGTGTTACCCAAGAAAGTCTTAATTATGATTTCAGGTCTTAAATGTGGGGACTGAAAGACAAGAATTGCGATTAAACTTAAAAAGGCTATTCATTGAATAAATATGAGCGCTGCATGTTTCAAAGTCATCTGCTTTGCTGCTTTGTGGAGTCTGTCTCTTGGTGTAACGGGGCTGACGAGACGTGAGACGTGCAGATCCAAGTGCAAGCTTTTATTTACAGACATGGTCATAAATACAGGCAGGGTCGAGCAATGGCAAACATGTATGGCAGGGACAAGACAAAGAGTAATCCTAAACGGGCCTGGGTCGGTCAACAGCGAACAGTATCCAAAGGGGCTTGACAAGAGAGGTTATCTGAAAACGAAGCAATAGTCCAGGCAGGGGAAAACACAATCCAAAACAGGCAGGGCAAGACTAGGAAAACTATCAGGGGCTCTGTAGAGTAGCTACGGCTAGGGGAGCGTTAAATGCATACAATACTCGGCAGTGAGGGAAACAAAGTCCAGGTTTTAAATAAGGCATATAATCAGTGTGTGCGTAGGATCAAGTGTGCTTGAATTGAGTGTTTAATCTTATCATTATATATTACTGACACTCTGTCCTCCAATTTGATACTGTTAAGTGCTATATAAATAAAGGTGACTTGACTTGTGATTAGTGCCATCAGCTGTGTGTGCAATCAGTGCAATGAATGATGGGAAATGGAGTCCAGTGTTATGTATGGTGTGAGAGTCAATGTGGTGAGCGAGTGACCTCTGGTGGTGAATGAACGGAAGTGCAGGGACAGGATTTGTGACATTTGGGGTTTGTGTACTGCCATTCCAAATGCGCCACCTGCTGGAAGAGAATGATTTTCCATTTTCAATCAGCCCGTGTCTGCTGTTGTCAAAGGCCAATGTGAAAATCAACCCATGTTTTTAAGCAGCAAACATGCAGAGTTGTAAATGTGAACTGGTGGATCAACAAGAAGATAATGTGTTATAAAATGTAAACAATTAAGGCAGTAAAATATATTTATATGTTACTTAATTAATATAATACTTGAATGTTTTTTGTGAAAACCTGCATCTGAACTGTAAATCATGCTTTTTATAGTCATTTAATTTTTTATTTATTTTTATTTTTTTGTGCAGGTCTTAAAAAATCTTGAATTTAAGCTTAAATATCCTGCAGATACCCTGGCCTGGCTAAAACCATCAATTGTTTTTTATATATAATTGTTCAGACCTCGGCTGGTGGGGAGGGTTCATTACTGGACCTCGAGCCGTTTTAGTTGAAAACCCCTGCCCTAGACCTTTTAAGATGAACCTACCATGAGCTCTGTGGTCCTTAAGTGAGGATATATGCTTCTATAGATGCCACAAATTATGTGTGATTTCAATGTTTTCTTAAAAAAGTGTTTAACTACATTACCCATAATCAGATAGCCCATACCCATATATATACATATTTTCTTTTGACTGAAATTTCAGAGACTTTCAAGATATACATTTTGTTCCATTGTTTCTGTCTTCATATTTCCTCTGTTTATTTCCTGTTCTCTTGGTTTCCTTGGTTCTGGTATATGCTGTGTATTTGTAATAAATTGCATCTGGGAGTTACTCTTTTGGTTTATTTTGTTGTTTAATTTAAAAAAAAAAACCTACAATTAGATCATCAATTCCACTTCTTTCACCCCAGCACACCCCATTTTTTGTCTTTTTTTTTTTTTTGCTCCCAATTGTTTTCTCCTAATTCATTTCTTCCATCTGTCTCCAAGGCTGCTGTAAAAGTAACCAGGTAATGTGTTGGGGTTGTGGGATATTAACTCTTCAACAATGCACCACAAGCAACATAGACACGTGTAACAAAGTGACTCATTGACCCCTAAACTGGGTTGCCTGTCTCTGTTCCACTGTTGCTGAGGCATCTGCTCATCAGCTGATGTGCCATGTGGTGTTCCTTTATCACACACTGGCACCTTCACAGGTGACTGTGCTTTTATTAAACCATCAGCACCAAGAAGCACAGATAGACATGGTCAAACACTGGGTAAAAATTAAACTCTGAACAGAAGGAAAGTAATATGGGTTGAAATAACATGAAGTAAGATAAATTTTCAGAAACAAATCCTTAAAGACAGGGAGACTAGAATGGGAAAAAAAATTCCCTATGACATTTAGACATGAAAACAGATAAAAAGCTTTGAAGGACAGAGATGTGATGGATTCACTCAAGCAGACATGGATTTATGTCAAGATAAGGACAGAATGACAGTCAGCTCTAAACAGAATTGAAAGGCAGGAGTTCAGGGTTGTTTTGTGTGTGTGTATGTTCATCTGCACCTTTAGACTCTCTGTACTGTTGTTCGTGCTGCCACCCTCAGGGCTTCTGTGTTGCTTGTCACCACTGAAACACAAGGCGTCAAAACAAAGAACCCCACCAACACAATCTGCCACCAGGCACACCTGAAACAAGCACACAGCACAATATAAGCAGCAGAGAGACAACCTATATTCCCATTTAATCATTATACTTCTAAAACATATAAACAATGTTTATGATGTTTTCTACATTTCCTATTTTAAGAAAAACTGAAATATATTTTAAAGGAATAATCCACACAAAAATTTAAATTTGCAGAAAATTTTCTTATTATCAGGCTATTAAAGATGTACCAAATTCCCTAGTAGTTAAGGTCTGTGCTGACGCACAAACGCAAGATTTGGCCGCCATTTTGCCTACGAGGTTGAGTGGAGATACTTTAGCTTACTGGCTCTCCCTGTCTCCTGACATGCAATAGAAATATGACCTGTATTGCTGTATTAAATTATGTTTTTGGGAGGAAACAATTTTTGCTGCATTTTCAAACTTTTGGGAATGCCTGACCACATATGCCCAAAGAATTTGCTCAAAATTTACTCATCAAGCTAACAAAGAGTTTATTTCTTAGTCAGAACAGATTCACAAAAATTTAGCTTTGCATCATTTGCTCACCAATGAATCCATCGATAGGGCGTTTTAACTATAAGACATTGCTTCTGGCCAAAATATGAGTCCATATTCCATAATAGTGTAACCTTATGTTGAATTCATTATTTCATTTCACTTTTTGTCAATTTATGGTTTAGAAAGATATTTTGTATGCCTGCCCTTTACGGCAGAGCGTGCTTGGGAATAGCGGAAAAAATGCAAAAGAGACTGGAGCATTAGCAGCAGAAAATAAAGATTACGGACTGGCAACAGTTTCTAGAAATTTCTCTGCTAAAGCATTCAACTAAGACAGTGCATTTTTTATTGCACCCTGAAGCATTCTGGTGAGTGCGCAGTGACCAGTCGTCACGTTTAATTGAAGTGAATGACTTTACCACTCGCTTCATTACATGTTAAACAGCAACTACTTAGTGAAAATGTCTACCAATTCTTGCATGCTTCCCACATGTGCTTCATCCCCTAATGAGAGTGACGATGACAAATCTGCACCTACAGCGGAACGCAGAGAGCATGCAACTTCTGCAAAACACACTACAAGATTGCTGCACTTTAAAGTCAATCTTCCACATGTTTTCATGGAGATGGTAGGGTTAAAGACATTTTTTCTTTATGGAAAGCCCATTTAAAGCTTGCAGTTAAGGCCTGTGCTGATGCACAAACGCAAGATTTGGCCGCCATTTTGTCTGCGAGGTTGAGTGGAGATGCTTTAACGTACTGGCTCTCCCTGTCTGCAGCTGAGATCACAAGACTGGTTTTGGAAGCATTTCCAAATTATGGTGAGTCCGTAATTGTCATGGAAAGATTTAGATGGTTTGTAGCTGGTCTTGACCCTGTTCTCCAAGCAAAATGTCATGAACATGGCTACTAGCCTAGAGCAGTGGTTCCCATGGTGCAGTTAATGTTACTACAGTAAATCCATAGTAAACGATGGCGATTTGTAAATTGAATGAATGAATGAAGCATTTATATAGCGCTTTATTGAGTATTGCTATACACCCAAAGCGCTTTACAATCATATAGGGGTCTCTTCTCAACCACCACCAGTGTGCAGCATCCACTTGGATGATGCGACGGCAGCCACAGGACAACGGCGCCAGTGCGCTCACCACACACCAGCTACAGGTGGAGAGGAGAGAGAGAAATAGAGTCAATTCAGTGGATAGGGATTATTAGGAGGCCATGATAGACAGGGGCCAGGACACCGGGGTTTCACCCCTACTCTTTACGATGAGTTTCCTTGGATTTTTAGTGACCACAGAGAGTCAGGACGTCGGTTTAACGTCTCATCCGAAAGACGGTGCTTTTTTACAGTATAGTGTCCCCGTCACTATACTGGGGCATTAGGACCCACACAGACCACAGGGTGAGCACCCCCTGCTGGCCTCACTAACACTTCTTCCAACAGCTACCTAGTTTTCCCTGGAGGTCTCCCATCCAGGTACTGACCAGGCTCAGACCTGCTTAGCTTCGTGGGCAACCGTTCTTGGGCTGCAGGGTGATATGGCTGTGAAATTGAAAAGCTTTCTGACTGTATTGTTGCACACAGTGCTTTTCTGCTGCTTGTCAGCACTGTTTTATCTGGGTTTAAACTAGTTTATATCAGTTGACTGATATCAACTGATACTAGTTTATACCAGTCATTTGTGTTCTTCACTGAATTTAAGCGCTTCTCACTGGATCTCACAGCGCTGTTTAGTGGTTGCGTGATTGGCGAGTAAACACATCTGCTCTAGTCAGCGCGCTCTGCATTGCGCCGCTGTTTGAACTGAGTGGATATGGTCCGTGGTGCGGTTCAAATGAGTAGCGCTGTTTTGTTCAGCTTTTGGCACATAAACATTAAATTGAATATTTATCGAACTTGTTTTATCGAGGAAATTATATCCCTATAATTATAGTTATCGTTTAATCGCCCAGCCCTACCTCAAAGTATATCTGCTCCCACGCCCCCGCTGTGAATTCTACGCCGCCCAGGTTGGGAACCACTGGCCTAGAGGACCCTGAAAACAAGCCTACGGTAGCCCTTTACGGTCCCACTAAGGGCCCCCAGTGAGCTGCCAGCACAGGGCCTCTGAGAATTTGCTCGTTGGCAAAACATTGGCCCTTTAATGCTGGCCCTGCATGGGCAGCCCTCACTTAGCCCCCAGGAAGCCCTCACTATGCCCACACAGGGCCCGCACTATTAATCTACAACAATGAATCTATTTTACTATAAATACTTTTTAGCTACTATAGGGATAGTTCTCCCAAAAATGTTCTCAAATTCTGTCATTAATTACGTTCCAAACCCGTAAGACCTTCGTTCATCTTCGTGACACAAATTAAGATGTTTTGGATTTAAACCGAGAGCTTTCTGATCCTCCCATAGACAGTAAGGGTCTTTACACGTTCAAGGCCCAGAAAGGTACCAAAAACATCGTCAAAGTAGTCCATGTGACATCAGTGGTTCAATCAGAATGTTATGAAGCAATGAGAATACTTTTTAGTTGAAAAAAAACAAAACAAAAATAACAACTTTATTCAACATTTTTTCCCGGTGTGCGCTACACTTTGTTTACTGTTGTAGGAAGATGTTACTTCACTTGGGAATAGGTATGTTTTAGTTGTGATTAATTATTTTGGTAACACTTTATTTTGATGGTCCCTTTTGAACATTCGGTTGACACTAAGTAATGTTGCAACTACATGTCAACAAACTCTCATAAAAGTATTAGTAGACTGTCTGATTCATATCTACTAACTCCTTATTGTGTTGGTTTCCCAACATATATTCTACTGACTATAAGTAACTTTGCAAGAATGTGTCAACAATCAAACCCTAACCCTACCAGTCAACTAATACACTACTAACACTCTAATGAGAGTTAGTAGAAATGTAGGTGCAACATAACTTATAATCAATAGAATGTGTTAAAGGGACCATCAAAATCAATTGAAACCATTATTTTACCCGTTTTGTCAATTTATACCCTCTGAAAGATCAGCGTGCAACAACTGTAGGACAGTGCATTTTTGAGGATTACATTAAGCAGCACGGGATCCCTGAGATCTGTGCAGTCAACTGGGCATTGAGAAAACCTGTACCTCTCCCTACTACGCCCAGTGTGATGGTATGGTTGAAAGACTGAATCGAACTTTGAAAGACCAACTCTCCAAGTACATTTGTGAAAGTGGGGGTGAATGAGATAAATATCTCCCTCAAGTGGAACTGGCCAATAACTCCAGTGTTCATTCCAGTACTGGGTTTTCTCCTTGCTCTTTGCTCATGGCAGAGAACCAGTATCGTTCTGAACTGTAGTCCTGCTGTCACTTCCTGTCCGCCAGGCACCCCTGCAGACAATGCATGTGATGTGACCACACGTTTGTCCTATGCTTTCAAAGATGCTGCTGTGCAGTCCACTGCAGCTAAACTTAATCAGAAATGACAGTATGACAAAAAGGCATATTTCCACCCACATAAGCCAGGTGACTTTGTATTTTTGGATGACCCAGCTCAAAAGCAGAATAAAGTGGCTCCTAAATGGAAAGGGCCATACAAAATTCTGAGGAGAATGAACAAAGATAACAGCCCTGGTGTAACTTTTGAGATTACAGATCCAAGAAATCTACAGTCAAGAAGGTGGGTGGTTCATCACAATCGCCTAAAACCTTACAAGGATCTTTCGATGGATTTTCCTGGCAGTTCCCCTCCGGGTTCTGAGCCTCCTGTGGTTAGTAGTGCTAAGGCCCTGTAGGATATCAGAGTGAATCATACGATTTAAGATTCGATCAGAACATCGAAACATGAGCCAGGAATTCCACAAAAGGGATAACAAGACAACAGGATGTCATAAATCAGATCCCTAGTGCCAGCCTGTCTGAAACAAAGCTAACCAACCACCTCTTTCACAGAACAGCTTACGGTAACACTTTATTTCGATAGTCCACTTTAGACATTCTACTAACAGTAAGTAACTTTGCAACTACATGTCAACTAGCAGTCATTAGAGTATTAGTAGACTGTCTGCTTAATATCTTTTAACACTTTATTTTTATGGGTCCACAACATACAACATACTGACTATCAGAAACTTTGCAAATACATGTCAACTTATTCCACTAATCCTAAACCTACCCTACTGAGAGTTAGTAGACATGTAGTTGCAAATTAATGAGAATTAGTTGACATGTAGTTGACATGTAGTTACAAAGTTACTTATAGTTAGTAGAATGTCTAAAGTGGACTATCGAAATAAAGTGTAACCCAGCTTACAACATTAACACAAAGGGGCTGTTTACACCTAGTCACTTTATGTGTTTTGTCTAATCGGATAGCTATCCGATCGTGAAAAGTCCAGGTGTAAATGCTCTCTGAAACGCATTCAAGACAGATATAAATCCAATCGCTCAAACAACTTCAGGAAGTGGTCTGGGCCGCATTCCAGACAAAACTGTGACAAGTGTCAGACAAGTGTAAATGCATCTGATTGTTGAAACCACATATGGAAATTGTACTCCTCCCAAAATGTTAAAATAATAAACGTGTGAGAGCGTGTTAAAGGCTATATGACATTATAGTCAGATATGACTACGCTAATGCAACACGCATCGCCGTGGGCAAGCAGCTGAGCATCTCTTCAGCAAGCCGAGGCTTAAACTGCAGCGAATGAAACAAAGTAAGACGCAGACGCTCAACACACAATCATCTTCATTAAAAGTAGTAAGACAAACTTATCTTTCCAGTGCTGATGCTGCGCGCTCTCCTATTGCGGTCTTTGAACTTGAAATGAACTGATAATCAATAAAATGCAGCACTTATCTTTTGATCTCGCTGACATAAACTCTGTTAAATTTAAATATAGCACGGGAATTGAAGATTTGGATTTATATCTGTTTTGCGACCACACATTTATGTGGCCAAGTGTAAATGGAAACGTTTTAACAAATCAGATAGATATCCGATCAGCGAAAATGCATGAAATGACCAGGTGTAAACAGGCCCAAAAAGAATACTTATTGATAATACTTATTGATAATCAACTCAGGAAGGAGATTGTCAAATTTGGGGTAAGTAACCATGTTCATATTAATATTCATGTTTGGTATGTATACGTGTGAGAACTCTAGCTTGAAACGTTTCTTCCAATCAATACTGTGTCAAATGTATCATATTCTGGTTATAGAAATCATGTCCAAAATTATACTCTGCAAGAGCGGGAAAGTTCGGACCATATGACTGACCAGATATCTGTCACATGCCTGTGTGTTGAGTTTCTGTTTTGACCTAGTTTTTGCCTGTGTCTTGTTAAGTTCATCGTTACCACCTGTTGTTTCATTTATTATACCATTAGTTCCTGTGTTCTTAAGTCCTAAGTTCTCCTCAGTTCATTTGCCAGTTATCGTTTGTATTATGTGCTATATGCTACACCGTGCTCCTGGATTTTATCTGTTTCTTCTGTGGATGATTATTAAAAGATGATTATTTGGAAAACTCCCCTGTTGTGTGCTCTTATAGCATAGCACCTGTAACAATAACATGTTGATTTATTTATTGGGAGAAGAAACAGAGCAACACCCCGAGCTAAGACAGTATCTAATTGGTCAAGACACCATTTGGGATGTGTCCAAAAGCCAAGTTTAAAATCTCAGGACACCATCAAACAATGCTTTTAGCTTCTAGCTTTTTGCCTTGTCGGCTTTTTAGCCATGCTTTTTGTCGTCACTTTTTGTGTTCTTTGAGTGTTATTCCAGCATGCTTCGGCCCACACACCAGCTGCTACTTAATCATGATGAGAAGAAAACTCTCGTTACATCCTTTCTTTCTTTTACTTTAGTTTATTTTCTCTCCCGTTACGAGTTTCATGTTCTGAATTAAGTTTGCCAACACCGTGTCTCTGAGTCCAACCTCGAGCACCGGTCTAAAACTTCAACCAGCCCACAACTCCGCAACTTCAGCCAAGAGCCAATGCCCAAGACTTCACTACTAACGACCACTGAACTTTCAGCCAATCAGCAACCTTGGGAAACCCCCTTTCTGCAAAGACTACAACAAAAAGGAATCCCTTAACACAAAGGCAATGCAAGTAACCTCCAGATTCTACCTGAACTGGTGCATTTAATATAAATTTTAGCCTCATTGAGAAACTTAATGCAATGGTTAATTAAATGGTTGTTCAGGTCTACAGTATATGCAATTACACATAACGGCTATAAACTTGGGATTTCACAATTTCATTCTTTTAAACTCATCCTTTCCTCACTTTCTCTTTTTCTGCAACACGTGTGTTCATGTGTTAGATTAGTTTACATGTCTTAGATTTATCCAATAAAGTCTTATTTATAATAAAAAGAGTATCTTGTGTTTTGTGCTTACAAGTTAATGTCTTAAACTGCCGATCTTGTTACTGTGCTATTTAATAGTGTTTTCACTATATTTTGGATTTTAATATCCAGTGCAGAGTTGATGTTATATGGCTCGTTCAGTGAATCGCTAGCTGGCTCAGTGATCAGCAGTAATACAGTGATTCTGTCCAAATTCCCTATAAAATCATAAATGATTCCCTTTGAGCTAAACTGACCTGTTTCCCTCACAGCCCCTTCTTCAGTTCCCCTCACTGCATTGTCAGGTGCTTTACCCTTTGGACCTTCTACACCACTGTACGCACCTAACCAAACTAAAAAACAGACTACTACTAATGCAAGGGTTGAATGTTCAAATCCAACTGCTTTGTTGTCTGAACCTGACATTATGCCACATCTCAGTGGTCCCCCCTGGGCCCTCATAGGCCCCGGACAGGGCCATATTGCCTTCAGTGGATGCACCTCAACTAACCCGTAGTGGCCGCGTGGTTAAAAAACCTGAAAAGTTTAAAGATTTTGTTTGTTGATGAGTTATGTACATATTGGTTTTCTGTGCATGGTGTTTTACTGTACAGTATAATGCACATGAGTTTTCAAACAGTGTTGTCTTATAGGAGTTTGATGCAGTTGTGGCCTAATTGTTAAAGAGTTGGACTTGTAACCCGAAGGTTGCGGGTTCATGTCTCTGGTCCGGCAGGAATTGTCAGTGGGGGGAGTGAATAACCTGTGCTCCCTTCCACTCTCAATACCATGACTGAAGTGAGACCCTTGAGCAAGGCACCGAGCAACCAAATGCTCCCCGCAGCAATATGGCTGCCCACTGCTCCGGATATGTGTTCATGGTGTGTGTTCACTACTGTGTGTGCACTTGGATGGGTTAAATGCAAAGCACAAATTCCGAGTATGGGTCACAATACTTGCCACATGTCACTTCACTTCACTTCATTATATGAACAATGTGTTCTAAGATGTAATTTGGTATATAGCAACATTATGCACAAATTTTGATGCAATACTGCATTTATGCAATGTTCTGTCACATTAGTTGTTGTTGCTATGTGAATGAGTTGAAGTTATTCAGTATTATTTTGAGAAATGAGGATGTTTCTTTGTAATGCAGGGGAAGACTGTAACCTTATGTTGAATCCATTGTTTTATTTCACTTTTTGTCAATTCATGTTTTATAAGAAGAAGAAAAAAGAATAGGAAATATTGCTAAATCTATTCAGTAAGGTTTTCATGTATTTCCATATGTCTTATGTCTAAGCAAAGTTTTATATATGTTAGTTAGAAAGATATTTCATGCACCTTCCCCTTTAAGGCAGAGCACAAATGGGAAAAGAAAAAGATAAGCTCAAGCAAGTGGTGGAGCATGTTCAGCTGTTCATGCTGTTATGCGATGCTTCTTAATAAAAGAAGAAGTGTGAATTATTACCCTGGTAACCCATGTTGTATTTATGTTATCCATGTGGAAGAGACTGGAGCATTCGCAGCAGAAAATAAGGGTTACAATAGCACTTCCTCCAGTGAAAAGTCCATCCCCTGTTATCCTCTCACATCAAAATCCACCGACAGACATTTAAAACAGTTTTGGGTTGTTTTTGCTTGTAAACTGTACTTAATGGTGCATTTTTTATTTTTTTCCTGATTCAGACAACGTTTTCACTAAAGAATATTTAGAATAGAGGATATTTTACCAGAAGCGATGTTTGAAGTTAAAAACATCTTAATGATGCATTTATTACAAACAAACAGCTTTTCACTTCACAAGATGTTAATTGATGGACTGGTGTCATGTGGATTACTTTTGGATTATTGTGATGTTTTTATCAGCTGTTTGGACTCTCATTCTGACATCACCCATTCAGTGCAGAGGATCCATTGGTGAGAAAGTAATGTAATGCTAAATTTCTTCAAATCTCTTCAGATGAAAAAAAACAAACTCTATCTACATCTTGCATGGCCTGAAGGTGAGTAAATTTTCAACAAATTATCTTTTTTGGGTGAACTATTCCTTTCATTGCATGCTGAAGCTTAATTTTTAAGACCAGTTTAGCTGAATTCTTGACTTTATTCTTTATTCTTGACTCCTGCAACATGTCATCAGGCTGGTGATGTCATTCTGAAGGTAAAACTGATAAATATGTGTATCTTCATTTATAAACCTATAATTATTTTTATGTTAAGGCAGATAACATAAATAGCTAATATTAAAATTCTATACTATCTAGACTAAATAAATGTAAAACACTTTAATAGATTGTTTTAAATGCTACAAGTGAATTTAGGCTTGTAACATTATAATGTGCAGTGTGAAAATTAGATATTAATTTTAAGATCATTTAACAGTATTATTAAATTTGCAATGTTATCCACTGGTAACCAATATGTTTACCTGTCCTGTAAAGCCCACACCTTCTGCTGACAGAAGAAAGTTTTGGTAAACTTGATTGGCCTGAGCAACGACCGCTGCTACAGCATTCTGGTAATGAGGGGCGGCAATGGCCAGGATGGGAAGGGAAGCCAGTGGCAAGTGATCCACACTGCTGGACACGCAGGTTTCATCATAGCTGTATGGATTCAAACTACAAGAAGACAAAATGAGATAATCCACAGAATGATGTTTGAATAGCTAACCTCTTAGTCCTCTGCTTTTTTACAGTGTTTAAAGTTCCCATATTCTGCATTGTGTCACTAGAATGTACCCTAGCACCCTTTTTGATTTTTTTTTTTTTTTTTGTCCTATCTACGTATGTTCTATGCTCTTGCTGTTTTTGAGTTCCTGTTTCCTGTCATGTCAATTATGCTCACTTGCCCCATGTGATGATGCAATAATGGATGGTGTTATGTAATTATTGCTGGAGAGCATCTGACTAACGTGTTTGTCTAGCAGCTTTCTCAGACTCTATTATTCAATGCAATTTCATGGCTGTGCAGTTGAAGTTCAGTCTACCAAAAAGAAGCAGATCATAAAAGCAATATACTCACAAATCAGTTGGACAACACTGTTCATGCTGTATATGTTTGATTTACTAAAAAGAACCGACCCATTAGAGTAATTTGTTCAGGAATTGGTTTGACTACATTGGTCATGCTGATTCAATAAAAAGAACCAGCTCATGAACATTGTATACTGTATGAGTTTGATTCACTAAAAAGAACCAGCTCATATCTGTAAAATGCAATAACACTGTTAGCACTATAACACTTTATACTGTAACTTAGACCTGACTAAAGCCAATTTTGACAGAAGTTTTGGTAACACTTTACAATAACTGCACACTATGAATCATTAGTAAAGCATTAGTAAATAGTCAATTCATTATTTATAAAGCATTGTTACAACATTAATAGGCATTAGTAATCAGTTTATAAAAACAGTTATAAATGTTTTGTTCTTGAGCATATCTATAATGTTTAATAATTGTATTTTCATACTTTATTAATGATCAATTTATCATTTCTAAATTATTACGTTATTTAAAAACCAGTTATTTAGGAGTTGTCAGTGGTTCATAAGATCATTTAGAAAGTGTAAGTAAATGATTAATAAACTATTTAAATGTAAATTTATAAATCTTATTATTTAGACACATGATAATAGTTGCTCAGTGTGTTAATAAATGCTTTATTAACACATATTCCTGCTGTAATTCATTATTAAGTCGGGTAGTTATAAAACGTTTAGTATTTGCCAGCCATCTATTTTTGTGAGCTCATCTAAAGTGAGGACTATTCATACCTCGTAAAGCATTTACAAAGGAGATTTAAAGGCTCATTTATCTTCCAAACAGACAAGTTAAACAAACACAACACCGAGGGATACAGAACACAGAAATATTTGGTTTCACTTTATTTTGATGGTCCCTTTAACACATTCTATTGACTATAAGTAATGTTGCACCTACATTTCTACTGACTCTCATTAGAGTGTTAGTAGTGTATTAGTTGACTGGTAGGGTTAGGGTTAGATTAAGTTGACACGTTCTTGCAAAGTTACTTATAGTCAGTAGAATATCTGTTGAGAGACCAACACAATAAGGAGTTAGTAGATATGAAGCAGACAGTCTACTAATACTCTTATGAGAGTTTGTTGATATGTAGCTGCAACATTACTCAGTGTCAACAGAATGTTCAAAAGGGACCATCAAAATAAAGTGTTACCAAATATTTTTTCAAGATGCAAAAATGAAACTGTACAACTAAAAAGAAAAATTAAAGTGTACAGTTGGACAGTTTCATTTTTTTTTTTTTCATCTTGAAATAAATATTTCTGAGTTCTGTATCCCTCTGTGTTGTGTTTGTTTATTTTTTTCTGTTAGGAAGATAACTGAGTCTTTAAATCTCCTTTGTAATAGATATGCTTATAAATCAAGAACAAGGCATTTATAGCTGTATTTACAAACTGCTTACTAATGACTATTAATGTTGGGACAATGCTTTATAAAGGATGAACTGACTATTTACTAATGCTTACCTAATGACTCATAGCGTGCAGTTATTATAAAGTGTTACCGAAGTTTTGTTAAATGTTATTGAAAAAATCATTTGTTGGTCATCATTCCTCTGCAGATGCCACTTAGTTTGATATTTTGTTATCTAATGCAATATAATTCATACCTTTCAGAAGAGATTTAGGTGTTTACTGTATTTGGGGCCATAGACCTGATGTTGTTCTCTGTCGTTATACTGTACGTACATCTGTCTGTATTTGTCTGATATTAATGTCATGAATTATATGTTGATACTCATTACTCTTTGTTGTTTGATATGCAGATTGATTTAGATGTATTATTAGCTAAATGTGCTTTAAGACACAGTTCAGAGGTGGAGATCTGGTCGTCCCTTAGGAAATAGGAGTATCAGAAAGAACTGAATGTCTAATTAGCATACTAAAGCTCCTCTGTCTTTAATCAGGCCAGTTTCCTGTCACAGAATGTGGTGGTTTGATTAATAGCACAGCACATCTGCCATAGAGTTATTAAAACACTTTTAATGTTTTCTTAAGTCTATATCATCAGCAGGAACAGTTATTTCTGAGACAGTGTTGGAAGTTTCAGTCAGACACAGAATGATTGCTAAACTGGTGACTCCTTCAAAACAGATGAACAAAGTAATTAAATTAAGGTAAGAAAATAACCTGAAAAAAAGTTGGATGTCTTGAGCATGCTAATCAAGTCCTTTTTATGGCTTGAGCAATGAAGGCTTAGGCTCTTTATATTTGATAACCAAAATCATTATAATGCTTGGATGTTCCCCTCAGCTCAGAAATGGAAAACCAGCAAGAGGCTACAAAGAAAATGTCCAAATGTTATCATGTAAAATTCATTGTGCTTTGACAGGATATGTGGCCTTGTGTGCTCCTGCTCTAGTGTTCTGACAGAGGCACAGGATTGTGGCACATTTCGATCTCTCTGTATGATGTTTTATAAGAAGCGCTAGGCATAACCTTTTATGCCTCATTTAATGGAAGTAAATTGTGGTTCTCTGGGAACAACCGAATGCTTGAAATTTTCCATTATGGTTCCAAAGTGCTACAACGTTGTTTAAATGTTGAAAAAGCATTTTCATTCTCAAGTTTCTCTGAGATAAAATGTTCATGCTGGCAGCTTAGCATGACTTCAAAGAGCAGATCAGTAGGTTCATTTAACTGTCAGTTAGAGCTAAGAATATAATTTAAGAATTGAAATGGTGAGGTGAAAGCTTTTGATTCTGGAATCATGGCATCTCACACAGTCAGTAAAGGGTAATAGGCTTTTATTGGGACTGGCACCTTAAGGAATTTAACAATTACATTTCCATTAACAATTCTATGTAGTAGTTTTGCATACAAAAAAAAAAAAAAAAAATGGGGGGGGGGGGTTGAATGTTACTCTTTATCTTTTTACAAGCTATCATATCAACAACCATTTAGTAACTGTACTGATTTAAATTATTAGTCTCAAGTATGTTGAGAGTCATAGTAAGCATATTGTAACCTATGTGTGTTTGATTCAATAAAGAGAACCATTGTTTGCTTGGGAATTGGCTCAAGAGAGTCATAGTAAATGAGTTAGATTACACTGGTCAAGCTGTCAAGCCAATTTTTATTCACTTTGATTAACTTTTGATTAATAAAGAAATGACACATTAGAGACATTTGTTTGGGAATCGCTTGGACTCCAGTGGTCATGCTGTACGCTTTTGATTTACTAAAATAAACTTGCTCATCACTTATGGATTACACTGGTCATGCTGTGTGAGACTGATTAATTTTTTTTTTTTTAAACCCTAGCTCATTAGAGAATTGGATGAACTACACTGGTTGCAATGTATGAATTAAAACTGTATGTACTAAAAAGAATGGACTAATATTGACTAATAATATAATAAGCTCATTGTGGCGAGTGGGGCGGGGGCGGGGGCGGGGGCGGGGGCGGGGCTGTGTGCCATGGGAACGGAGTGAGGCTGGTGGAGTTAATGATAATGAGTGACACCTGCGCCACTCACCGGTCTCGAGTCCCACGGAGGAGCTCTGGAAGGATAAAAGGAGGAGCGATGACAGTGCAAGACGAGAGAGGACCAGGCCTGGACTTTTATTTGTGTTTTGTGTGCGGCAGTCGTCCGCGAGGGGCTACCGCTTGATTTTCAGTTTTGTGTTTATTTTATTATTAAAGTGTTTAAATGTTCTCCGGTTCCCGCCTCCTTCTTCCCGATCTACGAACTGTGTTACACTCATTTAAAAAGCACTGATATGAATGGAGTCTTCTCTGGAGTGTACTATAGATGTTTTTTAAACAATTTTCTGTACAAAGTACTGTACATTTCTTTAGCGGTAAAACTTTTAACTTAATTAAAATTACTAAGTGTACCTTTAAATTTTAAGGTGAAAGCTTGTAATTCTTAAGTCAGGACACTGAGAACCCATACAAGGCTAACCTTTAAATGAAGTTCCAAACGTATAGTTCGAGAGGAGCCTAAACATTCAGTCCTGTCAATCATCATTACGAGTGTATATAAGCAGCAGTCATTGTGCTGTCCCAGCAACAATTCTTCCATCATCCCTCCACCTCCCTGTCTCCTCCTCTATTTCTTTCATTCCTCCTTTACATTATACAATTATAGGTTGGTTCTAACTTAGAGCTCAAGCCGAGCCTCAGGTTCAAGCCTTTTTCAAGGACAGCAAGCCAAGTTTGTTTACCATTATCTAGCAGGACTGAATGGGCAGGCAAACTCGTGAACCAAAAAAAAGAGTTACCCTGCTAGCAAGAATGATTTAGCATTCATTTAATCATCAAAAAGGAATAGCATATTTGACCTTTGCATTGTTATTTCTACACCTTACTTTGAGATCAAAGAGAAGGCATCAGCACACACGGGCGGGCAGGGTACCAGTCTGACCAGCATGCTGTCTGCTGCTGCCTGGAAGTGCGCCCGCGCCACACGCTCCAACACGGACGCCAGAGTGGCAGTGTCACCTGCCTTTCCTGCAGGGTCGCCACCTCCGGAATCCAAGATGTGACCTCCATGAATCACCAAGATGAGCAATTGTGTCCTGCACTTCCTCTGCAGGAGGGAGAAAGAGATGGAATTAGTAAAAACTGAGAGAATAATTCAATGTGATTAGAAGTGGGATAATGAGGACTAACCTCCATGTCTTCCAATCCATCCACACTGCTCTGTGGTGCACATCGGGGGTGCTGCAGCCTGTACAGGCTCTCTAGTGGTCAATGAGAGACAGATAGAAATAGTGAGTAGTTGAACAGACTTCATGCTTCTCTGCAGTGAAGCAACAGTTTCTAACTCAAACCATCTGTCTTATTGATGACTGATGGGACAGTTGTATTCTCTAAGAAGAACTTTTGTTCTCTTTTCCTCAAACCAGTATGGAATTATTAAAAAAAAAATCTGGGGGGGGGGGGGATTCGCCATGGCCTCCCGAGTCCTCAGACCTGCCATGGCCTGCCGGGTCCACCCTGGAGGCCGTCCATCCCCGTACTCTGGCCCTTGAGGCCTCCAGAGCACCCACCCCCCCTTCCCCGTTGGATGTTGTATGGCGCGGGATGTGCCTTCCGGGAGGGAGGAGTAGTGTCAGACTTTGTCTCAGTGTCTTGTTTCCCCCTCCTCTCGTGCCCTTATTTGGAGTTCCTGTTCCTGTCCTTGTTTGTAGTGTTCATTAGTTAATTAGTCCCAAGCCGTGTGTTAGTAATTATCTAGTTTGCTCCAGAGTTTATATTCCCTGTGTTTCCCTGCCTCAGTGTTGAGTCTTAATTGTCAGTAATCGTCATTCGAGATGTTTAAATGCCAATCTGTTTGTCTACCCCAAGTTCCATGTTCAATAAAAGGGATTATTGAATAGCCTCCTCGTTTCCGGTTCCTATGTGGATTGTGACACTCTTCTTGATTCCAGTTCGGTTTCCTCCCACCATTTGATTTTCCTCTTAAAATGGTGAAAAGACTGTTTATACAATGTACAATGTTTCCATAACTCTCCAAAGCCTGTGAATGTGAGGCACACAATTGGTTGTTGGTTGCTAAGTATCTAAGCATAACATTGTATCACACTGTGAACTGTTTCACAAACCCAGGTAAAAAGGGGTGCAAATTCTGCTTATATAAATTAAAAGTGAAACGTGCCTTTTCTCGGGGTTAAAAGCAGGGTTTAGAATGATGATAAGCTGGTTTTAAGATCTGGTGTATAATGATCTTATCATTATACATTACTGACACTCAATCCTCCAATTTGATACTGTTAAGTGCTTTGACACAATCTGTATTGTTAAAAGCACTATATAAATAAAGGTGACTTGACTTGACTTAAGTGCAGTGTCAAAAGCCCTCTTATTTACATGTAAATCATACAGTAGTAGCATTGTATGTAAATAAAAAGTTGTTTTTCAGTTATTAGTGTATTTTCTAGCCTATTCAGAGCTTCATATTAATTCATATTAATACTGAGAATACTGAGAACTGAGCCCTGGTGCAGTCTATTAATGAAAATTAATTTACTTAAATCAGATTTGGAGAAACCAGAATTAACATGACGTCACAGTGCTTTTAAAGGATGGAGAGTGGTTTGGAAAAAAGTATAATAAAAAAAATTAAAAAAAAAATCAACAATGATGTAGTAAAACATTCGATTAATTTAGGATTATATTATAATTTAATGTATTCCTTTTAACTCGGGTTTGGAAATAATGACAACAGTATACAGGTGCATCTCAATAAATTAGAATGTCATGGAAAAGTTTATTTATTTCAGTAATTCAACTCAAATTGTGAAACTCGTGTATTAAATGAATTCAATGCACACAGACAGAAGTAGTTTAAGTCTTTGGTTCTTTTAATTGTGATGATTTTGGCTCACATTTAACAAAAACCCACCAATTCATTATCTCAACAAATTAGAATACTTCATAGACCAATAAAAAAAAAAAAAAAAACATTTTTAGTGAATTGTTGGCCTTCTGGAAAGTATGTTCATTTACTGTATATGTACTCAATACTTGGTAGGGGCTCCTTTTGCTTTAATTACTGCCTCAATTTGGCATGGCATGGAGGTGATCGGTTTGTGGCACTGCTGAGGTGGTATGGAAGCCCAGGTTTCTTTGACAGTGGCCTTCAGCTCATCTGCATTTTTTGGTCTCTTGTTTCTCATTTTCCTCTTGACAATACCCCATAGATTCTCTATGGGGTTCAGGTCTGGTGAGTTTGCTGGCCAGACAAGTACACCAACACCATAGTCATTTAACCAACTTTTGGTGCTTTTGGCAGTGTGTGCAGGTGCCAAATCCTGCTGGAAAATGAAATCAGCATCTTTAAAAAGCTGGTCAGCAGAAGGAAGCATGAAGTGCTCAAATTTCTTGGTAAACGGGTGCAGTGACTTTGGTTTTCAAAAAACACAATGGACCAACACCAGCAGATGACATTGCACCCCAAATCATCACAGACTGCGGAAACTTAACACTGGACTTCAAGCAACTTGGACTATGAGCTTCTCCACCCTTCCTCCAGACTCTAGGACCTTGGTTTCCAAATGAAATACAAAACTTGCTCTCATCTGAAAAGAGGACTTTGGACTACTGGGCAACAATCCAGTTCTTCTCTTTAGCCCAGGTAAGACGCCTCTGACGTTGTTTGTGGTTCAAGGAGTGGCTTAACAAGAGGAATACTACAACTGTAGCCAAATTCCTTGACACGTCTGTGTGTGTTGGCTTTTGATGCCTTGACCCCAGCCTCAGTCCATTCCTTGTGAAGTTCAACCAAATTCTTGAATCGATTTTGCTTGACAATCCTCATAAGGCTGCGGTTCTCTCGGTTGGTTGTGCATCTTTTTCTTCCACACTTTTTCCTTCCACTCAACTTTCTGTTAACATGCTTGGATACAGCACTCTGTGAACAGCCATCTTCTATGGCAATTAATGTTTGTGGCTTACCCACCTTGTGAAGGGTGTCAATGATTGTGTTCTGGACAACTGTCAGATCAGCAGTCTTCCCCATGATTGTGTAGCCTAGTGAACCAAACTAATTGATTGAGATGCACCTGTACATTTTTGCTTATCTATTTATGAAGTGTTGGGTATGTATGTAGGGTAATTATTTACTTTAATTATCTCAGGCATTTAGAGACATATCATTGATCCGTAGTCAAGGGTGGCATGAAATAAGAATGCTAACATACTGAAATAAGAGGATTAAATATATTTTACAAAACTGAATTATTATTATTTTTATTTTTAAAATTTTGCCTATATTTAGATAGTACAGCTGGTGAGAAGATATGAAGCAATGTGGGAGAGATAGAGGGACAGGATCAGGATAGGACCACAAGGTTGATATTTGAATTCATATCACCCAAAGAGAAATACTTTTAAATAATGTCAGTTAATAAGATGGACAGCGACGATAATGTGGAAACAATATTTCATTTTTATTTTATTTTAAAATGTACTTTTCATATCAAATATCAGTAATATATAATACAAATATTAATATAAAAAACAATGTTATATTACACATTTGTACAAAATGTTATGCAAAAATGCAATAAAAATAATGTCTCAAAAACATTACAATTTGCAGTGAGGTCTCTCTCAATGTGGATGGTTAGCATGGTCCCATTATTCCTTGCTAGTAAATGATATAACAACATTCTGATGGCAAAAGGCATCTTTCTCCATTGCCAGTCATTCAGAATTAACTCTGTATTTTGATTAATTAAATTTGTTTTGATTTTCACTGAAAATCAGCACTGCAAATGCATAAAGCTTAAATTTACTTCTTTCAATGCCTGAAGGAGAATTTTCATCATCCTCATGAAGGCAGTTTTCCCCTAGATTAACTTATCTGAAAAATGTCCCTTTTGAGGACAATATTTAATTTGAACCAGTGCAGAAAAAGGCTTTTCATAGTTTTTTTTATTTATTTATTTTTTACTTGAAAATCTGAATGTAATTCAAAACAACAATTCAACAATTAACATTATCAAATCTTGCTCTGATTTAAATTAGAGGTTACATTTACAGGGTGGGTAGTTGTTTGCTGCTTCTGCAAAGCTCCTTCTTTTGCTTGCAAACAAGCTGTGCCTGTGAAATCTTTCCCTAAGCTCCCATTCCTTCATTTCACTGACTAACACCATGAAAAAATCATGTCAGTTTACCAGGGCTTTTTATTTGGACTTTGTACACATATTTATGTAACATTACACTATTAAAAGGACTGTCAAAGTTCATAATGTTCACTCGGTGGACATATAGTTATGTTTGTCCATATATATTTGGATACAGGCACAATTTCTATTATTACAATTATTTCTACATCAATTAAGCAGGTAAAAGGTCTGGAGACGATTCTAAGTGTGCAGTTTGCGTTTGGAATCTGTTGTTGTGAACCCACAATATGCGGTCAAAGGAGCTATTAGAATTCTATTAGAATTGGAAAAGACCAAAACTTCCATAACTATTTATTAAAACTGGACAACAATTATATAAAATATTATGCTTCTTTATCTTATCTCACACTATTTTTTTTTTTTTTTTTTCAGTTTTTTTTTTTTTTATTATTATTTTTTTTTATACAAAGGACTCACTCATAAACTTGTCGCCACATATACACCAGTAAGTGTCACGAATCCTGCCCATGCACTTCTGTTCACTCACCACCAGAGGTCACCTGCTCACCACATGGACTCTTGCACCACACTACTGTTGCATTTTCACCAGATTACAATTCCCATCATCCATTGCACTGATTGCACACAGCTGTACCAATCACACAATCACACATACTACATAAACCATGGACTTCCTCTTCCTCACTGCCGAGTATTAAATGCACTTATTGCTAACCTAGCTTTAGCTACCTTATGGCGCTTTTCCACTGCATGGTACGACTTGGCTTGGCACGGTTCAGAACGGCACGGCAAGGCTCAGTTCGCGTTTCCACTGCAGTTTAGTACCACTTTAAAGTGGGCGGGATTATTCACGTGTCGTTATAGTTGCGCCGCCTCTACTGCCGTGACTCCTGAAAAACATTTTAATTCCGCGTTGCTCCATCAAGCTCTCGCTGGATCCGCTCATCGGCTATCAATGAGAGGACAGTCTGTACTTCCCCAACAGACCACGAAACAGCCATTTTTTGGTTGTTAAAAGAAAGGTGCGCTCATTCAAAAAAGTTGTGTTCAATCCTTCGCTGGCTGTGCTGATTTAAATCTAGCGGATCTGTTGTGTCTTGTGCCGTAAGTTCAATGACGCAGGCAGTGACTATTTTCTCCGGCCAATCAGTGATCAGCAGAGTTTACACATCACGTTTTTGTAACGGTACGGTTCGCTTGGAACCTCGGCCAAGGTGGTACTAAAAAAAGTACCAGGTACTGTTCCCAGTGAAAAAACCCTCCAAAAGTGAGCCGTACTGTTTTCGGATACCCCTCTCGTCAAGCCCCTTTGGATATTGTTTGCTGTCGACTAACTCATGCCCGTTTTGGATGACTCTTTGCCTTGCCTGTGATATACCTGTTTGCCATTGTTTGACCCTTACTTGTTTCCTGACCACGCCTTGGTAAATAAAACTCACACATGGATCCGCATGTCTCTTGTCCCGTTGGCTCCGTAGCAGTAAGTTTGTAACCTGCAGAAATTCTCAATGCAAACTCTACACCAATACAAACTACCTATTGCTGTATGGGTCAATATCACCATATAGTGCCTTTCAACCCTCACAATACTCAAACATTTTGGTTTTAATTTCCCATTCGCTTTGGCATATCAAGTCAAGTTAAGTCACCTTTATTTATATAGTGCTTTTAACAATACAGATTGTGTCAAAGCAGCTTTACAGTATCAAATAGGAAAATAGTGTGTCGGTAATGCAATATGGCAATTGTAAACACTCAGTTTTCAGTTAAATGCAGTTCCTCATTGAATTCAGTGATGTCGTCATCATCCAGCTCAGTTCTAATAGTATTTGTGCAATCATGTCGACGATATCGCTGGAAATTATAGGTGTCCCCAACTAAGCAAGCCAGAGGCGACAGTGGCAAGGAACCAAATCTCCATCGGTGACAGAATGGAGGAAAAAAACCTTGGGAGAAACCAGGGTCCCTGGTCTCTGGCCAGATGAACAAGCAGTTTGTGCTTAGGACTCATTTGGTTCCCAAGGTCTTGTCCCGATGGCCGTCTAGGAGACAAGGCCTTCACTGGGGCTCTGTCTCTGGGGCTCATCTACAGGTGCTGGTCATATAATTAGAATATCATCAAAAAGTTGATTTATTTCACTAATTCCATTCAAAAAGTGATACTTGTATATTATATTCATTCATTACACACAGACTGATATATTTCAAATGTTTATTTCTTTTAATTTTGATGATTAGAGCTTACAGCTCATGAAAGTCAAAAATCAGTATCTCAAAATATTAGAATATTTATATTTGAGTTTGAATAAATGACCATCCCTACAGTATAAATTCTGGGTATCTCTTGTTCTTTGAAACCACAATAATGGAGAAGACTGCTGACTTGGCAATGATCCAGAAGACGGATATTGACACCCTCCACAAAGAGGGTAAGTCACAGAGGGTCATTACTGAAAGGTGTGGCTGTTTACAGAGTGCTGTATCAAAGCATATTAAATGCAAAGTTGACTGGAAGGAAAAATTTGTGTAGGAAAAGGTGCAAAAGCAACAGTGATGACTGCAAGCTTGAGAATACAGTCAAGCAAAGCTGATTCAAACACTTGTGAGAGCTTCACAAGGAGAGAACTGAAGCTGGAGTCAGTGCATCAAGAGTCACCACGCTCAGACGTCTTCAGAAAAAGGGCTACCAAGCCACTTCTGAACCAGAGACAAAGTCAGAGGCGTCTTACCTGGGCTGTGGAGAAAAAGAACTGGACTGTTGCTCAGTGGTCCAAAGTCCTCTTTTCAGATGAAAGTAAATTTTACATTTCATTTGGAAATCAAGTTCCCAGAGTCTGGAGGAAGAGTGGAGAGGCACAGAATCCATGTTGCTTGAAGTCCAGTGTGAAGTTTCCAGAGTCTGTGATGATTTGGGCTGCCATGTCATCTGCTGGTGTTGGTCCACTGTGTTTTCTGAAGTCCACAGTCAACGCAGCCATCTACCAGGAGATTTTAGAGCCCTTCATGCTTCCTTCTGCTGACAAGCTTTATGGAGATGCTGATTTCATTTTCCAGCAGGACTTGGCACCTGCCCAGACTGCCAAAGGTACCAAAAGCTGGTTCAATGACCATGGTATTACTGTGCTTGATTGGCCAGCAAACTCGCCTGACCTGAACCCCATAGAAAATCTATGGGGTATTGTGAAGAGGAAGATGAGAGACACCAGACCCAACAACGCAGATGAGCTGAAGGCCACTGTCAAAGAAACCTGGGCTTCCATACCACCTCAGCAGTGCCACAAACTGATTGACTCCATGCCACGCCGAATTGCTGCAGTAATTCAGGCAAAAGGAGTCCCAACTAAGTATTAAGTGCTGTACATGCTCATACTTTTCATGTTCATACTTTTCAGTTGGCCAAGATTTCTAAAAATCCTTTCTTTGTATTGGTCTTAAGTAATATTCTAATTTTCTGAGATACTGAATTTGGGATTTTCCTTAGTTGTCAGTTATAATCATCAAAATTAAAAGAAATAAACATTTGAAATATATCAGTATGTGTGTAATGAATGAATATAATATACAAGTTTCACTTTTTGAATGGAATTAGTGAAATAAATCAACTTTTTGATGATATTCTAATTATATGACCAGCACCTGTAGTTGTCCTGATCTCCGTTGACATTCAGGGCTGTAGAGGTCATCTCTAGGTGCTGATCCACCGTCTGGGTTGGATACGGACAGGATCCGAGTAGCTGCAGTGACCATCTGATCTGGATACAGACTGGATCTGGTGGCTACGGTGACCTCAGAATAAGAAAGCCGCAGACTAATATTAGTGTAGATGCCGTTCTTCTTACAATGTAACAAGTACATTGTGTGTTATGGGAAGTGTTCCCGGTTCCACCCTGACATGGACATATATATTACGTTTTAACAGTAAAAATGGAGCGCAGCTGGAGGAAAACTAAATCAGAGGTATTTCGTTTAGCTTGGCGGGAAAGTACCCTATTCTACAGAAAAGCATTAAAAACTGCTAGATCTGATTACTTTTTGTCTCTTCTAGAAGGAAACAAACATAACCCTCGGTATTTATTCAATACAGTGACTAAATTAACGAAAAAAAAAGCATCAACAGGTGTTGGCATTTCCCAAGAGTATAGCAGTAATGACTTTATGAACTATTTTACCTCCAAGATCGATACTATCAGAGATAAAATTGTATCCTTGCAGCTGTCAGCTACAGTATCGCATCAGATAGCGCACTATAGATCCCCTGAGGAACAATTCCATTCATTCTCTACTGTAGGAGAGGAAGAATTGTATAAACTTGTTAAATCATCTAAACCAACAACACGTATGTTAGACCCGATTCCATCTAAACTACTAAAAGAGCTGCTTCCAGAAGTCATAGATCCTCTTTTGGCTATTATTAATTCATCATTGTCATTAGGATATGTTCCCAAAACCTTCAAATTGGCTGTTATTAAGCCTCTCATTAAAAAACCACAACTTGACCCCAAAGACCTAGTTAATTACAGACCGATCTCAAATCTCCCTTTTCTGTCAAAGATACTAGAAAAGGTAGTATCCTCACAATTATATTCCTTCCTAGAGAAAAATGATATCAGTGAGGATTTCCAGTCAGGATTTAGATCGTATCATAGTACTGAGACTGCTCTCATTAGAGTTACAAATGACCTGCTTCTACCATCTGACCGTGGTTGTATCTCTTTATTAGTTCTACTGGATCTTAGCGCTGCGGTCGACATTTTCGACCACAACATACTTTTGAATAGACTACAAAACTTTGTTGGCATTAGTGGAAGCGCCTTAGCAAGGTTCAAATCTTACTTATCTGACCGCCATCAGTTCGTAGCAGTGAATGAAGAGGTATCATATCGATCACAAGTGCAGTATGGAGTACCTCAAGGCTCAGTACTAGGGCCGCTACTTTTCACGCTTTACATGTTACCCTTGGGAGATATTATCAGGAGACATGGTGTTAGCTTTCACTGTTACGCTGATGATACTCAGCTCTATATTTCTTCGCGGCCCAGGGAAACACACCAAATTGAGAAACTAACGGAATGCATAGTCAATATAAAAAACTGGATGACGAGTAATTTTTTACTGCTAAATTCTGAAAAAACAGAGGTGTTAATTATCGGACCTAAAAACCCCACATGTAACAACCTAGAAAATTATCTAACACTTGATGGCTGCTCTGTCAATTCTTATTCATCAGTCAGGAACCTAGGTGTGCTGTTCGATAGCAATCTTTCATTTGAAAGCCATGTTTCTAGCATCTGTAAAACTGCGTTTTTTCATCTCAAAAACATATCTAAATTGCGACCTATGCTCTCAACGTCAAATGCAGAAATGTTAGTTTATGCGTTTATGACCTCAAGGTTAGACTATTGTAATGCTTTATTGGGTGGTTGTTCTGCACGCTTGATCAACAAACTACAGTTGGTCCAAAATGTAGCAGCTAAAGTCCTTACTAGAACCAGGAAATATGACCATATTAGCCCGGTTCTGTCAACACTGCACTGGTTCCCTATCAAACATCGGATAGATTTTAAAATCTTGTTAATTACTTATAAAGCCCTGAATGGTTTAGCTCCTCAGTACTTGAGCGAGCTCTTATCGCATTATAGTCCTCCACGTCCGCTGCGTTCTCAGAACTCTGGCCGTTTGATAATACCTAGAATATCAAAATCGACTGCGGGCGGCAGATCCTTTTCCTATTTAGCACCCAAACTCTGGAACAATCTACCTAACACTGTTCGGGAGGCAGACACACTCTGTCAGTTTAAATCTAGATTAAAGACCCATCTCTTTATCCTGGCGTACACATAACACACTAATACGCTTCTATTATTCAAATCCGTTAAAGGATTGTTAGGCTGCATTAATTAGATCAAGCGGAACCGGGAACACTTCCCATAACACACGATGTACTCGTTACATCGTAAATAGAATGGCATCTACGCTAATATTTGTCTGTTTCTTTCCTATGATCAGATGGTGGATCAGCACCAAGAGATTATGTCTGCAGCCCTGATCGTCAGCGGAGACCAGGACACCCAGATGACCCCCAGAGACCTCGATTAAAATACAATAAAACTAAAAAAATATAACTAAAAATATAATAAAATACCTAACTACATAATACTACTATTGTTAGAACTTGAAACTTTGAACTGTGGTTTTCGTCTGGTCAGAGGAGAACTGGCCCCCCGACTGAGCCTGGTTTCTCCCAAGGTTTTTTTCTCCATTCTGTCACAGAGGGAGTTTTGGTTCCTTGCCGCTGTCGCCTCTGGCTTGCTCAGTTGGGGACACCAAATTTCTAGCGATTATCGCCGATTTGATTGCACAGATTCTATTTAAACTAAACTGAGCAAGACAATGACATCTCTGAATTCAATAATGAAATGCCTTTAACTGAAAATTGAGTGTTTAATCTTCTCATTATACATTACTGACACTCTGTCCTCCAATTTGATACTGTTAAGTGCTTTGACACAATCTGTATTGTTAAAAGCCCTATATAAATAAAGGTGACTTGACTTGACTTGACTCTGGCCTGTAAGGCAAATGTGGAAGGCGAGGACCTTACAAATTTCCGAAATGGACACCCCACTGGACCATGCCCAGGAGGAAGCAAATGCCTCTGGTAGAATGGGCTCTTACTCCAATGGGGCACTGCAAGCCCAAGGAGGAGTATGCTAGGGCGATAGCATCCACTAACCATCTGGAAATTCTTTGCTTCATAACAGGGCGGCCTTTAGCACGGTTACCGAAGCTAACAAAAAGCTGCTCTGATCTCCTGAATAAGGCAGAAAACTCAATGTATACTCTAATGGCCCTGACGGGGCAGACCAGGTACAATTCCTGGTCATCCATTGAAGGGGAAATGCGGAAAGCGCTATGACCTGGGCTCTGAACGGAGTGGAGAGCACCTTAGGTACATAACCCAGCCTTGGTTTCAGGATGACCTTGGAGTCGTTAGGCCCGAATTCCAGGCAAGCAGGGTTGATGGAAAGGGCCTGTAGGTCTCCTACTCACTTAACCGATGCCAGTGCTAGCAGCAGGGCGGTTTTAAACGAGAGTGATCTGAGGCTTGCACAGAATGCAAGGTCCTTTCAAGGCCCTTAGTGTGGTTGGTAAGTCCCAAGGTGGAACTGTACGAGGACGCGGGGGGTTAAGTCTCCTGGCTCCTCGTATAAACTGGACACCCGCACTATTTCTGCCCACCAATCGGCCAGCAATAGGGGCATGAAAAGCCACTATGGCTGAAGCGAAAACCTTGATGGTGGATGGAGAACGCTGCTTATCCAGCATCTCCTGCAGAAATGAGAGAACCACTGATACCTCAGAGGTGACCGGATCTAAGTCGTGGTCTTGACACCAAGCCGAGAAAATGGACCATTTCAGAGCATAGGGCTCTAGCTTCTGCCATAGTGTTTAAGACACGCTCTGGGAGGACCAAAGCCTCCCGTTGAGCGGCCACACATGCAGGGCCCATACCTCGGGCCGTGGATGCCACAGTGTGCCGTTCGCTTGAGAGAGGAGGTCCCGTCTCAAGGGAATGGGCCACGGGGCTGCTTCGAGCAGCTGAAATAATTCCGACACCCACGGTTGGTTCCTCCAGAGGGGGGCTATTAGAAGAAGCCTGTGCCGTTGCTCCCTGACTCGTCTGAGTACCTGTGGTAGCAGAGCGATTGGAGGGAACGCATAGAGCAGAAGGCTGGGCCACTTGTGGGCCAGGGCATCCCTGCTCCTCGTGAAATAGATTGGGCAATGAGAGTTGTCTTTGGAGGCGAAGAGGACTTCCCAGATTTTCTGAACCACGAGCGGGTGGAGAGTCCATTCCTCTGATGAAACGTTGTTCCTTGACAACATGTCCGCTCCTTGGTTCAATTTTCCCGGCACTTGTGTCGCCTTCACTAAGGGCAGACTGGTTTGAGCCCAAATAAGAAGGTCTTTCTCCAGCGTGCAGAGGCACTTTGAGACGAAGCTACCCTGGTGATTTAGCACATGGTGCCCCCTTATGTCCGGCAGGAAGAAGTGACAGGCACTGCACACTGCTAGTATCTCTAGGCAGTTGAGGTGCAGACCTGATTCCTCCTCGAACCAAAGGCCGAAGGCCGGTTTGCCCTCACACAGAGCTCCCCAACCCATGTTGGAAGCGTCTGTCGTGACAACCTTCCTTCTGTGCACCATGTCTAGGATCACACCTCGCTTCAACCAGAGGGGGTCCCCTCTGGAAAGCCTTGCGTGGGTGGACGGTCCCTTCCTTTAAGGAGGCCACACAGTGCTGAATTGTCATGGCTCGTTCTGCTAAGAAAGTTGCTGTCATCTGCACGGAGTCGATAACTATCCCCAGGAACAACACTCGTTGGCTGGGTGACAAAACGCTCTTGACAATGTTGACCCTGAGCCCCAGACAATCTAGGTGGCTGAGGGTCTTGTGCGATGTTGAAACCGCCTCCGACTGGGCCAGAATGAGCCAGTCGTCGAGGTAGTTGAGTATGTGGATTCCCATCTGTCGCAGAGGGGAGAGAGCCGCATATCCATGCATCGTGTAAAGGTGTGGGGAGCCAGGGGCAGACCAAATGGGAGGACCTTGTATTGATATGCCACACCCTCGAATGCGAATCTCAAGAATCGTCTGTGATTGGGGGCTACCTGGATGTGAAAATAGGCGTCTTTCAGATCCAGCGACATGAACCAGTCCTCTGGGCATATTTGCGAGAGGATCCGTTTCAATGTTATCATCCTGAACGACCTTTTTACCAGGGCATGATTCAGGATTCAAAGATCTAGAATAGGTCGCAGGCCACTGTCTCTTTTGGGGACAAGGAAGTAGTGGCTGAAGAAGCCTGACTCGCTCTGGGCTGGAGGAACGACCTCTATGGTTCCTTTTACCAGCAGATTCATCACCTCTGCGCACAGGACCTGAGCATCATTGCTGCGCACTGTGGTGGCGACCACACCGTGGAAGCGTGGTGGCCTTCGAGCGAATTGGAGTGAATAACCTCGTCTTATTGTAGCCATTACCCACTCTGACACACCGGGGATGGCTTGACAGGCCTCAGCCCGTGTGGCCAGAGGATGGATAGGCTCTGGAGACTGGCTGCATAAGGGCAGGACGCTTATGGTAGGCAGAAGAGGATATTTGCTCTTTTTTGAAAATTTTATTTTGTCCGCTATCACAGCGGTTGGACACCCAGGCACTAGAGAGGGCCCTTGGGGAACAAATAACACACTTCCCTCTGCACCCAGTGCTAAGCGGGGCGACAAGAGGCACATTAGAGGCTGCTTGCGGGGTGGTCCGGTGGTAGCGAGACTCAGGCCCCTCCTCTTTCTGCCTGGCTGTTCAGGAAGACTTCTGAGGCGCAGGATCCAGGGCTATCTTGGGCCAGGGGCCTTGGAGCTTCGGGAAGGGATAACGTCTCGCAGAGCGGGAACGCCCTCTATCCTGCCGATCCTTAGGGGGCTGGGGTGGATGGCTTGGCTGACGTTGGCTTGGAGGGCTGCTGAGTCAGCGCAGGCTTGGGGCGACTGGCAGCAGCAGAGGAACTGGAGCGTTTCGGAAGGAAGTGTTGCATCGCCTGAGACGACTTCTGAGCCTCCGTGAAGCCCTCCACCTTTGGCCTGAACAGGCTGCTGGAATAGTTAACAAGCCAGAATAAGACGAGCGGAGATTACGCCTTGGGGAGTAGACAGTTAAAAGTCCAGTCAAATATACTGGTGCTAATCCCTGCAGGGCCTTGTAGGTAAGGATGAGAATTTTAAAATCAATGCAAAGCCTGACCGGAAGCCAATGCAGGGATTCCAAAATAAAAGAGATATGTTCAGTTGTTCTGGACCTTGTCAGGATTCTGGCAGCTGCATTTTGAACATACTGCAATCTGTTTAGAATAGATTTACAGACCCCCGCGAGCAGAGCATTACAATAGTCGATTCGAGAAAAGATAAACGTATTGATCAGTTTTTCAGCCACGGAGAAAGATAACAAGGGGACACAATCTTGCTATGTTTCTGAGGTGGAAAAATAATACCTTAACTGTGTTCTGGACGTGGGGATCAAATGTTAAGTTTGAATCAAATATCACCCCCAGATTTTTTAATTTTGTTTGAAACTCCATAGCAGAACCATCAATCTTTAAGGTTAAAATGTCCGCTTTCCGTATTTGATGGGGTGAACCAATCAGCATAACCTCAGTTTTGTCACTGTTGAGACAAAGAAAATTCTGTGACATCCATATCTTTACCTCCGATATGCAATGTTCAAGAAAAGCCACAGCCGAATTATCACCAGATTTTGAGTGAATGTAAATCTGCGTGTCATCTGCATAAAAATGAAACTTGAGACCTAGGGATCTTAAAAATTACCCAAGGGGAAAAATGTACATGCTAAAAAGTAAGGGACTCAAAACTGAACCCTGGGGAACACCAAACTGCACTAAGCCAATATTGGCCCTGCATCCACCCAGGGACACAAACTGTCTACGGTCTGAGAGGAAAGACTTAAACCAGTTTAATGCAGTTTCCGCGACACCAAAAACATTTTCCAACTGAGAGAGTAAAAGGGAATGGTCTACAGAGTCAAAAGTTGCACTGAGATCGAGTAAAATCAGTATTGACAGAGAACCAGAGTCAGCAGCAATTAACAAATCATTTGTAACTTTAACCAAAGCTGTTTCAGTGCTTTGTAGTTTGCGGAAGCCAGATTGAAGGGGCTCAAAAAAATTATTTAAAGTGAGGTGAGTGTATAACTGAGAGGCCACAATACGTTCAAGCACTTTAGCCAAAAAGGGCAAGTTGGAAATGGGACGAAAATTATTGATATTTATTGATTTTTTTTTTTTTTTTTTTTTGGGTACAGGTGTAACAGCAGCAATTTTGAATGCAGCAGGTACAACACCCATGGTCAGTGAGTCATTTATTATGCTCAAGACGACCAGGCCTAGTGAGGCAAAACATGATTTAAACAGACAGGTGGGAATGGGATCAACTATGGTAGTGGCAGCTTTCATTTGAGAAACCACATTACCCAGAGAGACGAGATCATGTGAACTAAAATTTGAGAGAGAGGTGCCAGAAAAATGAGGGATACTGAGAGCAGAAGCAGGCGCAACAGAGGTAGTGAATTTGCGAGCATTTGCAATTTTAGGACTGAAATGATCAAGAAATCTATTACAGAGCTGATCTGAGGCAGGTACATTAGAGGGACTGTTACCTTTGAGCAATTTGTTAATGGTGTGAAACAGTTTTTTAGGGTTATTTTGATTATTGTCAATTATCTGAGAGAAATACTGAGCCCTGACAGATACAATCTCTGCCTTATATTCAAGTAAGTGGTCTTTCCATGCTAGGTAATGCACATTCAGGCCAGAGGTACGCTACCTACACTCCAGCTTACGACAAGCAGCCTTCCTAGAGTGCAGCTCAACATATACCAGGGAGCAGATCGTACAAAGGCCACAGAACGAGATTTCATAGGTACAAATAAATCCAAACCAGACAAGAGAACAGTATTTAACAGAGAGATATTGTCCTCCAGAGGGTCCAATGGAGAAAAGTCACTTAAAAGCCCCTTTCGCACCGCTTTAGTTCCAGAACTAAAAGTACAGTACTAAAGTACAGGGACGATTTTGCACAAACTATTTCCCAATACCATTTAAAGGGTTGCATTCGCACCGACAGTGGGTACTAAGAAGTGACGTAAGCCGGTCGACAGCGACGTCATTTGTACACGGCGTTCAACAACGAAAACAATGAGAGAACAATTGAGAACAATGTTAACAACAGGAGGATGGAGGACGCTTTGATCGGAGCTGTGTTTTTGTTGGGTCTTGCGGGGTTCACAATAATGGACATAGGATGTTGACGTATACGTCAAGCGATTGAAAGATCGGAAAGGAGTTCAAAATGTTCAAAAGTGCCTGCACTTCAGCGTCCGTCCATCTATCGCTGTTCGCAATTCTTGCGAAATATAAGTTGATGCGATGTTTACACAGTATGTGTTTACACAGCATTTTAAATCATGGTGGGTGAGGGCGTTTTCGTATCCATTTAGCCAATCAGCGTACACTTACGTCACGATAGTTCCTATGGAACTGTTTTAGACCCTACTCTGAAGCAGGAGCTAATTAGTTCCTCCAAACAGAGTTCCGGGAACTAAAACAGTTCCTAGTTCCTGCGGTGCGAACATGCCAAAAAGTGGGTAGTTCCACAATTAGGTCGGGTATTATGAAAAGGTTCCTGCAGTGCGAAAGGGAATCAAACAATCCATAGCCAGGTGGAGTAAGTTCATTAAATACAAACCCATCAGACTGTTTATGCCAAGTTTCCGTCAAGCAGACCAAGTCCAGCTTTTTTTCGATGATAATATCCGATAACAGCATGTTCAATATGGCAAAACTGTTGTTAGTTGTGAGTTAAAAGTTGTGAGTTGTGAAAAGGACATGATATAGGACCCTTTATACAGTGCAAGCCATTTTAAAGACTGTAAACCTTTCCCTCACAGCTGTGTTTTCACTTGTGATAAATTAATATAACACCTAACCTGACCAAGGACCATAATAATAACAGGAGTTAAAGACAAACTTTTCAGCTATCTGCCTTTGTCAGTGTGACAATTCTTAGTTTCTCAGTGATTATATGACAGACGACATACATCAGGTGATTATAATTAATCAATCCATAGACTCCACTATAACATCAATAACTAATTAATGCAAACAATAGCACATCAGGAAAAATGGCATTCATAAACATTGTATTTAAAAAAAAAAATGCAGAAAACATGACTGTTAAAAATCTTCATTTAATCCCAAAGGTGACATTATCTTTAAATAATCATTCAGAATGCCGGTGAGATGGTGAGAAACTTTCACACCTTCAGTGCCTATACATTTAAATTGTTCTATATCGTGGTTACAATCAATAAAATGTCTGTTATACAGGATTTAATCTGAAACACATTTTTGTGGAAAGACATGTAAAGTTTTTACATTGTAACACAGAAGAACATGAATGTATAATTATGACATGGAAAACAACTCTGTATGTATGATTAAATACTGTATAACATGTTCTATTAAAAATGTTATTTATTTACTTCAATGCTCTTGTCCATTGGTGTATATTGGAAAGACACTAAGGTCATCAAAAATCAGAGTAAAGGAACATACAGTATATCAGTTATTTGAAGACACGATGTTACTTCCCCTGATCGCTAGACATTTTATTGATTGTAACCATGAACAATTTAAATGTGTAGGCATTGAAGAAGTGAAAGTTTCTCACCATAATGGAGATGCTGATACTGTATACACGTGTTCAGAATTTGTGGTACCCATGGTTGGTACTCAAGGATGTGAAAATAAATCTGCATTGTTAATTATTTTGATCTTTTATTTTAAAAATTCACAAAAAATTTAACCTTTCATTGGAGAATAAAAATTTTAAATGGGAAATATCCTTATGAAATAAATGTTTTTCTCTAATACACATTGCACATAATTAATGATACCCTTTTATTCAGTACTTTTTGAAACCTCATTTGCTAAAATAACACCTCCTACAAGTTTTCTCCTATAATGCCTGATGAGGTTAGAGAACACCTGACAAGAGATCAGAGACCATTCCTTCATCCAGAATCACTCCAGACCACTCCAGCTCCATGTTGGTGTTTCTCCTCTTCAGTTCATCCCACTCCTTTTCTATAAGGTTCAGGTCAGGGAATTGGAATGGTTACAGCAGAAGCTTGATTTTGTACCCAGTGACCCATTTTTGTGTTGTTTTTAAGGTTTGTTTTTGGATTATTGTCTGGTTGGAAGATCCAAACATGGCCCATTATACGATTTCTAAGAGAGTCAGTCACTTTTTTATTTTTTATCTGTTCGTATTTTATTTTTTTATCTCTTTATATGTTTTATTCTGATGGTGTTTGCAAGATATAAGGCTACATTAATTTTTATAAGAATATGTGAGCGAACACTCAGTTTCTGTCCTTTTCCTCCTGCAGCGCGGCTGTCAGACCAGGGGGGAGACTCATCATGAGTCTCTAAGAGTATGTTAAATTGGTAGGTATACGTTAAAATACATGTATACAGTTTTTTCATCATGTATGTATTATTGTAATTTTACTTGCTCACTTTCCCAGTAAACTAGTATTTTCCTCCAGCAGCGGCACTAGCAGACCAAAGACTTGTGAAGATGAAAAGTCATACGAGTGTTAAGTAGGTAGATGAGAGGAGAGTAATTTCACATGCTTTAAATCATTTTACATATTTTGCATTCACTATCCCATGTTATGTGTAGTGCCTAGAGGTGTTCCCTCAACACAGTCAACTTATGAGGCAGTTTATAGTTACATTTACTTGACTTAAGCTTGTTTTTTTTCGTTGCTGAAACAATTACAACCAATAAATAAATTCTAAAACAACATGCTTGCAACTTCTAAATTAATGTAAATATTGTCAGTGCACTGAACTTGTGTTATTTTTTTTACATGTAATAATAATAATAATAATATTAATAACAACAACAACAATACAATAACATACTGGTTCATGCAACATTTTAGCCAAATAATCAACATAATTAGTATCTGTGTAAACCAATTTATTGGTTAAAACTTACTAACACACCAACATAACACAGCAATATAGGTCAGTGCTATATCATCAGATCACTGGGTTAGCTTCTGGGTGATTTTTAACACATTTATTAAATGGGCATTTTTCTAACTGGCTTAAGTAATATAACTCTTTTCACATTCCAGTATTTGAGTCCTACTATATTAAATTTTGTAAATAAATATATTACTTATTTTGGGGATTTACTGGTAAAAACACATAGGTCACATCAGTCCTCCACACTTGGCAAATTGTTAATGCACAGAGCTTACTGTAACCACGTCAACTTCTAACATTAATGGTTTATTTTTTGGTGTTAACAGGCAAAACTTCAGACAACACGGCGCAGACATCACGTAGCTTCTCACGAAGCATCTCAGGCAAGAAGGGGGGCGGCGAAAATGTAGCTTGTGCTCACGGCAAGGTACGCGACAATCGACACGACTGATTGCTCAGTTTGCAAAGTAAATGCATAAATCACACCTCATAGCTGAACAACATACTCTTCCATTGCACGCACAAAGGTGCCGGCGTGCGCTGTCGCCTGCTCTGTATCATTTCGTATCATGCAATTTTATATGAGTCACATTTAAGAACATGTCTCTGAAATGGTTTTCAAAACTTTCCTGGAGCAGCCCAGCACTGTCTCATCTAACACACCAGATTCTACTCGTCAGCTCATTAATAGAGACTTTATGACCTCTGAAGTGTGTCAGAAAGGGTAAGAAGAGTTAAATATGAGAGAAAGAGAGAAAATATGATGCATGTCAGATCCACGTCACGTTCAGCAGCAGCAGCTCTTAAAGAAATAACAGCCAAAATAATCTAATAACCAGATGCTGTGATGTCTATTAATCAAAGGACAAAGAAAAAAAGAGGAAAGAATTACTTTTATAGCTTTAAGGATTCATCTATATTTAATTTAGTATTTAGTGTTTGATAACTTCAATTTCAATTTATGTATATTTCTGCTGAAGGGCACAGATAAATATGACATTTATTATAATGGGTTTATGTGAAGATTAAGTTCACTTAAGTAATTTTTTTTTTTAAAGTCTAATAAATGTTAAAATTGATATACAGTTTTATAGAGAAATCAGTATTGGTATCAATGATACTGGCCTTCAGTCATAAAAAATGATGCCATTAAACAAATATTAAAAAATATAGTCTTTATGTTTTTTGTACATTAATTTGAAGATTGAATGTGAAATTATCGCAAAACATCAATTATTGGCAATCTTAAGAGGATTTGGCATTTCCAATTAATGTAGGCCTGTTTCATTCTTATTTTTATTAGGCCTATTATTATTATGAAGTGACTTTTATTATTAAATTAAAAGTACAATTAATTTGCCCCGCAATAATTAACGCATAACTGACGCACTGCAAGGATAAGATTAGGCTATATTTACTCCTCAATTAAAATGTTTTAAAAAAAGGTCTTTTAAAACAGGTCTATTAGGCTATAGGCTACCTACAATGAATTATAGTCCTATAATTAAAATATTAACACTGCAGTCATCAATAAAAATCAATGAAATAAGCTTTTATTTCAAGCACTGACTTTCAAAAACAACCTGTTTAACACGAAATATGTTTATTTTATTTTATTTTATTTTTTTTAGTATGTATGGGCCACAAGAGAAATATAAAGGAAATAAATGAAAACAGGCGCTACCGTTATCAGCATGTAGAAGTAGATTCGTCTCTCTTTGTCTTTGAGAGAATATGCGGTGTCAGATACCGAAACCTCCATCATTACTCCGTCATTCTGTTTTTACTTTCACTTTCTGCTTATAGTGAATTGACAGAGATTAAGACGTTCACCGGCATAAATCTTGCTTCAAGGTTTGTTGCAAATGCGTGCTGGTGTGATATCCATTGGCTCACTTCATGGTTTAAAATATTTCCAACATTGCGACGTAACCAATTGCACCGTATGGAAAACCTACCGAACCGTGACATCACTATGTAGTATCTAACCGAACCATGAATTTTTTGAACCGTTACACCCCTAATATATGTCAGAAGTTGCATTGCACTTTAACATTGTCCATCATTTTGAAGGACAGGGTCGTAAAAATTCCTCATCATAATCGATTTTTACCCGTCATTTTAATTTTCATATTTTAATTATGATAACACATTTAATTGCTTGTATTTTTGTTTACATTTTCTTTTTTTAAAATGAACCCACAGGACAAGCATATAGGATTTATGAATTTATTTATTTATGATGAGAACAGATGAACAGACTGTGCGCCACTTTTCATGTTCAACACCACACCACACAGTGACAGCAGAGGCAACTAACAACAAAATAAGCTAGGCCTGGGTAAAAGGAAAAAAAATGGATTTCTCGATTTTAATAGATTCTCATTTTTATGAACCAGTATCGATTCTTAAATCCCAATAGATGTTGTTTTCAGTTGATGAATGAACCGTACATTTAGTGCACCTCCCATCCAATAAATCGCAATAGACTAAGCTTTGTGCGTTGTTACTTCTGATACGAAACAAAGTCTCAGATTTCAAATTTTGTCCATTTTATTAGAAAATTCAAGCAATAAATACCGTTCTGGCGCTCTTTAATGCGATGTGATAGGTCGTTGCAGATCAAGTGCAGCGGCAGCACATGAACTGATCATATCTTTCACTTTACTAGTGGGTACTCGCCTGTGCGTAATCAAAGGCCTAGCAAAAAACTCATGACAGTTTTATTTTTGTTCTGGAGCTGATGATCCCAAGCTCTGCTGCTACACTGGAGCGCACTTGTCACCATGACATGAATTTATATTGCATTTATTTACAGGGGTATATTATGTCACACTTCACACTTCTCTAGTAAGTTTTGTCTGTGTGTGAAGATGCTGAAGTCAGTGGCGAATTACAAATCCGTGAATGAATGTTCCAAAGTAAAGTAAACTTTACCGGATTTACCCTGCTCAGTGAGTAGGGAGCAAAGAACACTGTGTAGGGACCATGTCAGATCAGTTTTAGTCCTAAGTGTGTCAAAATTCTAAGAATGACGTAATTATAATCTTATTCCTAGACTTAATAATAAGAGTGATTCATAAAGGTTCCTAAGTGTTAAGACTAGGTCTCAGCTCCTAAATTATTAAAGAGAGCTGAAGAGGTCTCCTAACCTAGTTAGGGGTAACAAGATGGCAGCAAAGAGGAGGAGACAAACACTTTCCAGCGAAAATATGACATTGGACTTATATGATAATGTGGAGTTGATAAAACGAAACAAACATGATTGTCAAAATCAAAAGTGTTGTGTGGATTTTACATTTTTTTATGACGCCGCATTTCACTTAAACTATTAAAATACAAAGGACAAAAAAAACACTGACCAGTGTTGCCAACTGCTTTCATTTGAAAGTAGCTAAAACTGGTCTCTTAATGTTGCTAGATGACCTCATAAAGGTGAGTTCACTGATCTATATTTATATTTATATAGATCAGTGAACTTGCCTTTATGACATCATGGGAGAGTCTCGAAATGTAGAGCAAGAAAATGTTGTCCAAGAAATTGATTTTGATGCTAGGCTTTTCAAAACCTCTTCCACTCAACAATTCTCAACAAATCAAAAGTCTCTAAAGAGATGAGGAAGTCACTAAATCTAGTGACAAAATCACTAAACTGGCAACATTGGCACACTGACTACAACATAAGTTATTTACATTTGATTGGTCCTCTTGTTTTTGCATGTGTTCATAATTTATTTGTATGACAGCATGGCCAAAAATTATGACCGCACAATTTGGGACTTTATGGCAGTTCATTGACTTTCCAACTGAACGTCAAACTATATTGCAAAAACAAGCCACTTTTATGAGGATTGTGGGCTTTCCTGGAGTTGTTGGAGCAATTGATGGAACTCATGTTCACATCATTGCTCCAACTGTAAAGGAGGAGACATACCAATAGAAAACAAAGCATCAGTAATAATTTTGCACAATGCAAAGCATTAAAAAAAAAAACATTTAAATATTAAAATATTTCAGTGTCTTAATTATTTTATTATAGTTACATTAAATGATTGGTGTTGTGCTGCTATGACTTTACATGAGCAGGCTCACTATTGGCTGATTCAGAGGTTGAGGTCAGCCATTTTGTGTTGACATCATTGTAGTCCTTAGTTCACAACATCAAAATCGACTGTGGGCGGCAGATCCTTTTCCTATTTAGCACCCAAACTCTGGAACAATCTACCTAACACTGTTCGGGAGGCAGACACACTCTGTCAGTTTAAATCTAGATTAAAGACCCATCTCTTTAGCCTGGCTTACACATAACACACTAATACGCTTCTATTATTCAAATCCGTTAAAGGATTGTTAGGCTGCATTAATTAGATCAACCGGAACCGGGAACACTCCTCACAACACACAATGTACTCGTTACATCGTAAGTAGAATGGCATCTACGCTAATATTTGTCTGTTTCTTTCCTATTCTGTTTCTCAGTTCGTATCCGATCAGATGGTGGATCAGCACCAAGAGTTGATGTCTACAGCCCTGATCGTCAGCGGAGACCAGGACCCCCAGATGACCCCCAGAGACAACCGCGATTAAAATACAATAAAACTAAAAATATAACAAAATAACTAAAAATATAATAAAATACCTAACTACATAATACTACTATTGTTAGAAATGGCAACAAAATTAAAATAGAAATATAAACTTTTGAACTGCTGCTTCGTCTGGTCAGAGGAGAACTGGCCCGCCGACTGAGCCTGGTTTCTCCCAAGGTTTTTTTTTCTCCATTCTGTCACAGAGGGAGTTTTGGTTCCTTGCCGCTGTCGCCTCTGGCTTGCTCAGTTGGGGGACACTTAATTTCTAGCGATTATCGCCGATTTGATTGCACAGATACTATTTAACCTAAACTAAGCTAGACAATGACATCTCTGAATTCAATAATGAAATTCCTTTAACTGAAAATTGAGTGTTTAATCTTATCATTATACATTACTGACACTCTGTCCTTCCAAATTGATACTCTTAAGTGCTTTGACACAATATGTATTGTTAAAAGCACTATATAAATAAAGGTGACTTGACTTGACAACACTCAAGTGTCACCTCACTCAGCAGTCAGACTTTACTGAATGTTGCTTTTAACTTCTTTATAAAAGTCTACTCTCAGAAAAGTCCTACGTTTTATAATAATTTTTAAGACAATTAAGTCAAAGCTTAAGACTATTCTTCTATTTCTGAGAAGTTTTATTCATACGAGCCCTGGTTAACTAAGAGAGACTATAAATAAGATATAAAATAAGCTTTCCATTGATGTATGGTCTGTTAGGATAGGACAATATTTGGCTAAGATACATGAAATTCTGGAATCTGAGGGTGCAAAAAAATCAAAATGTTGACAAAATTGCCTTTAAAGTTGTCCAAATTAAAGGGTTACTCCACCCCAAAATGAAAATGTTGTCATTAATCACTTACCCCCATGTCCTTCTAAACCTGTAAAAGCTTTCTTTGTCTTCGGAAAACAATTTAAGATATTTTAGATGAAAAACACGTCACCGTAGTGCCATTTTGGAGATTTTCCACTGGACGCAAACTGTGTACGCTCTTCTGTATCAGCCGTAACACAAGGATGCACTATTTTCGTTCAAATCAAAGCGTAAATACACATAGAAAACGTATCCTCCTCCAGTGGAAAATCTCCAAAATGGCGCTACGGTGACGCGGAGAGACAGAGAGGGGAAGTCATTATTTTTATTTTCTTAGCATACAAAAAGTATTCTTGTTGCATCATAAAATTCAGATTGAACCACTGATGGCTGATGGACTATCCTGACGATGCTTTTCATACTTTTCTGGGCCTCGACAGTGGTAATTACTTGGCAGTCAATGGCACAACAAGCCTCCCGGTTTTCATCTAAAATATCTTGTGTTCCGAAGATGAACGAAGCTTTTACGGGTTTGGAACGACATGGGAGTAAGTGAATAATGACAAAATTTTCATTTTGGGGTGGAGTAACCCTTTAAGTCCTTAGCAATGCATATTACTAATCAATAATAAAGTTTTGATATATTTACGGTAGGAAATTTACAAAATATCTTCATGGAACATGTCCTTTACTTAATATCCTAATGATTTTTTTTATGATGAGAACAGATGAACAGAGACTGTGCGCCACTTTTCATGTTCAACACCACACCACACAGTGACAGCAGAGGCAACTAACAACAAAGATGTTAACATAAAAGAAAAATCGATAATTTTAACCCATCGAATGTACTTTTGGCCATTGCTACATATATACCTGTGCTACTTATGACTGGTTTTGTGGTCCAGGGTCACATATATACTTTTCTTAATTACAAATTCACAAATTGGGCCATGCTTAAATCTTAGAAAGTTAATTAATTAATTAATTAATTAATTAAATGTTTAGTTTAGTGGTCGGACTTATGGAAATATGTTCCAGATTTATTAACTGTGAAATGAAAACAGATAATTGTTTGCGGTAATCACACTGTTTCACTCGTTTTTCTTTCACCATCTCTTTAAAATCTGTGACCTTACCATCATGAAATCCAAAATAACCAAATCCACATGATATTAATTTTCTATGCTCCTCTAAGCCATCTATAAATTCTGCCAAAAATAACAGACCTGTGGCGGGGAAAAAAATGTACAGAGATCTTCCTCTACAAGTGGGAATGCAGATGAATCTCTCTCAGATTATGAAACAAGTTCTCTCAAAACATACTTCTCAGCTAAACTAAAGCAAACACTGCTGATGATGGACCCATCTTTTGTCGCCGAGAAACCCTGATAGGTCGCTTGATCATGCTGCCACGTTTATGCGGTCTTATTGCTCTTTCAGTAGAACTGTTTCACAGTCTGATGAAACACATTTTTCTTAAATGAGTGTCAAAAAGTGAGCTGCCTATTTCTCCTCATTTAAAAGTAGCTGTCGTGCAGCATTACAGAAACTCTAAAGCTTTCGTGCAGTATTAGAGAGTCTCTCTAAAGGGAGTTAAATGTGTGAGAGTTATATGGTGTCACTGCACGTCCTGTGGTATTAATACGGCTTAGAGAAGCAAAACCGTGATTACGCTGCATCTGTAGCATTAGTCACCATTGATTCTCCCTTCACTGAACTTCCCTACTTTAAGTTAGACAGCAAACAAACTGTATGCCATGGAAACTGCTGTTTAGGGTAAAGTAAACTAATTAGGGAGGAGAAGCATTGAGATTATGTTAAGCTTTCACATTATACAGATGAAGTTTATTGAAATGAATGTGGCGTAAAATCACATCAAGCTACTCCTTGAGTGATACTGACTTGAATTTAGTTCTGTGGTAAATTCAGCTTTACTTTGTCGATTAAAGTGTTTATAATACCTTATAGGATCCATAATTTATTCATGATACAAAAAAATGTAGAAGAGATCTTCTCAGGAGTCCCTGGTGCTTTTACCTCTGGAGTGCTCCAGGTGTCCCAGTGTTTCAATCTGCTCCACCAGGTCATTAGAGTTCCACTGGCTCATTTCCAGAAGTAACGCTGTCTTCCCTTCCATAACATCTGTGGATCAGCAGGACATGAGAAGCCTTTTATTACACAAATTCAAAGTATAATATATCATAACACATCACAATCTAATATCTAAAAGATAACAGAGTATTAAGGTTGATGTAATCTGTTAAAATTATATAACTTTTACATTTTATTAACTGATATAATATAATATAATATAATATAATATAATATAATATAATATAATATAATATAATATAATATAATATAATATAATAATAATTATTATTATTATTATATAATAAAAAAGTCCCATATTCTGCACACAGCCCTGTTATTGCATAATTTTTATTTGAAAAATCATGTTGAGAATACAAGTGGATAATCTCATTCCATTTGTCCTAAATTATAGTGTTAATTATGATGTTGTCGTTATTGTTTGTTGTTTGTTATTCAAACACGCAGACTTCACTATAGGTATAAAAAATATAAATATAAAAAAGTGGCTTCTTTTATTAAATAAGGACTATTTATAGGCCACGATTTTATAAAGTGCCCTCAAAACCAAGGTAAGAGAAAAATGCTCTTAGGGAATCATTTAAAAGAGGTAAGGTACGGTACAACACACAGAGACAAAAGAAAAAAAGAAAAAAAAACTCAGCCAAAAATAGACCACTGAGATAGCTGGAAGCAGGCATGGGAGAAGGAGAGACTGTGGAATAAGATGATAAGAAACTAATGAAGATGGATCACTCTCTCCGTATTTTATTCCGGTTGTAAATTAGTCAGTTTTTGAGGATGAATTCTGTCTCCTTCTCCAATAATCTAAAGTCTATAAACTTTATTTTGCTCATATCAGTCAGCCATTAGTCTGAAGCTAAAGGCCATGGGATCACTCTCTTACCATCTGTGACTACAGCATTAGCCAATTTCATAACCAAATAGAGGATTATTCATGTTCAAATGAATATTACATTTTGCTCCCAAGGCACCAGATATGACGAAAAAGAGGAATATTGGAAATCTATGGAATAAGGATGTAACAATTGTAATGACTTTAAGCTCTTATTTCAGCTTTTTGGAAATCAATTGTTAAAGATTTGATATTGATTTGATTAAATTGATATTAATTCAAAACTTATAATTTATATATTATTAACGGTTCGTCCAGCAAACGTTAATATCAGTACATCTTAACAATTTTGAAACTTAATATTATGCCCTTGGCCAAAGGTCACAATAACTGTTAATAATAGCTTCTTAGGCTGAGCTGTGAAACAAGATCTTGGCAAATGTTTAGACTTGAAAATGAACATAAACAAATAAAATAAAATAAATAAACACGAGACAAGGATTCTTTATCAATGAAACAAAAGTTTATTTGCTAACTCCTAGTCTACAATACATGAACTAAACCCATTGAAAACACACATATACACACACACACGTTCAGGAAATGACACATTTCTGGGGACGCCCTACGATGAGTGGTTGATTTCCTTGTGACGTGAGAGTGACGCACTGAAAATACTTCTGAGTTTTTTTTTTTTTTTTTTGCATAGCTTCAGGCTTTTAAAGGTTTTTTCAGAAGTTTGACGAATTAATTGTAGTTGTTGAATTATCGGCCTGATATTAAGGCTGTGAGCGCTTCACAGCGCGATCAGTGAGGCGAAAGCCAAAGTTCGAGTGAGAGCAAGCAGCAAGCACAGAGCAAGCCCTGTGTCCAGTTTTTAAGAGGACTGATTTTTGTCTGTTATTCGTCTCCGCCTTCTCTGCCAATACTGTGGTCTTCCCCCAGAACTTTACACAGCTCATTCTCTGTGCATAGGGGCTGCTACAACAGCAGCTTCCTCCTCTCCTGTGGCGATGGTCTTCAGTTGCTTACGAACGTTACCTCCGACCCGATGCTCGAGCCACCCTTGAGGCTCAAAAAGCTATGAATGCAGCTCCCTAATCTGTGGTTTAAAATAAAAATATATGGCTTCAGTAGCTGTTGGGTGTTTTACTTTTAAATATTTATTATTCTATCTTCTTTCTATGCTGACTTCACATAGTTAATTTAACTATTTTTAAGCAAGTGGATCCAAGTGGATGCTGCACACTGGTGGTGGTTGAGGAGAAACCCAATACAATAATTGCAATACACAATAAAGCGCTATATAAATGCCTCATTCATTCATTCATTCATTCAAGCAGTAAACTGGCTTCCGGCATGCTCATTTGGTTCCTGCTGGCTCTTCTTTAGCGGGAGGAGCCAGGGAGGATTGCCTGGAATGGTTGTTGGAGGGGGGTTGTGCTACTCTCCCATTCTTAAAATAGGAGGGTTGCCCCTGAAGCGGCTGTTGTTTCCCTGTCTTGGCTTTCATGGAGCTCATGAAAAGGACAAGGAACTTGGAACAGAGTCATACCGCCAAATGTAACTTTAGTAAATATGCCAATAAAAAGTTGACTAAAAAGCTCATCTATGGTATTTATTTTTGACTTAAGAGGTCCTGACTGAAATCAAGCATTCTGCGTTAGTTCAGGCAGGCCTAGTAGTCAAGCTCCGCTATTAGCTGATGGGAGAAATCAAACCCGGCCCCTATCAACTGATCCGACTCCTAAGCTCTCAATTGGCAAATCTCAAACAAGGTGCCTTACTGACTTACTGTTACACTGCTTCTGTCTGCTTGCTTTGCTGCTTCCTCCGTACGCTGACTGCAACCCACCTCCTCCCCATCTCCTCCTTTAACTTGTGTGTAACTTAAAACAATGTAATTCTGTTTTCACTGTTGCTTGCTCTGTTCTGGGGGGTTTTGTGCTACTCTAAAAAGTTGACTTAAAGGCTCGTCTATGGCATTTCTTTTTGACTTAAGAGGTCCTGACTGAAATACAACATTAGTATATATTGTCTATTGAGTATATTGCTTTAATAGCAGCAGTAATTACTGATTGTCCTTTTAGCAGAAAGTCAGAAAAGTTTGTGCGTTTCTTTATCTGAAAGAAACACACAGTGTGAATTGGAAGTGCAGAAGAGACAGCGCGTGTGTCCTCTGGAATGCAGAGGGAGGGAAATGAGATGTCCTGAGGTCAGAAAGTCATTTCTGTCGAGATCTGCTGAGTGTCTATGTCAATGTATATCTGTCTCCTAATTGATTAAATCGTCAATTTATGCGTTAACCCTCTGGGGTCCGAGGTCATTTTGGGGCCCTTGAGATGTTTTGACATGCCCTGATATTTGTGCTTATTTCAGCTACTTAAAACATACTATTGACCAACATGTAATTTTTTTGTATTCAGCACAAACTGTGCTACAATAATATGTGACCAAGATGGATGTACATGTTTGCATTTTTTAGAAAAAAAATATTATGCGTGGTAAGTAAGTTTTGGGGAAAAAAAATGTAGCTGAAATAAGGCCTTAAAACCCACACTAAATAGTCCTGAGCAAGACTTTTGAGTAATCAGTCTTGTAGGCTAGAATATTTACTTCAAAATTATGTGAAAATCATTCTGCTTACTCATTCACAGAAAACAATATATTGATTTAAAATTTTCAAGACATGTTTTGTGATCGAGGGTCTATATGCGAGGGAGTGGTAATGGCCATGAATATTAAGTGAGTCTCACCTGAGAGACAAAGGGCCCTCCCCTATGGGCCTCTAATGGGCCATCAGTGTGACTGTGACTGTGAGGCAGGTAAGAGAGAATGTGAGGACATTGAAAAAAAGGGTTTTTTAAATTATTTGTGTTTTATTTACAACACAGTATAATCAAAACATACATAATGAAGGTCAAAGACAGATTATTGTGCACACTGATCTAACCACAGAGATGTGAACTGACAACAGATTCTGTTCAACAAGTGAAACAAGTAAATCATACCTGATATTTACGCGTTTTATTTAAGTGTTTCTACTTTTTTCCATGGATTCAAGAAGAAAAAAACATAATCAGTAGAAAAGGAGCTTGTTTTAACATAGAATATCAGTGTAGTTGAACATCTGATGTTGGTTCAGCGCTCTCAGAGGAAAACAGTTTGAAGAGACATCAGGATTCATCTGGTGCTGGTATCTGATTCAATAAAATACAAACAAAAAAAAAAAACATTTGTGAGCATGTTAACATCAGGAAAATCTGTATATATATATATATATATATATATATATATATATATATGTATGTATATGTTTTGTAGCCATAGACTCACACATGCTTTGTACTATCATAAAAAAAGAGAAAGAAATCTTATATCTGAGAAACTAATTATTATTGTTTAGCACGTTATTAAAATCTATTTCTGAACAGAGTAGGCTATTAATAATAAACATTTACTAAACATACTTAGACTCGTAGCATTCATCATGTTACAGTGTACACTCATATTACTTTTATTGTTTTATACAGAGCATGAAAACATCATCGCGCCGTAAGAAATTTAAATACAGTGAATTGCCCCTCATATTCAAAATGTTTTACACTATTTCAAACACTGTAGTCAGGAATTATAGTTTGGGAAAGACCCAACTATGATTTTGTAGTCATATAGTCTAGTATGTATGATTTTATAGTAGCCTATGACATGATTCTGAAGCCACAGACTCGAGCATGCTTTGTACAATAAAATGATGTACTTTCTCAGATATAAAATATCATTTTTTTTTATAGTACAAACTAATTATTATTGTTTAGCACCCTATTAAAATCTATTTGTGAACAGAGTATTAATAATAAACATTAACATCTAAACATTCTTAGGCGCATAACATTCATCATGTTGTCTTTTGGGAAAAATGCAACTAACTGTTTAAATCTGTTCAAGTTTATGTCACAATAAAATGTTAACTAACGCAAAAAAGAAACATTACTTACTCATCTCCTCTGCTGGATGAAATCGTGTTCTTCTTTCGAGGGAAATCCTGCTTTCATTCGGCGCGTCTTCCAGAAACGAACAGTAGTCGCGATGCTTCTTCTCAGCTCTTTGTTTGTTTTGGGCGTTTACACGCGCTCACGCACCACGTGGCTATTTACATATGAACAGCGCGAGGGCGGGATCGCATTAGAGATAATGAGTCAGACGGGAAAGATTGAACATCGAGTTGGTTTCATACGGATTACTTCATCACAGAATGTTTGTTTTCGATAAGACTTGCTTCATTTCGAAGTACACACTTCAGGCTTTCTATAGATATGACTCCCATGTCTCTGTGTTGAGAATTCGCTGAGTTACAGTTCATTTTAGTGACGTGTTTCTAAAAACAGTTCGCGGAGACGGAGAAGACAGAGAGCACTCCCTGTTTGTTTTCTTTATTCTTCAAAAGCACAAAGTTTAGTTGTTATTATGAGTGTATACAAATAAAAGTAGACCCCTTACAGATTCGAATGGTGTATTGCTCTTATCTGTACGATCAAAAATGGCAGAGTAATTCAAGCTCATTTCGGCCTTATCAGGAAAATCTGCGTCAAAACGCGTATATGCGTTTGTCGACCCCAGAGGGTTAAATGGTCATGGGATCCAGGAGGGTCTGTCGCTGGCCTATCCCCAAATAAGAAGTTCCTTTCTTCTGTGTTATCAGATTTTTTTTTATTTATGCTAGAGCTAGTCAGAGACAACAATGAAGTTCTGTTGCTTAAATGAGCGCAGATGCAGGGAGTCCTTCCCTTCTCAAATCCATCATTGCCTTTATGGGTCTCATGAGAAGATAGCAGAGCAGGACAGGAAACCAGCTGAGACAATTGGGTGCTATGTTGATCATTTATTAATTTTTACGACCACAGATGGCTGAGAGAAGATTTCTTAACTTCTTCTAAGGAATGTGCTCTTCTGCAGTTATTTTGTGTGTTGTTCAAAGGAGATCCTACACATCCCCCTTTTACTCAGTGATGTTCCTGGTGTGAACATCGGCGGGCACTGGAACAAGAAGCAGAGAGAGTGTCTATGTCAGGCACACACAAGACACAAACAACTTAGGTCATTTGGGAATGGTCAGGTTAGAAACTTGAGCCAAGGTAGGGGTGCATTGTTTAGGATTATTTGTAATTGGTTCACTTTGATTGGTTTAATTGTCAGGGGTTCGACGAGGCGGTATAGGCGTGATCTCAGTCAGGATGGTTGAGTTCTCGGGTTCGGGTTCTTGGTCAGTTTTATCACGTCTGAAAATGCGCAGGATGCCAGACGTGCATTTGTTGAAAGACTCTTGGATGGCGTTCACTCGCTTGTGTAGGAGGAAGGTCAGTGTCAAAGTCACAAAATATCCTACAATAATAGAGATGCAAAGTGCTGTGTCAGTGGCAGACCAAGACTGAATGATTGGTGCGCCAGCTTCTAAAGCTGTATCCACAGGGGTCAAATCAATAAGTTGCATTCCTTCCTCCTTGATCCTTTCTTCCAATTCTGGATTGAGGACAAACGAATGCTGTTTGAAGAAGGGTGAGATTTCGAGTACAGCCTGATACTCGTCATCGTTAAGGTAGTACAATGCTAAATTGTCAATATGGAGGATCAAGCCCTTAGGGACAGTGATCCATAGAGTTTGGTTGGGCAGGGTAATGTGCATGGCAGTGTCGTGCTGATCGTAGGTGAGGGTAGCTGTACGTGCTGGGGTGTTGACTAGCCATCAGTTTCTGATGATTTCAGCTTGTGTTACCTCAAATTGAGACCATGGTGTAGCTTCAGCAGGACAGCTAGTGTCGGGTCTAATGGATTCTAGGCCGCAGATGCCCTCGGTATTATCATGGACGAAAGGTTTACTCAGGCAAAGGTAATGAATGTCCTTAGTGAAAGTACACATTTTTAGTTTTGGGTCCAGATACAACTGCTCATTGTTATTGTGATACACAAGGACTTCAGGAGTGCTTCAGGAACAGTGCTACCCAGGGAAAAGGCTAGATGGGTTTGGATAGGACTAGCAGGGCCTGCAGTGGCCGAAGTTAGGATGTTTTGGACAAGGCTAAGAGGTATCAAGTAGTGTGGAATCCTACCCATGGCTAAGTTATCGATCGAGGAGCTTACTTCCCATAGCATGTTGGGCATGAGGGTAGTTAGGAGTTGTGTTTGAGCTAAATCATTTTGCACAACCGAAAATAGTTTATTGATGGATTTTTTAGTTCGGTTTTGAAGGGTGCTATGGGTATATAGAATTGTGATGGTGCCGTTCAGAGATTTCCCGAAGGTCTGTAGGGCATGGCTCTGGACTAAGAGCTGTTTGTCGTATCTCAGGCATTTCAGCCTGGATTTCACCCACATGTCGCCTAACGGTGGCCAGATTAACAGCATTAGCAGTGTTCATGCCAATGTTAAACTGAGTTCCTGCAGCCAGAGCAGCCCCCAGCAGGGTGCCCAAAAATCATTTGGGACGCCGGTTGTACCCGCTTAATTCTGCCTGGGTTACAGTCATTTTCTGCAATTGGTGCAGCATCTGCCTGGGCATGGGTGAGGACTTCTCAAGTCCAACGGGCTCCAGCCCAAGTGGTTTGGGCAGCTGAGAGGGTGTAGTGAGCTCTGAAAACATCACAGGGATCGAGTCGGACGTACACCTTTCGGGTGTAGGTTTTGCAGTTCGTTATCAATAACCCCAGTTGTTCACAGAGTACTATCCCTGATGCTGGTCCCGACGATGCAACTTCTGGCTGGAGCATAACCCCAATCATGCAGAGAAACAAGGCGACGAGTCTGAACATCTCCCGGTAACAGAACAGAAAGAAGGAGCAATTAGCTGTGAAGATCATGGTTTGATGGGTTGCCTCGATTGGTTGACAACAGCTTTTCACAATGATTTCCGACAATTTTAGTGAAGGGAGTCAATCTCAATTTCGGGACCTGGATTTGAGGATCGGTTAAGGGAGTTCCCTGCTGAAGGGACTAGAGGGGAAAGGAAATTGTAGTGAGAGGCAGAAACGGAAAAACACACAGAGAGTGTGTAAGTTTTAAGTGTGCAAGGTCGCTATATGTTTTCCTAGAACGACGGAAATTATGTTAGTGTGGTGTAGAGCATGGGATTGTTGGTCTATGTCAGTGGGTTTGATCTTCCCCCTTTTCCTGTCGGCTGGAGCCCTGGTGCCTCTTTATCTGGGACCAACCAAAGGACTGGTTCGCTGCGCCCTTACCTGATTTTGATTCGGTAGGCGTCAGGTGAGAGCTTTTCTACAAACACATGGGGTCCCGTGCAGTGAGGTAGGAATTTCTTTGACAGGCGATGGGAAGCATTCTGCCTTGGTTGGGCGAAGCTGTAGTACCTGACATTGAGCTCATGGTGAGAGGCCTTTTGGTTGTAGTAGGTTTTACGACCTTCCGCGCTTCTTTGGAGTTACTGTTGCGCAAAGGTGAAAGTCGTTCTCAGGTGCTGATGTAACTCTTCCAGGCACTGGTGAGCGGTATAGGCCGTGACAAGGTTCAGATCACCAGGTTGGTACAGCAGGTGTAGCGGTAGCGTCATCTGCCTCCCCATCATCATCATGAATGGGGGTACTCCGGTAGACCGGTCAGGGGTGGCTCGGGTGGCCATCAGTACCAGAGGAAGTTTAGTATCCCAATCCTTTTGATTGGCAGACACGTACTTCTTCAACATGCTGAGCACTGTTCGATTGGCTCGTTCCACTTGACCCGAGGAAATTGGGTGATGGCTTATATGGAGCTTAGCCTGTATACCCAGGAGTTTCCACACTTCCTGCATGACCTCGGCAGTGAAGTGTGTTCCTTGGTCAGAGTTGACCCTTAAAGGCAGTCCGAATATCTTAAGATGTGGTTCATTAACAGGTAGGCTGTTGTTTCTGCTGTGTCATTGGGAGCTGGAAGACACTCTATCCATTTTGTGAATTCGCAAACCACGGTGAGGAACTATTTGTTACCCTGTGTTGACCGTGGCAGGGGTCCTACCCAGTCTATTTGGAGGTCCGACCATGGGAAGGTCATTCCTTTCCTTTGCAGTGGTGCTCAGTGGATTTGCCAGTTGGAACTGGCAACACACCAGGCATCCTTTATTGTATTCCGCTACGTCTTGCTGCAGGCCAGGCCAGTATGCTACTTGTTTGAGTGTTTCATAGGTGGCCTTGGCACCATGGTGTCCCACGTATGGTGCATCGTGGGTGTGTGTCAGCATCATCCCCCTTTGGCCCTGAGGGACTACGAGCTTTGGCGCAGTGAGGGGCTCAGGGACATATGTGAGAACACTGTCTTTCAGATGCAGCATGTGCTTGATGGAGTTGAGTGTGCGGAGCTCGGAGGAAGTGGTCGGTACAGATGAGAAGATCTTGTGGGATGCAGCCAGTTGTAGGGTGATGAGGATGGCTGCTATTTTTGCATATTGCAATAAGTGAGGGCCTAATTTGAATTGTTGCGGTGGGCAAGGGTCGTTGTTGAGCCAGACCACACCCGCTCCAGCCTTTAAGTTGCCCTTGTGATTGTAGGAGCAGCCATCGACATATGCTGTGGGCATCCCTTCACACACATTCTCCCCGAAGTACTTGTGATTTGTTAGTTGTGGTTGTGGTGGTTCTTTGGGTTCTGCTGATGTGTGCAGTGTGTCCGTTGAGCAGTTTTGGTGGGCTGCTAGCCAAGTGAGGATTTGTAGTTTTGGGCATATCTTGCCTCAACGTCTCGTCCTTGGAGCGTCATTAACCAGGTAGCTATGCGTGAGTTGGTCACCACGTCCCTGATTCGTTGACTGTTGAGGAAGGTGACTGGCTGGTGACAAGTCTCGATGATGACTTTCTGTGCACCGATGTAGTTAGAGAAACGCTGGGTAGCCCACACAGTGCAAAGCAAAGCTTTCTCGCAGTTTGAATACTTGAATTCTGGGGAAAGCAGCATTTTTGCTGGCATAAGCAACCACTCGCTTGTCTTTGTCATGGAGCTGGTATAGGCCTGCACTGAGGCAAGGATTGGAGAATCCAGCATCCAGAGCAAAGGCGCTGTTTGAGCTGGCTCATAGCTGTGTCCTGGGCTTCCGTCCAAACAAAGGGTTCATTCTTTTTCAGGAGGGAAGTTAGTGGTCTTGCGATGTCAGCGTAGTTCTCGATGAACTGTCATGAGTAATTGCACACTACCAGAAAGCTTCGCAGCTCAGAAATGTTAGTCAGTGTCTTTATGATTTGGATTGCTTGGGTGCGGTTGGACTGTGGTTCGATGGCGTTTCGTCCAACGAGCAGGCCGACATAGTTCACCTTGGTTTTGCACCACTGTCCTTTGTGAAGGGCGATCTTGGCTCCTGCCATTGTCAGCTGGTTTAGGACATGATCAATTTCTTTGAGGTGGTTCTCCACGCTTGAGCTTTTCACTAAAACATCATCTACGTAGACAAGGTTGCCTCTGGCTCTGGCGTCAGGGCATGCTTTGTTCAGGAAGATGTTGAATTCTGCTGGTGAGTTGGCATAGCCGAAGGGGCGCCATGTGAAAGTGTACTGTCGATTGCCAAAGGTGAATGCCAGCTTGTGTTGGTCATCAGGGTGGACAGGGATTGTCCAGAACCTGGAGGCGACGTCCAGTGTGGAAAGGATTGTCGAGCCTTTGATTTTTGGAATTTCTTGGTCCAACTGGGTCATAGGCCATTGTGACAAGGGTACTTTCTGGTTTAATTTGCGATAGTCGATAGTGGGCCACCATTTGCCGTTGGGTTTTAGGACTAGCCATACTGGAGCAGAGCATGTGCTGTTACAGGGTCAGATGAACCCCTTTTCCAGCATGAAGTCAACAATTTCTTGCACTGGCCCATATGACGCTATTGGAATCTTGAACTGCCGCACAAATGTGGGTGGCGCATTTGGGTTTGTCGGGATGCGCACTGTGTGGATGTTGGTCAGGCCACAATCCAGGGAATCCTTTGAGCAAGCCAGAGGCGACAGCGGCAAGGAACCAAAACTCCCTCTGTGACAGAATGGAGAAAAAAACCTTGGGAGAAACCAGGCTCAGTCGGGGGCCAGTCCTTGTACTTGTGGTGTACAAACCCTAATTAACCCCTGCTGAAATTAAAACTTCAGAGCAATAATGATAATTAATGATCAAAACCCAATGATGTTTCTCATTAAAATTATAAGAGCAATTACCATTACATTAATCCGTAAGTATCTCGAAGCAGAGTAACCCAAACCCTAATGAGCTACAGATGAAATTAAAATTTCAGAGCATTATTGGCAGTTATGGATTAAAATCTTAATGATGTTTGTCATTCAAATTATAGGATCACTTATAATTAAATTGATCAGCAAATATCATTGCAATATGGCAACAGGAACTGTAATTAATTATTAAATGAAATTAAAATTTCAAATTTGTAATTAATTATGAAATTTAATTACGAATTCCAAGTACCTAAGAATAGCAAATTATCTACTGATGTCATTAAAATCATAAGAGCAGTTATAATTGAATTAATCACCATATTATCAAAGTAATGAGGCTGAGGCCCATATTTAATTTCCACTAAGAAACCAACAGTTTTTTAAACTAATACCGGCTAAAAGGGGAAAGACCAATCTTAGACAAATGCTATTAAAGCCACCTGTGAGATCACTAGCCACTCTGATGATTAGTTACAATCGCACAGCCAGGTTTATTAAGATTGCATTTGTCAAAGTCCTTTGAAATGGGAGGAGAGGGAGAGAAAAGACACGAAAAAATTGAATAAGGGTGAAAGAGAAAGAAATGCAATAGCAAGTCTCAGTGTTAGTCAAAGTTGGGGGCTCGATACCATAATTTTGGCTTTGGTACGATACCAGAGTGTATTGATACTAAATCGATTCCATAGGTGACAAATATCCAGCCTCAACAGATAAGTGAATTGAAAACTATTTTATTAAAATAATAGTAATAAAAACAGATTCATATCTTAATAACTTTGTATCAAACTGTAACAAAAAACCTACAGGGAACATAAGTTACATTTTGATGTTGGAGGGAAAAAAAAAAATATATATATATATATATATATATATATATATATATATATATATATAACAAGTACTAAAATGAAAAATGCCTCAAAATGTAACAAAAACCTACCAGGAATACAGGTTACATTTTGACTGAGTTTGATAGAAAAAAAACAAAAAAAACAATGCAATTAATGCAACAAATGTTGCATTATTGTAAAGTGTTATTCTAATAGTCAAAGTAATTTTCAAAATTACATTATTATTTCTATCTCTCTCTCAGATTGTTTTCAGATTTCAGCCTCAGATAGCCAAAGAAAAAGCATTAAATATAAATCTCACTCTCTTGCTCGCTTGGCTGCATCATATTAGCGGTCGGCAGCACAGCAGAAACATTCCCTTCATAGTATTGATACTAAAATGAATATAGCAAAACTCTTGCTTAATTCAAATTCAATTAATATTCGATTGTATGAAATGCAAATGAATATATTACGTGACCAAAACTTCACTGGTTTTAGCGTGTCACACACGCACATTTGAGCTTACTGTATCACATCTGTATGTGCGTTGATCAGTTGTAAATAAAAATTAAAATTAAATCTGAATTTATGAATGATGCACTCACCTGTCGATCTCTTAATTCTCTGAAAAGATCAGAATGAGCAAGCGACAAATGCTTAAATATGTTTGATGTGTTGCCTCCTGTGGCAACACATGATTTATAGCAACAATTGCATACAGGTGCAGTAAGGTCAGCTTGTTCACCTTTGTCATCTGTTTTGAATGCAAAGTACCGTATTGACCCGAATATTAGACGACCCCCCTTTTTCCAGATGTACCTTTTGGAAAAAGGCTTTTTCAAAACCAAATCTTATTTTTTTTCCCCTCTGTAAAACACATTTTTTCTTAAATTATTTTCATATTGTATATTTTTCCTATTTTAATTTTTGTTTTGAAAGTATGGTAAATACTTGTAAAATGTACCAACAATGACACTGAAAAATATACACTTTCTTATATACCATAAAAATAGCAGGTAGCCTACCTGAATTATATAACATTTAGGCTATCCATCTCATAGTAGCCTACCAAAATTTTATTAACAGTAGAAGTGAAAGCTTACTGTAGTCTTCAACTCTGGGTACTGTCTTATGTTTTAAAATCACTTACAGAGGAATTTTGTTCCCATCAGGCTAACATGACAGTCACGACTCATGCCGCTGTAAGCTTTTCTTTTGTTTTCACTGACTCTTGTTTTCTTTACAACACACATTACATTACATATTTCATGGCACACTCCTTTTATGCGTTTTTGGTGCCACCCATTGTTGTGGGTGTATTATTGACATGTCAAAGTCTAGACCCTGAATATAAGACGACCACATTTTTTCAGATGTATTTCCAAGAAAAAAACATTGTCTTATATTCGGGTCAATACGGTAATGCCATATTTCACTTCTACTGTTCTCTTTATTTATTAATATCGGGTGCGTTGATAAGAGTTTCATGTGTTTGATCCATGGCGTAGTTCTGTTGTCACATTTACTGGCTGCGCCGCTATTTGGGAAGCACTGCCACCTACAGGTACGCTTTGCAATAGCAGCGTATGAAATACCGAATTGAGAAAAAATATGATATCGTACTGTTTGAAACATAATATTGCAGTGCAAATGAAGCCATAAAACATTAATTTCAGTTATCTTTTAATCAAATGACAGTTAAACCGTTTACCATTAAAATTAAAACATGGAAGAAATAGCGTATTGTGTGATTATTCTTTTAAACAAAAGTTGTTGTAGTAGTATTAGCAGGGATTAAAGTTCTCCGTCGCTACGACGGATTTCCGTCAATTGCAGGGTTCCCTCCTGTCCTTAATGTCTTAAATTCACTTTTCATAATTTTAAGGCCGTAAATAGGCTTACATTTCTCAAACAGTGTAATAAATGTCTTAATTTTAGTTTGAATAGGTCTTAAATTAGGGAAAGACGAGGTGTATTCAGCCTGTTGAGGGGGATGTGATCAAAGCCTGGAGTGGAGTGAAAGCACGTTCCTCTCTCCGCTCTAAGCGTTCTGTAATCACTCCGCTGTGAATCCACTCCAGGTTTTCTTTTCCCGCTCATGGAAAAACTCCTCCGTGTGTTCACTGCATTTAAAAAATTATTCTAATATGTTTATTTTTTGCATGTCAGGCTACGGCTGAGGTAGAACTACATTTCAGCTAGCATGGACACACTTATAATGCAGGAAGGCTCCGATGTATCGGAGATTGATAAAAGTGTAAAAAATAAATGGAGATGGGCTTGGTTTAGCGAAATGGGGGAGAATGGCAAGCCTTTTAGTTCGTGGGCTAAAAAAATAAAACAGCCAGGTACGTGTCTTTGCACCGTATGCCACAGGAGACTTCAATATGGCAATAATGGCAAAAAAGTGCTAGCTCGCCATCAATCAGAAGCTAGTCACAATGCTGCCGTTCGTGCTCTACAGTACACATGCGCCCTGCCTGGTGCGACAAGTACCACAACGGAGGTTTATGCATCTATGGCCGACCGTGTGTGCGATCTAAAAGTGCGCATATGTTCTTTCATAGCGGAGCATGACCTGTCGTTCACAGTCTCACAACCGCTAGTTAATTTAATGCAATCAGTTGTCAAAGACAAGAGTGCACTTTCAAGATTGTCTGTATCTAATGCACACGCCTCCTACTTGTGCACACATGGCATTGCTGCTCATTGGAAAACCGAATTGTCAACTAAGCTGAAAACGAAGATGTTTTCTTTAAATGTAGATGAGGCAACAGATGGAAACATGGACAGGATTCTGAATGTTCTTGTTCGGTACTTTGATGAGGATATGGGTAAAGTGGCAACCCAGCATCTGGCCTCAAGGAAAATGAATATTGCAGATGCCTTAACAATCACACACACATTGACAGATATTCTACAGTCATATAGCCTGAACTGGACTCAGGTTGTTGGTATACTGTTGGATAACTGCAGTGTGATGAGAGGGAAAAAGTCTGGAGTAGAGACGCTAGTCAGAAGAGAAAATCCATCACTCCTGGACATCAGTGGAGACACTGTCCATATGCTTTCAAATGCAGCCAAGGCCCTTTTAAATCCTTTCCAGGGATTTGTGGAACAATTTTGCTCTGATGTATACTATGACATTGAAAAATCACCCAAACAGAAAGAAGTTTTTTCTGAGTTTCAGTCATTACTTCATTTGGAGAATAAGAGCCTAATACGTCCCATCAGCAGCAGGTTCCTTCAAATGCTGGATGTGTGCAACAGAATACGGGAGCTTATGGATCCATTGATTGTGCACTTCTACAGTGTCCTGTCTCCTCATTATCAACACGAACACAGGTACATAGCAATAGCATTCTCTTTTTGTATGATCTAATTTCTGTAATAGTAGGCCCAGTTTGCAAAATCTCATCAACCCTACAGTGTTAAAGAATTTATCTTTTATTTTTTCTTTCTTTGGGGCAATAATGAAACAAATATGTATTAGTAAAATATATTTTAAATAATATTTAAAGATGCAAACATCTAGTGGAATTTTTTAACATAACAAATCTAAACCGAGTGGTGGAGATGGCTCAATGATCAATCTGGTTATATCAAGTTATAGATACTGTGACTCATTGAAGTTCGGCATCATTCTAGATGCTATCAAATTATTAAATAACATTCATAAGAGGGATGGGAAGTGCCTTGACCTGTAAACACAAATTATATCATGACAGATGAAGTATTGTCAATTAGAAATGGCGATGTCTGTTTTCTCTCCTTAATCCTTATGTGTGTATGTTTTTTTTTGTGGTGCAGATGGCTCCTGAACCAGCTTCTTGATAAGCATGCAGTTACGTCTGATGAGAAGGCCAGGATAATTTTTCTGCAACAGCAAATGGCAAAATCTGCGAGGATCGGAAGTGATGTCAACAAAAATCGGAAGACACGCATCTGTATGCTTTTTTCAGTTTGACAAGCTCACAGCCATGATTGATTTATACCGAGGTATGTTCACTTTTTATTCAATTTAAGTGGTAAGAAAAGTACAGAGATTTCTTATGTATTGAAAAAGCTTTATTGCTATATTTATTATATGCTTATTTTTTCTGGAATCTGAGTAAACCATAAATACAGTTTTTAGATCCCTGTTAATCAGATCACTTTGGTTAATAATAATACTTCTACTAATAAACTTTATTTATACAGCACTTTTCAAAACAAAGTTACAGACTTATTAAACCAGAATTAAAACATTTCAGGACTGATGCAAATAAAACTAGACAATTAAAATAACACAGATGAAAATAAACAACAACAAAGCTAAAAAAAAATAATATTAAAGGGTTGAAATATTCCAAGAAGAATATTTCATTACTATGAAATGTAATGAAAACAAGATGTTACATTACTATGAATGTGATAATGAATAAATGTATAAAATATTCAGCCACAGTTCTAATCAGGTTCTGTTGTGATTTTCAGGTGTACTTCCAACTTTCCAGGTGTTCCTGAAGAAGTTGCAGCATGAAAAGCCCATGATCCATGTGCTGCATGCTGAAATGCTGCTACTGGTTAGGGAACTTCTCTCCAAATTTATGAAGCCTGAAACTATCCCCTTGAGTGCAAAGGGCTTGTTGAAGCTTAATGTTCACAAAAGAGACCTGCAGTACACTGACAAAAGGTTGTCTGTGGGGAGATTCAGCTTCTTTGCCTTAAACAAAGCTAGAGTGGAAAAGAAGCCCTGGGTACAGAAGGTCTACAGCTCTCTCAGAGTAGGCTACATAAAGGCAGCAACATTCCTCCTGAAAAACCTTCCCCTCAACAACAACATCATCACCTCTTTATCTCTGCTGACACCATCATTGATTCTACACGAATCAGTCCAAGGTGCATTCAACACCTTGGCCAAGGCCTTGCCAAATGCTGTGAAGTCCGAGGAGTTGGGTCAACTGGATGAAGAGGTGCGAGCCTACCAGATTGATACAGATCTTGGAGCACAGGCCAAATGCTTTCAGGAGAACATTGCACGAATCGATGTTGATTGGTGGAGTAAGATCTTTGCCATGAAGATGCCAGGAGGAGGAATGAGATTCCCCATCTTAGGGAAGTTGGTAAAGGCTCTTCTGTCATTGTTCACTGGCCCTCTTGTCGAAGGATCGTTTAACATCATGGATGACATAATTGAGAAAGACAGGGTTAGGCTGAACATTGAGACTTATGAAGGCTTGGCCATTATCAAGTCCCACATGAAGGTAATGGGCAAAACTGCCTCCAAAATGCAAATTACCCCTGCACTGAGGAAATTGTGCCTGTCTTCTTATGAGACATACCAACTCCATCTGAAGAAAAAGAAAGAGAACCTTGACAAGCAAAAGGAAAGGAAACTGAGGGAAGCTGTGAAGGCCCTCTCAGCAGTTAGGGTTAGAAAAGTAAAGAAAGGTTCTATCTCTTCTGTTTGTGCTACAGCCTCCACCTCCTCCACCCTTGGTTTTAAACGAAAAGCTGCTGCTACAGCCTCCTCCTCCTCCTCCACCCCTGGAGTTAAACGAAAAGCTGCTGCTACAGCCTCCTCCTCCTCCACCCCTGGAGTTAAAGGTAAAGCTGCTGCTACAGCCTCCTCCTCCTCCACCCCTGGAGTTAAAGGTAAAGCTGCTGCTACAGCCTCCTCCTCCTCCACCCCTGGAGTTAAAGGCACTGCTGCTGCTACAGCCTCCTCCTCCTCCACCCCTGGAGTTAAAGGCACTGCTGCTGCTACAGCCTCCTCCTCCTATACCCCTGGAGTTAAACGAAAAGCTGCTGCTACAGCCTCCTCCTACACCCCTGGAGTTAAAGGCACTGCTGCTGCTACAGCCTCCTCCTCCTCCACCCTTGGAGTTAAAGGTAAAGCTGCTGCTACAGCCTCCTCCTCCTATACCCCTGGAGTTAAACGAAAAGCTGCTGCTACAGCCTCCTCCTACACCCCTGGAGTTAAAGGCACTGCTGCTGCTACAGCCTCCTCCTCCTATACCCCTGGAGTTAAAGGTAAAGCTGCTGCTACAGCCTCCTCCTACACCCCTGGAGTTAAAGGCACTGCTGCTGCTACAGCCTCCTCCTACACCCCTGGAGTTAAAGGCACTGCTGCTGCTACAGCCTCCTCCTCCTATACCCCTGGAGTTAAAGGTAAAGCTGCTGCTACAGCCTCCTCCTACACCCCTGGAGTTAAAGGCACTGCTGCTGCTACAGCCTCCTCCTCCTCCACCCCTGGAGTTAAATGCACTGCTGCTGCTACAGCCTCCACCTCCTATACCCCTGGAGTTAAACGAAAAGCTGCTGCTACAGCCTCCTCCTCCTCCACCCCTGGAGTTAAAGGCACTGCTGCTGCAACAGCCTCCTCCTCCACCCCTGGAGTTAAATGCACTGCTGCTGCTACAGCCTCCACCTCCTACACCCCTGGAGTTAAAGGTAAAGCTGCTGCTACAGCCTCCACCTCCTCCACCCCTGGAGTTAAAGGCACTGCTGCTGCTACAGCCTCCACCTCCTCCACCCCTGGAGTTAAATGCACTGCTGCTGCTACAGCCTCCACCTCCTCCACCCCTGGAGTTAAAGGCACTGCTGCTGCTACAGCCTCCACCTCCTACACCCCTGGAGTTAAAGGTAAAGCTGCTGCTACAGCCTCCACCTCCTCCACCCCTGGAGTTAAACGAAAAGGTGCTGCTACAGCCTCCACCTCCTCCACCTCTCCTAGAGCCACTCTTGCACATGTAGCTAGTCAAACACTGAAACGGGTGTCAGGTGTAGCCAAGCTTCAGGAATATGGCTTCACAGTCAAAAGGCAGAAAAAGTGAAAAGCACTCTAGAGACTTTTGCACAAGAATAGCACTTTTTGTTCTTTAATGGTGGTGCTGTTACTTTTTTTTCTGTTAACTATTAAGAGTTTCAAAAAACATTGTTTGTTCTTATAAGATAAATAAAAACATGCACTGAAAAGTTATGTTGATGGTTGATTATTTGACAAGGCATGTATTCGTTTTTCATAGATAAAAAATAGCTTTTAAAATACGCAAACTGGCAATATTAAAGCGGTTTAAAACATCTCCCACGCTATTGGTCTCGACTATTTAAATAAATGTTGATTAAAGGAATATAACTTGGCTTGAAAAAAAATTTCAGTCAGAAGAATTTTTTTCACTTTAATCCCTGTATTAGTAGATAAACCAAACTTTTATTTTGACGGGTTGCCATGAGGACCTCTTAAGTTTCTGTATACGTATATGATATGACGGTCGTATTACTCAAACGAAACGGTCAAATGCTCATGAAAAAACTCTCAGAGCAGTTCTGGGGATGTTGTTCATGTATTTATGTCCTCATTTAGTGAGACGGCAGATGCTGAGCGTCGCGCTCTTCAGTGTGTGTGTGTGTGTGTAATAAAAACCGCGCGTCTGTACCATTCACATATACAGAGGCATGCAGAACATGCAGAATTAAGATTTAAATAAGTCTTTTGCAGCTTAATATTTACAGATACTATTCCATAACGGCAGTCGATTTAAGTGTACTGACCTACTTTTGATTAATTCATCCAAGCTTTGACAAACCCGTGACTCCGCGTTGTACATTAAATTCCCTTTATATGACTGGATTCCGTGATTCCGTCTGCGTTTTCCCATCGCGGAAACCATAAATAGATAATATTGAGGTGTTTTGCAACTTCAGTGTTGTGGATTGTGATTTATTGCAACTTGAGCAACATCTGCTGCTGCCTTTGAGAGACGACTGATGCGTGATGATCACTGAAACTGTAGCAAGCGCTTTCAGTGTGAGAGTCTTCCACATTGATTGGTCAGACTCGTGACACCCAACAAATCAGATGCGCGGTGGGCGGAGACTGCTCTAGGTCACAGAATGGTGAGTTCTGACAGGCTGCATCAGAGCCAAATAGCGCGTTTCAAAATTAAATAATTTTATCGGCACATCGGTTTTGAAAATGACCGATACAGATAATCATAAAAATGCTTAATATCGGCACCGATAATCGGTCGACCCCTAGAACACACAGTCTGCTGAGGGCAAGCCACAATCAAAATACAACAAAGCACAAAACATGCACACCAGCTAACATGCCGTCGTTGTGGCCGTGTAGGACATTACGGGAAAATGTGTACTGTTGCAAAAGGGAAAAAGTGTCACTCCTGTAGCAAAGAGGGCCACTTTGCAGCAGTTTGCCATACCAAAACAGGACTAAAAGTGAATCAACTGACGAGTAAGGCACCACACAACAAAGTGTCAGTGGACATCACAGGAGAAGATGATGATCCTGAATGGGTGTTTGTTCTGCAAGGGGACACAAATGATGCTGAAATGTCAATACTGCTGGACGGGATGCCAGTGAACATGCTAATAGACTCGGGTGTAAGTTCGGATCAAATGTGTTCAAAGCACTGCATAACAATGGTCATATACAGCTAAAGAGCACATCCAAGCAGCTATATGCTTATGGATCAGACACACCACTGGCTGTGGAAGGATATTTCACTGCCGACATTAGTCCTGTTTCAGGGAATAAGAGCATCAAAGCGGACATTTTGGTTGTGTATGGTGCACAGACATCTGTGTTGGGACGCAAAACTGCAAGTGTCCTTGGAATCTTACACATTGGTGCTCTGTCAAATGTCAATGGAGTGCACCATGAGGACACTTCTACATTTGCAACATCATTACAACAGGAATACAAGGCATGTTTTGAAGGCTTGGGGAAGCTAAAAGACTACCGTTTACAACTACACATTGACAGCAATGTTGTTCCCGTTGCACAGCCAATACGCAGACTACCATTCAGTGTCAGGAAATTACTTGAGGAGAAACTGCAGCAGCTCGAACAATTGGATGTCATCGAAAAAGGCAGAAGGACCTACTCCATGGGTATCACCTCTAGTGGTGGTGCATAAAAAAGGAGGAGATATCAGGATTTGTGTGGATATGCGTAGAGTCAATGAAGCTGTTGTGCGTGAGCGATTACCCCATCCCCACCATTGATGAAATTCTGGAGGACATGACAGGTGCCAAGTGGTTCTCTAAGTTGGATTTGAAATGGGGATATCATGTGCTTTGACGGATGTGGAAAGGCGGTATTCTCAAACCAAAAGAGAAGCGCTGGCTATAGTGTGGGCCTGTGAGAAGTTTTATGTGTTCTTGTACGGTAGAGAATTTTCAATGATAACTGACCACAAACCGTTGGAGGCGATTTATTCACCAAAATCAAAACCGCCTGCCAGGATTGAGCGATGGGCTTTAAGGCTACAGCCCTACAAATTCAAAATGATTTACAAAACCTGGCCCACAGAATGCAGCTGACTCACTTTCTCATCTCACTGTGAACCCACCACCACTTACAGCAGGTGATGATGAGCACATTTACTTTGTTGCAAAGCATGCTGTCCCGAAAGCTTTTACACCTCATGAATTAGAGGAAATGGCAGCAGCGGATGAAACTCAATGCGGTTTGAGGAAGTGTATCCAGCAGAGTTGTTGGAGCTTGTGTTGTCCTGATTACACTCGCATCAAAGATGAACTGTCATGCATTGGCCACTTGATTCTGAGGGGCAGCCGCATTGTTATTCCTCAAGCAGCCAGGTACCATACTCTGCTGTTGGCCCACGAGAGGCATCAGGGTATTGTCAAAACCAAACAGCGGCTCCTTACAAAAGTATGGTGGCCAGGAATTGATAAAGATGCAGAGCAACTTGTCAGATCCTGTGCTGCGTGTGAAATAAACGGGGCATCTCCCAGACCTGTTCCAGTCACACGTACTGAACTGCCACAGAAACCATGGCAAATTGTTGCCATTGATGCATGTGGGCCGTTCCTTTCAGACGACCATTTGCTGGTCATAACCGACTATTACTCAAGATGGGTGGAGGTGAGTGTGCTTCACCGCATCACTGCTAGCAACATTGTCAAATGTTTGACTCGGATATTTGCCACTCATGGATTGCCAGAGACAATTGTTTCCGACAATTCCGCAGAGTTTAAAGGGACTGAATTCAAAGAATTCTTGGCGATCAATGCAATTCAGCACAGACGCATCACACCATACTGGCCTCATGCAAACGGTGAGGTTGAGAGGCAGAACAGAACACTGTGCCAAGCCATATGAGCAGCTCATTCTGAAGGTAAAGACTGGTGTAAGGAAATGTACACATTCTTACTGGCCTATTGTTCCACTCCACACTCTGTTACTGGTTGCAGCCCTGCTGAGTTATTGTTCAGTCGGCAATTCCGTACTAAGTTGCCAGAGGTGAGCAGTATCGGTTCCTCTGCAGTGGGAGATGCTGCAGGGAGACAGAGAGATTTTTTTCAAAAGGAAAAGGGTAGACAGGCGGCTGACAAAAGACAAGCAGCAGTGGACAGCATGATCCAAGCAGGTGATTGTGTTCTTCACAAACCAAAACAGAACAAGTTGACTACAGCATTCGAGCCTGGGCCGTACCTTGTTGTGGAGAGGAAAGGACCATCTATCATTCTGGGAAAAAATGGTGTGAAGTGCATGAGACATGTTTTCTTGGTCAAGAGATGGGTTTCACCACAAATTCTGAGTGCTGACATGGATGATGCCTGGATGGGACCAGACCATGTCTCTAAAGAACCGTCGGGACATGTGTCTGTTAGTGAACAATCTGTACATAGGCCTCGGAGGATCAGAAGGGAACCTCTTGCGCTGAAGGATTATGTTAAATAGGCAGTTGCCATTAAGGGGCAGAATAATCCCTGCCACTGTCTGGGTGGCAGGGTAGTCTACCCCTAGCCACCAAGGGAATTGATTGTGTTTGTGTTATTGGACTGAGTTTTGGAGAAGCTCTTTCAAGGACATTTTAAGATGGGGAAAAACAAGAGGAAAAGAAACATAAAAAGGAAAACGAGTTTTTCAGTTGTTTTAAAGAGTTATTAACGTTTCTCATTTCTGTGTTCATTTAAGGGGTTACAAGTCTAATATTGGTTGGGCAAAGATGTTTACTAAGTGATGTTGCTAAGTCAAAATAATAATTGCAATGACAGTATGCTGTATTGGAAAGTATGCATACTTGTATACTTGTAGTTTTGAGATGTGGTTAATTTTGATGAATAAGCATATATTTCTAAGAAAAGGAGGGATGTAGGGTAGTGACCAGTAGGGGGAGCTAGAGGAAAGGGAGAGCAAGGGGTAGGTGTATGTAGAGACTAAATAAAAGAAGTGTGTGTTCACCTAGTGTGCGTCTGCAAATGTGTATATCTGATAAGATAAACATTACAGGCGGGTCACTGATGTGAGAGCTTTATCTGCTATAGAGGTCACTCCTTTCGGGTGTCAAAGAGCCAATGGTGTCTTGAACATTTGGAGGGAAAGTTTACGACTCTTTGTCTCTGAACATGGTAATTTGCATATGTAATTTGCCTGGGGTTAATGCAAAAACTACTAAAGATTCTTAGGACACTAATATGTTGCATAGGTATCAACATGTAATATACACTGTCATTTAGATCGGTGATTTTCAATCCTGTTCCTCGGGGCCCAATGCTCTGCACATTTTGCATGTCTCCCTTATCTGACACACTCATTTGAGTTCATGGAGCTCTTTCCTAATGAGCTGATGATCTGAATCAGGTGTTTAAATTAAGGAGACATGCAAAATGTGCAGAGCTGTGGTCCCCAGGAACAAGTTTGAAAACCACTGATTTAGATCATCCGAAGACGAATTCATAGAAACCAAACATGGTATCAGTGGGTTTATATTAAATAGTGATTGGTCATAAGCATGCATAAAACAGTATACAATACACAAAACCATATACAAGGAGGTAGTAATCATACACAAAGACATGGGGATATGCATGATAGGAAAGTCATAGAAAAATTTGTCTATGAATTAATGAAAGAAGTCTTTTCCTATAGCTGTATGTATCGGTTTTAGAGAAAACTAAGTAGGGAGGAAGATTCTCTCTACATATTTTAGGTCATAAAGTTTATCTAATCTGGCTGAAGCTGGCTACACGCTAGACGATTTTCAAATCTTAACCGATTTTAAAACCATGGGAGACCACAGACATGAAGACAGTTCAACCGATTTTTAGCCTTATAATCCTCAGAAAGCACACACTAGACAATTCAACCAGATCGCACACTTGATGATTGTAGGAACGATTTCACAGAGACGTGATCTTACGAAGACTTGCGAGATCAAACGTGACTAGAGAAAAAAAAAACAAATAGAGGACAATTGACGTTGTCAGCTTGCTCTCCTGGCGCGCGTTCTGTTTCACAGTGAAAAACAAAGTATACAAAAGAATATGGATGATGTTCTCTGCTTTCACGGCATGTTTGTGGCTGCCAGGTTTCAGCTATAGAAGCACGCAACATCTGGTAGGTGACACTTGCTCGCTCTCATTGGCTATCGCGGGTATCACGTCGGAGGCAGCCTGATGAAGAATCGTAAATATCAATCATGTTTGATATTTACGATTTGAGTTTGGCGACGCTCCTTCTCGATCGGAAGCAGACAAATAATCGGAATGACATCACACAATAGAGGATTTTTGGACAAAAAACAGCTTGCGACAAGCCGCGAATCGGGCCACACCCCGATTGTTCAAGAGTGCAAATCGGGCTTAAAATCCTCTAGTGTGCAGCCAGCCTGAGAGGTGTCCTGGCCAGGAGATCCTTCACAGACATATAGGCACCAAGTCTGGTGTTGGGTGAGGGGTCTGTAATTGTTTGTTAATCTAATGAATAATTGATTTGTTAAATCTAATGAACAAATGTGTGTCTGATTGGTCCAAATGCTACATCATGAAGTCAGTAATTCAGTAAATAACTACTTAGATTTTGAATTCATTATAAGTAACCAGTATAGTCTTCAAATCATTTACATTTAATCATTTAGCAGATGCTTTTATCCAAAGTGACTTACAACTGACAAACATCTTTTATGTTGACTCACTGTAAAGATCAAAACCATCTTCTTTAATGTTCCTCAGAAGAAATAAGGTCATACAGGTTTGGAAAAACAAGACAGAGAGTAAATGATGACAGAATATTCCTTTGTGGGTAAATGAATCCTTTAACATTGCTATCTAGCACTATAATCACTTTTCGTCAGCAAATTGGGCTCAAATCATGATCATACAAAGATGCAACTTGATTACTGACCAGGGAGCGGAGGCTAATTAGCATGCAATATCATCCTTATTTAACTTAATACCTGCTGGCAGCATACAGCACAGTCTGACAGGTGTTGCTGAAATAAATGGGCAGAGCTTCAAGGGCTGTGTGCCCGTAGGTGCCCATCTAGATAGCAGTATGCTGCAGACAAATGGGTGGCCCTGCTTTTCAGTCTTGTACTGATGGGTTCATTAAATATTTGGGCCAAGGTCCACATTAGCACCAGGATGCTGTAGAATGTAAATTCAAAAGCAGAAACAGTACCATACATGTCTAACCTTTTACTCTATACAGATGTACCAAAAAAAAAAAAAAGTTATGTATTATTCTGCTGCTCTCAAGACAATATTACATGCATTAAACATTAAAGTGGCTACCTTGTACGTGACCTTGTCATGTATTGTTTCCATTCACTGTTTTCAACTTACTAAGACCCAAACGAATGTGGAGTGCAATGTTTGCGAGACTCCAAAGGCTTCATATCCATGCACATTTTGCATAAGCTACCATTTTGAACTCTCACAATGATTCTGCAGAGATTACAGCCATGATCACTCGTAGGTACTTTACCACCAACAGCAATCTAGCTTAATGTGTGCGAGATAAGATGCCGGTGCGAATGAAACACTGGAGCACCTTTAGTGCACTTCCAGATAAATTACTCTTGGGATTAACAAAAGAACCATTTGTTCATAAAAACTCACACAAACACTACTTGAGAGAGGTTGATGCTTGAAAAATACCACTGGGCAATTTGTACCTCATGAATAACTGAACTGAACCAATTAGAATCCTGCTGGTTGCTACCCAAGAGACACAACAAATGACATCAACATATGCAAGCGAGTCATTAATAATTACATTACTATTTTGGTTCACTCTGTGTGAATAATTTTTAAAGAAACTGAGGCAATAGCTCTGTTTTTTACAAATGTAAATCTGAGCCTGAATTACATGCTCACATTTTGGCATAATTACAACTGATTTTTAATGTTTTTCAAATGTTTATCCTTGAGGACCATAACCCCCATGTGTGCACGTTGTTTGTGATGTATTACTTTAGCCTTTTCCTTAACCAGTGTTGTGACTGGCTGTCAAGCCAAAGAAAGATGGCTATGAATCAGACTTCCCAAATCTTTTTGCAAATGAAACACAATTTCTAAAACCTCTGTATGTCTCTTTCATTTGGATTCTGTAGATAAGTGGCTCCTTTAGAATATCTCCTTCTGTTCATTGTTTATAAGTCACACAGCCTTCCGAAATAGCTTGGTAGTTTTGTTTGAGCTGTACGGTGTCCTAATTCCATAAGGGATTTCAGCTGCTTTTTAAGGGTATTTTGAGTATAAAGCACACTTCAAACAAACCCTACTGAATGCTCCAAATGCAATTTGCACCTCACACACAATTCATGATTTGCAAAGCATAAAGCTTTGAGTTTGAATGAAAATCCCTGTAAATTAACTGACTGACAGGTGTTTTAATTCATGTGTTCTCTAGCAACTTAGGGCCCTATCATACAGCCGGCGCAATGCGGCGCAAGTGGTTTTTATGGAATGCCAATCCTGCCATATTTAGAAATAAATAAATAAATGTACGAAGAAATGTAAAAAAGCAAAAATAAATAAATAAATAAATAAATGTACAAAGAAAAGTAAAAAAGCAAAAATAAATGATTATTTATCATTTTATTTCCTTATTTATGTATTTTTTCATTTTTTTTCCACATTTATTTATTTATTCATACATTTATTTATTTCCACTTTTATTTATTTTCACATTTATGTATTTATTTCTTTATTTCTTTATTTCCACATTTATATATTTCCACATTTATTTATTTATACATTTATTTATTTTCACATTTATTTATTTATACATTTCTTTGTCCGTAGGGTAATGAGGAGGGCGTGTTTTACGTCAGGAAAAGCAATTGAGCCAGAGTAGTCGAGGGGTAAGCTTGAGGCCACAGTGACACCTTGTGGTGCCCAAACGAAGTACAAGAAGTGTAGCCTACATGATGCACCTGTTGATAGAGAGGGATGAATGACTTTGATGGGCGATATGACTAAAATCTTATATCACCGTTATTATTTCAGTTTCACGTGGGGGGTTGTTTCGGCTGGGAAGCCTGCTATCTGTGATCGCGTGCATTTGCTGAAGCTCGCGAAAGCATGCAATTGCTCTCTTATGCGCGCTGTTTTTTAGGTTTCACTTTCAAAGCATACAAGGCATGTTTCTAATATTCGGAATAGAAGGAGGTTACTGTATTGGTCGCCTCGCGCCTCTTCCCGTGCGGACAGTCACCGCATCAACTGATTATAATGAGTTCTCTTGGTGTAGACACGGCTTTAGATACGGATTAATCACACGTTTTAGGCTGGAAATATCCAGAATTAGGTCAAACAAGAGGTGTCCACGGGAACGGAGCTAGTGAAACACACACGACATGTATTGAACATACAAGCATCATGCTCATCCAAACAGCGCCTGACGTGTGCCCTCAGTGTTTTGAGCTAACTGCATTTTTTTAATGTAACCAAAAACCAAAAACAACATTGACAGCATCAGAAACAAACCTGTAAACTGATGTCCAGGGGCATTTAAAATATATATATATATATATATATATATATATATATATATATATATTTTATATATATATATATATATATATATATATATATATATATATATATATATATATATATATATATATATATATATATAATTCCAAACGATAAACTCAGTTAAAATAAAGGGCTGTTACTAGTAAAAATCCAATCAGTGTCAACAAAAGCCACCAGAGACATCATTACTGAATGCATTTACACTGCAATAAGCCTACAAATGCATAAAATGTTATGAAAATAATGTTTTAAAGTTTGAAGGCAGAAATATGTCAATATGTAAATCTATTAATTGATACGTTTAATATGAAACTAAAACAGACAATAGGTGGCGCCAAGTCACTGTTTTAACGAGTGAGTTCATTCCATTCAGCTGATTCCTTCAAATAGGTTTCGCTGATTACGAAAACACCACTACTGCCGTGGTTCAGCTGTGGATTTGTTTCTGTGATCATTATATGTAGGCCTAAGGTCACGTGTTATTTAAAGAAATAAAACATATTTTCATGATAAAATGATCAAAAAGATGGCAGGTAGGGTAAGGGATATGTTTGGCGAACACGACTTCTTATGTTGAGAGAACAACATTTATTTCTCGTGGCCATGCGTTTAATGCACGAACCTGCGTGACCATAGCAACCTTGTATATTCAGACATTAATATTATGAATAAATTAATAAAATGTTTTGAATTTAATAAAGCGCAGAATTAAGAATTATTATATTAACCCATAGTGCACATACCATGCAGACCAATTTGTAGCCTAATAGGCAGGGCCGCATTAAGACCTCACTGGGCCCCGGGGCTATGACTTACTGCAGGGCCCCCATCACAATAATTATATATATAGCTTTAAATAGGATTTTTATCCTATCAACCTTTTTGATGCACTGAAATTTCATAATTCTTGTTACTAATTACAATATCACAAAAAATAATACTAGCCTAAGTAAAACCAAGCTTACTGAAGACAAGATGACAAGAGAACAAAGATACATAACAAATCGACCTACTTGAAAAACTTACACTGAATAAAAAAACATTATATTGTATAAAGTAAATGTACAAATAGACTGAATAGTCTTCACTGTATAAATTCAATATAGATTAATTCTTATTTTATGAAAGTGATTCAGTCAAGGTCATGGAGTGATTTTCTTTCTGATGTTTGATTAACATTATTGACACAAATGGCAACAGCAGCTATATCAGGCTGCATTCGAGGAATAGTTCACCCAAAAATGAAAATTCTGTTGTTTTGTTAACCTGTATGAGTTTCCTTCTGCTGTTGAACGCAAAAGAATATATTGGGAACAATACTGGTAACCAAACCACCCACAACCAAACAGCTGCTGCATGATTTTCATAGTATAAAAAAAAGAAAAAAAGAAAAAGAATAAGCTACTGGAGTCAATGGGGACCAGACACCTTCTGGTTATGAACATTCTTCAAAATATCTTCTTTTATGTTGAGGTGAACAAAGAAATGTATAGGTTCAGAACAACTCGAGGCTGAGTAAATGATGACAGTATTTTCATTTTTGGGTGATCTATCCCTTTAAAATCTCATCATACAATTCCAGGAAATCGCATAGCCTACTACACTTCACATGCATGCTTTAACTATAATGTTCATGTAAGACACAAATGACTGTTTACGAGGATACTCACAAGGACAGGCATTTTGACACATAACTATGTGTATTTGAATGTTTAAGCTCAAGATGCGAAAAAGAAAGTTTAGGCAGGTGCTTTACATGCAGGTGTGCGCCACTCGTTTGGGCTGTAACGCGTGCATTTGCCAAGATGAATTCTGCCCCGCTTCTTAAAGTCCCTGAACAGTTAAATTTGTTTGTAAACCACAATGTTTAAAATTAGTTTAAATGATAAACTAATATCATGATGCGCAAAACGATTGACACATTTCTACCAGATTATTTCTCAACCCAAAAGCTAATATAGAGTTTGTTCAAACACAACAAGCAATATACATCCATCAAGTTAATAATCAAACTAACCTAAAATCTCAGGCGACGATGACGCTATGTTTTATCTACTCCATGTGTCATTTTTACTTATCGAAGATTGTTCTTTGCATGACCAGTTCCAGATTACGCCAGAACGAAGCGAAGAGAGGTGAGTGTGGACGCAGCGGTCACCTGATAGATAGGCAGGTCGTTCAAAAGCAAAATATAAAATAAATGCATTTGATTGGTAAAACAAATTCAAACGTGACGTTTCAATCTCTAATGGTACTGCCATGAAATTTATGGAAAAGCTCCACTAAATAATAGCGCTAATAAGTGCGTGGTGGGGCTTTGGCGATCGGCGCTACCAATGACCAGTCAATCTAATTCACAGCCAATCACGGGCCTCCTCCTTGCTCGTGCCCCGGGGCTTCAGCCCCGCCCAGCCCAATGGTTAATGTGGCCCTGCTAATAGGCTATTCTTCCTTTCTTTATTATGAGTTGTAGTACTGTCAGTATTATCATCATCAGCATTATCATCATTATCATTATCATAGCCTATATCCAAAATAAAATTAAATAGGCTAGCCTATATGAAATAGGCATGTGGAATTTAGGTCTAATGACGCATTGTGATCCTGATGTAGGCTAAGCGATTCTGCATAAATGTTACTAAATAGGCCTATCATACATATTAACTTACTGTTGTAAATAAAATAACTCTTGTTATATGCTATATTAGTTAACAAAAGTTGTGTATGACTTTGGAAGCAAAGCAATTCATTGCGTCTGATGTTTCCAGATAATAGGCCTACCAGATAACGAACGTCTTTAAACTTTAAAGTTTAAAGCAATATATGTGCGCACATTTTGTTTTTATGAAAAGAGCATGCATAAATGAGAAAATAATGCAAGAAAAGCTAGTTTTTAAATGCAATATGGTAAGCCACAAAAAAGATCTCAATGTGTTACTGGCATTGACTGACTCACCTGCGTGCATGGAAAGCTAATTATGCAACACTGAATTACTTAAAAATATATCTGTCTTGTCGAGTATTCGCTTAAATGGGTCTGTCTTAAGTGAAAGCAAACAACTGTGTTAAATTTTGATGTATAACATTAGATCTGTTATTTGGATATTAATATAGTACTACTGCTCGTGAAAAGGGGGCGAAATCACTGCTCTTGACCACTGTAAAACGACAGTAAGAATTTGAATTCGATTAAACCAGGGGTGGCCAAAGTCGGTCCTGGAGAGCCACAGTAATCAGCTCCATCCCTAATCAAACACACTTGAACAAGCCAATCAAGATCTAGGGTTAAATTTATTCCTTTTGTATGTAGCCTATGAATTTATCATGGCTTTTATTTTTTTGTTCAAAAAAGCGCAGGTGCGTGAATAACCTAGGTGAATGGATTTAAAAGACTTTGGGATGAGATTAATATTTTAGCTTAAATAGCCGATTCTTTTACATTTTGTTTTGAATTTAAGTTCAGAAATTAGACTATGCTATATATTATTATAATTAACATATAACCTAATTACTAGGCTATCAAAAAAAGAAAGAAAGAAAGAAAGAAAGAAAGAAAGAAAGAAAGAAAGAAAGAAAGAAAGAAAGAAAGACATTATCACTAAATTGATTTAAAAACCTGGATGGATGGGAAAGATAGTAATGTTTTTTTTTTTTTTCCTAGGCATGTTACATGTCTTATTATTAAATGTATTGATTATAACAAGGTTCATAAATGTTGTCTGTGGACTGTAGCCTATATCTGCAACATATCACGCACTAATACAGGTAGGTTAATATAATATATTTTCTTAATTCTGCGCTTTATTAAATTCAAAACATTTTATTAATTTATTCATAATATTAATGTCTGAAAATACAGTGCAAGGTTGCTATGGTCACGCAGGTTTGTGCATTAAACGCATGGCCACGAGAAATAAATGTTGTTCTCTCAACATAAGAAGTCGTGTTCGCCGAACATATCCCTTACCCTACCTGCCATCTTTTTGATCATTTTATCATGAAAATAGGTTTTATTTCTTTAAATAACACGTGACCTTAGGCCTACATATAATGATCACAGAAACAAATCCACAGCTGAACCGCGGCAGTAGTGGTGGTTTCGTAATCAGCGAAACCTATTTGAAGGAATCAGCTGAATGGATTGAACTCACTCGTTAAAACAGTGACTTGGCACCACCTAGTGTCTGTTTTAGTTTCATATTAAACGTATCATTTAATAGATTGACATATTGACATATTTCTGCCTTCAAACTTTAAAACATTAATTTCATAACATTTTATGCATTTGTAGGCTTATTGCAGTGTAAATGCATTCAGTAATGATGTCTCTGGTGGCTTTTGTTGACACTGATTGGATTTTTACTAGTAACAGCCCTTTATTATTTTAACTGACTTTATCGATTGGAATTATATATATATATATATATATATATATTTTTTTTTTTTTTTTTTTTTTAAATGCCCCTGGACATCAGTTTACAGGTTTGTTTCTGATGCTGTCAATGTTGTTTTCAGTTTTTGGTTACATTAAAAAAATGCAGTTAGCTCAAAACACTGAGAGCACACGGCAGGCGCTGTTTGGATGAGCATGATGCTTGTATGTTCAATACATGTCGTGTGTGTTTCACTAGCTCCGTTCCCATGGACACCTCTTGTTTGACCTAATTCTGGATATTTCCAGCCTAAGACGTGTGATTAATCCGTATCTAAAGCCGTGTCTACACCAAGAGAACTCATTATAATCAGTTGATGCGGTGACTGTCCGCACGGGAAGAGGCGTGAGGCGACCAATACAGTAACCTCCTTCTATTCCGAATATTAGAAACATGCCTTGTATGCTTTGAAAGTGAAACCTAAAAAAACAGCGCGCATAAGAGAGCGATTGCATGCTTTTGCGAGCTTCAGCAAATGCACGCGATCACAGATAGCAGGCTTCCCAGCCGAAACAACCCCCCATGTGAAACTGAAATAATAACGGTGATATAACATTTTGGTCATATCGCCCATCTAAGTCATTTATCCCTCTCTATCAACAGGTGCGTCATGTAGGCTACACTTCTTGTACTTCGTTTGGGCACCACAAGGTGTCACTGTGGCCTCAAGCTTACCCCTCGACTACTCTGGCTCGATTGCTTTTCCTGACGTAAAACACGCCCTCCTCATTACCCTACGGACAAAGAAATGTATAAATAAATAAATGTGAAAATAAATAAATGTATAAATAAATAAATGTGGAAATATATAAATGTGGAAATAAAGACATAAAGAAATAAATACGTAAATAAATACATAAATGTGAAAATAAATAAAAGTGGAAATAAATAAATGTGGGAAAAAAATGAAAAAATACATAAATAAGGAAATAAAATGATAAATAATAATTTATTTTTGCTTTTTTACTTTTCTTTGTACATTTATTTATATATTTATTTATTTATTTTTCCTTTTTTACATTTCTTCGTACATTTATTTATTTATTTATTTCTAAATATGGCAGGTTTGGCATTCCATAGTTTTTAGTAGTTTCAGCCCGACGCAGTTCTCATTTTCCTGTCCTGCGCCGCGTTGTTTAAATAGCAAATGCATTTGCGCCCATTTGTGCACCCATGGGCATGCTGGTCTGAAAAGGATGTGTGTTCAGGCGCATCGTTAGCACGTTGCTATTTTGAGGAACTGAAAATAGACTGCGCCATAGACCAACTCAAACCGGGTCAAAAGTCAATGGCGCAACATTTTTTTGTTATTTAAAGAGCGTGTTAGTAGAAAATATGCCTGTGGGCGGATCCACAACGCGCATTCACTTTGCTTATTACACACAGGGACGCAGCAACACACAAACATGCCAAATATTAAAAATTACAGGATTACAGTGTAAAAGAATATTATTGTGTAGGCTACATAAATATAAAAATGTCATACATGTCATAATGGATAGTCATTGCGTGTATCTGAATTAGCCTACCTATTTGCTCGCGCATGAGCAGATCCGTTTGCTCTCTGGAGACGCGTTCAGTCTGTGCGCCTTAAAATTCCGCCGTTTAAATAGCGAATCCGCCATGGCACGAGCGCAACTCGCTCTTAAAGGGAATGGGAGATAAGATTCTGATTGGTTTATTGCACATTACGCCCAAAAAACACCCATTACTCATTAAGAGAATAGGGACAACCCGTTTAGACCATACACCTAGGCGCGCCGACCGTTTTCCTGTCGATAGAAACTAGCAAAAGTGGATTCGGACACACCCTGAGTGCACTTCCGCTGTGCACTTTAGACCATGCGCTTAGATCATTAAAATAGGGCCCTTAAAGTGTCTTTCAAGTGAGTTTTTAAAATTCAATTCCTAGAAAAACCAGAGCTTTCCACTATTAAACAACAATCAGGAACAAGATCATCTCTTACCCCGGGCATCAAAAAACTCATCGTCAGAGCTTTCAACAGATTCCTGGGTGATGTTCTGTACTCTCCAGTGGGAGGCGCTATGTTTTCGTGAGGGCACTAAAAAAACAAAAAGAGCAAAATTGGGCACATCACAAAAACTGACAGTTTAACCACAGAATACAACATAGTACAGGAGCCTGGAGCCTGGAGCCTGTTTATCTTAGTCCAGCGTTAAATAGTTTTTTTTTTTTTTTTTCCCCTGTTTAATTCAAATTGAATGTAAAAAAGGGTGTGGTAGTGCTGATCTATCTATATAGAGAGAGAGAGAGTACAACGGGGCTAAAGGCAGCCCGGAGTAAAAGGCGCCTTTGATATTATTTTCCTGTAAACCACTAGTTTGGCAGAAAAAGCTGGCGTAGCAATTTCCAAACCATCCACTTTTCAAGACACATGTGAAAATGTGGCTGATCCTTGATGTGATTGTGGGCAGCAGTTGATTCTGCGCTTACTTGATCTAATATTTAATGTTATTTTAAATGTTGTAGATTTAAGTCGCAAATGAGAATCGCTAAAATTATTGAATATATTTTGAGACAAAGGTCTTCTTAATGATTTACAGTTTTTAAATAACGAAATAATTTGTAATAGTATTGTATTTGTTGTAAAAAGCACCCCTTCTGTTGGGGCTAAAGGCACAGTAATTAATATGATAATTAATAGAAGGCTGAATTTTCCATTTGTGGACATGACATGGTTAGATTCAGATGGTAAATATCCTATATTATGTTGGGTGTCCATCTTAGAGATAATTCAAAAATCATTTGTTGTTACTACTGCAAATCTATATTAAATTATTATGGGATCTCCTTCATGATTTCACAATCTTTACTTTTTAAAATTATTTTGTTTCTGTATTTTTAAATATTAATTTAAAATTATTTTATTTATCATAAGCTAAAATGATTGTTTTCAACAAGTATTAACTATTATCATTATTAAAAAAATAAATAAATAAAAAATACACACACAAAAAAAAACATTATTGTAGCTAATGTATTTGTATCAATACGGTGTGCCTTTTACCCCATACTGGTGAGAATTTTACCCCGTGTGTAGAATAAAAGGCCCCATTGCCACATTCATATGTTTACACAATTTTTAAACAAAATAAACAATTTTTAGGTTTTATTTTCTCACAAAATCTGTTGCTCCATAAATGTTCAATACAAACGTATATATTTTTTCGGCAATCATTCACTTTGGGTGCAGTGAAAACCACATTTCTTTCTTGAGTGTGCCTTTAGCCCTGTTGTACCATATATATATATATATATATATATATATATATATATATATATATATATACACACACACACACACACACACACACACACACAGAATTCTCCTGTAATGCATGTGTCTCTGCTGTTGGACATTATTAATGGACAAATTAAATAATCTACTAACAGTGTGAAAAGTGCGTTTTAATGGTTTATGTTCTAAATGTCCACTGGGCCAAAAGCTTCCACAGTTAAAAGAACATCCATTTATAGCCATATATTATTTCAGTATATTATTAAGCAATAAACTGAAATTGGCAATAAACATTGTCTTTTAATTGTTTTTTCTGTCACTTAAGAGGGGCTATAAAGACCTCAGAAAACATTGGTGCATAGCCTGAAAAATAATATTCTCTTTGCTAAAGTTTCCCATTGTAGCAGATACAGTACGTACATCTCCCTCAGACAGCACCACTTTAAGGCTGAGTATGGCAAATTAAAAAAGGAATAGCATGCCTATGCTGCTGCTAGAGTTGCAAATAGTGAGGATTTTGCTGAGCTCTGATAAGACTGCAAATAACTTTAATAATAGCATTCTTCCTGACTGCTTTGTAGATTTGTCACATTTTTCTCTCTTCACAACTCAATCTGGTTGTCTCTGTTCGAGACATTAGCAGTGCTGTGAGAAGAGAAGAAACTTGCACTCTCTGTCCAAAAAATCGCTTAATGTAAATGTGAGACATACATTAGACCAAAGTTGTGATCCCTGTGCTCTAACTGCGATTTTGAGTTCCATGAAGGGCTAAGCAAATAAATATTTATTTATATATATATATGGTAACTTTCTCTACTTTCTTACTTTTCAAATGCAACAAGTGCAAGAAAACGAACAAAAAAGTGGATCATGCTTACTTTTCCATATGTTACTAAAAGGAACACTCCACTTTTTTGGAAATAGGCTCATTCTCCAACTCCCACAGAGTTAATAAGTTGAGTTTTACCTTTTTTGAATCCATTCAGCTGATCTCCGGATCTGGCGATTGCACTTTTAGCATAGCTTAGCATAGATCATTGAATCCTATTAGACCAGTAGCATCGCGTTCAAAAACGATCAAAGAGTTTCGATCGTTTTCCTATTTAAAACTACCGGGCACTACTTTCAGGCGCTGCGTAATATCACTACGCCTGCTGCGGCCATGTTACGGCAGCAAAGTTCCTTGATTATTACGCCGGAATGAGAGTAGTTCCTAATCATATCAGCCTAGAAAATCGCAACTTTTCATTTTCCGCCGATCTTAGTACACGATATAACTACAGAAGAGTCAAGTTTTAAATAGGAAAACAATCGAAACTCTTTGATCGTTTTTGAACGCGATGCTACTGGTCTAATAGGATTCAATGATCTATGCTAAGCTATGCTAAAAGTGCAATCGCCAGATCCGGAGATCAGCTGAATGGATTCAAAAAAGGTAAAACTCAACTTATTAACTCTGGGGGAGTTGGAGAATGAGCCTATTTCCAAAAAAAGTGGAGTGTCCCTTTAAAGGGATAGTTGACCCACAAAAAGAAAATTCTCTCACCATCTACTGACCATCATGTTGTTCCTAAATAACTTTCTTTCATCTGTGGAACACAAAAGAAGACAGTTGCAAGAACATTTTAACTGTTTTTATCTACACAATAAAAGACAAGTGAAGTCCAAAACAACACTGAACCCCATTAACTTTCATTATATGGTCAAAAACACCTTTTTTTTTTTTTAAATATCATCTTTTGTGTTCCAGAGTAGAAAGAAAGTCATACATGTTTGGAATGACATGAAGATATGTCAATGGTGGTGTGATGCTCTTTAGTTTTCACCTCACTTTCCTCCTGCTATGTCTTTCTGTCCCTTCAAATATTGACCCATCCACTCTGAATTCCACCTTCTCATCAATGCTTGATGTGGCTCTCTGACCTGTATTGTCAAAGCCATCCTGTCACATTTCTTCCAGCCCTTGACTTTCTGACATCCTCTACTGTGAGAGAACAAACCTACAAAAGGTAAAAACCAATTTGCCCAAAGTGCTACATATACTTTGCTGTGATCTTTCCCTGACAATTGAAAACATTTGGGCTTCAACACTTTCAACATCTTCAATCTGTTTTACACCTTTTCATTCCATCTCTATTCTTCTCCACCCTCTAAACTTAACAATGAATATTATACGACCCACTTTAAAAACAAAGTGGCCATATGTAGCTCATTCTCATTCAGGACTGATACAACCCACCACCATAGTCTCATTAACAATGAAAAAGTTGAAATGGTTTGCAATGACAACATGCTCCAGCTCGTGCACAACTATGTGCTCTCTTAATTCCCTCACATATTAGTAATGTTGCTTTAGATCATAAATCACACACTATGTTAAAAGCATTTTGAGGTCATAAATAGTATTATTGCTCAAAGAACTGTGCGAACATACCTGTAAGTAATTATTAATGAACAATTTTCTCCTATAATCAGAATTTGTGAACAGGAATACAATTTGAAACAATGAGACAGTCATTTCCATCAGCATCTTTTCCATCACAGAATACTATATTAAACACAATTAGCCCTTATACCTTGCCCTAAATAATCAAATTCACTGCATGGATTTGCCTAATAGACAAAATAAAAACACTGAAAATGATCAGAGGTGTAAAGAGTACCTGAAAACCATACTTGAGTAAAAGTACAGATAGGCTACCTTACAGAGAAAATTACACCAATACACGTTACAAGTCACCAGTTCTAAAACAACTCGAGTAAAAGTCTAAGAGTATCTGATTTTAACAGTACTTAAGTATTTTACTTATACTAAATGTTAGTGATGTGACATTTGAACCGAGGTATCAGAGCTTGTGTCGAGAATAAATGGACGTGCCAGATGAAGCCTCGATTCGAAGCTTGTGCTGTTAACGTAGAAATCACGTGACCAATGACAAACGAGTTTGTTTTGAGTAAGTTTTAATTCAGACTTATTCAGTTACATTTTAGATACCCAGTCAAACAAGTAATATGAAGAATGCAAATTATTTCAGGAAAATTAAATATTTGTCATATCACATGCAATTCATGTGCTACATTACTCTTCTATTGCATCATATTTATATTCGTACTGTATTAAATTGCACAGATTAATTAATTTATTAGAGACATAAATTCAACAAACACACACAATGTCAGGCTTTTATCTGTGTACGTAACATGAATCGATCAATCTACGGAATGTGTGGTAGATGGTTCGTCTTAAGCTGGCTGCACACTAGATGATTTTCAAATCTTAAACTATTTTAAAACCATGGGAAACCACAGACATGAAGACAGTTCAACCGATTTTTAGCCTTATAATCCTCTGAAGGAACACACTAGATTTTTAGACCAGACCGCAAGACCACACACTTAAAGATTGTAGGAACGATTTCACAGTGACACAAGATCTCACTGATCAAACGTGAGAGAAGAAAAACAAATAGAGCACAATCAACGTTGTCAGCTGGCGCTCCTGGCACGCATTCTGTTTCACAGTGAAAAACAAAATATAGAAAAGAATATGGGTGATATTATCTGCTTTCATGTCATGTTTGCGGCTGCCAAGTTTCAGCTATAGAAGCACGCAACATCCGGTAGGTGACGCTTGCTCGCTTTCATTGGCTATCACGGGTATCATGTCAGAGGCAGCCCGATCAAGAGTCGTAAATATCAAACATGTTTGATATTTACAATTTCAGTTTGGCGACGCTCCGTCTCGATCGGGAACAGATAAATGATTGTAATGACACCACAAAATAGAGGATTTTTGGACAATGGCAACAAAAGCCATTGCCATTGCCTGCCCCCCCCCCCCCCCCCCCCCACACACACACACACACACACACACACACATCAGGATTTCTGATCGTAAATGATTTGTGATGTTAATGGGAAAAACTAGAACAAACAATAAGCCAAAAACCAAAGGGAACAAAGATCAGAATGACAGGCAAACACAACCATTACATTCAACAACTCACAAGGAACTAAAGAAACACTGGGGCTAGACACAGGGGACTAACAAGCTTAACAAGATAACAAAACACACATGGGGAGATTAATCAAGGACAACAAACAAACAGACAGACTACAAACACCACAGAAGACAGGAAGAGGCATAAAAGTCCAAGACAAGGCACAGAGAACATGTAACGAAAACAAGAAAGTGTTGATTTGTGAGGAGAGCAATCATTATTGTCACGCCCCTGGACTGTCTTGTGTGTGTTTTGCTCCCCATGTGTGCCCTGTGACCCAGTTTCTGTCTCCCTTTGATTGTTTAATTTGTTTCCAGGTGTGTCTCCTCAGTTCCTTGATTGTCCTGTCTTTATAAGCCCCAGTCCTTTCAGTTAGTGTTTGTCGGTCTTTGAATGTCTACCCTGCCTGTTCTCTGTGTTTCCTGTTAGTTTAATAAAGGACTCATTAAGTGTATTCCTCGTCTCCTCGTTCCTGCTCCCCGTGGACCCGTGACAGAAAGACCGACCAAAAATTAGAGTAACCTCCGTGTTTTCCCCTCCGTTTTGTTTCCGTGTTTTACCCAGTGTTTTTGTTTTTTTGGTGTGCCCCATGGATCCCTTCGTTCGGCCCGAATTCCTTCTCCTCCTGCTGGAGCAGGGGGACGGATCTCTCGAGGACCACACAAGACTGTTCCTGAGTTTAGCTAACGCCACCTGCTACCCGGACGACGCGCTCTGCTCATTCTACAATGCGAGCTTGAACACCGCGTGCAGAGCGCTGTCGTCCGCGGATGGTCCTCGAGAGGATTTCGCCGCCTTCGTGGAGTGGATTCTGGTGAGAAACGGATCACCCCTCACCGTCTCACCCGAAGATGCTCTCGCCAGATCCACTCCAGACCCAGAGCCCAGCCCACCAACTCCCAGCGGTGCGGAGCATCAGCCTGAGCCCACCTGTGACGGAGAGCCATTCCCCGCCGCGATCTGCGAGCCAGCGCGAAGCCGAGCGACTGAGCGGAAGATCGCCCCGGAAGTTGAGCCCAATACGTCAGATCAGGTGCGAGAGCCGGCGACAGTGCCCATCGCGAGGGAGCCAGCCGTGGACGGTGTGAGCGCGGAGTGGAGCTCCGCCCCCTTTATCACGGCTGAGGATGAGTTGATAATTCATCTGGGGCTGCTAGACATGGAGGAGGATTTGATAGACTGGGAGATGGATCTGGAGGTCGAAGTTCCCCCTCTCCTCTCTCCCTCGCCCTGGCTGGTCCCGTCCAGCTCGTCTGTGCCTCCGCTGGTCCCGTCCAGCTCGTCTGTGCCTCCGCTGGTCCCGTCCAGCTCGTCTGTGCCTCCGCTGGTCCCGTCCAGCTCGTCTGTGCCTCCGCTGGTCCCGTCCAGCTCCGCGCTGCAAGAGCGCACCCCAGTGCCTGCGCCACGAAGGCGCCTCCCTGTCTCCGCGCTGCAAGAGCGCCCCCTTGAATCCGCGCTACAAGAGCGCACCCCAGTGCCTGCGCCACGAAGGCGCCTCCCTGTCTCCGCGCTGCAAGAGCGCCCCCTTGAATCCGCGCTGCAAGAGCGCCCCCTTGAATCCGCGCTACAAGAGCGCAAACCAGAGCCTGCGCTGCAAGAGCACCGACCAGTGCCGGCCCCTCGCAAGTGCCTGCCAGTGCCGGCCCCTCGGAAGTGCCCTACAAGGGTTAACCCTGAAGGCCCGGAGGCCCACAAATGCCCGCCCTCCCACCCGCTCCTGCCTCCTCCACCGCTGTCGTCTGGCAGCCCCTTTGCTCGCCCTCAGCCCACCATCAATACGGTGCGAGCCCCACGGGACTGCCATCCTCCAGCGTTGCCGGGGCTGGAGTATCCCTCACCTCCGCCTCCAGCCTCCTCGGCCTGGACTCCGCCTCGGTCCGTTGACCCAGTGGCTCCACCTCGGCTCCTAGCTCCCTCGCCTCCACCGTCACCCATCGATCCTCCAGCTCCACCGGGCTCCCTCGTCCCTCCGGCTCCGCCTTGGTCGGGCGTCGACCCGCCATCGCCTCAGGACTCCGCTCCTCCGGCTGCACCTCGTCGCTCCGTCCCACCAGCTCAGTTGGGCTCCTTCCTCCCGCCAGCTCCACCTTGGTCCTCAGTCGCTCCGGCTTCGCCGCGGATCTCCGGAGCTCCGCCTCCGCCTCAGTCACCAGAGCACTCAGCTCCACCTTGGCCCCCCGGATCCTCGGCATCCCCCTGGCTCGTCGGCTCTCCGTCTCCACCTCGGGCTCCTCCACCACCTGCTCCGCCGCCGTTGGTCGGCCCCATGGAGTCGGCGGCCATTCCTCCTCCATGGCTCCTCCCTCCGTCGGCTCCACCGTGGGCCATCATCATGGCTGTGGCCTGGGTCCTGCCAGGCTCCTCCTGCTCCGGGTCCCTCCTGTCTCCTCCCTGGCTCCTCCCTCCTTCGTCACCTCCCTGGTCTCTGTCAGCCGGCCCCCTTCCGGTGGTCCGTCCTCCTCCTGAGCCTCCGCCTTTTGTTCCCACCCGTTTCCCTCCCCTCTGTTGTTCCACGGTGCGAGGACGCACCTTCCGGGAGGGGGGAGTAATGTCACGCCCCTGGACTGTCTTGTGTGTGTTTTGCTCCCCATGTGTGCCCTGTGACCCAGTTTCTGTCTCCCTTTGATTGTTTAATTTGTTTCCAGGTGTGTCTCCTCAGTTCCTTGATTGTCCTGTCTTTATAAGCCCCAGTCCTTTCAGTTAGTGTTTGTCGGTCTTTGAATGTCTACCCTGCCTGTTCTCTGTGTTTCCTGTTAGTTTAATAAAGGACTCATTAAGTGTATTCCTCGTCTCCTCGTTCCTGCTCCCCGTGGACCCGTGACAATTATATTAAGAAAAATATATTTGTATATTAAATTCATTTATATATAATATAAATTATATAAATATATACATGCAAATACATGTAAATATTTTCAAAACGTATACTGTATGAATGTGTATTTATATATACATAATAACTATACACAGTACACACACATGTAAACAAAAACCTTTATTTTGAACGCAATTAATCGTGATTAATCATTTGACAGCACTAACAATGTAGTAATTGTTACAGTGAAACACGTAAGCAATTGGGTTTTGCTCACCCAGTTTTTTTTATATTATATAATTTTGAACAATGAACAAAAACAAAGATCATATTGTATTAACACCAACTGACACTTTTTCACAACAAAAGTCACAATAAAAGGATTTCATATGCAGTGTATTCTGTGGCTTGTATATTGTATATAATCAAGAAGCCGATTGTTGCAATAAGTGAACAATAAGTGTTGCAATACTTGTTAGTAGATCTGTTGTTTAAATTATTTACTTGCTGCTAGGAAGGAATGCTTTGGCTCCTACCTATTTCTATTCTGGATTTTCATTGAGGTTTCTATTTTTGATTGCACTTACTTTTGATTGCACTTACTTATTGCACCTCGGCTAAGGAGCAGCCTGCGTCATTTGCATTGCTCCTTGTGCAGTGTTAGTTTCGTCTTGAGCTATTTGCACTAGGCTATTGGCTGGGCTAATCAGAAGCCGGCCACAGCTGTTTTCACTCTAGTCTCTTAGACTGCATATTTATTTGATGTCCGAGTGCTGACAAGCATGCAGCCGTTGTGTTCAGCCTCTTCGTGTGAAGACCGACGAGTGTAAAGACTGACTACTTTTTCCTGCACGACTTTAACCAAGCAACGAAACCGACCAACACACTTAAGTATAATTTCTATCTTCCCTCACACACTTTCCTTTCCTATCCTCTTTCCTTCTACCTCTATCATGTGTTTCCAAACCATTCCGGTTTTCTCTCAAACATGCTCTAACATCACATGCAGACGGCAACATAATCCTGCTAACCTGCACCCTATCTCTACATCTTCTATTGCACCTCTTTCTTTCTCTGTGGGTCTCTGGTATTGTCAGTCAGCTGTCAACAAAGCAGACTTCATTTCTGCTTTTTCTTTACAATCCACACTCAGCATCTTGGGCTTGACTGAGACCTGGATTCGTCCAGAAGACTCAGCAACCCAGGCTGTTCTCTAACCAGAAACCCCGACTCTCCGTGGATTATCATCCCCACAGGAAGGAGGGGTAGGCAGTGTCAGCAGAGGAAGCAGAAGCGAGGCTGCAGGGCTGGTATCCTTGCCAGGCTAAGGAAGCAGCCACATAAGCCACCACTTCTGAGCATTTTTCTTATGAATGCAAGATCCCTCGCTAATAAAATGGATGAACTGAGACTACTGGTGGCTACAAACAACATTGTGAAGAGCAGCCGCATTCTGCTCGTCACAGAAACATGGCTCAATTCATCCATTCCGGACACGGCTATCGAGCTAGAAGGCCGCACTGTATACCGGCACGACAGAACCACAGACCCCGGTAAGAACAAAGGAGGGGGTTTATGCATTTACCTAAACAATAAATGGGTTACTAATACCAAGATAGTAAGCAGTCACTCCTCCCCGGATCTGGAGTATGTGACTGTTAAATGCAGGCCCATATATCTAGCCAGAGAACATACTGTCATCATGTTAACTGCTGTGTATATCACACCAGATGTTATTGCTAATGCTAGCTCGGCCCTCGGATATTTACATGACACTATTAGCAACCAGCAGAGCATGTATCCTGAGGCTGTTCACATCATTGCAGGGGACTTTAACCATGATAATCTGAAAGCAGTGCTCCCTAAACTCCACTAGCACTTTAAATGTGCCACCAGGGGAGCAAATACACTGGAAAAGGTCTATTCTAACATTAGGATGGGATTTAAGGCCAAACCACTACCACATCTGGGCCTGTCAGACCATATGTCCGAGCATTTAATTCCAGCATATACACCCCTGAGGAAAAGAGCTCCTACCATAACCAAAAGTGTAAAAACCTGGCCTGAAGGTGCTTCCCAACAGCTGCAGGACTGCTTTGAGTCAACAGACTGGGAGGTTTTTGAACACCAGAACCTGGAGCAGTACACAGCAGCGGTCCTGGGATACATCAAGCACTGCACAGACACTGTCACTGTGGACAAATACATCCAAGTCTATCCCAACACAAAGCCCTGGATGACAAAAAAGGTGCTGCGCCTGCTCAGGGAAAGGGACACAGCCTTCAGGTCTGGAGATCGGGCACTATAAAGTATAAGAGAGGGATCAGAGAGGCCAAGGCTGCCCTGAGGAGGAGGAGGATCAAGAACTGCTTCCAGAGTAACAATCCCAGGCAGGTGTGGCAGGGGGTCCAGCACATGACCATCTACAGACCCAGCAACCTCTCGGCCACCGACGGTGACGCCACACTGGCGGAGGAGCTGAACAACCTCTTCGCCCGTTTTGAGGTGGAGCCAACGGGGACCGCCAAAACACATCAACCAGCCCACAGCAGCCACATCCTCATGGTGAAGGAGCATGAAGTGAGGCGCACGATGAGAGCCGTGAACCCGAGGAAAGCTACGGGTGCTGATGGTGTTTCGGGACAGGTGCTGAGGGACTGTGTGGGCCAGCTGGCAGGGGTCTTCACCAAGATCTTTAACCAGTCCCTCTCTCAGGCTGTCGTTCCATCCTGCCTGAAGACCTCCACAATCAACCCAAACCCGAAGAAGAACACCATCAGCTGTCTGAATGACTACCGTCCAGTTGCACTCACACCTCTCATTACGAAGTGCTTTGAGAAGCTGGTTCGGACCTACATAGTCTCAACTAGAGGTCTACCGATAGTGGATTTTACCGATACCGATAGCTAGGCTGGACCACACTGGCCAATACCGATTAATCAACCGATAGTTTTTAAAATGGATACTGAATGAAAACTAAAGTAGAGCTTTACTATTTTTAAAAAGCAGTAACAGTACTGAACCATACTTTGTAAATGAATAAAAAATTTGTATTAATGTTATTATATTGATCATTAGTTATTTCATAGTTTACTAATGTTAAAAGAAGAAACTTTACAATTTAAAAATGAAGCCTATTAGTAATAGTAAATGTTGAAACGAAATGAACACACTCTAACAAGGAACAATACTTCTACAGCTTTCATTAATGTTACAAATGGACTCTTATTGATAAGTATTACCATTTAATATCAACAGTCATGCTTAAAGATAGCCATCTTGAAATACCTACACAAGGCCATATTAAAATTACATGCAAAAGTTATTGATATTGTATGTATACTCTCACTAATCAAAATATGAAAAAAAAAAAATGTGCAAAAGCGCAGCGCTGCGTCTTGGAGAAGTCCCAGGTGTCACACACAACAGATGCGTCACATTCAATTCAAGCAGCAATTTATTTAATCACCAAACAGACATTAGTTTGCTTCAAGAATGAACTATGTGGCATAAATGAGTTTGAAGTTCGGTGTTTAAAAAAAACAGATCAAACGGAAAGAGAACGTGCGATCTGTATTACAGCTCTCTATATGAAGCATACAGACTGTATTAGAGCCACAGAAAGACAAACATTTTGCTGAAAAATGCACAATACATAATTTATAGCCTAGGGTGAAGTCATTATGTAAATTAACAATGATTTGGGACAAATATAATGTCATTTAATGGAAAACTATGTGAATGGCACTCTCTTCTGTGGCAGAATTTTCTGTCGGCTACATTTAAATGCGCGTTTGAAGTTTCCCGGTCTGTGTAACACGCAGTGTCACATGCCAAAACAAACAACATGTGCTGTCAGTGATTTCCGCCTCTAGAGGCCGCTCTCGTAACACGGAAAACTATCGGCATGGATTTTTGCCGATAACTAATAGTTCCGCAATTCAACTATTGGTGCCGATTAATCAGCAAAACCTATGAATCGTTCGACCTCTAGTCTCAACCCTCCCACCCAGCTTCGATCCTTACCAGTTCGCCTACAGAGCCAATAGGTCCTCGAAGGACACCATCGCCACAGTTCTCCCCTCGGCTCTATGTCACCTGGAGCAGCAGGGGAGCTACAGGGAGAAGCAGGGGAGCTGCTCTTTGTGGACTTCAGCTCGGCATTTAACACCATCCTCCCCGACAGACTGGTGACCAAACTGTTAGACCTGGGAATATCTCACTCCATCTGCTCGTGGATTAAGGACTTTCTGTCCGATCGCCCGCAGAAGATGAAGGTAGGCTGCCACTTCTCCTCATGCCTCAGCTTCAGCACCAGCTCTCCCCAGGCCTGTGTGCTGAGTCCCCTTCTTGACATCCTCTACACCCATGACTGCACCCCCACCCACTCCAGCAACACCATCATCAAGTTCGCTGTTGATACCACCGTGGTGGGGCTCATCTCTGGGGGAGATGAGTCCGTATATCGGGACGAGGTGGAACAGTTGTCAGTGTGGTTGAAGGGAGTGAAATTATTTCCTTTATGAAATTAACTCAGGAACTCACAGATGCCATGCAATAAAGCCATGAAACTAACCTGGAGAAGAGATCTCTAAAGACAACAAAAGATCTCCAAAGAGAACAGACAACACCACCCTAACCTTCTTTTATCATTTACGACCCCTTCTTCACCCTGCCACCTCTGCATCTCCCTCTTTCTCCCCAAAAGGGTTCACTCAAAGTTCATTAAGAATATGCAAATACCACATATCATGTATCTTGTGAACCTGTTGTTTTTCCCTTTCTCGGTCTCGGTGCGATTGGTAAACTGGTCTCAATTTCACAGTAGTCACTTGTATTATGAGAAATATTGAAAACCTAAGTTAACTCTGTGCTTCTGTTGTGGGCGGTCTCCTTTCAAAACCTGATAAACATTGCTCTACAGGTGTGACCATTTGGGGCACGAGAACATCTCCTACAGAGGCTTCTCATCCCCCACACACAGATCTAATCCGTTTTGGGGCAGAGAATAAATGTTTATGGGCCTTTTGTTCTGGTAGTATTTAAGGGAAAGTTGCAAATCAGTCGGGGCGATTCTGCAGCCAGAATGAGCCCATAGTGTGGTGTGTCTCTACACTCCATACTATGTATATTCTAAGGTCTGGTATGCTTCATTTACTCTTAGATTAATCTTTGAGAATTTGATGTTCTGTATTGAGAGCTCACTTAAAGGTATTATAACTGCTCTGCACCCTCTGAGTAAGTTCAGAACTGACGAGTTTGTGTCGTGGATTCACTAAAGAATCGGCCGAAGTGTAATTCCTATGCGATACCTAGTCCCTAATGAACAAAGAATTGAAAGTATGGGATTTTCAGAATAATCAAATATCTAAATTAATATATAAGCTATATTTGTGATCAGTTTTTAATTGGTCTAAATTTAATGATCACTTGGAATTGGAGTCAGATCAGAATTGGAGCTAGATCAAAATTGAAACTAAATCCTGATAAATTCAGAAGCACAAACAAAAGACCGAACATGCATTAAACCTTCGACCAGGCCGCTGGATTCCGTTGTTTGGACTAGCGGGTGGATCCTTACATGGTGTATAGAAAACAACCTGCTCCTGAACATTATCAAGACCAAGGAACTGATTATTGACTGCAGGAGAAATAAACCGGACATTCAGCGCCTATTCATCAATGGGTACTGTGGAGAGGACCTCCAACTTCCGATTCCTGGGCATTCACCTTGATGATGGAGCACCACCTAGAGCACCAACACCACCACTAGTATCAAGAAGGTACATCAGAGACTGTGCTTTCTAAGAATTCTTAGGAAAAATCAACTTACACAGAAACTGTTGGTGTCCTTCTACCGCTGCTCCATAGAGAGCATCCTCACATACTGCATCTGTGTGTGGTTTCCAGCTGCACAGTTGCAGAGAGGAAGGCGCTCCAGAGGGTCGTCAACAGGGCCCAAAAGATTATCGGTCGCCCCCTCTCCTCCCTGGAAGACCGGTATAGTTTCCACTGTCTCAGGAAGGCACATAATATTCTCAGAGGCCCATCTCACCCCGGACACACTCACTTTGAACTGCTACAGATTAATGAAAACTCTGACTAACAGACTAAAAAACAGTTTCTACCCCAGAGCCATAACTGTACTGAACACAACAAAGATTTAAAAACTTAGTAATTATCTACTGTACACTTACTGTGCAATAACAATTTTTTTTTCTCTTACCTTAAAGGTTTGCTTTTCTTCAATTTCGTTGTACTTGTACAATGACAATAAATTGTCATTCATTCATTACATTTACATTACACTTTGCTACCCGTGTGCCACCAACCCCTTTACCAGTTACTTTTAGACGAAACCTACGATCCCTTTCTCCCTCCCATCTTTCCTCTGTAGTATCCTCCTCTCTTCCCTCACCTACCCATTTCTCATCTCTGGATGTGAACACAGCTACTGACACTGTATGCTCTACTTTAACCTCTTGTCTAGATGACATTTGTCCTCTCTCCTCCAGGCCAGCACGGGCTGCCCCTTCTAACCCCTGGTTATCTGATGTTCTTCGTGAGCATCGGACCAAACTCCGAGCGGCAGAGAGAAAATGGCACAAATCAAACAATCCGTCGGACCTGAGTAGGTATCAGTCTTTGCTCTTTGATCTTTCTCTGCTGAAGTCCACACTGCCAAATCCTCACATTTCCATAACAAGATCAACAGCGCTCCAGACACGCGTAATCTTTTCAGAACATTTAATTCTCTCCTCTGTCCCCCTCCATCACCACCCACCACTTCTATAACAGCTGATGACTTTGCCAATTTTTCACAGACAAAACTAGAACAATCAGTTAGTTCTCACCTCCACACACACACGACCTCCAACCAACCACATCCACTGCTAAAACTCCCATCTTCTCCTTCTGTCCCCTCACTGAGGCAGAAGTATCCAAACTTCTCCTTTCCAGCCATCCTACAACATGTCCTCTAGACCCGATCCCCTCACACCTTCTCCAAGCAATCTCTCCCACACTCTTACCGGCACTCACACACATCAACACATCCCTCCTTACAGGCATTTTCCCCACTGCGCTCAAGCAGGCTCAGGTAACCCCACTGCTCAAAAAACCTACATTAAACACTTCACTGACAGAAAACTACAGACCTGTCTCTCTCCTTCCGTTCATAGTGAAAACACTCGAACGAGTTGTCTTCAACCAGGTATCATTGTTTCTTTCACAGAACAACAAACTGGACGCTAAACAGTCAGGTTTCAGGAGTGGCCATTCAACTGAGACTGCACTGCTCTCAGTCACTGAAGCCCTGCGAATTGCAAAAGCCGATTCCAAATCTTCAGTCCTCATTCTGCTGGATCTATCCGCCGCTTTTGACACTGTCAATCATCAGACCCTTCTGTCTACCCTCTCATCACTGGGCATCACTGGGATTCCACTTCGCTGGTTTGAATCCTATCTCACTGGTGGGTCTTTCAGGGTGGCCTGGGGAGGGGAGGTATCCAAAGCACATCAACTGGTCACTGGGGTTCCTCAGGGATCGGTTCTTGGACCCCTCCTCTTCTCCACATACACTACATCACTGGGTCCCATCATACAGGCACATGGCTTCTCCTATCATTGCTACGCTGATGACACACAGCTCTATCTCTCTTTTCAACCAGATGATCCAAGAGGTAGCTGCATGGATCTCAGGCTGCCTGGCGGAAATCTCGGCATGGATGAAAGGACATCACCTACAGCTCAACCCTGGCAAAGACTGAGCTTCTTGTCTTCCCTGCCACTCCGACTCTACAGCATGATTTCACAATCCAGCTAGGTACTTCTACAATTACCCCATCAACTTCGGTCAGAAATCTTGGTGTAATCTTTGATGACCACCTGACCTTCAAAGAGCATATTGCAAAGACTGCTCGATCTTGCAGGATTGCACTACACAACATCAGAAAGATCAGGCCCTTTCTGACAGAGCTTGCTGCACAACTTCTTGTCGAGGCCCTTGTTATTTCTAGGCTGGACTATTGCAATGCTCTTCTGGCTGGACTTCCATCAAACATAATCAAACCTCTACAAACGATTCAGAATGCAGCGGCACGACTGGTCTTCAACGAGCCCAAAAGAGCCCATGTTACACCTCTCTTTATCTCCTTGCACTGGCTACCGGTTGCAGCTCGCATCAAGTTTAAGTCATTGATGCTTGCATATAGAACAACCACAGGCTCAGCACCCGCCTACTTCCACTCACTATTATGAATCTACATCCCCTCTAGAAGTCTGAGATCTGCTAGTGAGCGATGCCTAATGGTACCATCACAGAGAGGCTCAAAATCACTGTCCAGAACATTCTCGTTCACCATTCCTGGCTGGTTGAATGGTCTTCCCACCCCTATCCGGAATTCTGGATCCCTGTCAATCTTCAAGCAACATCTGAAAACTCATCTCTTTCGACACTACTTGACTTCATCCTACACTTAAAAAAACTTTAAAAAAAAAAAACTTTCTCTTTCTCTTTATTTATTCCTTCCCTTACTAGCTTGTACTTATTTGAACTTTGCCTGAGACTTGGTTTTGCGAGCACTTCCTCTGTCTGATTGCCTCTTCAAGATGAATCGCTTTATGTATTCCCCAATTGTAAGTCGCTTTGGATAAAAGCGTCTGCAAAATGACTAAATGTAAATGTACTTCAAATAAACAAAATAATCACACTTTTACACAGAAGGGGTAAATTGCACCTGCTTGGAAACATTTTTGTTATTTACATTGACTCTTCAGACATGCTTGTGCTTGCACAATTGCAGTCAAGCACAAGGCATTTTCAAGATTGACATTTATATGTATTTATAATAAATATCTCATCTTCACTAGTTATGTGGTGACAACACACATTACGACAGAAATCTAGACCTGCTGTTTCAAGTTCAGCAAAACAAAGATAACAACAATGACAGCAAGACGACAGCAACTATTTCCTTATCAGCCTTACAGCATCTGTCATACATCCCACTCAAGTACATCCAAAGGGTTCTGCTATGCCTGTTTTTATCTTCCAGGAATTATCTTGTATGAAACTTCAGATCAGGACTCCAGTGTGCACTGCTTCAGTAGACTGCCACAGTCTGTACGGGTATGTACTAGACCAGAACTGGTTCTGGTTGCTTAGATCAGGGGTTTTCAAACTGGGCTGTGGGGACTCCCAAATGCCACAAAGGGTGCTATAGGGCTCAGTAAAAAAGGTCAGAGAAAAAAGGTTAAATAAATAAATATAGCAATGAATTTAATATTTAATTTATGAATTATTTATCAAATGTGACTTTATTGCCATTTTACCGGTCAGAAATCAATACTCTGTAAAAAAAAACAAAAAATAAAAATAATAATAATAATAATTAAAATAAACCCATGAAATTAATAAATTATTAAAATTATACATAATTATAAATATAAATATAATTAATTACTATTAATTAATAAAAATAGAAGAAAAAATAGCAGCTGTGGTTGCCAGAACTTTACCATAAACACATGGTAGAATCATTTTTGTGTTTCATGAGGCTGAACTTAAATTTACTGTAAAAGACTGTATATCTCATGAACTGATACAATGCTAATATTCCATATGAAGTAATAAAAATACATCATGAATTATAATATTGTACATGATGAGCTATTCACAATTAACAATTAGCCTTTCCACATGCTGATATATATACATATACATACACACACACACACACACACACACACACATATATAAATATGTTATTCCTTTTGATCTTTTATTTTAAAAATTCACAAAAATCTAACCATTCATTGGATAATAAGAATTTAAAATGGGGGAAATATCATTATGAAATAAATGTTTTTCTCAAATACACGTTGGACACAATTATTGGTACCCCTAGAAATTATTATGAGTATAATATCTCTGAAGTATATTCCCATTCATATTCACAATTTTGAGCACTCCAGGGTGATTATGAACATGAAATTATCCAACCATGGCTTCCTGTTTCACAGAAATATAAGTAGAAGGGAAAACAAAGCCCAAATTCCCTTAATCATCCATCACAATGAGAAAAATCAAAGAATATATTTCTGATATATTCTGATAATTGAGCTTCACAAATTAGTGAAATGGCTTTAAGAAAAGAGCTAGTGCAGTAAAAATTCCCATTTCCATCATCAGGGCAATAATTAAGGATTTCCAATCAACTTAAAATGTTACGGAACTGCCTGGAAGAGGATGTGTGTCTATATCATCCTAATGCATGGTGAGGAGGAGAGTTTGAGTGGCTAAAGACTCTTCAAGGACCGCAGCTGGAGAATTGCAGAAAATAGTCGAGTCTTGGGGTTAGAAAACCTTTTAAAAAAATAGTCAAACAGCACCTACATCACCACATGTTGTTTGGGAGGGTTTCAAGAAATATTATCCTAGCTCATCCAAAAACAAACTCCAGCAGATTCAGTTATCAGACACAACTGGAACTTCACATGGGACTGGCTTCTATGGTCAGATGAAACTAAAAAATGATTAGCAGCAAACACTCAAGATGGGTTTGGTGAACACAGGGATAAAAAGTACCCCATGTGTACTGTACAATGAAATATACTGCTGTATTTTTGATGTTGTGGGCCTAGATTTCTGCTGGAGGTCCTGGACATCTTGTTTAGACACGTGGCATCATGGATTCTATCAAATACCAACAGATATAAAATCAATAAGTGACTGACTCTGTTAGAAATCTTATAATGGGCCATGTTTGGATCTTCCAACTGTACAATAATCCAAACACAAACCTCAAAAACAACACAAAAATGGGTCACTGAGCGCAAAACCAAGCTTCTGCTATGGCCATTCCAGTCCTCTGACCTGAACCCTATAGAAAATGAGTGGGGTGAACCGAAAAGAAGAACATGGAGTGGGGAATCTAAAGGGTCTGGAGTGATTCTGGATGAAGGAATGGTCTCTGATCTCTTGGAAGGTGTTCTCCAACCTCATCAGGCATTATTGGAGAAAATTTAGAGCTGTTAAACTGGCAAATGGAGGTTTCAAAAAGTATTGAATAAAAGGGTACCGTTAACTGTGGCCAAAGTGTATTAGAGAAAAACATTTATTTCATAATTATATCCCCCCCCCCCCCATTTTAAAGTCTTATTATCCAATTAGATTATCAAGTTAGATTTTTGTGATTTTTTTTTTTTACTTTATTATATTTTCTTCCTGAAACAGCAGTAATAAACAAAAAGCAACTGCAAATTCAGAACCTACCCCAACCCACAATAAAATCATTTTCACAAGGATTCCAGAAAAGATTACACAACATCAAAAGCTGAATGCCACAAATGTACAGTTTCCACACTAGATCCATGCACAGGAGAAGCTGAGAGTTCCATCGAGACAATGTCCAACAAATACACAGTCCATTGTGTGAGGACTCCAATGGTCGACTAGCACTTTTTTGCTGCTGTGAGAGTAGCTAACAGTAAACATCTTTGTTGGACTCCGGTGAAGGTGAAGTCCCAAAAGTCATTCATGAAAAAATGGCGCAGAGTCAAACATATCTCAGTACCATTGGCGTCGCTAGGCCATTTTTAGGGGGGCTTTAGCACCCCTAAATTTCTGCTCAGCCCCCCTAAAAATCTTGCGATTCTTTCCCTTTAAATTTCAAATGAAAACGGCAGCAGACTTCGGCTCCTCCCCATCTTTCTGCGTGTTCTTCAATCCACAGACTGCGGTGGCGCAGAGGAGAGGACAAGGTGTGTGTTTATCGATAGATTGTTATAATATCTACATCTGTGCAGTTCTTTGTCATAAATACAGTTTACAAAAAGTCATGGGAGAGCAATCGGTTTCCAATCTACTGTGAAATTTTCACTGCATTAACCACTCATCACACCACAGCTGTTTCCTTCAGCGACAGCCCTTGACACATATGAACACATACTTTATAAAACGATCACGTTATTGGTATTTTCATTTGAAAATTTAGCTTTCAATATAGAACATAATATTACAGTGCATGTGGCATTAACTACCATACAGTTATGCATAGAAATGATTAAAGACAGTGACCGACAGCACTCAGTCAGTGCACTCATCTTAATTGCATATCAGAGTGATTGACAGAGATTGAAACATTGTGTGTGTGTGTGTGTGTTTTGCATTAATTTTTATTGTTTGAATTGAATTTCTGTAGAACGGTTCTACAATTTTTTTATACAAATTTTCAATCAATGATTTTGTAAATATTTATTTTTTATTATTATACCCTCATTGGGGGCTGAGCCCCCCTAAAATGAAAATCCTAGAATCGTCCCTGCTCAGTACCCAACAAATACAACAGGTCCTGTGAGAGCTGAGACCAAAAAGGTGAGAGAGAGGGGCACTCCCAAAAAAAACAATGTGAAAATGTGCCTAAAGATTCTTGCGAACAGAGATTACACTTAGGATATGATGACAGATGTAGGATCAGAACGAGTCAGACAAAACTAAGATTCGATCAGAACATCGAAACATGAGGAGCCGAAATTCCAGAGAAGCCTAACAGGACTCACAAATCTGTCCATGGTACTCTGGCGCCATGAGTCTGGAGCAAGCCTTACCAACAAGCCTCTTTCACAGAACAGCTCGCAACATTAAGACAAAAAAAACACTTATTGATAAGTACAACGCAGGAAGGAGATTGTCAAATTTGGGGCAAATAATCAAGATTAAGGGTCTAAGAGATGGCCCTCACATGTGTTCCACGAGAAATCACGAGCTTCTTTAGATTGACTTTTCCCCCACACATAGAAGACAAAGAACCAGACTGAAATTCCTCTGTCCAAAGAACATGTCTTTTGGTCTCCAAAGAACTACACAGAGACTTTCTTTTTCATATGCACATAAAACCATCCTAAAAGGACATTGCTAGGCATAACACTATATTATGTATGTAACCACATATTAGACTATCATGTTTTAAGCACATATTATGTATGTCTTTATATATAATAACTATTGAATGACTTTAAGGTTAGTCGTGTTTGGTATGTATGAGTTTGACATTTCTAGCTTGTAGCGTTTCTTTCAATTAATTCTGTGTCAAACGTATCATATTCTGGTTATAGAAATCACATCCAAAATTGTACTTTGCCAGAGTGTGTAAAATTCGAACCATGTGACTGATAACATGCTGATTTATGATGGAAGGAACAACCCTAGCTAAGATACTAGCCTAATCTAATTGGTCAAGACACCAGATGGGATATGTCCAGAAGTTGAGTTTAAAAACGCAGGACACCATCAAATCTTCCCTCCTTCTTCCCTTTCTCGTCCTTCTTTCTTCTTCTCGCCACCGCGTTTTGATGCTGTTTTAGCGCTCTTTGAGCGTGCTCTGGCCTACAGGCCAGTTGCTACTTAACACCACGATGAGAAGAAAACCCACCTAGTCTCGTTATAACCTTTCTTTCTTTTATTTTAGTTTATTTTCCATTGCGAGTTTCGTGTTCTCAGTTTAAGTTTTGCCGCCACGCCTTGTCTCCAAGTTCAGCTCAAGCCTGTGACTGCCTCAAAACTTCAACCAGACCAACTCCGCATCCTCAGCCAACGCTCAAGACATCACTTCAAAGACTACTGAACTTCCAGCCAATCAGCACTTGGGAAAACCCTCTTCCTGCAAGGACGACGTCGACAAAAGGGCATCCCTGTAACACAAAGGCAACGCAAGCAAGTAACCTTCAGGTCTAACTGAGCTGGTGCATTTAATATAAATTTTAGCCTCATTGAGAAACTCAATGCGAGATTTAATTAAGTGATTGATGGTTGTTCAGGTCTTTGTAATAGCACATATTGCTATAAACTTGGGATTTCACATTCTCATTCTCTAAACTCATCCTTTCTCTCTTTCTACTACGTGTGAATGTGTGAATGTGTGTGTTCATGTTAGATTAGTTTATGTCTTAGGTTTATATAAATAAACTCTTATTTATATTGAAAAGAGAAGTATCTTGTGTTTTGTGCTTACAAGTTAATGTCTTAATCTGCCGATCTTGTTACTGTGCTTATTAATAGTGTTTTCACTATATTTTGGATTTTAATATCCAGTGCAGAATTAATGTTATACGGCTCGTTCAGTGAATCGCTGCCGACTCAGTGATCAGCCGCAAAACAGTGATTCTGTTCAAATTCCCTATAAAATCACAAATGATTCCCTTTGAGCTAAATTCAGTTATGTATCAAACCCTACATATATTAAAAAAAAAAAAAAAAAAAAAAAAAAACAAAGCTTGAGAGTGTGATTCCTTTGGTCCAGATCTATCTAGGATATGCAACATCACAGAATTTGTATCTGCACCCAATACAATTTCAAAATCCGAAGACTTCAAGAGATAGGTTGACAAAACAGTGAAATAGTAGGGTCAGGAGTACAAGGGGCGTAAACTGAAAGAAATACAATATTCCAATTCTCCACTCGTTTTTATGTGTTATTCTACCGTCTGTATCACAACCTTTATCTAAAATAGTAATATTTAAAGTCTTCCGCACTAATATTAGGACACCCTTGGTTTTAATATCCGAAGATGAATGAGATACCACTTCATAAAACGTATTACACCTGTGTATATCCTCCTCTTTCAAATGGGATTCTTGAACTAACACTATATCAATCTTTCTTCTTCGCAAAAAAATCCAGAAAACCTGTACGTTTGTGAGGGCCAATTAGGCCATTAATATTACAACTAAGAATATTAAGGTCAGTCATAGGTATGGAACAGAATTACTGCATAAGACAGCAAGGTTATTTTCGTAAACGAAAACTGAAACTAAGACCCACTGCCTCTCACTCAATAAAAGAATACAGTTTCTGTGTGTTTTTGAAAGATTTGATTTTGCTGGTTTAAAAATTAACGCTACGTTACCTTCTTTGGGAGTATGACTCTCACTACGCTTGTGAAATAGAACTTGAACAGGGGACTTTCTAATATGCTTAAAGTGGCTTAATGTACCAAGACAGTGATAAAGACAAAATTGTAAAGCATATACTATGTGCAGACACGCATATAAGCTCAAAATGTGAACGCAACGCGTTTATAAGCATTTCCTCTCATAAGAACACCCTTAATGCACCGAGACAGTGATAATAAAAGACCACATTCTGTACACACCTTACTAATTATAAATCATAATATGTGCAGAAAAACAGATGAGCCCAAAATATGAATATTAATTATCACTGTCTTAATCCATAAGCGATTTATTACGATTTTCTAAAGGGAGGAAACGTTTCAACATGTCGCATTAATATTCTGGCTCACCTGCATGTCTTTTAGCATCACTGTCTTACATTAAACCAGCATTTTAAAATGCTACAAAACTGTTCACAAGCTCCTAGGGATTTGATGTTGCTTGTCATTTGTTGAAATAAATATAAAAAGTTCAGTGAGTTTGTGACTGTTCGCTGAATGTGACCCACAATCTCTGATTCTCCTCTGTGGCAATGGAAATTTAATATTTATAATGACAACAATTATACTTTGTCATTTAAAAGTTTCCAACAAAGAAATGGATCGACTTATGTCAGCTTGTTGAACACACTTTATTTGGATAATTTAATATGATGGCTGAAGCAGCAGCGAGCGTCCAGCGGGTGACACCGTTTTCACAGTAATCAGATCAACATTGTAAATGAAATTCTCCAAAACCTAAGAGAAAAAAAATCGAATTATCATGTAGTGCGATAAATTAGCTTCTCTTCCCTGCAAACTATACAATGAAGAATGAATGATTGTTTAACTTAAAGGCAAAAACAGAACAAAAGATAAGCAGTTTTCCGAGAATGAGAAGTAACCATGGGAACGGATAGCTTATCCTGGTAATATGGTGGCACCTTCCCGAAATGCAGTGCGGAGTGAAAAGATTGTAACGTAACTCCTCATTCTCTATAGGTGCACCAATCTGCTTTAGGTCGGATTGCCTGAAGGTTCCGAAAAGGACGACCCTATGGGCTTTTTGAAAAGATCGCTACCGACGTGGCTCCCGCCTCTGGCAGGCAAAGAGATTGAAGTGGAGCGAGCGCATTGCGTATACACAAGGCTCTCCTCAGATCGAGCTAAACCACGGGTTTTCATCTTTAAACTGTTAAGGTACACAGACAGGGAGCTCATTCTGCGGGCCGCCAGACTTAACGCCCCAGTGAAAACATCCGACGGAGCAACGCTGTCGTTCTTTCCAGATTTTTTCTCCGGTCACCGCAAAAAGAAGTAGTGCATTTGCGCCAATTAGGAAGGAAATGAGAGAAGCTGGCATCCAGAATTTTCTTCTTTATCCTGCAACGCTGAAGGTCTCCGTCTCAATCAAGGTGAATCTAAAATGCTATATTCCCCAGAAGAAGCAAGAGTTTTTCTCAGATCCCATTCATCCACTAACTCTCAGTGAGCTTCAGCTGGAAATTTGCTCTCTATTCAGAGAAGAGATGCTCTAAATGGTTAGGTGATTGTGTCTTTCACTGTTCACTTTAATGTTCACTTCTTAATTCATAGTTACTAGAAGCTTTCATTGTGCATACAGTATCGCTTACTGATTATGATGTTATTTTATTTATGTTTCTAGTTGTATTCCTTCTCTCTCTCTCTCTCCTTTATTTTTTTTTATGTAATTTTTTTTTTTTTTTAATAGAGATACTACCTAGTCAATATGGGGCCAATGTTGGTGTTTCAGCAATGTGCAGGTTTTGTTGACGCCATATTAAGGGGTGCTGGCAGATCAAGGTTTGTTCTTGGTTTAATCTGCCATAGTTCATGGGAATGTATTTATGTTTTTTTTTTTTTTTTTTAATAGTGACGGGGAGGGGTGGGGGTGGGGGGTTAACTGGTTTCATTTTCAAACTTGTATTCTCTTACAAGGATATTATAGTTTTGAATTTTTAATTTTAATTTTTATTTTAATATCGTTTTCAAATTTCCTATAATTTCAGTTTAGTTTTAGTTAGTTTCATTAATGTTTTTTTTTTTTAGTTTTAGTTTAGTTTTTATTTTGTGAACACATTTCTATTTAGTTTTAATATATCTTAGTTTCAGTTTTAGTTTTAGTAATTATAATTAGTTAATGGAACACTTCCTGTGTAGACCAAACCAAGACATTTAATTTTAGCAAAGTTGAATGTTTGCAGTTTACAGTCAACTATTGTGCAAACCTCTTAATAATGAAAATAAAATAATTATTTACAATTCAACAAAAACCAAAAATATGCAACTTATATGTAGTTAAGTTTTCATATTCATGTTCATATTCATTCATATTAAATATGTAATCTTGTTTAATTTGCCAATAGTTTACAAACAACATGCTAATCAAGGTTTTCAGAGTTACTAGACAGCATCAGGCAGTTGAGTTTTTATCAGGGTTGGAGCTAAATTCTGCAGGACAATGGCCCTCCAGTGCTGGATTTGAGGAAACATGCCCTGCGTCCCAATGTGCATACTATCCACCTTATCTGCCCGAAATAGTATTAAAAATGACTAATATCAGATAGAATTTAGCATGGACAGTGTGCACATTGGGACGCAGGCATGTTCTTTGCAATCGTCACTGAAACTCTGTAAACTTTATTTTTTTCTATCTGTGTTTTCAATGCATTAATTTGTTGTGCACACTACTGTATGTCCCGTCTCCCTCGATGAACGTACACAATAAGAAGAAACAATCTAAAATGTTTTGAAACCTCATACTACTCAAAAATAAATGCAATATGGTGATTTGAATGATGTTTACACTTTACTTTGACTAGCCTCTCCAGCATGAATGCGCTTCCGATGAGCAACGCAATCAATCCCAGTTCTAAAGCCCCTTTTACACAACACAGCCAGCGGTGAAAACACAGCGCAGCTATCGCTTTCTCTCATTTCGGATGTGTTTTATACAGTCAAGGCAGTGCTCGTGTCATGGACTCGAGGCGGACGATACCATAGTAGTCGCAAAGCGTGACAAAATGACTACTCACTAAAGTCAGCTCATCCAAAACTTTTAATTCTGTGTCTGTTAACTCAATCTCATGTTGTTCTCGCACATCAAGCACACTTTTAAACGTTCGTGCCCTGCAAGGTGTGCATTTTTATTATTTCCCATTTCATATTTTATAGTTATTTCCCATTTCATTGTGACGGATCAGCCAGGCTCCTCCACCAATCATACACAGCGATCACAGTCACCTGAGTTTTAATCCAAACCACCTGCACCTCATCAACACTCATCAAAATCGTCACTACTTAAGCACACACCTCACACCAGTCACTGTCCGATCTCGATTTCACAAAGTGGACTCTCACCCTCCAAGTCTGGAAACTTACCTCTTGAATACTTACCTCCTCTCCTGGATCATCGGCGTTTCCCTATGTCTCCTACGCCTGCCTGTCTTCATCTGTCATCCCAGCCAGCAATCAGTCAAAAGCCGAGGTGTGTGCACATTCCATCCTCCACGAGTTCCTAGCGATACAACCATCAACAGACATCCTTTGTCAGTCCTCAATACCAGTAATAACATCTCTATCCTCCTGCAATACTTACCCGTCTGCTCATCTTAATAAATTCCTGTGTTCACTCCATCCTCCTCTGTGTCGAGTCTGCTTCATGTAGCATTCATAGCCTGCGTCTTGTTTTTTAAATGCAAAAACGCATTCTCTGTGAATAGCCGCTTAGGACGCAGCTCACGTGAATGAAGGCCATTCCCTTAAACCATCACAGGTCTGATTTTCTGGCACAGAATGAGAGCTTATTAAATCACGATTATTTATTTTTGCAAATTATTTTATTTTCGTTAGTTTCGTTTACTTTTAGTTTTTTATTTAGAAATTTTAATTTTATTTCAGTTTACGAAAGTGTTTTTTGACCAATAGTTTTAGTTCAATCAGTGACATTAACAGATTTACTATTCGGTGTCTTCTCCGTGACCTGCTTCCTTTGGTATTTTTACACATAGAAAAAAGGCATACTGCACATAAAAAACATACTGCATTATCCAGTTTTCTCTCAGAACGATGATCTGAGTTACTATTTCAATTCTTGATGCAGCATGAATGACATACAATTGCGACATTTTTCACAATCACGACAAATAAAATACTGCCCTAAACTCAATAGCGGAAAGGCAGCGCTATCCTGCAAGTATGTCGGATAAACAAAGCAGTTTCCCAGAACTCAATGCAGCATTACGTCACACTCTCATTCTCTATTGCGATCCTTTAAGTCCACAACCTGTTGCTCGAGCGCGACTTGCCTATCGTGATCTGCGACAACTTTCTTTTGTTCTCTCATCGCCACTGTAAGGAGATCCAATTTAGAGCATAGCATTCACACTGCCGGCGAGAGCATCAAAATTCACTCTGGCCGCCCTTCCAACGACGCTGTAGAAAGATTTGTTGATGCTCTGACGATCGAACGCTTGATCTTGTATTTAAAGGAGCCAAAAAGGAAATAAGGATGTTGATCTTGTGCAGACTGACCACAAGTAGGGTTATAAATTAACCTCATGAAAATATTTTAATTGTGAAAGTAAGAAATTGATCAATGGAAAGAACTTTATAGTTACAACAATTACAGTTACATGTTTACTAACGAAATAAACCAATAAATGGCAATTGATCAAATCGGTGTTGTTTTGAGCAAATGAATTGCATTCCCGCATTCTAGCGTGAAAATGCTTGGGAACTAATGTGGTCGGAACCAAAGTTTACAGGACTGCGTTCTCTGGACTCCTCTCAAGCAGGGGACTTCTGTATTCCGATTGGTTGCCACCGAACCAAACCGCCGAATAGCTCATTACCATAAAGTTGACCTGACTTCAACTCTCCTCAACGCCCTCACCGTCTAAGACGTGCCGCGCCACGCCACTCTCGCCAGAACTCGCCGCCGGCTCACATTGAAAATTAATGACTTCCGGCCACTTTATGACTCGTGGTCAGTAGCTTGGATTTCTTCTTAATTGGAGAAGCCAACAGTGACAACTCCTGCTGTTTCTGATTGTATGCCATCAGGGAAAGTATTAATAATGAATAAAGCTTAAAATAAAATGAAAAAAACTGCAAAAAGGGGCCAAACGTACGGAGGTCTACTCAAGTGTGACTAGGTTCATGAGCACGTCACGTGACTGTCCGTTAATTTTTTAAATAAAAGATCAAAAGGATTAACAATGCAGATTAATTTTCACAGCCTTCTTTGATCATATTTACTAAGGGTGCCAATAATTCTGATCCCTACTGTGTGTATATATATATATATACAGGTGCTGGTCATATAATTAGAATATCATCAAAAAGTTGATTTATTTCACTAATTCCATTCAAAAAGTGAAACTTGTATATTATATTCATTCATTACACAGACTGATATATTTCAAATGTTTATTTATTTTAATTTTGATGATTAGAGCTTACAGCTCATGAAAGTCAAAAATCAGTATCTCAAAATATTAGAATATTACTTAAGACCAACACAAAGAAAGGATTTTTAGAAATATTGGCCAACTGAAAAGTATGAAAATGAAAAGTATGAGCATGTACAGCACTCAATACTTAGTTGGGGCTCCTTTTGCCTGAATTACTGCAGCAATGCGGCGTGGCAAGGAGTCGATCAGTCTGTGGCACTGCTCAGGTGTTATGAGAGCCCAGGTTGCTCTGATAGTGGCCTTCAGCTTATCTGCATTGTTGGGTCTGGTGTCTCTCATCTTCCTCTTGACAGATTCTCTATGGGGTTCAGGTCAGGCGAGTTTGCTGGCCAATCAAGCACAGTAACACTATGGTCATTGAACCAGCTGCATTGACTGTGGACATCAGAAAACACAGTGGACCCAACACCAGCAGATGGCATGGCAGTCCAAATCATCACTGAAGGTGGAAACTTCACACTGGACTTCAAGCAACATGGATTCTGTGCCTCTCCACTCTTCCTTCAGACTCTGGGACCTTGGTTTCCAAATGAAATGTAAAATTTACTTTCATCTGAAAAGTGGACTTTGGACCACTGAGCAACAGTCCAGTTCTTTTTCTCCACAGCCCAGGTAAGATGCTTCTGACATTGTCTCTGGTTCAGAAGTGGCTTGGTAGCCCTTTTCCTGAAGACGTCTGAGCGTGGTGACTCTTGATGCACTCACTCCAGCTTCAGTTCTCTCCTTTTGAAGCTCTCACAAGTGTTTGAATCAGCTTTGCTTGACAGTATTCTCAAGCTTGCGGTCATCCCTGTTGCTTGTGCACATTTTCCTACCCAAATTCTTCCTTCCAGTCAACTTTTCATTTAATATGCTTTAATACAGCACTCTGTAAACAGCCACACCTTTCAGTAATGACCTTCTGTGACTTACCCTCTTTGTGGAGGGTGTCAATGTTCGTCTTCTGGATCATTGCCAAGTCAGCAGTCTTCCCCATTATTGTGGTTTCAAAGAACAAGAGATACCCAGAATTTATACTGTAAGGATGGTCATTTATTCAAACTCAAATGTAAATATTCTAATATTTTGAGATACTGATTTTTGACTTTCATGAGCTGTAAGCTCTAATCATCAAAATTAAAAGAAATAAACATTTGAAATATATCAGTCTGTGTGTAATGAATGAATATAATATACAAGTTTCACTTTTTGAATGGAATTAGTGAAATAAATCAACTTTTTGATGATATTCTAATTATATGACCAGCACCAGTATAAATACAGTATAGTTCAAAATAATAGCAGTACAATGTGACTAACCAGAATAATCAAGGTTTTTAGTATATATTTTTTTTGCTACGTGGCAAACAAGTTACCAGTAGGTGCAGTAGATTCTCAGAAAACAAACAAGACCCAGCATTCATGGTATGCACGCTCTTAAGGCTGTGCAATTGGGCAATTAGTTGAAAGGGGTGTGTTCAAAAAAATAGCAGTGTCTGCCTTTGACTGTACAAACTCAAAACTATTTTGTACAAACGTTTTTGTTTCTAGGATTTAGCAATCCTGTGAATCACTAAACTAATATTTTGTTGTATGACCACAGTTTTTTAAAACTGCTTCACATCTGTGTGGCATGGAGTCAACCAACTTGTGGCACCTCTCAGCTGTTATTCCACTCCATGATTCTTTAACAACATTCCACAATTCATTCACATTTCTTGGTTTTGCTTCAGAAACAGCATTTTTGATATCACCCCACAAGTTCTCGATTGGATTAAGGTCCGGAGATTGGGCTGGCCACTCCATAACATTAATTTTGTTGGTTTGGAACCAAGACTTTGCTCATTTACTAGTGTGTTTGGGGTCATTGTCTTGTTGAAACAACCATTTCAAGGGCATGTCCTCTTCAGCATAGGGCGACATGACCTCTTCAAGTATTTTAACATATGCAAACTGCTCCATGATCCCTGGTATGCGATAAATAGGCCCAACACCATAGTAGGAGAAACATGCCCATATCATGATGCTTGCACCACCATGCTTCACTGTCTTCACTGTGTACTGTGGCTTGAATTCAGAGTTTGGGGGTCATCTCACAAACTGCCTGTGGCCCTTGGACCCAAAAAGAACAATTTTACTCTCATCAGTCCACAAAATCTTCCTCCATTTCTCTTTAGGCCAGTTGATGTGTTCTTTGGCAAATTGTAACCTCTTCTGCACATGCCTTTTTTTTAACAGAGGGACTTTGCGGGGATTCTTGAAAATAGATTAGCTTCACACAGACGTCTTCTAACTGTCACAGTACTTACAGGTAACTCCAGACTGTCTTTGATCATCCTGGAGGTGATCATTGGCTGAACCTTTGCCATTCTGGTTATTCTTCGATCCATTTTGATGGTTGTCTTCCATTTTCTTCCACGTTTCTCTGGTTTTGCTCTCCATTTTAAGGCATTGGAGATCATTTTAGCTGAACAGCCTATAAGTTTTTGCACCTCTTTATAGGTTTTCCCCTCTCCAATCAACTTTTTAATCAAAGTACACTGTTCTTCTGAACAATGTCTTGAATGACCCATTTTCCTCAGGCTTTCAAATGCATGTTTAGCAAGTGCTGGCTTCATCCTTAAATAGGGGCCACCTGATTCACACCTGTTTCTTCACAAAATTGATGACCTCAGTGATTGAATGCCACACTGCTATTTTTTTGAACACACCCCTTTCAACTAATTCAACTAATTGCCCAATTGCACAGCCATATCATGAATGCTGGGTCTTGTTTGTTTTCTGAGAATCTACTGCACCTACTGGTAACTTGTTTGCCACGTAGCAATAAAAAATATACTAAAAACTTTGATTATTCTGGTTAGTCACATTGTACTGCTATTATTTTGAACAATACTGTATATATATATATATATATATATATATATATATATATTGTGACACGTGTCCCGAGCTGCCATCAGCGTCGCCCTGGCAACAGACGAGGAACACCTGCACCTCGCATTACCGGCAGACCGGCCACACCTGAGACTCATCAACCACCGCTCTTTAAAACCACCAGACACACACACTTTGGTGAGTTCTCAGGAAGCCTCCGACACTAATTCTGTTCTGTTTTCCCTCTGCCCAGAAGACAGCGCGTGACCGGTCTGCCCGAGCACTGGAGCACGTCACCAAACCGCCACTTCTAGGACACAAGACGAGTGAATTGGAGCACAGCACAGAGAACCTCACCTCAGACTCACCGCATTACACTAATAAAAAGCCACCCTCTGGGGTTTTTTCTTTACTTTCAAGTCCGTTTGTCGTGTGTGATTCCTCACCCCCACCACAATATATATATATATATATATATATATATATATATATATATATATATATATATATATATATATATATATATGCACACAATTTCATTTAGACAAATACAAAACGGGAGTTGTATGAATGTAAGTTTGTTTTTTCGTTAGTTATACGTTATATTTTAAAACTAGATTTAAAGGTTTTAAGAAAGTTTTAAAAGTTTGCAGTCTGAAGGTTTTCAGTTTGAAGTAGTTTGACATTTAAAATAGTTTTAAAGATTAAGGCAAAACAGTCTATCAGAAAAAAACAAAAACAGGTATACTGTACTATGTGGATAGTAGTTCAACACTATGCTGCCATTTGTGCCTTTTAGAAACATTAAACCCTTCCTACAGGCTGATAGATGTAGCTTGGTGAAGATGATGAGATTTTAATGAGAGGCTCATTGAGAAACATTCATTAGCAGTAGTGCTAATTTATTATTATATGATTTGTCTTATGAGTTTCGTATGAGTTTCAAAAGTTTCCAGTCCTTTTAGTATTATGTACATTGTATAGCATACATTTAATTTAATTAAGCATGAGTTTGAGATCATATACAATATCCAACAATAAGCGCTAAATTTACTCTTTAACAGTTGTGGACGAAGTACACAATATGGGCTGCTCGATTATGACAAAAATCATAATCACGATTATTTTGGTCACTATTTTAATCACATGATTATTAGTGAGCCATATAACCAAAAAAAGAAAAAATGTAATGCAAATCTAAAATATTCAGTTAACAGCTATAGAAATTGAATAATCAAATGTTAAATAAAACAGCATAGTGTTCACTGTAAGAATTAAACTTCCTTTGTTTCTAATTAAAGCTACAAAAGACCTTCTGTGAAGAGCAGTGAGTGATTTTCTCTTTGCCTTTTGTTGTTTGATTAATATTAAGCACACAGTCAGAACAGAGAAATAGGCCGCGGTGACAACTGAGAGGGCAGACAGTTCATAAACGGGACAGATATGGGGTGTATTTATGGTTTCCGGGCTCAAAACAGGCAGTTCAATATTAGATTTATGGATGGAAACTGGGGAGTTTCCATGGTTGGGATAGGCAAAATAGACAGTTCGAACTCAGACAGACAGGCAGTTCACAATCAGTTACCTTGGCTAGATCAGAACAGGGCAATAGTTCAGAGATAGCCTCCTCGGCCGTTTCGGAGCAGGGCAAAAGTTCAAGAGCGGCCTCTGTGGCCATGACAGAACAGGACGACTGTTCAGGGACAGCCCTTTTGGCTGCGACAGGACAGGCAAAGAGTTCACAGACGGCCTCCATAGCCACGACAGGACAGGACGAGGATTCGCAGTCGGCCTCGATAGCCGTGACAGGACGAGAGTTCAGGGATAGCCCTCCTGGCTGCGACAGGACAGGATGAGGATACGCAGACAGCCTCCTTGGCCGAGACAGGACAGGATGAGGAATCACGGACGGCCTCCGTGGCAGAGCAAGACGAGAGTTGGTGAGTGGATACCACTGACACTTCTGGAGGTTCTGCGGCGGTTGCCGCCACCTCTGAAAGTTCTATAGCGGTAATAGTCTCCTCGACCGCAACTTGACAGGCTGAGAGGACATTGCTGGGCGCCACCACCATACAAGGGGCTGAGGCGAGCCCCGCCGCTTCTGGAGGTTCTGCAGCGTGTGCCGCCACCTCTGGAGAAGCTGCAGCGGGTGCCGCCACCTCCGGCAGTTCTGCGGTGGTGTACGCAGCCCGAACGCAACATAAAGCAATTCCCATCAGGGGACGCTTCGGACAGGGGAATTAGAGCAGGAACAGGAGGGTTAAAGTGAGCTGGTTTGGGGATACCAGCAGTGCGTGCTGCCACCAGCGGTGGATCCCCCACACTGGATGCCAACCACTGATGCTTATCAGTTTCCCTTGACAGGACAGTGGAGGGTTGCAGTAAAACAACCGCAACAGGACATGGCTCTGGGGTGGTAGACATGACATGAAGAGGTTCTGGAAGATTATTTGAGACATGACGAGACTCTGGCTGATCGGCAAAGACATGGCGAGACTCTGGACGGTCAGCGAAGACATGGCGAGACTCTAGACGATCAGCTGTGACGTGACATGACTCTGGGTGATCAGTTGTGATGTGATGTGACTCTGGATGATCAGCCGTGATGTGGCTTGACTCATGACGATCAACGGTGACTTGGCTTGATTCATGACGATCCACTGGTGTGGCCGCCATTTCAGTCACGGATGCGGTGTCGCGTTCCTCCTGACAAATGTCTGTCTGAAAAGCTGCTGAATCCTTGTGTGGCCGAGTATTCTGTAACGAGGCTGATGAGACATGCGGATCCAAGTGCAAGCTTTATTCAGAAACAAGGTCAAAATACAAGCAGAGTCGAACAACTGACAAACAGGTATATAGAGGGCTAGACAAGTGAGGTAGAAATCAGAACACGAGGAAACAGGCAAGGCAAGACTAAGACAACTAAGTAAACAAGACTAAGACAATTAAGTGGGCTCCGTAGAGTAGCTATCACTGGGGGAGCGATAAATGCTAGACAATACAGGAACTAAACAAACACAGAAAGGCTCGGTAAAGCAGCTAACACTTGGAGAGTGCTACACGCAGAACAATACTTGGCAACTAGATCAGGATCAGAGAGTGTTTTATGTAGTGTATGTAATAGCTCTTAGATGAGCGTGTGATTGGTGATAGCTGTGTGATCAGAGCCTTCAGCTGTGTATGTGCAATCAGTGTAATCAGCTGTGTATGTGTCATCAGTGATGGGAAATGGAGTCCAGTGTGATGTGTGCTGTGAGAGTCAATGTGGTGAGCGAGTGACCTCTGGTGGTGAGTGAACGGAAGTTCATAGACTGGATTTGTGACAAAAGGAGAGCCAAAACAAAAATTTTCCCATAGATTGATCAGGCTTTGTTTACTGATTTCAGTTGTTTATAATAAAAATTTGTACACTCATGGGTGACAGTACTTTTGCCAGTAGAGCTCATTAAGAGCTTTCATTTGATATATATATATAGGTGCATCTCAATAAATTAGAATGTCGTGAAAGTTCATTTTTTCTTGTAAGTTATTTCAAAAAGTGAAACTTTCATATATTTTAAATTCATTGCATGTAAAGTAAAACATTTCAAAAGTTTTTGTTTTAATTTTGATGATTAGAGCCAGTGTTGGGTGTAATGCGTTACTAAGTAACGCGTTACTGTAATTAAATTACTTATCCACTGAAAAAGTAAAGTAAGGGATTACTGTTCATTTTTAGGTAATTTAATTACAGTTACTTATAAAGTACTTGCGTTACATACACTAAGTAATTTCAACAGTTCTAAAATCAATATTGAATTTGAAATCTAAATGTATCATCTAAAGATAAAATTGAATGCAGCGGCGTTAACCCTCCGCGCGCCGGTTCGTTCACTTTCAGCTTTTCCTGATTCACAGAGAAACCTTAAATACTCAGATAGCCTACATATAAGGGATGCCAAACGTCCCGTATTAGCCGAGACCGTGCTGCCACGACTGAGAGCGGCTCGACGGTGTTTAGTGTCCCGCAGCAGGAGTGAGAGCAAGTGACTTCAGCGCAGCTGAAGAGTTCTGCGTTCAAATGCACGGAATAGGCTGAAGCTTGCTGCAAAGCCCCAGCAAACATGACCATGAATGTGTCCACGGGAAATAGTAAGGACATATTTGAATTATTTAAAAAACTATGTTTTCTGAGTCCGTGTCGCAAGGATGAAGTTGCTGATCCTGACTCGCCGTCTCTTCATTAGACGCGCCTTTAGAGAGAAATGCATCTTTATTGATTATGATTAAGATTATAGTAAAAGTTTGTTTTCGATTTTTTTTTCGTTACGTGATCATTTAAAGCTTTCTATAGATATATTTATCATGTCTGTGAGGCATGTATTCATTCGCTCAGCTTCGGTTCGTTTTTGTGAAGCGCTCCTGTTCAAGATGAGACGGCAGAAAACGCATCATGTTTGTTTTCTTTGTTTAATAAAAGCACAACCTTTTGTTGATATTGTGATTGCACACAAATTAAAGTAGACCCTTTACAGTTCCGAATGATGTATTACTCTTACCTTTATCAGAAAAAAAAATGACAGCGTAGGCTATTTTAATTTGTTTCCACTGAAAAAATGCAAGTGATTTCCCTGGTGCCTCCATGTCCTGCAGAGCGCGCTTTAGCTTCCACTTTCCGCACAAACTTGGATATAGGCTAGCACACATTATTATTATAGTGCAGGTTTAATGTTTAAACATTGTTATATGCTTGAACTGTTTTAGTATATCTATAGATTTTATTTTAGGCAAGTCGTGATGATTTGAGAAGGCTAAATTGATCAAACATAGGCTATGATCAGCTCACTGTATATGTTGCTGGCCGCTTGGTCGTTATACATTATATAAAACTTATATTTAACAAACAAAAATTCTCCAAACGTTTTTTTAAATTAACTTAATGAAAAAAAAAGAATATCATTTCTGTAATTTATTCTTACCTACATTAATTAACGTGTTATTTTTACATAAACCTGTATGGATTTTACTAGTTGGGCTTTTCATGAACATCTTACCAAACTGAAATGTATTGTTTAACTTTTAAGCTTTTTTGTTATTCAGATATTTTGCAGAGTATTTATATTTGTTAACCAAAGAAGGTTAACATTTTTTATAAAAATGTTTTAGTATTAAAGTTGTGTTAAAGCTAAAAGGCTAAACTATTCTATGTTTGACTCAAATTGAAAGAATAAACAGTTTAATTTCTATTAAGGTTTATAGGGATTTTAAGATGTAGCCTAATTAGCGATTTGAATAATTAAGTTACTTATTGAGTAACTAAGTTACTTTTCAGATAGAGTAATCAGTAAAGTAATTTAAATACAATATTGATGATGTAATTAGTAACTGTAATTAATTACTTTTTGAAAGTAACTCACCCAACACTGATTAGAGCTTACAGCTCATTAAAGTCAAAAATCAGTATCTCAAAATATTAGAATATTTACATTTGAGTTTCAATTAATGACCATCCATACAGTATAAATTCCATGTATCTCTTGTTCTTTGAAACCACAATAATGGAGAAGACTGCTGACTTGGCAATGATCCAGAAGACGAACATTGACGCCCTCCACAAAGAGGGTAAGTCACAGAGGGGTGTCATTACTGAAAGGTGTGACTGTTCACAGAGTGCTGTATCAAAGCATATTAAATGCAAAGTTGACTGGAAGGAAGAATTTGGGTAGGAAAAGGTGCACAAGCAACAGGAATGACTGCAAGCTTGAGAATACTGTCAAGCAAAGCTGATTCAAACACTTGTGAGAGCTTCACAAGGAGTGAACTGAAGCGGGAGTCAATGCATCAAGAGTCACCACGCTCAGACGTCTTCAGGAAAAGGGCTACCAAGCCACTTCTGAACCAGAGACAACATCAGAAGCGTCTTACCTGGGCTGTGGAGAAAAAGAACTGGACTGTTGCTCAGTGGTCCAAAGTTCACTTTTCAGATGAAAGTAAATTTTACATTTCATTTGGAAATCAAGGTCCCAGAGTCTGGAGGAAGATTGGAGAGGCACAGAATTCATGTTGCTTGAAGTCCAGTGTGAAGTTTTCACAGTCTGTGATGATTTGGGCTGCCATGTCATCTGCTGGTGTTGGTCCACTGTGTTTTCTGAAGCCCACAGTCAACGCAGCCATCTACCAGGAAATTTTAGAGCACTTCATGCTTCCTTCTGCTGACAAGCTTTATGGAGATGCTGATTTCATTTTACAGCAGGACTTGGCACCTGCGCACACTGCCAAAGGTACCAAAAGCTGGTTCAATGACCATTGTGTTACTGTGCTTGATTGGTCAGCAAACTCGCCTGACCTGAACCCCATAGAGAATTTATGGGGTATTGTCAAGAGGAAGATGAGAGACACCAGACCCAACAATGCAGATGAGCTGAAGGCCGCTATCAAAGAAACCTGGGCTTCCATACCACCTCAGCAGTGCCACAAACTGATCATCTCCATGCCACACCAAATTGAGGCAGTAAGTAGGAGCCTCTACCAAGTATTGAGTACACATACTGTAAATCAACATACTTTCCAGAAGGCCAACAATTTACTAAAAATGTTTTTTTATTGGTCTTATGAAGTATTCTGATTTGTTGAGATAGTGAATTGGTGGGTTTTAAATGTGAGCCAAAATCATCACAATTAAAAGAACCAAAGACTTAAACTACTTCAGTCTGTGTGCATTGAATTTATTTAATACACGAGTTTCACAATTTGAGTTGAATTACTGAAATAAATTAACTTTTCCACGACATTCTAATTTATCGAGATGCACCTGTATATATATATATATATATATATATATATATATATATATATATATATATATATATATATATATATATATATATATCCATTTCACCAAAAATGTCACTTATACCCTTCTGGTTCTCACCCCTCGAATCTAATCAACGTTAATAATTCAAGCACGTCCCATTTTGCAAGGACACTGTTAAAATAATTCATGTGACATCGGTGGTTCAACCATAATTTTACAAAGCTACAAGAACACTTTTTGTTCACAAAGAAAACAAAAAGAACTAATTTATTCAACAATTTCGTCTCCTCCACATCATCCTATAGCGCCATTTTGGAGAGTATCACATACATATGCACATGCTTAGCCTCTATTAAGAAAAAGAGTGTGTCTTAAGTAATATAGTTCAACCTTTTCATTACTCTGTGTGTGTCATCATATTCTCCATCATGGATGTGTTCTGGTGTCAGTTATACATTTCACATTGGTGGAGACCCCTAACAGCACAGATGACATGAAGGCCTTTAAGTGCTTGAACCCCGGTAATCATTGCTTGCAGCTACAGTATATCTACAAATTATTTCTACTGTAAGTATTTTGAAACTAAGTGGTACCTATTCTAACATTACGTGGTATGTATGACCTAAAAGCAATCTTATATTTGCAAGAGATTTAGCAAAAACCTACACTGTGTTCTTTTTTATATTGGAAGTGAAAATATATGTGTTATATGTATATGTATATGTATATGTATATGTATATGTATATGTATATGTATATGTGTTATAGCCTACACATAAAACACGCTGGATTATTGTTTCAATCCAAACGCTCGGTTGAGACTGTTAGGTTAGGAAGCTGACTTGATTTGACCCAATTTGGGTTGACATCAGTAATAAGTAGCCCGATGGTCCTGGGTTAGGAATGTGGAGGACATGAAAGAGAGCATGCAGCAAGTCTCGTGAGTTTAAACGTGAACGGTTCTGTGTGCGACGTGTGCGGTGCTGAAGATGGAAACGTGTGGAAAATAGGAGAAACTAATCGAAGCACAGACGAGGGACAAATTTGAAACTGTCTGGAGTGTGTTCCTTTAAAACTGGACAAGTGAATGGGGTGAGCGTGAATTGGAAATAGCTGGAATGGCACTTGAGATGATCGAGTCAGTGTTTACAGTGCTCATGACAGGAATATGTGTCAAAGAGAATTAATTGAAACGAAGAGATTTTTGGAACTGACTGGAATGTGTTCTTTTAAAACTGGAGGGTTTTGTCCGAGTATGTTCTCACAGCATTTAGCGGCGACTGATGAGCGGTGAAACTGGGAACTGCGAACTAGCCAAAATGGTGCTTGAGGATGTGGATCAAAGCGGTAAAATCAAAGACGGTAAAATCCTGTCAGTTCAGTATAATACACAGTTTAATCTTGCCTTTCAGTGTTTATTACTGTGTGTTTGGCGTAATGGTTTGGCCATAATAGTTTAACTTCGTCAGTGGGTGAAAAACATGAACAAATTGAAAAAAATCTTAAATTTGTTCTTAAACAAGCTTTTCAAAAGAATTTGGTTTAACTGTATGAGCTGTATAAGTATGGAGTTGCTTTGCTTTTTTCTGAACTGGTATAATACATTTTTATCTTTTATCTGCCTGTTGTTACTGTTGTCATATTGTGTGTGACACGAGCAGTAAGAGCAGTATTACATGGGTGCTGGTTTTGTCCTGAATATTACAAGTTTAAATGTGATTTTATCGGTTCAACAGTTGAGAAGTTGATGTGTTATATTTTAAACACAATATTATGTGTTTTTGCTGAATTTAGCAGAGATCATATTACCTTTAAAGCCATAGTCAAGGCAAGTCACCTTTATTTATATAGCGCTTTTAAGAATACAGATTGTGTCAAAGCACTTAACAATATCAAACTGAAGGATAGTGTCAGTAATGTATAATGATAAGATTAAACACTCAATTTTCAGTTCATTATTGCATTAATGAAAGGCATTTCATTATTGAATTCAGAGATGTCATTGTCTAGCTCAGTTTAGTTTAAATAGTATCTGTGCAATCAAATCGACGATAATCGCTGCAAATTAAGTGTCCCCAACTGAGCAAGCCAGAGGCGACAGCGGCAAGGAACCAAAACTCCCTCTGTGACAGAATGGAGAAAAAAAAACCTTGGGAGAAACCAGGCTCAGTCGGGGGGCCACTTCTCCTCTGGCCAGAAGAAACCAGCAGTTCAATTCCAACCGCAGCCATGTCAGATTGTGTAAAGAGCTTATCTGATTCCCGTGGTCTCACATATATATGTATACATACACACACACACACACACACACACACACACACACACACACACAGTTGAAGTCAAAGGTTTGCATGCACCTTGTAGTATGCAAAGTGCAAAATATTATTTGACCAAAATAAGAGGAATCATACAAAATGCATGTTATTGTTTATTTAGCACTGACCTGAATAAGATATTTCACATAAAATATATATAGTCCACAAAAGAAAATAATAGTTGAACTTATAAAAATGAACCAGTTCAAAAGTTTACATACACTTTTCATGAGTCCCTTGTTTGTCCTGAACAGTTAAACTGCCTGCTGTCCTTCAGAAAAATCCTTGTGATCCCACAAATTCTTTGATTTTCCAGCATTTTTGTGTATTTGAACCCTTTAAATGATTGTATGAATTTGAAATCCATCTTTTCAACTGAGGGACTCATATGCAACTATTACAGAAGGTTCAAATGCTCATTGATGCTCCAGTAGGAAAAACGATGCATTAAGAGCCGGGGGGTGAAAACATATTGAATCTGAAGATCAGAGTAAATTTAACTTATTTTGTCTTCTGGGAAACATGTAAGTATCTTCTGTAGCTTCTGAAGGGCAGTAATAAATGAAATATATATATATATATATATTTAGGCAAAATAAGAAAAGTATACACATTCATACTATTCAAATGTTTTCACTCCCCAATTTATATAATTTATAATAAATATATAATTTATATAAAATATGCATTGTATCATAAAATATACTGATGACCAGAAGGCCATATGATGAATAAAATTGTACATATACACACAAACACTGCAAAATACAAAACACTTAAAAGCAGTTAACATCACTTTTTTTTTTACAATCAATTACTCTATTAGGGGTGGGCGCTATACCGGTATTAACGTGACTACCGGTATTATGTTGTGCCATGATATGGATTTTGCTATACCGTGGATACTGTCACATATTCATGGATTTCATTGGATGGATGGACAGACAAAGATTTTTTTTCCCCACGGTCATTACTGCATCATCAGAGAGAGAAAGATGCCCAGCTTGATCAGACATAATTCAGAACCGGATAGTTTTTGCTCCAAACACACGATCAGCTCTTCGGAACTGCACACAGACTGGATTACAATAATTTCCCAAAATGTACATTGCTGTGTGTGTGCACTTTGGATGGGTTAAGTGCAGAGCACAAATTCAGAGTATGGGTCACCAAATAAAAACACTCACGGTGTTTTTATTTGAGAAAAACACTTGGTAACACCTTATTTTAGGGTATCTTAACTAGTTGCTAATTAGCATGCATATTACTAGAATATTAGCCATTTATTAGTAGTAATTAAGCACATATTCATGCCTTATTCTACATGACCTTATTCCACATGACCTTATTCCACATCCCTAATCCTACCCAATACCTAAACTTAACAACTACCTTACTAAATATTAGGAATTTATTGAGGGAAAAGTCATAGTTAATAGTGAATAAGTGTTCCCTATTCTAAAGTGTTACCAAACATTTATTTCATAATGATTTTAAATTCTTATTATCCAATGAAAGGTTAGATTTTTGTGATTTTAAAAAAAATAAAAGATCAAAAGGATTAACAATGCAGATTAATTTTCACAGCCTCCTTTGATCACATTTACCAAGGGTGCCGACATTTTTGGCCATGACTATGTGTGTGTGTGTGTGTGTGTATATATATATATATATATATATATACACACACACACACACACATGTGTATATATCTAATTTTTTTTTTTTTTTTTTTTTTTTTTACAATTAGTTCCGTGTAAAACTACATGCATAGTTCCAAATCAGAAGAATAGAATATGATATGGTCATAAACATTATTGGGCAACTAATATTTTTATTTCTATGAGCCTAACTTCTGCACTTTTAAAGTATTTAGGCTATTTTTTTTTTTTTTTTGCTGTATAATTTTTACATTCGTTTTCCAGTAAAATTATGTACAATTGTAATTGTAATTATGTAATATTTGGGCTGCAATACTGTGATGTTAGGCATGAATACAGAGTCAATCAAATGAAAAACATGCCATTTTACGCCTTACTGTCATTAGAGACCGAACCGTAACTACATACACCCATGATAAATGAACATTTCATTGGATTATTTTAAGTAACTTTTGAAAAGCATTATTTGGTATTTCTCCAGTTGATGCTATTAACCTAGACAGTGGGTGTGAGCCGATTCACCGGAAACATGCACATATTATCAAAATGCTGTGATGGTTAAAAAACAACAACAACAACAACAACAACAACTATTATATTAGTGATTAGTAGGCTATTTAGAAGCAAATTAATCTCATCCAAAAGATTCAATAAGAATGCATAAATCATATGTGTAACAGGCTATTTACAATGATCACTTAATGTTGGCTCTTTTTCTAAAGATCTCATAAATGCCTTGCTGTGTCAGCGAGTTAATGAATGCGTGCTGGCATATTGATTACCGTCTGAGATGACATGCATTTCAGTAATTTCCTATCTGCGTCGCGGAGGCATTCACACGAGAAGATGGATGAATGAGTCGGACTTACCTCGCGTCTCTTTTGCCATCCTGTCCGTATATGTAAGTGTCTGCGGTAGTTTCAATTCAACTGCTCTTTTTCAAACCGACTGTCTACGCATATTTTTGGAGACCACCTGCCTGCTCGCACAGGTGACCTAGCATTAGTTACCAGCTACGCCGAATAGATGCCAAGTGCAGTCCACTGTTCTAAGATCTGGACACTCATATTAGTCGCCGATGTCAGAATTAAATCTCCAGAATCGCGCCAAAAGTGATACGGCTGAGAACTGCTATGACGCATCAGTCAAAAAGTAGCCTATCCTGTCACACGAACGCAACTCTGACTAGCGTACACGAGCCTCAGCACTATCACGAGCATCATAAATGATGCTGGGAAGGTATGCTATCTGCTGCATATGTGGGTGAATGATCACTCTGCATGTTATCATTAACAGGGGAAGCTGTCCTCACGGATTCCTGCATGCTCATGACAGTTCATTGTGATTTAGTCAAAGGCTTCATAAGTTCCCTAAAAACATCTCACGAAACCCCCAGCGCATCTCACGAAACCTAATTAGACTAACTGGAAGATCAGGAAACACATAGGCACATAATTGTTAAAATAATCTAACATACAGTGTGCAGATTATGCAATAATTTTGAACAGGGTCAAATATTTAAAACAATTTTCGCCTTTTAAAGCAATCCTGAACGCCTGCTATATTATTAAAAGCAAACAAAGTAGGCTAAAGGTAGGCTAAAATTGTGGATGGTCATCTCTTGCATTTCTCCTTTTAATTTGCCACTAGCGAGTTTACCTCAACGTCAGTTGTTGTTATTCAAAACGCTAATTTATGTAGACCATCAAATGTAGTTTATCAACATAACGTCCGAAATTCACTGAACGCGTGAGCAGCGCGCTGTTGCCATGGTTACTTAATCTGTGACAGAAGTAAATACGCTTTCTGAGTAAATTCTAATCATTGCTTCAAGTACGTGTTAAAAATATATATTTTTGAAATTATGTGAACCATGTTCATGTTCTTATATTTGTATGAATGATATTCTGTCTAGTCATGAGACACACAAGTGTCAAAATGCGGCATCGATTTCAATTTTTGCATATACTTAATGTTTTGAATAAAGTCATGCAAGTTTGAAACAATTATAGGAGTAAATTACTCTCTCCCTTTGAAGTCTGCTAACATTTTAAATATTTCATATTCTTAATTATGTTCCTATGTTTGAGAAGACCTAATGTAGCTCTTAACACTATTTTCCAGCACAGATTAGGCTAACACTGGCACAACAAGAGAAAATACAAGAAAAATAAACTCCATGGCAACGGTACTTCCACAATTGCCTCTCTAGTGTGAAATACTGACATAAACAGGTCAGTTTTGTTGCTTGGGGGAATACACAGCAATCCGTAATGTCCTTGGTCAAACAAGACAAATCTAAATTAACCCTAGCCAACCTACTGTAGAAATATGAATAATAATTTATGCTTGAGTTCCCAAACTCATCAAATATTGGTCAAGAGAACAGCAGTTACACCTGTCTGCATGGGTAAACATCATGGACAGAGATTTCTAAAACTGATGTAAAGGGTGAAGAGGTTAAAGAAAGTTTGATAGCACTTTATTTTACAGTACATGTACTTCCCTGGTACATACATGGTAAATATCTTGTACCTACAGGCAAATGAGTGGTAACACAAGGTATTTACCTGAAGTGTATGTACATGGTAACATAAGAAGCACGGCTGTACTTCACAGTCATACATGCATGGTAATTAGTTTGTACAGACAAGTGTGGGTAATAACGGTCACTTACAGGTAGTGCCTGTACATGGTAACTAATTAGATACTTTACTGTACTTACTATAATGTATATACATAGTAAATATGTAGTACTTACGGACAAGTGGGTATAAACAGGCACCTCCTTACAGTATCCGTATATGGTAACTAATAAGACATTACTGTACATTCTAATGATATGTACATGGTAAATGCATAGCACCTACGGAAAAATGTGCTATTATGTGGTAACAAAGACACATGCTGTACATGGTATATACAGTATGCTTGGTTTTTCTAAGGTACTTATTGAGTAATTGATGGTAGGTGCCATTGCAGTTAACTTGCCTTATCTTTAACGACACTGATTCTCTTAACTAATTGGTCCAAAAGGGATTTTTGATGACATACATTCCTAATAATTATGTGCAGAGACAGATTTTATTTTGGAATTATACAATAGCTACTGGACTCATATTTGCACTTGCAACACCTGATTGTCATGTGTCAAAATCCCTATTTAAAGGACTGTGCCTGCTAAGTATAAACACTATCCAGTGTTGCACAGTTACTGCCGTGTTTCCAACCAACTTCCAAAATTACAAGCTGCAATGGTACCTACCATCAATTACTCAGTAAGTACCTTGGTCCATATTTATACCCCCCAACTTGAGTACCGCATAACTTATTCTGTACATTAACTAACGATACATACATCAGTACTTAGTAAGTATATGGAAATAGGACTGTAAAATAAAGTGCACCATTTTACATAAACATTACACAGTAATTACCAGTTCAAACTTTGTAAGCGCTGTTGTGGAAAGCAATTTAGCATTAACAGTCCTACACAAGCAATTGAAAAACAAACCTTTTTTTTTTTTTTTTTTTTTTAAGGTACGGTTAGGACTTACCAAGCGTACTGTACATACAATGTACAGTATGTGTCTTGTTTGTTACCACATAACAGCAAATTTTTCCATAGGTGCTACACATCTCATGTACAGTAATGTCTTATTAGTTACCATATACGGATACTGTAAGGACGTGCCTGTTTGTACCCACTTGTTCATAAGTACTACATATTTACCATGTCTACAGTAAGTACAGTAAAGTAATTAATTAGTTACCATGTACGGGCACTACCTGTAAGTGACCATTATTAACCACACTTGTCTGTATGTACAAACTAATTACCATGCATGTACGATTGTGAAGTACAGCCATGTTTATTTGTTACCATGTACGTACAATTCAGGTAAATACCTTGTTACCACTCATTTGCCTGTAGGTACAAGATATTTACCATGTATGTACCAGGGAAGTACACATACTGTAAAATAAAGTGCTACCGAAAGTTCTACATGAATATCTGTTTTGAACTCACAGCTACAGTTTCTATTGGTGAGTAGCTACAGGTCCTTAATCTTTTAATCCCATGTAAAGTGTAACACTTCATTGTGTCCCTTGAAAGTCATGTGGAACAAGAACAATTGCATTGTATTGTATGGTTATCAATGAGCAATAAAAGGAAAAACTGGGTTGCATCTGGGTTGCAGAATGGATTATCACTTCTTGCTTTGCTGTTAGGGTTATTTCTAGTGGGTAATTTTTCATGCTGCCATGGTAAAAGTGGGAATCTGGGCCATCTTTCCACCTGTTCAACAGCCAATTTGAATGGATGGGTTTGGTTGAACGAGGCTATACACACACACACACACACACACACACACACACACACATTATATATATTATATTTATATTGTGTGTGTGTGTGTGTGTGTGTGTGTGTGTGTGTGTGTGTGTGTGTGTGTGTGTGTGTGTGTGTGTGTGTGTGTGTGTGTGTGTGTGTGTGTGTGTGTGTGTGTGTGTAAAACCTCTTTCAACCAAACCCACCCATTCAATCTGGCTGTTGAACAGTCAATTTTTTATTTAAAGACAAAATATGCATTATTATTATTATTAATTCCCATAAATATGCATCATAACAAATGCAGACATTTTAGAAATTATTAAAAGTTTATCTACTTCCTACAATTTTCAAGAAACTACTGGGCATGTTAATGATGTCGATACTATGAAATATGATACACCATTAGTTGTAAATTGAATCCTGATTCTTGCCTTCCTCCCACACATCAATGTGAGAAAAGAGAGAAGTTGAGGAAGGCAATTGTGTTGCCTAATCCTCAATGGAAAAGACACTCAAGAATGATATATTCTTTATATGCCAGTGCTTCTAAAAGCAGGGATACTGTAGGCTAAGTATTGTGAGCTTGAGGCTGCCTTGTAGATGTTACAACAGTGGAGTTGTTTTCTCGGTCTCTCAATATGCACTATTTTTTTGGCCCAGAGAATATGCATAATCAATTAGATGATCCCATTCCTTGTGGCAACAAGAATTTTGACACCCATAACACATAAACCCATGATAAACACAAACACTGCTGAATTATTTGTAAAGGAAGTGTTGTCTAGAACTTGAGCTTCAGTGTTTATATTGGCCTCATATATATCATGTACTTTCAAAAACTGAAAACCTCTGACTCAAACTGCTGTTATAATAATAAATTATTAATATTTGACATACAAAAATAATATTTAACAAAAATATATATAGAAACATTTAGATTGTGGGCAATTTAATACACAAATCATCTCATGTCTCAGAAGGTGTTGTACCACTCTCTATTGCGATAGTCTTTGGAAGTAGAAGCCTGCAGCCTCCACAGTGTCTTTCCATTAGCTTCATTTTCACACCATGTTTGTTTCTCCATATACCACTTTTATCAATGCCAATTCAGATAAATATGGCATATCAACAGTGAAAGCAGCAGAGCCTACTCAGGTAGGCTGTGGAATTGCAACAATGCTAAATTAGTACAAAAGGGGCAAGTAGTGTGCCAAGTACATATCTCCCACACCATTACACAACCACCACCAGCCTAAACTGTTGATAAAAGACAGGATGGCTCCATGCTTTTATGTTGTTTTTGCCAACTTCTGACACTACCATCCAAATCACAGCAGAAATTGAGACTCATCAGAGAAGGTAACCTTTTTCCAATCTTATGTTGTCCAATTTTGAGTCTGTGCAAATTTCCTACGTTTCCTGTTGTTAGGTGACAGGAGTGGCACCTGGTATGGCCTTCTGATGCTGGTTCGACATGTTCAGAGATGCTCTTCTGCGTACTTCGGTTGTAATGACTGGTTATTTGAGCTACTGTTACTGCCACTCAATGGGTATTTTCTCTTTTTCTGACCATTCTCTGACCAAACCCTAAAGATGGATGTGTGAAAAGCCCAGTAGATCAGTAGTTTCTGAAAATACTCAGACCAGCCTGTCTGGCACCAACAACCATGCCAAATTCAAAGTCACTTAAATCACTTTTCTTTCCTATTCTGATCCTGGGTTTGGACTTCAGCAGATTGCCTTGACCATGTCGACATGTCTAAATGCATTGAGTTTCTGCCATGTTCATGCCATCAGTTTCTGGCTGATTAGATCCACGTCTCTGCAATCCTACTTCAGGAAACTCTTTAAGAAATAACACACGTTTTGCCTAAAAGTCCCTATCAGTCCCTTTGGTCCTCACTAAAAGGATGTGCTGACTGATGCAAGTTCTAAAAAAGGGAAACAAGTATCAGTTGAGTGACCCATTGTCAGCGGCTTTCGGGACAAAGCAAAACATCATTGCAGGTGAAAAGTGAGTAATTAAGAAAGATGAATAAGAAGGAGATAAGAGATAAAACCATTATCAATATCAGTTCCTTAAGGGAGAAGATAAATGGTCCCTGAGGATCCTGTTAGACGAATAAGGCATGTATGTAAATTAGCTCGTATGTAGGTACAATTAAAACACAGCCCACTGTGAGAGAATTGCCACAATGATTACATCAAAAGTTTCACTGCTCTCTCACTTTCTCTCTTGCTCTGTTACTATTTATAGACTCTCATCAGCAATGGCTGGAAGGTAGTGTGGCTGCATCCCCCCCCCAGTATTTTCTCTCCATGGCCACATCTGAATAGTCTGTCACAATGTCCATTTCTGTTCCTCACATTTTCTGTTACCTTGAAATTCAATTTTCAGAGGTTGAATAGCTGTCAGATGATGTGGGCTGATGTGCTAGTTAATGTGGGCTAGTCGAACTATATCTTTAGGCAATCATAACATGATTTAAAAGAATATTACAATAAACCAAGTTTTTAATTTTTAATTTTGACAGCTCCCTCTGGTCAAAAACTAAAATGATATAATTTCAACCTCCGATGTGTGAAATTCATTTTGTTAAATTAGTTTGTAAAACTGTTTCTAGTGCTCTCAGGAACACTTGATTTTGATTGGTAAATTATGTAATTTCAAAAGGAATCTACACATATGGGAATTTTGCATTAGGGTGAAAGGTTTCCACAACGGGTTCAACTTTATTATGAAGATTCACCATGACGACCAACAGAAAGCTGCTTGGCTTGAAAGTGACTTGTGTATGAAGCTAGCTCATACATCGTTACACTACTGACATTGGACTGTTCTTGCTTGCGAAAATTTAACATTTCGCTAATGTGAAATCAGCACTATTATCATGTTTCTCATTTGCCAATGCAAACTCTTGTTTCATTACAAGCACAACTAGGGGTATCTTGCATCTAAGTTATCGACTGCAGTGAAAACTAAATTTCTTAGTGAATTTCAACATTACAAATGAACAATTTATTTGCAGTGTTCATGTGCAGTCACATCAGCAAAATTTAGGCCAAATGTTGCAGGCAAAAAAAAAAAAAAGTGTTGTCAATTACGTAGCAATTTTTTTCTTAATGGAAACCTTAAGATAACATACAGATGGAATTAAAAATGAGCAAATAAATAAATAAATAAATAAATAAATAATTGATTGTATTTTAGCCCTTACTAAATAATAATAATAATAATAACAACATTAAATTCAAAAGTGTTGACTAGTGAAATTATGAAACTTTAATATGCGTTTAATGGTATTGTGACTCAGTTTTTAGTAGTCATACACTGTAGGGTAGAAATAACATCAAGTACCATACATAAGTTAATACTGTAGAGCTGAAACTGGCAGTCCGACAGAGCTTAAATTACATTATCAATTTCTCTATTGATCCCTGTGCCTGGTTTCCATTGTTGATTGAGGTCATTCACATGTAATATGTTCCAGCTCTTACTATCCTGCCATCTTTTATGGAAAATGAAAGTGGAAAAGCATGTGTAATAGACAGAATGGCACTATGTATGCATTTATGGATTGATCAGCCACAATTTACTTAGCTGACACATAATTAGCTTGTAATGAATTCCTCTTTCCTTCCTAATCAACAGCTGGGCTCTCATTCCACTTCATCAAGTTGCAGTGATCATCACATTCTAATACAATTATCAGCCAGCTTGATGAGCAAAAACATGCAAAGCACTGTCATATCGAGACATAAAAATCAATATTTGTATGTAGAATAGTGATTCACAGTAAGGGTTCCCACACCTTGGCTAACTTCAAATTCAAGAACATTTCAAGGACTTTCCAGGTCCAATACCCTCAAATTCAAGGACTTAATGTGGGGACACATTTCAAGTTAGAGCAAAGGTTACATCAAGTCACCTTGTAAGATACATTGTTACAGTTTTCATGTGTCAAACAATTTTTTTGCATTTATTTTTGGCCATATGACAGAAATCTGATATTTGTCGTATTTCTGTTTTGCATAAAATTGAATAATATTTGGTACATACTATACTGTATTCTAAAATGATCTGATACTAACTTTGGTCACACTTTATATTAGGTGGCCTTAACTACTATGTACTTACATAAAATAAGTACAAATGTACTTATTGTGGTCATATTGTATTGCAACACACTTTTGCTGCTATTGAGGTGGGATATGGGTAAGGTTAGGGACAGGATTGGTGGTATTGGTAGGTTTAAGGGTGGGTTAAGGTGTAAGGGATGTGTCAACAGTGTAATTATGAATGTAATTACAGAAATTAATTACAGATGTAACTATATATAGGTATTTTTAAAAATATAAGTACATAGTAGTTAAGGCCACCTAATATAAAGTGTGACCCTAACTTTTGTATGGATTTTATTGAAAAGAGCTTAGGCTCATGTAACCAGAAGTTAAGATATATGAATATGCTTTTAATTTTTCTTGCCTCATGGCTTTACATTATCTTAACAAGCAAAGCAATTCAACATTACATCCTTTGGATCTCTGGCAAGCCATTCTTTGTAATCTTCTTTGGTGAGCCAAAAATCTTGAAACTTACATTTTCCAGTCACCACGTTTCAGCGGTTTCAGCCTATTTTTGCAATGTTTCACGGTGTGTCTGTGAAACGTTGAGGTACCATCTTAGTAGTTTCGTGTGCATGTGAACATCATGGCAACGTAAATCAAGCAAGCTAGTATGCACAAAGTGTTGGCGAAATAATACATTAGTGGATCGGAGGTAATAATATGGAATTTTCAAGGACCTGTATCCATGTTTGTTTATTTTCAAAAACTTTCCAGGGCCTTGAAAATTTTTAAATCAGATTCACAAACTTCCAAGGATTTCAAGGACCCGTGGGAACCCTGCACAGTTGATTCTAAATACACACCACGATTCATTCCAACTCCAAAATGCAATACTATTGCACCCTCTAGTGGTTGTATTGTGAACCTACTTAGAGAGGCCTAAATGATTTCACACCTTTGTAAAGACACAGAGGAGTCTTTTAAATTTTAATAATCTGTAGTCTTACGACTTAATTTCATGTAAGATTAAGACTGATATTCTCATGCAAAAAAATAAAGAAATTCAAACATAAGATACAATTCCATAAAATGTCATGAGATTACATTGCTTAGCAGGCACCTAAATAATGCAACATTAGCAGAAGCCTTGCATCTGCTGTTTGGAGAAGCACTGGGAAAGGAGGACATGGCTAAAATGCAGCATGTCTACATACAGAATACATGAAAACAGAGAACGTGCTAAAGCCAAACTTATCAGGGAGTTTGCAGAATGTGCACTTAATATATAGAGGCTTTCTGAGATTCTGAAGCATATAAGATTTAAGAACAGAATGCAGCTCAGTTAAACATCTTGCATTCTTCCTCAGCAAGTGGATTTGTTATTTTTTTAATTTTATTTGTCAAATTTAAAAACATGATCTTAAAATGTCTTAATGAAATGCAAGGATGCATTTATTTATTCAAATAGAGTAAAACCAGTAATATTGTGATTATAATTACAATTTGAAATAACTGTTTGATCTGAATACATTTAAAAATGCAATTTATTCCGGTGATGGCAAAGCTGAATTTTCAGCATCATTACTCCAGTCTTCACTGGCACATGATACTTCAGAAATCATTCTAATATGCTGATTTTCATCAGTGCTCAATTATTAATTATGGTTCCCTTTCAGTTGGTCACGTTTGACGTCACGTCGGAACGTAGCGACAAATTGGGATCTTGCCTGAGAGCCCTGTCACCTTTGAGTGTAAAATAAACGAGCCAATGTACACTGGCTTGCGAGTTTTACATCTGGCACTCCACCCGGGTATAAATATAGCTTACAGGATGCTTTCATGGATAAGTCATGTTCCTACTGTGGGAAGATGACCATCTCGGTGCTTTGGTTGAGACTCCCAATACTGCAAAAGAGGTACTAATACACAGTTTTCAACAATTCTTCTCCTATGCATGCTGACGCAAGTCTGTGTTGACATAAGCAGCAGCGTCATGTGCATGCATTGTTTACACGAAGCAGAAGTGTGGCGTGATGCAGACTGGATGAGGAGGAGAAGAATTGTTGAATAAAGTTGTTATTTTTGTTTACTTTGTGCACAAAGTATTCTCGTAGCTTCGTAAAATTACGGTTGAACTACTGATGTCACATGGACTATTTTACTGATGTCCTTGCTATGTTTCTGGACCTTGATCGTGGTAGTACTCTTGTTGTCTATGGGAGGGTCATGGAGCTCTCGGATTTCATTAAAAATATCTTAATTTGTGTTCTGAAGATGAACGAAGGTCTTACGGGTTTGGAACAACATGAGGGTGAGTAATTAATGACAGAATTTTCATTTTTGGGTGAACCATCCCTTTAAGGGTAGTAAAAAATGTGTCCCTTTGTTTCTTCCCTGGTACAATCAGTAATGTGGATTTCGAAAACTACAGTATATGGATGGGTCAATCCAAGAAGGTGATCTAGACACACAAATGACTTCAGAAGAGGAAGGCCCAGTACCGGAGACAGCAGGGACTGAAAGTGAAGAAGGTCTAGAACGGCCCCAGACACCCAGAAAAAAAGAAGAGACAAATCAAAAAGTTAGACCACACAAATTAATGAAAAACTTATGGACTTTTTAGTAACACTAACAGTGCCACCAAATCAACATGATGAAACGGATCTCAACAAATTAGAATATGGTGACATGCCAATCAGCTAATCAACTCAAAACACCAGCAAAGGTTTCCTGAGCCTTTAAAATGGTCTCTCAGTTTGGTTCACTAGGCTACACAATCATGGGGAAGACTGCTGATCTGACAGTTGTCCAGAAGACAATCATTGACACCCTTCACAAGGAGGGTAAGCCACAAACATTCATTGCCAAAGAAGCTGGCTGTTCACAGAGTGCTGTATCCAAGCATGTTAACAGAAAGTTGAGTGGAAGGAAAAAGTGTGGGAAAAAAAAGATGCACAACCAACCGAGAGAAGCGCAGCCTTATGAGGATTGTCAAGCAAAATCGATTCAAGAATTTGTGTGAACTTCACAAGGAATGGACTGAGGCTGGGGTCAAGGCATCAAAAGCCACCACACACAGACGTGTCGAAGAATTTGGCTAAGCCACTCCTGAACCAGATACTGGTTGCTTTGGTACTGTGTGCAGTTGCCAAATCCTGTTGGAAAATGAAATCTGCATCTACATAAAGTATGAAGTGCTCAAAAACTTCCTGGTATACGGCTGTGTTGACCTTGGACCTCAGAAAACACAGTGGACCAACACCAGCAGCTGACATGGCAGCCCAAATATTTCAAATGTTTATTTCTTTTAATCTTGATGATTATAACTGACAACTAAGGAAAATCCCAAATTCAGTATCTCAGAAAATTAGAATATTACTTAAGACCAATACAAAGAAAGGATTTTTTAGAAATCTTGGCCAACTGAAAAGTATGAACATAAAAAGTATGAGCATGTACAGCACTCAATACATAGTTGGGGCTCCTTTTGCCTGAATTACTGCAGCAATGTGGCGTGGCATGGAGTCGATCAGTCTGTGGCACTGCTCAGGTGTTATGAGAGCCCAGGTTGCTCTGATAGTGGCCTTCAGCTCTTCTGCATTGTTGGGTCTGGCATATCACATCTTCCTCTTCACAATACCCCATAGATTTTCTATGGGGTTAAGGTCAGGCGAGTTTGCTGGCCAATTAAGAACAGGGATAACATGGTCCTTAAACCAGATACTGGTTGCTTTGGTACTGTGTGCAGTTGCCAAGTCCTGTTGGAAAATGAAATCTGCATCTACATAAAGTACATACATAAAAAAACATCCTGGAATACGGCTGTGTTGACCTTGGACCTCAGAAAACACAGTGGACCAACACCAGCAGCTGACATGGCAGCCCAAATCATCACAGACTGTCGAAACTTTACACTGGACTTCAAGCAACATGGATTCTGTGCCTCTCCACACTTCCTGCAGACTCTGGGACCTTAATTTCCAAATGAAATGCAAAATTTACTTTCATCTGAAAAGAGGACTTTGGACCACTGAGCAACAGTCCAGTTCTTTTTCTCCACAGCCCAGGTAAGACGCTTCTGACGTTGTCTCTGGTTCAGAAGTGGCTTGGTAGCCCTTTTCCTGAAGACTTCTGAGCGTGGTGACTCTTGATGCACTGACTCCAGCTTCAGTTCACTCCTTGTGAAGCTCTCACAAGTGTTTGAATCAGCTTTGCTTGGCAGTATCCTCAAGCTTGCAGTCATCCCTGTTGCTTGTACACCTTTTCCTACCCAAATTATTCCTTCCAGTCAACTTTGCATTTAGTATGCTTTGATACAGCACTCTGTAAACAGCCACACCTTTCAGTAATGACCCTCTGTGACTTACCCTCTTTGTGGAGGGCATCAATGTTCATCTTCTGGATCACTGTCAAGTCAGCAGTCTTCTACATTATTATGGTTTCAAAGAACAAGGGATACACGGAATTTGTACTGTAGGGTGTTAAGTTCTTTCAAATGAGTTGTTTGATAATGCATTGAGTTAGTGTTCAGTGATGCACCAAGTTTGATTGTGCTGAAAGCATTCTATCATGCCTGACCAATGTAGGTGTTCGTTTACAGGGGTCTGGGAAAGGGAGTGAAAAGTAAAAGAGATACGATAAGTTCATGCTACTTGCTGTGTCCGTGTGTTCCTTTTCAAACACAACATAGGGATAGTCATTTATTGAAACTCAAATATAAATATTCTAATATATATCAAAATTAAAAGAAATAAACATTTGAAATATTTCAGTCTGTGTGTAATGAATGAATATAATATACAAGTTTCACTTTTTGAATGGAATTAGTGAAATAAATCAACTTTTTGATGATATTCTAATTATATGACCAGCACCTGTGTGTGTATATATATATATATACACACACACACACACACACACACACATACACACACATGCAATGCTCCTGATGTTAACATGCTCACAAATGTTTTTATTTTTTGGTTGTTTGCATATTATTGAATCAGATACCTACACCACAGATGAATCCTGATGACTTTCTTCAAATTGTTTTCCTCTGAGAGCGCTGTACCAACATCAGATGTTCAAATACACTGATATTCTGGTAAAACAAGCTCCTTTGTTATGTTTTTTTTTCTTTCTTGAATCCATGGAAAGAAGCAGAAACACTTAACACGTAAATCAGGTATGATTTACTTGTTTCACTTGTTGGACAGAATCTGTTGCAGGAATGACTCAAAGTCTGATCACATCTCTGTGGTTAGATCAGTGTGCACAATGTGTCTTTGACCATTATGTATGTTTTGATTATACTGCGTTGTAAATAAAATACAAATAATTTAAAAAAAAAACACTTTTTCCATCTCCTCACATCAGAGATGGAAACTCGAGTCTGCGACTTGGACTGGATTCGCACTTAAGTCGCATAAATAAAGACTTGGGACTTGACTTGGACTCATGACTCGTAAAAAATGCAAGTCATTTGGTATAGGAGTTCGTATGAATGTATCTCTGAGGAAAACTGGCTGTCTTAAAAAAAAAAAAAAAAAAAAAAATTAGATGGTATTTTCTTTTCATCTTGCCTCCGTATAATGCATACTATAGTAGTGTTCATAACTGCAGCGCTACTTTCCTTTGGCAACCAAGGAAACGATGTTTAATTGGTTCAATCGCCACCTGCTGGCAGAGAGTGAATCTGCATTAATTCAGCCTGTCTGCTGTTTTGATTCGTACAGATGTTTTATGTAGAATAGTTACACAAAACTAAAGTCAGACCATTTTGTTTTTGCTTCATTTCGAAATTATACAATCCAATTTAGATTAAAAACTGCTCATGCTGGACGTATGCAGCCTCTTTGTTTGGATTGAGTTGTGGTTAAAATACAGTGGTTGCCTCTAATTTTAAATTGAAAAAGAGCACAGACAAAGTCTTAGTTTATTTATTTGAGATTTATTTCATGTGCAATTCATTTGATTAATTGTGGTTTGTTTTAAAATTTAGATTTGTTTGACATATTTCAATTTTACAAAGAAACGTGCAGCATTTTATCTGACAATTAATAAATGGACACCTTTTCATTTCTTTGTCTTAAATTTTGTTAAAAAAGTTGGTCCCACTTTACATTAGGTGGCCTTAACTACTGTGTACTTACATTTAAATTAATCATTTGATACAATGCACTTACTGTGTACATACATGTTTTTACATTGTACTTATATTTTTTTAAAAAAACCTATATGTACTTACATCTGTAATTAATTTCTGTAATTACATTTATAATTACACTGTCAACCCATCCCTTACACCTTAACCCACCCTTAAACCTACCCATACCACCTAACCTGTCCCTAACCTTACCCGTATCCCACCTCAATAGCAGCAGAAGTGTTTTGCAATACAATATGAACACAATAAGTACATTGTACTTATTTTTTGATGCAAGTATATAGTAGTTAAGGCCACCTAATATAAAGTGTAACCAAAAAGTTCTTTAAAGTTCTTTTTTTTTGGTGTTGAGAAAATCATATTGTGAAATCAGTATTTCAAAACTAGCTGAAAGAACTCTTGCTAATGAACAGAACAAAGACCTCAAAGACTTGAGACTTGACTTGGACCTCAGAGACTTTTCTCTTACCTGCCTCAAAGTAACAGTCACACTGATGGGCCATTAGGGGAGGGCCCTTTGTCTCTCAGGTGAGAATCACTTAATATTCAAGGCCATTGCCACTCCCTCGCATATAGGCTTTCAATCACAAAACATGTCTTTAAAAATTTAAATCAACATTTTTTTCTGTGAAGGAGTAAGCAAGATGATTTTCACATCATTTTGACATGAATATTCTAGCCTACAAGACTGATTACTCAAAAGTCCCCCCCCCCCAAAAAAACCCAACTTACTAACCACGCATAATCTTTTTCTCTAAAAAAATGCAAACATATACATCAGTCTTGCTCACATATTATTGTAGCAGTTTGTGCTGAACAGAAAAAAAAAAAAAAACATGTTGGCCAATAGTACATTATAAGTAGCTGAAATAAGCACAAATGTCAGGGCATGTCAAAACATCAAGGGCCCCAAATCACCTCAGACCCCAGAGAGTTAATAGTGCCAGGGCCCTTTCCACTAGAAGGCTCTATTCCTTCAAATGGAAAGTTTTTGAATCCTGATGCTTGGCTCATGCTGTGGACCCAGTCAGCTGCCCAGTTGGTTCAGTGCTTGAGTTCCTGCAAGATAAGTTTTCGTTTTTTGCTGCTCGAAGGGACTTGGACGATGCCCCATTGGGTAGACATCATTTGGTCTCCTCCTTTATGCATGGGGTTAAGCGCTTGAGGCCAGTTCGTCCTCCTAGTTTCCCTTCTTGGAACCTTTCTGTTGTCCTGAAGGGGCTGATGGAGCCTTCTTTTGAGCTTCTAGAGTCAGCTCCTGAGAGGATTCTGACGCTAAAGGTCACTCTTTTGTTGGCTTTGGCCTCTTTAAAACGTGTAGGGAACTTGCAGGCTCTCTCTGTCAGCGAGTCCTGCATCGAGTTCGCTCTTGGGCTGGTCAATACATTCTTGAGACCCAAACCTGGTTATGTCCCCTAAGTTCTCTCTACATCTTTTCGTTCGCAGGTGGTGGTGTTGCAGGCTTTTTCTCCCTCCTCTTAAAGTGAGGACAGTAATCTAGTTAACATTAGCTAAACAATACAACAAAACAATAACAGACTTGTAACACAGATACTTCTCATTGATTAACGCTCAAAACTCAGCTATTATCAATTAAAATAATATTTATACTACTACTACTAATAATAATAATAATAATAAATTAAGTTAAAACTAACCCATCTTGCAGCTCAGAACTTGATTTGAAATTGAGCTTGTGCATCCAGTGTGCGATACCTTGAGTTGTCCTAGACGTGGCGCTGTGCTTCTCGTCCGGTGTGCAACGTCCTTAAAGAATACTTCCACCTGGAGGGTTTAACCCAAGTTTCCCATCCATGGCCTGTAAGTTCCCGCCCGTTCTCATGGCCAAGGCTTACGGAGCCTCTGTACAGGCTGCCTCCGCCTTGGACACCATGGCTCTCCTGCTGGTATACCAAGCCACTAAATGAGTTGCATGAGAGTAGTTCTGACCCAGGGCTAATGGAGGAGCTGTGCATAGCAACGGACCTTGCCTTACGAGCAAGTCAACGAGCCAACAACGATGGCCACATTAGTGGTCCAGGAACGCCATCTCTGGCTGAACCTGGTGGATATGCAGGAGACCGACTGCTGTAGAGAGCTTTGCCCAACAGTTCTTGGCTGCCCAGAAACAGATCCTCCCCCAACAAACCGCTGATGCTTTTACTCTGCTGCCACCTGCAGCTGCTCGTTGCCAAGGACGCCCCTGCAGAGCCTCAGCAGCAGTGTCCATCTAGGCAATAGCAGGGAGCTGGCTGCAGTGAACGCAGCACCACCCATCCAGCAAGCGTAAGAGCACATATGATGCATCTTGTGAATCTATTGTTTTTCCCTTTCATGTTTAGTACCATTGTGAAGGTCTCCATGTGATTGGTAAAACGTTCTCAATTTCACAAGTCATTTACGTAATGCGAAAGATTGAAAACTTTCGATGAATTCTGTTCTGCTGCTGAAGGCTGTGTTTTTCTCCGTATCCGGTGATAATGTTTCCTATCTCCGGCAAGGTGTGCCCTTGGGTCATGAGATCCTAACAAACCAAATGGTCTTATGTTTTTACAACTGATTTGAAGATTTCTTTGTACTTGTCTGGGCATATAAGTGAAGTGTCATTACAGTCATATGATATTCTGTAACCATTTAACTCCCACACAATGCGTCTAAGGGTGTATTCACACCTGTCTTGTTTGGTTTGACTGAATAAAATTCAAGTTTGCTTCCCCCTTTGGTGCGGATCTTTTGGGCAAGTGTGCAGCAATCGTAATTGGGTGTGCACCAAACAACCGTACCGAGACCACCGCTTCAGATGGGTCTCGGTCCGCTTCCAAATCAACTCTGGTACGGTTGAATGGATGAACCAATGAATGGATGACCTTAAGCACATGTGTGGTATTGTTTACAGTTTCTGGTTCACTTGCAAAAAGGGCAGTGTGAAAGCGAACTGAACCGAACCGCACCACAAAAAATAATAAAATAAAAATTCCACATTGTATTTGGTCCGGACCAAAGGAAGTGAACTAGCGGACTTTTCTGGTGTGAATACACCCCGAGTCTCTGGAGCTCTGCACTAGAACTCTCACATGCTGCTGTGTATCTGTCTGCTGTCAGGTATGCATCTCACTCAGATTCATCTTTGAACAATTAGGTTGTGCGTTTATCAGGATTGGAACTGAACCTAATTCTTAATTGGATTCTCTTTAATTATGCAATTGGTATGATAAATTTTTACCTGACAAAGTGAAAGTGATGTGACGTGAGTTACCCATACTTGGAATTTGTGCTCTGCATTTAACCCATCCAAAGTGCACACACAGCAGTGAACACACACTTTGAACACAGTGGGCAGCCATTTATGCTAGGGCACCTCAGTCGTGGTATTGAGGGTGGAGAGAGCACTGGACATTCATTCCCCCCACCTACAATTCCTGCCTTTAGGTTATGAATCCGACTCTCTAACCATTAGGCCACGACTTCCCCAAATAAAACGTTATATTTATTCTGAACTCTTTTGAATCACTATGACTAGTAGATCATGTGGAGGATGATGTTACCTCTAATCTACGGCTAAGGACAGGTCAAACTGAAGACTCATGAATATATGGATCAGTAGGCACGTCACCTGAGACCTGACTGAGGTGCTGACTACCCAGTCCATATGTGTAATCTCCACATGCCTACTAGCCTACTTTTGCTTTGGCTTGTTTTACTGGTGTGACTGACTACCAAAATTGAAATTGCATGTTGCCACTTAACACTCTAAATGCTTCTGGCTGAATAGTGTATTTAGATATTTTAGCATAGCAATGTTAAGTAATAGACCACAACAAAAATAAAATGAATCATTTATTGAAGTCACTAGATTTTTTAATAGAAATAACATCTGCAACCCAGACTTTCAAATGTCATACAGATAAATTGCTTAAAATAATATAAAATAACAGATGGCATGAGTAGTTCATATTGTTAGTGCATTAATCATTATTACAAATGAATGGCAGATTCCACAAACCTAGATTACAATTACTAATTTAAACAAATGTATACATTTTAACCACATGAAAAAGACAAAAAAACAACAAGACAAGTTAGCACATTTTACTACTGTAATGCTAATGTTCTTCACGGATGGGTGTACAACCGGAGAAAAAGCTGTTTTTGAAGTTATTTAGACCTCTCTTTTTACCCCGGAGAAAACTGGAAGTGCTGTTCATCACTTCCGAGTCATCACTGTCACTCTCGTTGCCAGCAGGGACTGGTTTCTTTTCAAGCTTCAGATCTGCAGGCAGGTGCCCCATGTCTCCAATCTCCTACTCATGGTACAAAAAAAAAAAAAAAAAAAAAAGTGTTTGAAGAAGACTTGAGCACACAGAAATGAAAGGCTGTCATTTATTCCCAATTACCTTCATGACATCCCAAACCAGTATGCTATTTTCTAGGTACAATAAAATGATGTTCAAGATAAAGAAAAAACTTTAACCATTATGTATATAAATACCTTTTCTTTCATATTAAAAAAAAAAAAAGTTTTATCTCATGTTGGCTTAAAGCATACTGATGTGGTAATAAATCCTATTATACAACCAACTACATTGCAAGTAAATCACTTTCATATGCAATTCAATTTTGAGCTAGGTAACTAAATGTCTATCATTATCCCATTGCTAATAAATTGTCAGATTTCACTTGCCAGTGTTTGAGCTAGGGTAAGAAAAAGTTTAGCACAGAGAAATTTTCAATCGCCTACACATGAACACTGAGCAATTAAAAATTCGGTTACACTTTATATTAGGTGGCCTTAACTACTATGTACTTACGTCAAAAAATAAGTACAATGTACTTATTGTGGTCATATTGTATTGCAAAACACTTGCTGCTACTGAGGTGGGATACGGGTAAGGATAGGGACAGGTTAAGTGGTATGGGTAGGTTTAAGGGTGGGTTAAGGTGTAAGGGATGGGTTGACAGTGTAATTATAAATATAATTACAGAAATTAATTACAGATGTAATTACAGATAGGTATTTTTAAAAATGTAAGTACAATGTAAAAACATGTATGTACACAGTAAGTGCATTGTATCAAATGATTAATTTAAATGTAAGTACATAGTAGTTAAGGCCACCTAATGTAAAGTGGGACCAAAAATTCTAGTTTATTTCTATAGAATATGAGGTTTATTTCTAGTTAAGATGGCACCTATTTGAAAATTTGCTTCAATGTTTTTGGAGATGTGAGTTCCAGGGCATCCATGGCCATTTAGCATACCAGTGCAGTTTTTACATTATGTGCAGTTATTACATTATGAGTTGCTACATGGGATTCTTCGTCTCTGGTTAAACATGATATAATTTGTTCTGGGTATACCTAACGACAATTGTTAGTCTCAATGTATTATTTGTACATAAATTTCATAACTTTATATTTTTATTTAGCTTTAATGCGTTTCTTTGCAATCAAAATGATTGATTTTGTGACAGTAATATCCATCATTTTGTGGAAAGTTTGTGATATTTTTATAATTATGATACCACATTTACCATATGCATGACACTCTAGATCAGGGATACTCAAATCTGGCTCGCGAGATCCACTTTCCTGTAGAGTTTAGCTCTAACCCTAATCAAACACACCGGAGCATGCTAATCAGTGTCTTCAGGATCACTAGAAAAATCACAGGTAGGTTTGATCAGGGTTGGAGCTAAACTCTGCAGGAAAGTGGATCTCGCGTGCCAGATTGGAGCTTCACTGCTCTAGATCTACAATAGTCATACATGACCAAAAAAAAAAAAAATACGGTTCAGGTACAACATGCTACAGAAATTGAATCAAATACAAAATAACACTGCACAGTCTTCACTGTGTGAATTAAATACTCATCCTTATTCAAGCTGCATGTGTACAGCTATCCACTGTAATTATAACTAATTACTGTTATATATTTACACATGTAAAATCAACCCAATTAACTGTAAGGGGCTCTAACGAAAAAGCAACTGTCTTTATGTGAATACTCGCCAAGATGGAGATGTAATTTTGACATAACTGTGTCCATTTGACCATACAAGCTTGTGACAAACAGTTTTGGTGTGCATGCTTCAGTCTGCAAAAGAACTATATAACACAAATTAAAGGGGTTGTTGACTGTGATTTCACTTTTTTAATGTTAGTTAGTGTGTAATGTTGCCGTTCCAGCATAAAAAAATATCTGCATGTTATGATGCTGAAAGTTCAATGCAAATAGAGATTTATGTCTTTTAAAATTATGGCTGTTTAATTCCTACAAAAACAGCTTGCAAGGACAACGAGTTACTCTGCATCTCTCTCTCTCTCATTCAGATCATCATCTAACCAGCTCAGCTCCAACAATGAACTGTTGCAATTATACACTATGTGTATAGACAGACATATTTCTCACATAGCTATGAGAAGTGTTAAACATGGACGTGCACGTGGTTGCCGTGCTGTATTAAAGCTTTAATCAGGATAGAACTGTAGGCTATATTGAAATCTAACATAAGCAGTAGCATTTACAAATAACAGCACATCTAAAAGAATGAGACCACAAACAAAGGACCATACCATTCTGAAACGTCCTGTAAGAGCCATGCTTACACAAGTTCTGCGCAATCCTCTTCCCTAATATTCTCTGGGTCTCAATCGGGCTCAAATTGATAAGCAATATTGACGACGCCATTGTTTACAATACAACCGGAGCACATGCCGCTGATGCGAGGGCATGACGAATCACAACACACTGGCCCAGCTAACCAATCTGAGTCCATCACGTATTTCTGAGGGAAGGGCTTCATAAAACCAGGAAATCAGTGTGTTTATAGAAGGAACAAAGTGGTATAGAATAAAGGTAAATGTGAAATGTTTTTTTTTTTTAAACAAACAAAACATTAACAATAGACTGCACCCCATAAATACAATCAAGCCTAGAAAAAAAAACAAAAAAAAAAACAAAAAAAAAAAAAATCACCCCTTTAAGATATTTTTGAGAATCAATGATTCAAGCTTCACCCAGACTTTAATTGTCAAATTGTACTTTATTTAACAAATAAATTTAACAACTTTCTTTTAAAATTATTGTAATTTGACATTATAATTTCATTATACCATGGTCTGCTGAATATTCAATTCTCATTGAATGAAAGGTGTGCATTAATGCACAGGCAGTTCAAACTAGGGGTCGACCGATTATCGGCGCCGTTATTAAGCATTTTTATGATTATCGGTATCGGTCATTTTCAAAACCGATGTGCCGATAAAATTATTTAATTTTGAAACACGCTATTTGGCTCTGATGCTGCCTGTCAGAACTCACCACTCTGTGGTCTAGAGCAGTCTCCACCCACCGCGCATCTGATTTGTTGGGAGTCACGAGCCTGACCAATCAATGTGGAAGACTCTCACACTGAAAGAGCTTGCTACAGTTTCAGTGATCATCACGCATCAGTTGTCTCTCAAAGGCAGCAGCAGACGTTGCTCAAGTAGCAATAAATCACAATCCACAACACTTTAGTTGCAAAACACCTCAATATTATCTATTTATGGTTTCCGCGATGGGAAAACACGGACAGAATCGCGGAATTTACTGTACAACGCGGAGTCACGGGTTTGTCAAAGTTTGGATGAATTATTCAAAAGTAGGTCAGTACACTTAAATCGACTCGCGCTATGGACTAGTATCTGTAAATATTAAGCTGCAAAAAGACTTATTTAAATATTAATTCTGCATGTTCTGTGTGTCTCTGTATCAGTCTTTGTCAGACACGTGGTTTTGTTGTGTGTGACGTCACCGCGGCGCCATTTTTGAGGTATCGCGCTACTGACTGAGAATTAAAGAGATTACAGGAGTAAAAGTAAATGAGATAACTCTAAGATAACTAATAAGATAAATATTTAGATACGACGTAAATATAACTCACAAACATGGAGAAGCAAAAATGCTGGACTGCGTTTACATGCGCACGAATATTGCGATTATTTCCAATAATCAGAGTAAGGACTTAATCGCATTTTGATGTTTACACGTCAAGAGCAAAGCTCTTACTCCCGTTTACATGCAATTTCCATTATTCTTATTATTCGCTAAGAATTGTGGTTAATTATTTTACTGCCATTATTCACATACCCCACTGGACAGCACAAATGATGGACTCAGAAAGAGCAGTGTTACTGGTCGCTGTTTTAATTTATTTACGTCTAATGCATAATGATTTTGTATGGCTGTATTCCACGCTTTTTCGGCGCCATAGAAATGTGATAGAATTGGTTTGCCTACGCTGCCGTCGCGTTCTGCTCGCCCTTTCTGGATGAGGGTAAGGAACAGAGACTGCTGGCAGCTTGTTGTGTTTTCCTCAGAATGCGATGCTTTCTTCCCCTCCATCGTTTCTAACTGCGCAGACTGCGTTTACATGCGCACGAATATTGCGATTATTTCCAATAATCAGAGTAAGGACTTAATCGCATTTTGAGGACATAAATACATGAACAACATCCCCAGAACTGCTCTGAGAGTTTCTTCATGAGCATTTGACCGTTTGAGTAATAGGACCGTCATATCATATACGTATATAGAAACTTAAGAGGTCCTCATGGCAACCCGTCAAAATAAAAGTTCGGTTTATCTACTAATACTACTACAACAACTTTTGTTTAAAAGAATAATCACACAATACACTATTTCTTCCATGTTTTAATTTTAATGGTAAACCCATGTGTTTGCCAAAAAATTGAGTTTAACTCTCATTTGATTAAAAGATAACTGAAATTAATGTTTCATTTGCACTGCACTGTAAATTAAAACTAATCGAAATTACTGTCACATAGGCCAAGATTAAGATACTGTCACATAGGCCAAGATTAGGACGACATAAATTGTGACATTTCAATATGCTATTGAACCAAGTGTGCCTATAACAGGCTATTAGTGTTATAGTTTAATTAAAATAGTTGCAGTCTTCTTCACAACTTCTACAATGGAGCTATGAAGACAATTAAATTATTTAAACTTATTATATTATAATTATGAGAGGTTATGCTATTACACATACATTTCTAACATGTAAATTATTGAAGCCAAATACTTACATTTCCCCAAGCTGTTTAACTGTAGTACAGTATTCATAGGCTTAATCATGAAGCATACAGTGGCCCCACTTTTAACTCTTACCCTTATTGTACCCTTATTGTAGATGGATGCATGGAGGATGACAAGAGTAAGAAGTGCAATCAACACCAGGGAAGGCAGTTTTTGTCAGAGCCCTTGTTATTCTTAATTTTGACATTAATTTTCATTTTTACATCAGACATAATATATCGGTTTAAAATATCGTTTATCGGTCCGCCTGGTCTGTAATAATCGGTATCGGCCCTGAAAAACATATCGGTCGACCCCTAGTTCAAACCAATTTAAATTACTGTTCTGAATTAATGTTTTCCTCTGAATTAATGGATAAAAGTTTTTATCATTTGGATAAAAGCATAAAGGTAAATGTAATATATTGCCTTCGTTGAAGCATGAGCAAACAAACACATGTAGAGATGTGATTGTGCATTCACAGAAACATTCAACAACACAAGAACTGGTCAGCGCTACCCTGCAATTTAATAATAAATAGTTTGTGTACCGAATAGCTAAAATATATTTCTCAGTAACAAGGTGGTAATGTCAAAAATGCGGTTGTGAATCCAGAAAATGTATGAGTATGACCTCAGTTATAGAATGTGGCTGTCACTCCATTAACCTAAATAAATTAGGGATGCATCGATCTGATACTCAGTATCAGTACCGGCTACGATACTGGCATTTTCTGTGGATCGGGTATCGGTCACAGGACACCGGTCCAAATCCGATATTGTGCGTATACTACTCTGTGTTATTTTTAAGCCCCACGAAAGCACAAAAACCATTATAAAGCACCATAAAGTCAAAGTGTTCTGAAGCTGTTCCATAGTTTAATGTGAGGTACAGATAAAAATTGAAGTCGTTAAACTCAAGTTCACTTAAACTCTTCTCTCTGCTGCATCTGTCTGTTATCCTCCTTTCAGCATTCAAACTGTCACGTTCGGTTACGACAGTCAAGATGACCAAACTCTCTCCAAGAGCGCACAATAACTAAAATTTAAAACCGTTAAAAGCAAAGGCTCAATAAACTATCGCACAGATTTAATAAGCTACGCATCAATATCTCTTTCCTTTGTGCTTTGAACTTCTTTATCCGGAGCTGCGTGCTGTGACTCCGTTCTGCTTCAAGCGCATCATTCTGTGCACGGGAAGCACATAGGCGCTTTGTACCGCTCTGTATTGGAGCTTTTCGTATTATAATGCTTTTGCACAATTAAAGATTTAGCGTTTCTTGTTCTGTCCTATCAAGGCTATTAATAATCTAATGTATAGCACAGCAATGGAGGAGGCAGCAACATATGATAGATAGGACTCCTCTATCATATGTTGCTGCCTTCATTACTGTGCTATACATTTAAAAGAATGTCTTTTAATTTTGTAGTTTATATTTATAAATAAATACATTTATTTGTTTTCATTAATGTATTTTACAACAATACAAAGAGCAATGTGAGCAAATCATTTTACCAGATTTAGTCCTTCACATATTCACTTTTATTTGTTCCCCACTAAATTATTTTAGTTTAGTTCACTAAATGTTTAGATTTTATAAAATTTTGCACTCATGATTTTTCTAGAATAACTTTTGGTGCTAAATTATCCACTAACCTAGTTTATAATAGTATTTTTGTCAGATTATGAATGGGTTTACCTCATTCCATGCGCGTTTTCGCTGATCGGATATCAATCTGATTTGTTAAAACGTTTCCATTTACACTTGGCCACATAGTCGCAAAACAGATATACATCCGATCTTCAATTCCCGCGCTATATTTAAATTTAACGAAGTTCACATCAACGAAATAAAAATATAAGCGCTGCATTTAATTAATTATCAGCTCACTTCAAGATCAAAGACCGCAATAGGAGAGCGTTATCTTTCCATCAGCACTGGAAAGATAAGTTTGTCTTACTACTTTTAATGAAGATGATTGTGTTGAGCTGTGTCTTACTTTCAGTTTCATTTGCGGCAGTTTGCGCGTCTGCTTGTTGAAGAGATACTCAGCTACTCGTCTGCGGTGATAAGTGTTGCATTAGCGCAACCAGATGCATTTACACAACCAGATGCATTTACACATGTCCAGTTTCATCTGGAATGTGGCCCAGACCACCTCCTAGAAGTGGTTTGAGCGATCGGATTTATATTACAAAACGCATGACCAAACCTATTAAACAGCCCCTATATATTTTTTCATTAAAATTAAGTTGTCTAATAGATTGTGTTTAACACACAAAAGAGTGACAGAAGTATAGAAATTATGCATTGATTTAAAAAAAAAAAAAAAACTGGGCTGGTATCGGATCGGAATTGGCCGATACTCAGAATGTTCTGGATCGGATCGGAAAAAATGGTATCGTTGCATCCCTAAATTAAATAACCTAAATGTGTATTAAACAACTGCATGAAAGACTTAGATACAGGATTGACAATCATATTCTGTTGCTATGTAAACAAAGGTCGAATAAATGTACGGCATTTTAAACACCTCTTCCTTCACACATTTGTACTTTTTGCCCCCACTTCCTTCCCTTTACCCAGCTCACTCAGAATAATGGAAAATATGCCACTGCAAATGAATTAACCGTTATCTGTGGTATCAGTTCAGAGATATTTTCTCCCATTCAAATTACCTGTTGTTCCTCAACAGAGTGTGAAGTCTGCTGGTCTTTGATCCTAGCCAATGCACCTTTCCAACTGTTATTTCATGCATCAATTTGGAGAATGTTTATCTTGGTCTTTGTACTCAAGGAAATGTTTCAAAACACTAATATTTTTTGTAATTATGTAACCAGATATATTTCATACACTTCAAACTAAGTATCCTTCTGAAGTCAGGTATGCATGTTTTACTCTTGGATTTACCTTTGAGAATTTGAGGTCTTATATTGATTATCTCTGAATTGACTACATTGGCATGATACATGTTTCCCTGAATAATAATAAATTGCTACATTTTATATTATTCTGACTTTTTCTGAAATGATTGGCTCTAGCAGACTTTGTTAAATCTGTGTCCAGGGTTAAAGGGGTCATCGGATGCAAAATTCAATTTTACATGTTGTTTGAACATAAATGTGTGTTGGCAGTGTTTATACACATCCACCCTATAATGATTAAAAATCCATCCAGTGTTTTTTTTTTAATCCCTATAAATAATATCCCCTTTCTCAAATCAAGCTGTTCTCAGATGCTTGGCTGTGTGACGTTACACAGACCCAGGCTGCTCCCAAGATTGTTGATTGACACTGGTGTTTTACCTTAGACCCGCCCTGAGTGAGCTGTCATCAGTCCACCATTGTTTCGACATCGGAGCAGAATGTCTCCTAAGTGACTGAGGTGTTTTGTTATTGGATGTAATAATGAACATAGCAGTCATCATTTACTCCTGACCTCTGAGCCGCTTAAAGACTGGAATACACTACACGACTTTTAAAATCTGAACAGATTTTTAAAACACTAGGCATCATACACTTACCGACTTTGTAAATAGTGACAAAGGAAAACTGGGCATCATACACTATGCGACTAAAGATAATACACTACCAGACTTTAAAGTTGTTCCGATCACAACAAACTCACGCAGAAACGTGCGCCTTGTTGCTAGGAGACGCATGACAAATGAAAACATACCTGTTCTAAAATCGGCTGAATATATCAAACATGTTTGATATCCTCTGACTGGATAGAATCAAAGTCTGAAGCTAAAAAAAAATCGGAGTTTGTGACCATCATACACTACGTGATTTTCTGTGGAATCTGTCAGCTGTAATCTGCAGACTGGCTTCGACTTTCCTCAACTAGCGTCAACTTGTTCAGACTGTAAAATCGGGGGAAAATTGGGGCAAAAATCGTGTAGTGTATTCCAGGCTTAAGACACAGTGGATTTTCTTTGTTTTTCAAGGGAATGCTCCCCCCTATCTACTTAAATGCATCTAGGTTCACGGAAATCATTCATGATCCAGCCTCACCTACATACACCTACATATACCACATACCTGCAGGATTTTTAAGCTCAAATTTAAGACTTTAAGACCTGCACAAATAAAATTAATACCATTTGAGCAGGGTAGAGCAATGTCTATGGTAAACTGTAAAATGACTGTAAAAAGCATGATTTACAGTTCAGATAGAAGCTTTCACAAAAACAAAATTTTTTATAAAATGATACAAGAATTTTTAAGAAAATGGATGAGTCAAAAGTATTAATTATTATATTAATTTAAACAATTATCAATAAATGATTACATTAAATAACAAACACATTTTACTGTTTAGATTTTTATAATGAATTATCTCCTTATCGATCCATCAGTTCACATTTACAGCTCTGCGTGTTTGCAGGGTAAAAACATGGGTCAAGTATTGCATTAGTCTGAACTGGAGGCTGCAGTTCTAGGACTGCATAGAACCCTATTTTTTTGGGGACAGCACCATCTATTCCAACAGAGACGACCTGATTCAAACATCAAACAAACAGATGCAAACAAACAGTACATCAGACGTGAAGCACTGCGGCTAAATAACTGAAGTCTCACACAGAAACAAGTCTTTCCAAGAAAACTGAATTTTAAACCAGAATATATTGAAATAAATTAGGTTAAATATTTCAAGAGGGTTACCAACGCGTATGTTTAGGGTTAGGAGTTGGTTAGGACAATAATTAAGTGTACACAATTAAATAACTACATAATTTCTTAAAAATAATAATATACAGAATTGAATAGCAAGTGCTATAAAATATGAGCCACTAATATTTAGTCATTAAGCAGATGCTTTTATCCAAAGCGACAAATGAGGACAATGGAAGCAATCAAAATCAACAAAAGAGCAACAATATGCAAGTGCTATAACAAGCCTCATTTAGCCCACATAGCAACAGATTTTTTTTTAAATTATATAATAAATAAAAATCAAGCTAGTGTTAGAGGCCTTTTTTTCTTTTGTTAATTGTATAATAAAAAAGAAAACAGATAGAATACAAAAAGATTAGAAAAGCTAGTGTTAGTTTTATTTTATTATTTATTTTTTGGAAAACAAGCAGTAAATGAATAGAGTGCAAGTCTAAAAGGGCCAAGGTTTTTTTTTTTTTTTTAAAGAAGAGAATTACAGGTGCTGGTCATATAATTAGAATATCATCCAAAAGTTGATTTATTTCACTAATTCCATTCAAAAAGTGAAACTTGTATATTATATTCATTCATTACACACAGACTGATATATTTCAAATGTTTATTTCTTTTAATTTTGATGATTATAACTGACAACTAAGTAAAATCCCAAATTCAGTATCTCAGAAAATTAGAATATTGCTTAAGACCAATACAAAGAAAGGATTTTTAGAAATCTTGGCCAACTGAAAAGTATGAACATGAAAAGTATGAGCATGTACAGCACTCAATACTTAGTTGGGGCTCCTTTTGCCTGAATTACTGCAGCAATGTGGTGTGGCATGGAGTCGATCAGTCTGTGGCACTGCTCAGGTGTTATGAGAGCCCAGGTTGCTCTGATAGTTGCCTTCAGCTCTTCTGCATTGTTGGGTCTGGCATATCGCATCTTCCTCTTCCCAATACCCCATAGATTTTCTATGGGGTTAAGGTCAGACGAGTTTGCTGGCCAATTAAGAACAGGGATACCATGGTCCTTAAACCAGATACTGGTTGCTTTGGCACTGTGTCCAGGTGCCAAGTCCTATTGGAAAATGAAATCTGCATCTCCATAACGTTGGTCAGCAGCAGGAAGTGCTCTAAAACTTCCTGGTATACGGCTGCCTTGACCTTGGACCTCAGAAAACACAGTGGACCAACACCAGCAGATGACATGGCAGCCCAAATCATCACAGACTGTGGAAACTTCACACTGGACTTCAAGCAACATGGATTCTGTGCCTCTCCACACTTCCTCCAGACTCTGGGACCTTGATTTCCAAATGAAATGCAAAATTTACTTTCATCTGAAAAGAGGACTTTGGACCGCCGAGCAACAGTCCAGTTCTTTTTCTCCGCAGCCCAGGTAAGACGCTTCTGATGTTGTCTCTGGTTCAGAAGTGCCTTGGTAGCCCTTTTCCTGAAGACGTCTGAGCGTGGTGACTCTTGATGCACTGACTCCAGCTTCAGTTCACTCCTTGTGAAGCTCTCACAAGTGTTTGAATCAGCTTTGCTTGACAGTATTTTCAAGCTTGCAGTCATCCCTGTTGCTTGTGCACCTTTTCCTACCCAAATTCTTCCTTCCAGTCAACTTTGCATTTAATATGCTTTGATACAGCACTCTGTAAACAGCCACACCTTTCAGTAATGACCCTCTGTGACTTACCCTCTTTGTGGAGGGCCTCAATGTTCGTCTTCTGGATCATTGCCAAGTCAGCAGTCTTCTCCATTAATGTGGTTTCAAAGAACAAGAGATATCCGGAATTAATATTGTAGGAATGGTCATTAATTGAAACTCAAATGTAAATATTTCAATTTTCTGAGATACTGAATTTGGGATTTTCCTTAGTTGTCAGTTATAATCATCAAAATTAAAAGAAATAAACATTTGAAATATATCAGTCTGTGTGTAATGAATGAATATAATATACAAGTTTCACTTTTTGAATGGAATTAGTGAAATAAATCAACTTTTTGATGATATTCTAATTATATGACCAGCACCTGTAATTCTCTTCTTTAAAAAAAAAAAAAAAAACCTTGGCCCTTTTAGACTTGCACTCTATTCATTTACTGCTTGTTTTCCAAAAAATAAATAATAAAATAAAACTAACACTAGCTTTTCCCGTAGAATTATTTTTTGGCTCATTAAAAATGAATCTTGCTGCGCGTTCTGGATTAATTGTAAAGGTTTGACAGAACTGGCTGGAAGACCTGGCATAATACATGCAAACAAAAAATAAATTAATTAAATTAAATAATTAAAACCAACAAACAAAAAAAACTTATAGGATCCTAGAAATTCAGTTCTGAAACTACAGCCTCCGATATTGCAGGAATACCCTACTCACAACAACAGTTTTATTAAACATGCAGATTCCTTCTCTGCCAGCAGGAGGCGCTTTCGAACGGTTTCCACGGGAACAGCAGAAAACAAAGCAGCGCAGCACTGGACTATGAAACCTGCAGCGCTCATTTTATTTATAGCCTTTCGAAGTTTAATCGTCACATTAAGCTGTATCGAGATTCTGGTCTGTACCCAAATTTAAGACCTCTTGAAATCATAATTAAGACTTTCGGTCACACTTTATATTAGGTGGCCTTAACTACTATGTACTTACTTCAAAAAATAAGTACAATGTACTAATTGTGTTCATACTGTATTGCAAAACACTTCTGCTGCTATTGATGTGGGATACGGGTAAGGTTAGGGACAGGTTTGGTGGTATGGGTAGGTTTAACAGTGGGTTAAGGTGTAAGTGATGGGTCAACAGTGTAATAATAAATGTAATTACAGAAATTAATTGCAGATGTAATTACATAAGTTTTTTTAAAAATATAATTACAATGTAAAAACATGTATGTACACAATAAGTGCATTGTACCAAATGATTAATTCAAATGTAAGTACATAGTAGTTAAGGCCACCTAATATAAAGTGGGACCAGACTTTCTTGTACAATTTAAGACTTTTTATGACCTTAAATTTTATAAAGTAAATTTAAGACTTAAGACTTTTTAAGGACCCACAGGAACCCTGAGGTTCTTATAACAGTCTCATGAGAATGGCTCGTCACCCCATGGAAAAGATGGGTGGGGTGATCAGAGCTCATTAGCATTTAAAGAGACATGCACTAAAAATGGCTTGCTGTGTGCCTTACCTATTTTTGGTAAGGTAAAAAGGGTTTACCTTGTAAAAAGTTATTTTACACTACTTTTACATTAGACTTTTCATTAAGACACTATCAACTTGTGGAAAAAATGGGCATCTGATGACCCCTTTAAGTACAAACTAGAACTCATGTTAGATGGAGTATGGGGCACATCAGCCAATATTCTAGATTTCTGACTAACTTATGCAGATGCATTCACTATGAGGAGATAGACAGTAACTATTGAAAGAATGGAAAGCATGGCCGTTATTTCATAGTACAGGCCTTAACTTCTGGTTACTGTCTCAATGTAATTCAAATTCTTATATAGTTATATTAACTATAGGGGGCTAGACAAAAATACTATTGAGATATTAGCAAGCATGTGATGACAAACTTAATAGTACTAGCTATAAACTCTATTAATTGAGCTTTAAGTTTATTTATACTTTGGCAACTGTATAGGACTAAACAGAACTACTATTTAAATATCAGCCAAAGACTATAGAAATACAAAGACCGTTCACTCCAATACTTATATATACAATATAGCGGGATAGTCCCGCCTTCTACATGAAAGTGCCAATCATTGATTGGTAAAGTCATTGCGTCACTGCAGCAGCCGTTCGAAGCACCGGTTCCCATAGAAACCTGAGGCTGGACCAGCCGATGCACATGCAGAGTCATAAGCGCGTTGGAACTACGCATGCGCATTGGCTGGTCTAGCCTGAAAAATGTTGCTGATTTGAAATATGTAATTTAAATCGCGACTTCAGTGAGCAGTTTTTGAGATTTCAGGTTTCCCCTATTCGTTTAGATAGGACTTGGTCTTGTTTGAGCTGCCAGGAGGCATTGCGAATATAGCGGTCGAGTGAACTTTGAATCAGCATTCATGGATGGCCTATTAAATGGTATTATTCATAATCTCTGGGTAATTATCAGACAACAGAGTTTGTGACTGAGATTTGCAGTAACTGTCAGTGCGAGACTCTGAGAAACATATTAACTTATAGATCCAAACCCTGTTTTTAACCCAGTTGTATACGTCAGGAATGTATACATCATTTTATGAATACCCAGGATTTATTTTGTTAACCCCTGGTAAATTATGACCAGTGTGAAACAGGAAGCAAGACAGACTAGAATTTCTCTTAGTCAGGGTTTAGAATGAGCTAGGGTTAACTATTTCAAGTGTGAAAATATTTCTATAGATTCCTAATGAATGAGCGCAACTTAAAGTATTTGAATGGACCTTACAACAGTGTGCTGTGCATAGACAATTGGATATTTTTCTCTAATGTATTATTTTTGTGGCAATCAACAACAGCACATATTAAAACTGAGGTCTTATGTACTTGTCACTTCTACAATTTTTAGTTAGATTGGACATGAAAAACCATACAATGAAACTTGAGATTAGCAATTATTCAGTCGAGCTTTATATTTTAATATTTTTTTATATTTAATATATTTCGTTTTATAAATTTTCTAAATATCAAAAGTTGTAAAATGTTTGAACATTCCAGTTCCATAAAAAGGTGAAATCATCTGATATTTTACAAAGCTATTTTACTGATCTAGACAGTCTGCAAAAAAAAAAAAAAAGTCTGCAAAGATCATGATCTCAGTGTTTTTTTTCTGCACATTTGTATCATTCCCCGCACATAACCCACCCCCAACCAAAATATGTATATTTTGACAAAACTGCTTTTCTAATACCAAACTATTTAGGGTTTCCTTTTCATGAGTTTCATTTTTGAGAGTTGAACCAAATAGAAACGTTCATGTATTGAAAAAAAAAAAAAAAAAAAATATTATATACACACACACACACACACACACACACACACACACACACACACATACATATATACACATATATATATACACATATATATATATAAATTGGTGTTACCTTCTTAGTAGGTGAAACACTAGGGGGTCTAAAAAAAGTAGCATCTCGTGGGCTGACTGCTGTAGGGTCCTCAGGAATTGCAGCAGAATCCTTAGACACATCACTTATTTCAGTCTGATCCTGTGGACAATATTAGAAGTAATAATATCAGGAATTGGCCATCCACAGGGTAAGCAAACCAATTCTGGCTCTAAAAGAACAATCTACTAACCACATTGCTACGGTTCTCCATGTTGCGACATTTCTCATGGTCACAGACACAGTTTTCCCCACAGGTAATTTTTCCCTTGCGGCAGCGACAAAGCTTGTTAACACAGCGGCCCCGACATGCACACTATAGAAGACAGAACCATACATAAACGGCTTGCTAAAACGGAAAGCCTCCAGGAAGAAACACTATACAGTTTTGAAACAGCTACATAAAACTGCAACAAACTCCAAGGCATATCCTGGTGAATATACATGACTATCATTCAAGATGTACAATCCATGTGTCCCTGTCACAAAACTCACGCCGTTCATTTTCGACTTCTTAGAACCTCGTCGTGCTCTGTCGTTTTTCTCTGGACGCCACTCGTCCTCTTCCTTCTCAGACTCTGACGGAGAGATGAGTTCATCAAGATCTATAGGCTCTTGCAGACGTGCCCGCGCAGTGGAGTAGATTTTGGCTTTGGGCTTGATGTGGAGGGGAGAAAGACAGTGATCAGAACAAACATCTAAATCCTGGAGGCATGGAGAAAATAGTCAAAAAGCCTGAAGCAATGAGGTTCACCTTAGGTGGAACATATTCAAAAGATGTATCAGGTGACTCATTCACAGAAGAGAGGATTTTCTTTGCACTCGTCAGCTGGGCCAGAAGTAATTTCTGTGGAGATCCACCCACAAAACAAAATGTTTTAGGTTTCAGAAAATTTGAAAACATAATTCATCAAGTCAGTTACCACGAAATTTGTGATTGAAAAGGTTTATACCTGTTTGTACTGTTCATTTTCATCCTTGAGTTTCTGGTTCTGATCATTGAGTTCTCGCAGTTTTTCAATTTCCTCTTCCTGTGACAAAGCAATACTTATTTATTTATTATCCTTATATTTTTAAACGTTCACTCACTGTTTTACGTGGCAAATGATGTCATGTTTAATAGGTAACTCTGACACTGAACGAGTGCAATAAGACGATGCCTGCATACCTCATCAACCCAAAAATGTATATTTTTCGATGTACTTGACATTTCTCACAAAGAAACTTATTATACCCAAATTCAACAATCATTTTTCTTGCAGAACAACCCAGTCCATGGTGGGCCAAATTACTCAAAATTAAAATAATTAAATAAATAATTGAAATATTTAAATAATCATTAAATGCATAATTAAATAATTAAATGCATAAATATTTCCTCCACATTTCATTTTCAGGGTTATGGTTGTCGGTATGTCACTCAACAATAGAGGGTCGTTCAAACTCAATTTCTTTGGCCTTTTTAGTTTAGGTGCATCATGTTTTTAGCATCACAATCTATGGCGGAGCATGGTACAGGAATGGCTTTGCTTCCACCAAGCAGTATGATTCAATACAGTACGAAGAAGAAAGAGCGACAATATCCGTTTCTCAATACCAATTACGCAAAGTTCAGACTTGCATCCTTGGTAGTTCGAACTTGGCAAGTTTGACTCGGGAGTGCGAACTCCTGAGGATGGGGAGGAGTAATTAAGTCAAGTAATTCTGCAAATGGAACAGCAGCATAGGCTACTTGATAACGTCACTCAGCTCACCTAGGCTCAGGTTATCCACACTATATGTATAGTTAACATAAAACAAAATATGATGTCAAACACCACTGCTTCTTTTCCTTTTTCATTTGAACATATCAATAATAGCCACAAAAATGTAGTTCAGACAATGCGTACATACATTAAAATAAAACAAAATATGATAAACACCACTGCCTCTGTTTTCATTTTCAAAATATAAAACATTAATATGTGGTTCAGGCAATATGTGCATATATACTTCGATTATCTTCACTGTATGCATGTATAATAAAATGAAATAACACAAAGCACAACTCTGCCTCTTTTTGTTAAATGTCAGTTTTAATGAACACTAATACGGTAAACTTAAATAAATAAATAAAGTTCTGAAACATAACTTTGTGCTCAGCCAAAATGATATGACCAGGAACAAATAAAAGATTCACGAGACCAAAGATTACCTGTTAGATACAGCCTACCCAAAACAAATGATCTCGCATGTTTAACCACTACATAAGTCATAAGTCACCTTTATTTATATAGCGCTTTTACCAATACAGATTGTGTCAAAGCACTTAACAGTATCAAATTGGAGGACAGAGTGTCAGTAATATATAATAAGATTAAACATTCAATTTTCAGTCAAAGGCATTTCATTATTGAATTCAAAGATGTCATTGTCTAGCTCAGTTTAGTTTAAATAGTATATGAGCAATCAAATCGGCGATAATCGCTAGAAATTAGGTGTCCCCAACTGAGCAAGCCAGAGGCGACAGCGGCAAGGAACCAAAACTCCCTCTGTGACAGAATGGAGAAAAAAACCTTGGGAGAAACCAGGCTCAGTCGGGGGCCAGTTCTCCTCTGACCAGACGACACCCACAGTTCAAAAGTTTCAGGTTCTAACGAGAGTAGTATTATGTAGTTAGGTATTTTATTATATTTTTAGTTATATTTTTTAGTTTTAACTACACAGACATCAGAGCCAGTGGCAAATGTCAGATGGACTAGCTGAGGTAAGGCTGCTCTCAGTGGGATACACGAGCACTGAGCCCCCTCTGATCGACTGGAGCTCACATCTCTGAAATCGGCATAACAAATTTTCAAATAGGCGTCAAATAGGCCAAAACCCTGAAAATGAAATGTGGAGGCAATAAATAAATAAATATTTATGCATTTAACGATATACCCATATATTTCAACATTACATGATTTAATTGAGTAATTTGGCCCTCCATACCAGTTTTGTGTTCTTTTCATAAAAGTATGGAGACATCCATACCTGAAACTTTAGACGCTGCATTAGCTCATGCTCCCGTTTAGACACCTCCTCCTGCTGCTCCTTCAGTTTCTCCTGTGCCACAGGCTTACTCTGGAGCTGACCAAGGAGATACAGCACCTGGACAATACATCAGACACAAGACATGAATGAAAGGCAAATATATTGAAAGATTATATGCATCTCAGTTATCTTTTGTTGGATGCATTTATAGTGTGACTTTATATTTGTCCCTTAGATGCTATAGCAGGGTTTCTGTACGTATCAAATCTAATTTAATTCTAATTATCATATCTAATATTATTTCAATTTAAAATAAATGTCTTCTGTGTCAATGATATTTTAAAATGTAATTCATTCCTGAGATTAAAAGCTGAATTTTCAGCAGCCATTACTGCAGTCTTCAGTGTCACATGATCTTTCAGAAATCATTAGAATATACTGTCCCACTTCATATTAGGTGGCCTTAACTACTGTGTACTTACATTTAAATTAATAATTTTGTACAATGCACTTATTGTGTACATACGTTTTTACATTGTACTTATATTTTTAAAAATTACCTATATGTAATTACATCTGTAATTAATTTCTGTAATTACATTTATAATTACACTGTTGACCCATCCCTTACACCTTTACCCACCCTTAAACCTACCCATACTACCAAACCTGTCCCTAACCTTACCCATATACCACCTCAATAGCAGCAAATATATTTTGCAATACAATATGACCACAATAAGTACATTACACCTTATTTTTTGATGCAAGTACATAGTAGTTAAGACCACTTAATATAAAGTGTGACCGAATATGCTAATTTACTGCTGTTATGATTATTGGTGCTCATCATCAATCATTAATAATGGTTCTTATATCAATATTGAAAAAAAATTCTGCTTTATATTTTTGTGGAAATTATGACGTTATTTTTCAGGATTCTTTGATTTTAAACAAAAGCATTTACTTTGGATTTTAATTTGTCCATGTTGAATAAAAGCATTTACTATAAGTATTTAAAAAATTAAAAAAAATAAATAAATACACATTTTTCTTTGCATTTTGAATGGTAAAATATTATGATTTCCACAAAACAAAAGCAGCACAACTGTTTTCTATATTGATAATCAGAAATGTTTCTTGAGCAGAAAATCAGCATATTAGAGTGATTTCACTGAACACTGGAGTAATGATGCTGAAAAATCAGCTTTGAATAACAGGAATGAATTATATTTTTAAACGCATTCAATTAAAGTTATTATAAATTGAAATAATTTCACAATATTACTTTTTTATTGTATTTTTGATCAAATAAATGCAACCATTGTAAGCATAAGAGACTTCTTTCAAAAACATCTTAATGATCCCAAACTTTGACTGGTAATTTTAAATTAACCATACAATTTGACAATGATGCAATGATTATACTCTTGGATATGCGAGAAAATATGCATAATTTAAACTGTATTATTTCTATATTATTTCTTACTGAAATCAGCATATTTGTGATATATGCCGCCTTAAAATGGATTTCCAATGTTTTGCCCCAATATCATAAAATGTTTGCATAATTTTCATATCAAATTCTTAAATTTCATTAATGAATTTACATACATATTGAAAATTTACAACTGCATGAATAATGCATGAGCTTAGTGTTATAAATAATTTTGGTCACACTTTATATTAGGTGGTCTTAACTACTATGTACTTGCATCAAAAAATAAGTACAATGTACTTATTGTGGTCATATTGTATTGCAAAACACTTTTGCTGCTATTGAGGTGGGATATGGGTAAGGTTAGGACAGGTGTGGTGGTTTGGGTAGGTTTAAGGGTGGGTTAAGGTGTAAGGGATGGGTCAACAGTGTAATTATAAATTTAGTTACAGAAGTTAATTACAGATGTAACTACATAGGTATTTTTAAAAATAGAAGTACAATGTAAAAACATACACAATAAGTGCATTGTACTTATATGTACTTGTAAATGATTAATTTAAAAATGTAAGTACACAGTATTTAAGGCCACCTAATATAATGTGGGACCATAATTTTTAATATACAAATATGAAAAGTTGGAAAAAAATGCAACGATACCTTAAAAGATAATCAGCAGTAGTGATAGGGATGCTCCGATACTACTTTTTCCAGTACTCGACCGATACCGTTTTATTTTTGGTACTTGACGATACAGAGTACTGATACTGTTATTTTCATTGTATTTGTAAATGTTTTAAATATTGGGTATAGAAACCAAAAATATATGTATAATGTAGTGCTGTCAAATGATTAATCGCGATTAATCACAGTTAAAATAAATGTTTTTGTTTACATAATGTGTGTGTGTGTGTGTGTGTATTGTGTATATTTATTATGTATATATAAAAGACACATACAGCATATATTTTGAAAATATTTACCTGTATATATTTATATTCATATAAATGATCTCATATACAAATATATTTAATATAAACGTGACGTTTTTCTTAAATATATACATGCGTGTATTTATATAATAAATACACAGTATACGCACATATGTAAACAAACTTATTTTGGATGCGATTAATCGCAATTAATCGTTTGACAGCACTAGTATAATGTTAGTTGGTTAACTTAATTTATCAAATAGATATATCCTTCAGTTATTTTCACACTTAATTATGCCCATTAAAATGTATTTTACAAGTTTTAGTTACTTTCACTGTTAATTTTTTGCTCTATGCAACCCTCTACATTGCGAGTAAATCACTTGTGTATGCGACTAAATCTTCACTCTGGGCAATTAGATGTGTAATATTAGCCAATAGCTTATAATAATGTTTTCTAATTTGAGTGGCACGGGTAGGTTTTCGAGGAAAATTTGAGCATGGCACTGCGTCATTACGTCCCGTCTGAAAAAAATGAAGTTGTCCTGGCTAGTAGGCTATCGCATATGAGGATCCTGCAGGTGGCGGCTCGTTTATAGTCTTTTCTCACAGCAGCTGGAATACTTAAATGTATCATTTTGGTGGCGGATTGTAATCCAGAAATGATTGTGTTTATCAAACACATGTGAATGAAATTAAATTATATTCCAGTTTTGAATGTGCTTCTGATTACAAAAGATTTGTATTTTAAAGACAACCAGTTTGAAGGGAGCACAGTTTGCTTTTTGGGTTAAAAATGTATTAATATGAAATTCAAATGGTATGACAATTAGAGATTAGACTGTACAGAAGTTGAAATCTACATGTTAATACACACTATAGCCTACTCATTGTCACGCAATGCTGATGTTGTTAACATTTAATAATTTGAGAATAAAGTATAATAATAATTTGCATGGTTAGATGTGATATGAGCTAACCGATCGTTATATTTAATTACCACTGGTAGCGTGATTTATTGTAATGCTTTGTATTGTTTTGTATGAAAGACATTAATCTGAATTTAATGAAGCGATGAGAACACTTTCTGTGCAAAGAAAACAAAAATAATGACTTTATTCAACAATTCGTCTCCATAGCGTCTCCACTGAGTATCTGCTGGACGCAAACAGCGTATGCTGTTCTGTGTCAGCCGCAGCACACGGATACACTGTCTTCATTCAAATCAAAGCGTAAATAAATGGTGCTACGGTGATGCGGAGGAGACGAATTGTTACAGTTGTTACTTTTGTTTTCTTTGCGCAGAAAGTGTTTTCGTCGCTTCATAAAATTCAGATTGAACCACTGATGGCAGATGGACTATTTTGACAATGCCTTTCATACTTTTCTGGGCCTTGACAGTGTTATTTACTTGGAAGTCAATGGGACAGTCACAAGCCTCCCGGTTTTCATCCAAAATATCTTAAATTGAGTTCCAAAGACGAACTAAGCTTTTACGGGTTTGGAACGACATGGGGGTAAGTGATTAATGACAAAATTTTCATTTTGGGGTGAAGTAACCCTTTAAGAAATGTAACTTGTACATTGTTTTACTTGTTTTTGACATATCCAACCGAACTACAAACTTTCCAGTGATGTCTGTGAAAAGTAGGGTTGGGAATCGAAAATCAATTCCAATTCCAGAACCGTATACTTAAGGTCAGGAAAGTAATTTGACTTGTTGTCAAATTAAAATTTCGATTCCACCTATCGATTCCTATGTGCTTTTTTTCTTCATCTGTGGGGACAGCACCTAGCGATCTGTCAGGACCTTGCTAGCTAATCTAAGTTCTCAAAAGTTTGGCTACATTTGTGATCAGAAGCCAAAAAAGCTAAAGTATAATATCTGTGATAGCTAAACATGTGATTCTATTTCTAAATTACATTGGTCTGTTTCATTCCTCAAACTTAAATAATTTAATTTAATTACACTCTTAAAAGACAACACCTAGTGAAAGTGTGAAAAAATGAAATTTAAAAAGTGAAATGTATCATTTAAATGAAACATTCAATGAAAAAAGGGAACTTTGCCTTATGCTTTACTTTGACAATAGAATTATAACATCTATGAAGAGCTTCTATGAAAGCAGACCTTCTCCTGGTGTCTCTGTTCCATGTCTACCAGTTGACTCTGATGTTCCATATCCATGGCAGACATGAGCTTGCGCTCATCACACAATATCTTCTGCATATCCAGCAGATTGGTCTTTTCCTGCTTCAGCTCACTCTCCAGTTTGGCATTAGCAGCCTTGGAGGCTACAACCTGAAACAGGTGCACAAAAATTAGTCAACCTTATTACACGACTGTACAAAACATATAGCTCCATAAAATAAACCAATAATGTGTTCTGTGTGAATGGTAGCAAGTCTACTAAGTACTGTGACTGACACACTTGATAATTGGACAAAATTTAAGCTTATCTGAATAATTTTAATTTTTTAGTTCAACTTTTGGGTTCAATTGACATTCCTATTTTTATACTTCTGGCATTCATCAAACTGCAAACTACTGAACCGGGGGGGGGGGGGGGGGGGGGGGGGAGCAGTAAAAAGCCCCAAGAAGCCATGGTTTACAGTGATTTTACAGCTAAGCTTTTTTATAAATCAAGAGGCTTAATGCTTTTATAAAATGGATACTTCATAGGAAAAGGTTTCATAAAAAAAAAAAAAAAACCAGCAACAAAAATGGTTGCCAAGCAACACAGACAATAGCAATATACTGATGTAGGATTATAGGTGTGTTTATAGCGAATTGTATGACCTCTTTGAACGTGGCAAGGTTTTTTTCCCATTTAAATTTAATGCACATTTGGGAACACAAAGGCCCAAACCCATTTATACTCCTTACCGCTTCCCCTTTCCCCTACCCCTCTGTTTTGCACGTTCACGTTAAGGGGTAGGGGTGTCTCGATTCACTTTTGGTTGAAGGGGTAGGGGTAAGGGGAAGGGCCAGATAGCCCTTCAAACTAAGATTTTTCAGGACCACATTTCAAAGAAGGGGTATGAATTCTCTCAGCGTAAACTGGCTCCAGTGGCAACATGACTGCTTGAGTGAACAAAAAGAACCATATAAGCAATATTGGCATTAATAAAGATTTTAATGAAAAGTAATCATTTGTTTTGTTACATTCAATCATGTGTTCATATTTACGGTCATGTTATTCAAAGAAATGTTTGCAAAAAATTGCTAACGTCATATTACAGACTGCACAATAGTGTCACAACATATTTTCATGTCTGATCAGGGCGATAACCACCATAGATATTGAGGGGGGCTAGTCCCCCAATAATTAGAATTCACTAGATTTTTTTCTCAGATACGTATTGCCAATTCGAGAGAGAGAGAGAGAGAGCGAGAGAGCGAAACTCATTTAATGTATTTTTGGAAAAAAAAAGTCTATATATGGATATATTCTCAGATATGCATCATAATATTTAAAATATTATACTTGATCTGTCAATTCAGCATACTGATGTTTGTCTTGTTTTTTAAATAAAGGTGATTAATGGGCTCATATTCCTTAATCTCATGTTGGAATATTCAAGGATTTAGGTCCTCCGTTTTTGGTTTTGAGCCAACATTCAGATTTCAAAAGAGAAATTCAGAATTCTGACATTATACTACTACAAGAAATATGTCATGTAAGAGATTTGTCCACTGGCTGCCCAATTGGGTTTAGAGAAATCATTTTACCATCAACCAAACTGAGAGGGGTGACACAGGGCAGAGACTCAGGGGGAATGCTGATATGGTACAGAACAGAACTTAGACTCAATCAAATCTATAAAAATTGGAAAATCGTACATTTGGCTAAAAATCCAAAAGGATAGTGTGTCCACAGACGTCACATATTCTTGTGTGCCACATACTTACCCCCGGCTTAATCTCCCTATTACAATGAAGAAACCTTTTCTATCCTGCAAGACGATATCCGTCATTTCCAGACAAAAGGAAATGTTTTAATATGTGGCGACTTAAATGCCAGAACTGGAAAAGAACCCGACTTTGTCAACACACAAGGAGACAAATATATTACAAACAACTGCCACTCTCTGTCCTCATATCACCTCAGAAAAATTATGACAACTTCACAAACAAAAGTGGGAGGAGCCTACTACAGCTCTATCAATCACTGGGCCTGTATATTGTGAACGGACGCATACGAGGAGACTCTTTTGGTTGTTATACCTTTAATTCTTTTCTTGGTAACAGTACTGAAGATTATTTCAAAACAGACTAGGGCTGGACGATATGGCCAAAATTGATATCACAAAATATTTCTTAATTTCGGTCAATATGACATTATTCGGATATCGATATGAACACTATTAAAAAAAGCCTCATTAAAAATGCCAAGAATGCCCACAACAAATGTCTGTACCTACAAACTTATGAAAAATGAATTTGCCAAGTCTATGAACTCCTGGAGAACAGCACAAATAAATTAATGTTCACCTTTTATTTGTATTTAGCCTTCATACAAACAAGAAATGTGAAATCACTGTCAAATAAACATCTCACTCACCTTATTAATATTAATAACTTCAACTTCAAACTATAGGTTAACATACACTACCAGTCAAAGGTTTTAGTTTAAAGAATTCTCTTCTGCTCGCCAAGCCTGCATTTATTTGATCCAAAATACAGAAAAAACAGCAACATTTTGAAATATGTACCATTTAAAATAACTTTTCTATTTGAAAATATTTAAAAAAATGCCAGTTATTCCTGTGATTTCAAAGCTGAATTTTTAGCATCATTTCTCCAGTCACATGATCCTTCAGAAATCATTCTAATATTCTGATTTGCTGCTCAAAAAACATTTATGATGATGTTGAAAACAGCGGAGTAGAATCTGATTCTCTGCCAGGAGGAGGCACTTTGAGAGCAGTAAAACTAGTGGTTTCCCCGGTAACGGCTGTAATCTAAGCAGCTCCGCTCGTGAACGCTACTATCAAATAAAATGAAAATGCCATCAAAACTATTCTGATGACAGTATGTTCCCTTCAGAGATACATTCATAATCACCCGCTTTTTGAAACGTGCAGTGCTCATGCTTATTCAACGAAGTCAAACGCCACAAATAAATCCTATGGGAAACCCTGGTATTGTATATTGAAATATCAGAAATGTTTAAAAATCATATCACCGTTATTGAAAAAAAATCATATCGTGATACACATTGATATTGAATTATTGTCCAGCCCTATCACAGACATTGATCAAGTGCATACTATCCAAAACGAACGTTTGACCATACAATCGTTTGGGCCAAACTGCATACAAACACTATTGATTGATGTAAATCACCCACTCGCTTCCCAGACACTAGCATGAGCAGCAGCGCTGTCTTAAAAGAGCACTTTCATGTCGCTAGACTCAGCTGGTTCAAACGGTGGGTCAGACAGCACTCTGAGCACCAATGATAAATCCCATACTGGCATCTGGCGCGGGCAGGAAGGATTCAGCCGCCTCGCCCCACGAAGAAAGCACAATATTAGGGGGTTCTTACCGACCAAGCTACCCTCCAACATATTATGAGAGGCAGCAATAGCGGCCACATAAACTTTCAGTGTTTCGAGGGAGAACTGCCAGCATCCAGACGTTCTTGCAGGAAGGTCAAAACAGCCGGGATATCACAGCTTATCGGGTCTTCATGCCTGCTAACACACCAGTTCGCAAACACTCTCCATTTCAAATTATACAGGTGCCTTGTAGAAGGCGCTCTCGCTTCTGTTATCGTGTGCAATACACGTTGTGAGACTGTTAACTGATTCACTCCATACTGACTTGCCACACATGCAGATCCCATAATTCTGGCCTGGGGTGCCATATGGCGCCCCCTCACCTGGGACAATAAATCCCTTCTCAGCGGAATCTGCCACGGGGGGACTGACGACAGGTTTACCAACTCTGGAAACCATGGTTGGTTGGGCCATTTCTGCGCTACCAGAAGCACAGCATCCCTCTCCTCTCTGACCTTCTACAGCACCAGCAACAATATTTTGACTGGGGGGAATGCATATTTCTGACTGGTGGGCCAGCGGCTCAACAGTGCATCCCTTTTCAGGGTAGCATTCGTCAGCGAGAAGTATAGCGGGCAGTGGGCGTTCTCTTCCGACACAAAAAGGTCGATCTCCGCTTCGCCAAAGAGACTCCAGATCAGCTTTACTGTTTGGGGGTGTAATCTCCACTCCCTGTGAACAATGCCCTCCCTGGACAGTATGTCCGCGCCGCAATTCAGAGTAGGGCTGCAACGATTAGTCGACATTATCGACAACGTCGACAATAAAAAATTGTCGACAAATATTTTTGTTGTCGAGTAATCATTTGATCTCATATGACCTAATGTAAGAGCCTGCAATACTGCGGTTCGACCAGTGTGGCGCTGTAGCGCAAGACTGTAATTCAGCCCTCCTTGATGCAATTCAAGAGAAGAAGAGACCTGAACCTGAGCGGCGTTTGATGAATATGTAAATATATATTGCGCGCTTTCCTCTCAGTAACGAAATAAACACAAAAACTGACAGCAGTGTGAAAGCAGCAGTTAAAAATGCATCTGATTACAACGATGTGGATGTTTGCATGAGCTCTGCTTCTTAGTAACGTAGCGTTACTCCAGTGAAGTCCGGTCACATCCTATTTATTTATATAGTACTTTATGCAATAGATAGCCTTAATTCAAGCAGCTTTACGGTATTAAACATGAAAAACCAGAGTCAGTGTCGCTTTCAGTTAGAATTACAACTTGATTTTCTGTAAAGCAGCTCTCCAGTGTGGAGCTAGCTAATGATAAAATATTTTTATTAGTGGGGAAAAAATAAATTCATTAAAGTGATAGTTTACAGCAATCAAAGCTTGATCTAGTTCAGGACTGTTTTGGTTATCATAACACTATAAGGTATTTTAAGACATGTTGTGAATAAAATAGTTTATCCAAAGCATCTTATCGCTTATCTTTATTTTGTTTCTTATCTATATGACTTAGAAAAGGAGATGTTAGGCGGAATGTGAAAGATGTGTCATTCAGTTACTTTTTCATGTAGCTAATTAAATGGTGAGAGAGTGTCTCTGTCTGTCATCTCATTTTGTGTGCCAAATACATCTATTTGTATAATGAATTGGTAACACTTTACAATAAGGTATCATTTTTGTTATCATTAATGTATCAATTAACATCAATGAACAATGCATGTATTACATTTAACTATTAATCTTTGCTAATGTTGGTTAATAAAAATACAGTTGTTCATTGTTTGTTCATGTTAGTTCTCAGTGCGTTTACCAATGTTAAAAAAACACAACTTGTGATTTTAATAATGCATTAGTAAATGCTGAAATTAACATTAAGATTAACAAATGCTGTAGAAGTATTGTTCATTCTTAGTTCATGTTAACTAATGAACCTTACTGTAAAGTGTTACCAATTAATTGTATAATAATTGTAATTACATAATATGCTTTTCAAAAGCTGAAGTGAATATGTGTAACTTAATATTTTTAACTAGTTGCAAAAGCTGAATAATCAATCAAAGTCTACTAATTAATCAGTGAAATAATCGACGATTAGTCGATTAATCATTCTAATAATCGTTAGATTAATCGATTATCAAAATAATCGTTTGTTGCAGCCCTAATTCAGAGAGCCCGGTACATGAACTGCTCGAATCGAGAGGAGTACCCAATCTGCCCACAAGAGCAGGCGTCTTGCCAAGCCCTGCAGGGCGCATGAGTGCATTCCTCCCTGGCGATTGATGTATGCCACCACCGCCGTGTTGTCCATTCGGATTAGAACATGGTGGTCTTTCACAAACTGAAGAAAGTCCTGCAGCACCAAGCGAACAGCTTCCATCTCCAAGCAATTTATGTGCCAGTGCTTCTGATCTCTCGCCCACACACCGAACGCTGGTCTGCCATCGCAGAGGGCTCCCCAGCCTGACAGTGACGCGTCCGTGGTCACCACTATCCGTCTGACCACCCGGACCATCGTAGCACCCTGTCCGTACATAGCTGTGCCAAACCAGGGCATTAGAGCCTCGAGACATGAACGCGTTATGACAAGGTGCTTCGTCCCTTCTCTCCATGCCCGCGGCGGCACTCGGCCCTGTAACCATAGTTGCAACGGTCTCATATGCAGCAAGCCCAGCCGGCAGGCAGAGGCTGCAGCTGCCATTAGACCAAGCAGTCTTTGAAACGTTTTCAAAAGGAACTCCCTTGCCTAGCGCAAACGAGGCCAGTGTATTGTGAATGTACTGGATTCTCTGCTCTGATCATCGCGCGGTCATCGTGCGCGAGTCCAGAACCATACCCAGAAACCATCCTTGAGTTTGTGTTCCTCGAGCACACTCCTCAATTGGGTGATGATCAGCCAGTCGTCGAGATAGTTCAGCACGCGCATTCCACTGAGTCTCAGGGGTGAGAGCGCTGCATTCATGCACATCGCAAACTCACGGGGGGCCAAAGCCAGCCCGAACCGTAACACTGAATTGGTATGCGACACCCCCGAATGCAAATCGCAGAAAGCGCCTGTGATGAGGGGCCACCTGGATATGAATAAGAACCTTTCAGATCCACCGCTATGAAATGGTCCTCGGGCTGAATGTGCGTGAGGATCTGTTTCACTGTAATCATCTTGAACACGCGCTTCGCGGGTGCTTTGTTCAGCGGACTTAGATCTAGAATAGGACACATGCCTCCGTCTTTTTTCGGGACAAGAAAATAACGGTTGTATAGCCCGCACTTCATCTGTTCCTCAGGTACCATCTCTACTGCCTGCTTGGCTAGGAGGGAGGAGATTTCTGCCCATAGTAGCGGGACGCTCTGTTCTGACATAATCACGCTGCCGAAGTGGGGTGGTCTGCGAGCGAACTGAAGAGTATAGCTGCGCTTTATAGAGTTGATCACCCAATCTGATGCCGACGGGAGCACTGCCCACACGCTCAAGTGGCTCGATAACGGAGACGTGGTGTTAGCCGCGGCAAGTGCTGTGTGCTAGTCGCCAGTGAAACACCGCTGCTCAAAGGAATGGCAAGTGATGTGCCCGCGCCATGTTGCACAGAGGCATTCGTCATTGATAACTTGGGCTGTCCCGAACTTCCGCTCCGCCAAACGTCTCCCGAAGGAGAGGTTTCACTTATATTGCGGGTAATAGTCAGTGGAGGAAAAGAGCTCTTTTGGTGAGGTATGTAATGTTTTATGTTTATTGCAACAGAACCCATCGGTTTCAACATAACATTTAAACATACATTCTTGGCTTCTAGCCACCGAGCGAACTCTGGGCAGGAACATGCCCTCTTGGCCGAACCTGCTGACGGGGTGCCGGCTTCGCTCCGAAGCGGGATTTCTTAAACTGCCTCTGATGAAGTGGCGGCTTAGGCTTGCATCGCAAGCATATCCGGCCGATCGCTGAGCTGATGACGATCTGGATCGCGACCTGGGAGGAGTGCTAGATCGTTTGGGATTCCCTGGGTGACCTTTTTAGATGCGGCCAGGACTAGATCAGCTGCCGTGCGCAACTTACAGAACGACTCTGTGTCCGGGCCTTCTTCATCCAGGGACCACAGCAGTCGCATCTGGAATACCTGCAGGATTGCCATCATATGGAGGGCAGATGCTGTGTGTCCTGCAGAGATATATGCCTTTTCAGCAATATGAGCTGTAGCTCGACATGGCTTAGAAGGCAATGAGGCGGTCTTCCAACCCCAGGACCGACAAAGGTGAGCCGCGACTGCGTCCTCAATGGGAGGCGGTCGTGCATACCCTTTTTTCTCTGCTCCCTCCACTGTCGTGAGAAGCTGAGTTCCCTGTGCATGGGCTCGGGCTGAGTGAGGGGAGCGCCATGAACGAGTGAGCTCCTCGTGGAGCTCAGGGAAGAAAGGAGCGGGTCTCTGTGGCATGTCAGCTTGGCGGCTCGCACCGAGAAAAGATCCGTCCATCCAACGTTTAGACAGCTGTTCAGGGGCTGCCCAGTCCACCTCCAGATCTGCTACAGCCTCTGTGAGGATGTTCATAAGTTCGGCATCCAACGAAGTCAGGGTGCAGCTAGCCTCCGAAGGGACCTCGTGGACATGGTGTCATCCTCTTCACAGCTGAAGGAGACCAGTTCCTGCGCTTTTGTCGGAGGGCGGGAACTCTCTTCAACATAGATGAGCGGAGGCTCCGGTGTGCGAGGGCGACATGGGCGCTTGGCCGACGTCAGCCCCTCGTTAAAGCCTCCTGAAGGAGTTACCTGCAATCTGCCGGCCCGTGGCTCGAAGGCGGCGGGCGGGGGAGATGCAGGCGGCGGGCTACTGCTGCGAACAACGGCCAGCCTCGCCCGAAGGATCTTGATTGGCAGTTCTTCACAGGCTTGGCAATCCAATCCTTCCAGTGCTGCCTCGGCATGGGCGTGGCCCAGACACAGTACACAATCCTTGTGTGCATCTGGAAAGTCAACGGGCCCGCCACACATGCGGCAAAGAGACATCTTGTACTCTGCCAGAACGCAAGAGGGGATCGTTATCTGCGTCGTCCACTCTAGTTGCATAGGTCAACGGTGAAAAACAGGCTCCAGGTGAAGGAGAAAGATTCTGAGATATTCTGGCGCCCGACATCGCTTATATAGTGGCTAAACCAGCCAATCAGGCGAATGCTCGGAGGCCATTGGCTATTGGAAAGCAATAGAGTGATTCAATCAAGCTTCAGCATTTCGAGGAAAAGGAGTTTCCCCATACGTAATGTCGAGAGACCGACTCGATAAGGGAACTCAAAACAATGTAATATGCAGACAGCCCTCTCATTTACTAAGGCTACATAAATCCTACAAATGGACAAAAAAAAACAGCAAAGAAAACTATCAAAGTGCAATAGAATGTCAAACTATCAAATTATTATTGGACAAATTTATAATTAACACATATCCAACAAAATAAAGTAGGCATAAATCTGGTACTAAAGGACATTACAGATATTCCACCAATCAGAATCCATGTGCAGTTTGAAAAAAATCATCAAAAAGAAAACCAAAAAACACCAATGAAAAGTGGTTTGACGGTGAGTGTAAAAGAATTAGAAAGACAGTACAAAATCTAATAAAAAAAAAAAACATCCAGACAACCAAGTACTCTGCCTTCAATATCATGAAGCTCTTAAAGTGTAAAAACAAACTCTAAAAGCAAAAAAGGACGAGCATACAGAATTATTTCAAACAATGGAGGAATAAATAAATACCAATAACTTTTGGAACACTCTCTATTACACTATACACTTCTCTATTGGAACACTCTCTTATTTCAAGATAAATGTCCAACTGTACACTTTATTTTTTCTTTTTAGTTGTACAGTTGTACAGTTTCATTTTTGCATCTTGAAAAAAAATATTTCTGTGTTCTGTATCCCTCAGTGTTGTGTTTAACTTGTCTGTTTGAAAGATAAATGAGCCTTTAAATCTCCTTTGTAAATGCTTTACAAGGTATTAATAGTCCTCACTTTAGATGAGCTCACAAAAATAGATAGCTGGCAACTACTAAATGTTTTATAACTACCTGACTTAATGATGAATTACAGGAATGTGTGTTAATAAAGCATTTATTAGCACTGAGCAACTATTATCATGTGTCTAAATAATAAGACTTATAAATGTACATTTAAATAGTTTATTAATCATTTACTTACACTTTCTAAATGATCTTATGAACCACTGACAACTCCTAAATAACTGGTTTGTAAATAACGTAATTTAGAAATGATAAATTGATAATTAATAAAGTATGAAAATACAATTATTAAACATTATAGATATGCTCAACAACAAAACATTTATAGCTGTTTTTATAAACTGCTTACTAATATTAATGTTGGAACAATGCTTTATAAATAATGAATTGACTATTTACTAATGATTCACAGTGTGCAGTTATTATAAAGTTATCAACAATGGAAACAAATGCTCAATGAAATAAAAACCAAATTAGAAATCTTGAAAGAAAAAATGAAAGACAGTCAGAATCCCCTGGATTTCCCAATCACGTTAAATGAGCTAACAGACAGACTACATGCACTGAAACCCAACAAGGCATGTGGCATTGATGAAATATTAAATGAAATGATCAAATACACAAACGACAAATTCAAAACTGCAATAACCAAATTATTCAACATTGTTTTGAGTGTAGGATATTTACCAGACACCTGGAATCAAGGTCTAATTACACCCATCTTTAAACAAGGAGACAAGTTTGAGCCAAGCAATTACAGAGGCATGGGTGTCAATAGCAACCTGGGGAAAATATTCTGTCCAATTATTAACATACAATTACAAAACTCTCTCAAAACCCACAAAATCTTGGAAAAAAAAAGTCAAATTGGATTTCTGCCCAAACACACAACATCTGTCAAAATTAATACCCTCCACTCTATCATTGATAAGCATGTACACCAAAACAAAACCAAAATCTTTGCTTGCTTTATTGACTTTGAAAAAGCTTTTGATTCAATCTGGCATGAAGGACTCTTTCTAAAACTACTGGAAAACGGGATTGAAGGGAAAACTTTCTATCTAATCAGCATGTATAAAAACAATACATGTGCTGTAAAAATAGGGAACAAAGGAACAGAATTTTTCTCTCAACGACGAGGAGTTAGACAAGGTTACCCATTGAGCCCCTCTCTGTTTAACATTTATATAAATGAATTAGCCAAAGAATTAAACAATTTGACCGCCCCTAGCCCAACCCTAACTGAATCAGAAATAAAATGTCTCCTCTTTGCAGATGATTTAGTCCTTCTGTCAAAAACAAAAGAGGGACTACAACAGCTCCTCGACATCATAGAGACATTCAGTCAAACATGGGCTCTTAAAATGAATCGAACAAAAACAAAAATAATGATTTTTTCAAAAGAGACTCAGGTGTAAGGAAAATAAATACACATTCAGAGCAGGAAACCAGGTCCTCCAACACACCCATGAATACACCTATCTGGGACTAAAAATCAGCTTAACAGGAAACTTCAATCTGGCTGTAAATGCACTGAAAGCAAAGGCACTGAGAGTCTTATGGGGAAGAGACCTGATAGCTAATAATCTTATAGCTTCCAACATTTGGCACAAATTGATGGTTTTAGATCCTCCAAGAAACATAATAGATGAAATTCAAAAGACTCTTGTTAAGTTCTTCTGGATGGGACAACACTGGTTAAAGGCTGCTGTCCTCTATCTTCCAATTCATGAGAGAGGACAAGGATTAATTGACATTTTCTCTTGAGTTGCTGTTTTCCATTTGCAAGCGGCACAATGTCTTTTATATCATCCGCATCAACAGTGGATTGATGTAGCTTGTGCTTTACTGCAAAAATACGGAAGAATGGGCTTGGACAAGCAATTATGTCTCAGAGGAGTACATTTGGATGGATTGACTGTTTTACCAGAGTCTATTGCAAGCTTGGCAGACTCCATCCATTTCAAGAGACTGGGATGCATCTAATCCGTGGGTATATGATGAGCTAGAGGTCTGCGCGGGACTGTTTTTTAAGTCCTGCCCGCTCCCACGAGGTTATAGCCCACACCCGGCCACTCCCGCAATATATTTACTCTTTGTTCACCCGCTGTCCGCTTTGAATAATTTTCTTCCTGACCCGACCATTCCCGCTAAATTTAGATCTCGTTTCCAGAATCACACATTTAAATTTCCTCTACTAAAAGAAAGAGAGATAGGCTAACATATAAACGTGTAGTCTGCACAAAATTATATTTGTTATTTTATTCGTCTTGTCAAGAGTCTTGAAGTTATTGACAGCAAACGTTAAACGAATTTTGTCTTTTAAGACACGAAAATCGTTTAACATTTTGCTGCCCACACAGTAGGGAAAAAAAGTGTCAGAAAATAAAAATGTAGAAAAATTGTATTCCTTATTTTTATTCGTCTTGTCAGGATACAATTCGTTTAACCTTTACAACAATAAGAACAAGTATCGCAGGGAAAAAAAAAAAGTAGGTTGTACAAAAATGAATGAATGAATGAATGAAGCATTTATATAGCGCTTTTATTGTGTATTGCTATACACCCAAAGCACTTTACAATCATATAGGGGTCTCTCCTCAACCACCACCAGTGTGTGCAGCATCCACTTGGATGATGCGACGGCAGCCACAGGACAACGGCGCCAGTGCGCTCACCACACACCAGCTACAGGTGGAGAGGAGAGAGAGAGATATAGCCAATTCAGTGGATAGGGATTATTAGGAGGCCATGATAGACAGGGGCCAGTGGAGGCAATTGGGCCAGGACACCGGGGTTACACCCCTACTCTTTACGATAAGTGTCCTGGGATTTTTAGTGACCACAGAGAGTCAGGACCTCGGTTTAACGTCTCATCTGAAAGACGGTGCTTTTTTTACAGTATAGTGTCCCCATCGCTATACTGGGGCATTAGGACCCACACAGACCACAGGGTGAGCACCCCCTGCTGGCCTCACTAACACCTCTTCCAGCAGCAACCTAGTTTTCCCAGGAGGTCTCCCATCCAGATACTGACCAGGCTCAGCCCTGCTTAGCTTCGTGGGCAACCGGTCTTGGGCTGCAGGGTGATATGGCTGTGGCGTATTATAATTTTATTCGTCTTGTCAAAATACTAAATTCGTTTAACATCTTGCTGTAAACACAGTAGCTAGCCTAGGACAAGTGTCGCGGAATAAATAAATAAATAAATTCGACATCTGTCATTTAAAATTATAGGCTAAGCAAAATAAACAAAACCGAGTTGAGCGGTCTTCAAGGACAGCGCATCCACACTTTGCTCCATCTTTATTCTGCTCTGTCACTCATCGACAACGTGCCTGTTCTGTCTGCGGGCCGTATATTCACTTGTAGGCTGGCCTGCTCTGAGCATCGTTATGCACATGCTGCGCACAGACACTGGCAATTAAAACGAAGCATTGTTTCATGCGTGCATAACAGTTGCGTGCAGGCTGTACCAGTGCTTGAATAAAGCGCAGATATGTTGTTCTGAAAAGACGTCGGGAACGGGATATTGCTAGACTGCCCGCTCCCGTTCAAACTGCACCAGAGTTACCGACCACAACCGCGTTTTATTCGGGAATTTAATCCCGCGTCGCAAGAAATCTGGTCGGGTCCAACGGGACAGCCGCGGGAATGCAGACCTCTATGATGAGCCTCTGTTTTTCAACCCACTTATCTCTGAGTTGTTGTGTTCTGATACGGTGAGGTCAGCAATAGTGAAAGCAGGAGTCTCCAAAATATGCCATCTACGCAGGGGACTGAGTTGGATATCTGCAGAGGAATTGGCACAAAAGATGGCCTTGAGGTCTGAACGCTTTATCAAGAAGTTGTTATATGACCTTGAGGAGCCCCTTCCTGTTCAAGTAAGATATTTTATGGAAGATGACAAAAAATTGCTTTCTATGGATACACCGGAACTGAATATTTTTAGTGTTCTGAGCAGACAAACACTTTATAGAGCTTGTGTAAAAACCATCTTATCAACATCTTAATGTAAGAGACAGCAAATGGACAATGGTTTTTGAATCAGGTTCTTCCCCGAAAGTTAGCTGGCAGTCCCTGTACAAATGACCCATTGAAAAGAGGGTGGGTGATCTTCAATGGAGAATTGTACATGGGATTTTAGCTACAAAGAGAGACAAAGTACTCCTTAATGTCTCAGATGATGAGGGTTGTCCTTTTTGTCAGGTGTCTGAAACAGTTTATCATCTTTTTGAGCATCCCTGTTTGGAGCAAATTTTGGGTTTAATAGAAAATTGGAGTATAAAGCTTACAGGAAATTTTAATCAATAATTGTTTATTTTTGGTCCTAAATATTCAACAAAGTACAAATCTAAAGTGGTTTTGCTGAATTTTTTGTATGGTGCAGCTAAGTTAGCAATTTGGTGTACAAGAAAAAATAAAGTAGAAGGGAGGGAAAGTGTGGACACTTTTGATGATGAGAGGTTTCGTAAAGTGATTAATGATGGAATGCGCTTATAATCTTAATGATATTGAGTTTTTTTCATGTGTGGGGAGAGGATGGTTTTATATGTGAAGCTGATGATCAGGGAGGTTTTGATTAACTTATGTAAAAAGTTTTGGTCCCACTTTATATTAGGTGGCCTTAAAAGGAACACTCCACTTTTTTTGGAAATAGGCTCATTCTCCAACTCCCACAGAGTTAATAAGTTGAGTTTTACCGTTTTTGAATCCATTCAGCCGATCTCTGGATCTGGCGATAGCACTTTTAGCATAGCTTAGCATAGATCATTGAATCCTATTAGACCAGTAGCATCGCGTTCAAAAACGATCAAAGAGTTTCGATAGTTTTCCTATTTAAAACTTGACTCTTCTATAGTTATATCGTGTACTAAGACCGGCGGGAAATGAAAAGTTGCGATTTTCTAGTCAGATTTGGCTAGGAACTATACTCTCATTCCGGTGTAATAATCAAGGAACTTTGCTGCCGTAACATGGCCGCAGCAGGCGTAGTGATATTACGCAGCGCCTGAAAGTAGTCCCCAGCTAGGTAACTAGTTATAGTTCAGAAAATATAAGAAAATAAGAAAAAGTGTGGAAGAAAAAGATGCACAACCAACTGAGAGAACCACAGCCTTATGAGGATTGTCAAGCAAAATCGATTCAAGAATTTGGGTGAACTTCACAAGGAATGGACTGAGGCTGGCGTCAAGGCATCAAGAGCCACCACACACAGACGTGTCATGGAATTTGGCTACAGTTGTCGTATTCCTCGTTAAGCCACTCCTGAACCACAGACAACGTCAGAGGCGTCTTACCTGGGCTAAGGAGAAGAACTGGACTGTTGCCCAGTGGTCCAAAGTCCTCTTTTCAGATGAGAGCAAGTTTTGTATTTCATTTGGAAACCAAGGTCCTAGAGTCTGGAGGAAGGGTGGAGAAGCTCATAGCCCAAGTTGCCTGAAGTCCAGTGTTAAGTTTACGCAGTCTGTGATGATTTGGGGTGCAATGTCATCTGCTGGTGTTGGTCCATTGTGTTTTTTGAAAACCAAAGTCATTGCACCCGTTTGCCAAGTAATTTTGGAGCACTTCATGCTTCCTTCTGCTGACCAGCTTTTTATTTTCCAGCAGGATTTGGCACCTGCCCACACTGCCAAATGCACCAAAAGTTGGTAAACCCTCTGGGGTCAACAAACGCGTATGCGCTTTGAGGCAGATTTTCCTGATAAGGCCGAAATGAGCTTGAATTACCATTTTTTAATTCGTACAGATAAGAGCAATACACCATTCGAATCTGTAAGGGCTCTACTTTTATTTGTATACACTCATAACAACAACTCAACTTTGTGCTTTTGAAGAATAAAGAAAACACAGGGTGCGCTCTCTGTCTTCTCTGTCTCCGCGAACTGCTTTTTGAAACACGTCACTAAAATGAACTGTAACTCCACAAATACTTCACACAGAGACATGAGAATTATATCTATAGATAGCTTGACATGTCTACTGTTAAATGAAGTAAGTCTTACTGAAAACAAATATTTTATGATAAAGTAATCCGTATGAAACCAAAGATATGTCCAGTTTTTCCGTCTGGTCTCATTATCTCTAAATAGGTCATGCCCACGCGCTGCTCACGCTATTGTTATTACAAATCTCCATGCGAGCCATGCGGCATGTAAACGCCCACACCACCGTAAACAGAGCAGAAACGCGCTGAGAGGAAAAAGAGTTATATTTAACTCAGAAACGCACTGAGAGGAAAAAGAGTTGTATTTACCCCCAGAGGACACGCTGAGAGGAAAAAGCTTTGTTTACCTCACAAACAGAACGCGAGTGCAGCTGGAGCCGGTGGAGGAGGAGATATTTTAAACCAAGTAAGTAAGGTTTCTTTTTGGCATTCGATAATGTGTTGTGACAAAGTTGAACGCATTTACTAGGTGAACTTTTCCCAAACTATAACTCCAGAATAAAACGTGTGAAATCGAGTGCAAATCGTGTTGCACGACGTGAGGATAGTTAAATGTTCTATAAACAATGATATAAATGTCTAAGAAAGTTTAGACCAATCTTTACTGTGAAGTAGCCTACTCTGTTTGCAAATACCTGCTCAAACATGTTTATAATAAGCTTAACAATAATAATTTAGTTTCTCAGTTATAAAATGTTGTTTTTATATTGTATGATAATACATGCAAAGCATGTGTGCATCTATGTTATAAAATCACGTGGGCAATATTGGTGATTGCTAATGTAATAATATAGTTCCTACTGATAAGACTATCAACATGCGCACTAATTTATTTATTAATTTTAGTGGGGGCAGGGTGCTTTATTTTGAATGGTAACAATATGTAGTCCTATATATTATAATAAATGTACTGTTTTTGCTTGGTGAGCTCAAGACACTTCTTAAAAAAAAACATTACAAATCTTACTGTTTAAATAATTTGACTGGTAGTGTATGTATTGTCACCATGTTTGCTTTGTCTTTGTCCATTTATTGTGTTGCTCACGTCTGTTTTGTGTTTTCTCATGCAGTTTCTGCTGTCTCCTGTTTTCCTGGGTTCCAGTTTCCTGCCACTGTTTTGGATATTGCACCCACGATGTCTTGACTCTTCTGTTGTTTGTTTGTTTGTTTGTTCCTACTAAACTGTTTAACTGCACTCTCAAGTGAATCTCAAGTTATTTTATGTGATAGTTATATGTATACATATTTCTTTTTTCCTCACATTCTTTCTTGTAGCAATTCCCTCTCAGTCACACACCGGACTCAATGGCTCATTAAGGAGCTCATTATGCGGGTCTGTCTCTTCTCAGGTGTGAGTCACAGCATTATCCAGGATAGTTCATGCCCTCTCGCATAGAGCCTTTCCACTCAAAAAGTGACTTAGAAAATTTAAATCAATATATTGTTTTCTCTGAATGAGTGAGTTAGATTATAATTTTGAAGCAAATATTCTAGGCTACAAGATCCAGTTCTCAAAAGTCTTGTGAACAAATGTTCTGTATGTGTTTTATGGCCTTATTTCAGTTACTTTAAAATGTTAGTTTTTTTCTAACCATGCATAAACGTTGTTTTCTCAAAAACACAAATCACGTACGTACATGCTGCTCACATATTATTGTAGCCCAGTTTGTGCTGAATACAGTGTTTTTAGACTTTAGCCATTAAAATGTTTATAAGCAACTGAAAAAAGCATAAATGTCAGAGCATGTCAAAACGTCTCCTGGGGCCCCAAAACACCCTCAGACCCCAGAGGGTTAACTCTCTGGGGTCGGCTGTATCGCCGGCGAGACCAACTCGTTTTTTTTAAGATCAGTGCAAAAGACACTAAAAATACTCTGTTGATTTTGGTCACACAAATAAGTGTTATACATCAATCGAAACTGTTAAGTGTCTACTTTTTTTTGAGTACACTCACAATAACAACACAACTTTGTGCTTTTGGAGAAATAAGAAAATAAACAGGGTGTGCTCTCTGTCTTCTCCGTCTCCGCAAACTGTTTTGAGAAACGCGTCACTAAAATGAACTGTAACTCAGCGAATACTCAACACAGGGACATGGGAGTTATATCTATAGAAAGCCTGAAGTGTCTACTTCGAAATGAAGCAAGTCCTATCGAAAACAAACATTCTATGATGAAGTAATCCGTATGAAACCAACACGATGTTCAATCTTTCCCGTCTGACTCATTATCTCTAATGAGTTCACGCCCACGCGCTCCTCGCGCCGTTCATATGTAAATAGCCACGTGGTGCGTGAGCGCGTGTAAACGCCCAAAACAAAGAGCGGAGGTCCTCATCGCGGCTACTGTTACTGTTCACGCTGAGTAAAGAAAGGATTTCCCTCGAAAGAAGAACACGATTTCATCCAGAAGAGGAGATCGATCTGATGAGTAAGTTGTTTCTTTTTTGCATTAGTTACCGTGTTATTGTGTCATAAACTTGAACAGATTTAAACAGTTAGTTGTGTTTTTCCCAAACAACAACATGAATGCTACGCGTCTAAGAATGTTTAGACCATGTTTATTATTAATATTCTGTTCACAAATATATTGTAATAGCATGCTAAACAATAATAATTAGTTTCTCAGATATAAAATATCATTTTTTATAGTACAAAGTACATCCTTTTATTGTACAAAGCATGCTTGAGTCTGTGTCATGAGAGTCATGTCATAGGCTACTATAAAAAATCATACATACTAGACTATATGACTACAAAATCATAGTTGGGTTTTTCCCAAACTATAATTCCTGACTACAATGTTTGAAATCGTGTAAAACATTTTGAATATGAGGGGCAATTCACTGTATTTAAATTTCTTACGGCACGATGATGTTTTCATGCTCGATATAAAACAACAAAAGTAATATGAGTGTACACTGTAACATGATGAATGCTACGAGTCTAAGTATGTTTAGTACATGTTTATTATTAATAGCCTACTCTGTTCAGAAATAGATTTTAATAACGTGCTAAACAATAATAATTAGTTTCTCAGATATAAGATTTCTTTCTCTTTTTTATGATAGTACAAAGCATGTGTGAGTCGATGGCTACAATACACATATATACATACATATATATATATATATATACAGATGTTCCTGATATTAACATGCTCACAAATGTTTTTTGTTTGTATTTTATTGAATCAGATACCAGCACCAGATGTATCCTGATGTCTCTTCAAACTGTTTTCCTCTGAGAGCGCTGCACCAACATCAGATGTTCAACTACACTGATATTCTATGTTAAAACAAGCTCCTTTTCTACTGATTATGTTTTTTTTTCTTCTTGAATCCATGGAAAGAAGTAGAAACACTTAAAATAAATATCAGGTATGATTTACTTGTTTCACTTGTTGAACAGAATCTGTTGTCAGTTCACATCTCTGTGGTTAGATCAGTGTGCACAATAATGTGTCTTTGACCTTCATTATGTATGTTTTGATTATACTGTGTTGTAAATAAAACACAAATAATTTAAAAAACCCTTTTTTTCAATGTCCTCACATTCTCTTACCTGCCTCACAGTCACAGTCACACTGATGGGCCATTAGGGCCCCATAGGGGAGGGCCCTTTGTCTCTCAGGTGAGACTCACTCAATATTCATGGCCATTACCACTCCCTCGCATATAGACCCTCGATCACAAAACATGTCTTGAAAATTTTAAATCAATATATTGTTTTCTGTGAATGAGTAAGCAGAATGATTTTCACATAATTTTGAAGTAATTATTCTAGCCTACAAGACTGATTACTCAAAAGTCTTATTCAGGACTATTTAGTGTGGGTTTTAAGGCCATATTTCAGCTACATTTTTTTCCCCAAAACGTACTAACCACGCATAATATTTTTTTTCTAAAAAATGCAAACATGTACATCCATCTTGGTCACATATTATTGTAGCACAGTTTGTGCTGAATACAAAAAAAATTACATGTTGGTCAATAGTATGTTTTAAGTAGCTGAAAAAAGCACAAATATCAGGGCATGTCAAAACATCTCAAGGGCCCCAAAATGACCTCGGACCCCAGAGGGTTAAATGACCATGGTGTTGGTGTGCTTGACTGGCCAGCAAACTCACCAGACCTGAACCAATAGAGAATCTATGGGGTATTGTCAAGAGGAAAATGAGAAACAAGAGACCAAAAAAATGCAGATGAGCTGAAGGCCACTGTCAAAGAAACCTGGGCTTCCACCTCAGCAGTGCCACAAACTGATCACCTCCACGCCAGGCCGAATTGAGGCAGTAATTAAAGCAAAAGGAGCCCCTACCAAGTATTGAGTACATATACAGTAAATGAACATACTTTCCAGAAGGCTAACAATTCACTAAAAATGTTTTTTTTTTTAATTGGTCTTATGATGTATTCTAATTTGTTGAGAGAGTGAATTGGTGGGTTTTTGTTAAATGTGAGCCAAAATCACCACAATTAAAAAAACCAAAGACTTCAGTCTGTGTGCATTGAATTTAATACACGAGTTTCACAATTTGAGTTGAATTTGGGGCTGCAACAACGAATCGATTAGATCGATAAAAATTGCAATGCAGAAGACAGATTTTCATGAGTTAGAGCTTTTTTGCAGAGAAAGTTATGTTAGAGCTTCAATGCTCAGAATCACTATTTTGGAGCTTCTGAGAACACTAAAAGCTGTGTTAGTGCAACTAAGCAAATGAAGAGAATTCAAGGCCACAGATGCTGAAAAGTTTCTTTCTCGGTGAGAGAAAGTTGCTCAAAGCATTTTTAAGAGTAAAACTGAAGTACAAGAAAATGTTTCTTTCTCATGAAATGACACGTAATTTGCAATGCAAAAGACAGATTTTCATGAGTTAGAGCTTTTTTGCAGAGAAAGTTATGTTAGAGCTTCAATGCTCAGAATCGCTCTTTTGGAGCTTCTGAGAACACTAAAAGCTGTGTTAGTGCAACTAAGCAAATGAAGAGAATCCAAGGCCACAGATGCTGAAAAGCACTAAAAGCTGTGTTAGTGCAACTAAGCAAATGAAGAGAATCCAAGGCCACAGATGCTGAAAAGCACTAAAAGCTGTGTTAGTGCAACTAAGCAAATGAAGAGAATCCAAGGCCACAGATGCTGAAAAGCACTAAAAGCTGTGTTAGTGCAACTAAGCAAATGAAGAGAATCCAAGGCCACAGATGCTGAAAAGCACTAAAAGCTGTGTTAGTGCAACTAAGCAAATGAAGAGAATCCAAGGCCACAGATGCTGAAAAGTTTCTTTCTCTGTGAGAGAAAGTTGCTCAAAGCATTTTTAAGAGTGAAACTCAAGTACAAGAAAAATGTTAGAGCTTCAATGCTCAGAATCGCTCTTTTGGAGCTTCTGAGAACACTAAAAGCTGTGTTAGTGCAACTAAGCAAATGAAGAGAATTCAAGGCCACAGATGCTGAAAAGTTTCTTTCTCGGTTAGAGAAAGTTGCTCAAAGCATTTTTAAGAGTAAAACTCAAGTACAAGAAAAATGTGCCTTGCGCTCCGCAACAGAGCAGCTCCCATACCATACTGTGACACAGTTGGTCAGGATGCTTTCTATTGCGCAGCGATAGAAGTTCACCAGGATAGCAGAGGAGAGCTGATTCTTCCTCAGTGTCCTCAGAAAGAAGAGGCGCTGGTGAGCCTTCTTGACCAGGCTGGAGGTGTTGGTTGTCCACGAAATGTCCGCCGAGATGTGGATCCCCAGGAACTTGAAACTGGAGACACGCTCAACAGCCATTCCATTGATGTGGATGGTGTCGTGTGTGCCTCTTGACTCCTTCCTGAAGTCCACAATGAGCTCCTTTGTTTTGGTGGTGTTGAGGAGCAGGTTATTTTCAGTGCACCATGTGGCCAGGTGCTGGATCTCCTCCCTATAGGCAGTCTCATCATTGTTACTGATGAGGCCAATCACCGTGGTGTCGTCTGCAAACTTGACGATGGAATTAGATCCATACACAGGCTTGCAGTCGGAGGTGAAGAGGGAGTAGAGAAACGGGCTTAGCACACAGCCCTGTGGTACACCAGTGTTAAGTGTGATGGATGTGGAGCAGGTGAATCCTGATCGAACATTCTGGGGTCTGTTGGTCAGGAAGTCCAAAATCCAGTTACACATTGAGGTATTGATGCCCAGGTCTCCAAGTTTGGCTATTAACTTGGTTGGGATGACAGTGTTGAATGCTGAGCTGAAGTCAACAAACAGCATACGTGCATAAGTGTTCTTATTGTCCAGGTGAGTGAGCACAGAGTGCAGTGCCATAGAAACTGCGTCCTCTGTGCTCCTATTGCTACGGTAGGCACACTGGTGTGAGTCCAATGTGGATGGTAGAGAGTCTTTTAGGTGTTCCAGGACCAGCCGCTCAAAGCACTTCATAATGATGGGTGTTAATAAATGCTGTAGAAGTATTGTTCATGTTAACTAATGTTAACCAATGAACCTTAATGTAAAGTGTTACCAATTAATTGTATAATAATTAATTACATAAAATGCTTTTCTAAAGTTGAATTGACCTTTATGTTAGAATATGTATAACTTAATATTTTAACTAATTGCAAAAGCTGAATCAAAGTCTACTGATTAATCAGTGAAATAAGCGACGATTAGTCGATTAAACATTCTAATAATCGTTAGATTAATCGATTATCAAAATCGTTTGTTGCAGCCCTAATACATACATACATACATACATACATACATACATACACATTACCGTACGGGCGTCTCGGTTCTGTGCATGAGGCCTTACAACGAATACAGGCAATTCACCCTCAATCCAGAAGTGGGCGCCCGCAGCAATGCAATTTTATTTGAACATCAATTACACCCAAACCAAAGTAATAGTAATAATTTAATTGATGTTTAACAAATAAAAAAAAAAAGATATAATACAGATAAACACATGATAAAGCTTGGCTTATTAAATATTAGATCCCTTTCTTCAAAAGCACTTTTTGTAAATTACATTTTCACTGACCATAAACTAGATGTGCTTTGTTTGACAGAAACCTGGCTAAAAACAAATGATTACATTACTTTAAACGAGTCTACACCCCAATATTACTGTTACAAACATGAACCGCGTCCAAAAGGTAAAGGGGGAGGTGTTGCTACAATTTATAGCAATATTTTCAGTATCTCTCAGAGGCCGCGTTTCAAGTATAATTCGTTCGAAGTAATGGTGCTTCATATAACGTTATCCAATGAAACAAGTATTAATGATAAATCCCCTGTGATGTTTGTACTGGCTACCGTATACAGGCCACCAGGGCACCATACAGACTTTATTAAAGAATTTTCTGATTTTCTATCGGAGTTAGTGTTGACGGCAGATAAAGTCCTAATTGTTGGTGATTTTAATATCCATGTTGATAATGAAAACGATTAGTTGGGATCAGCATTTATAGACATTCTAAACTCTACTGGTGTTAAACACCACATGTCAGGACCTACTCATTGTCGAAATCATACTCTAGATTTAATACTGTCACATGGAATTGATGTCAGTGGCATTGAAATATGGCACCAGAGCGATGATATCTCAGATCATTATCTAGTCTCCTGTATATTCCAAAACTAGAGGCATTTCATTTCGCTTAGCTCTAGAAGAAAACAAAGATAACCCTCTGTATTTATTTAATGCAGTGACTAAATTAATGAAAAATAAAGCATCAACAGGTGTTAACATTTCCCAAGATCATAGCAGTAATGACTTTATGAACTACTTTACTTCCATCATCGATAATATCAGAGATAAAATTGTATCCTTGCAGCAGTCAGCTACAGAATCGCATCAGATAGCGCACTATAGATCCCCTGAGGAACAATTCCACTCACTCTCTACTGTAGGAGAGAAAGAATAGTATAAACGTGTTAATGACCATCCCTACAGTATAAATTCCAAGTATCTCTTGTTCTTTGAAACCACATTAATGGGGAAGACTGTTGACTTGGCAATGATCCAGAAGATGAACATTGACGTCCTCCACAAAGAGGGTAAGTCATAGAGGGTCATTACTGAAAGGTGTAGCTGTTTACAGAGTGCTGTATCAAAGCATATTAAATGCAAAGTTGACTGGAAGGAAGAATTTGGGTAGGAAAAGGTGCACAAGCAACAGGGATGACTGCAAGCTTGAGAATACAGTCAAGCAAAGCTGAATCAAACACTTGTGAGAGCTTCACAAGGAGTGAACTGAAGCTGGAGTCAGTGCATCAAGAGTCACCACGCTCAGACGTCTTCAGGAAAAGGGATACCAAGCTACTTCTGAACCAGAGACAACGTCAGAAGCGTCTTACCTGGGCTGTGGAGAAAAAGAACTGGACTGTTGCTCAGTGGTCCAAAGTCCTCTTTTCAGATGAAAGTAAATTTTGCATTTCATTTGGAAATCAAGATCCCAGAGTCTGGAGGAAGAGTGGAGAGGCACAGAATCCATGTTGCTTGAAGTCCAGTGTGAAGTTTCCACAGTCAGTGATGATTTGGGCTGCCATGTGATCTGCTGGTGTTGGTCCACCGTGTTTTCGGAAGTCCACAAATCAACGCAGCCATCTACCAGTAAATTTTAGGGCACTTCATGCTTCCTTCTGCTGACAAGCTTTATGGAGATGCTGATTTCATTTTCCAACAGGACTTGGCACCTGCCCACACTGCCAAAGGTACCAAAAGCTGGTTTAATGACCATGGTGTTACTGTGCTTGATTGGCCAGCAAACTCGCCTGACTTGAACCCCATAGAGAATCTATGGGGTATTGTGAAGAGAAAGATGTGATATGCCAGACCCAACAATGCAGAAGAGCTGAAGGCCACTATCAGAGCAACCTGGGCTCTCATAACACCTGAGCAGTGCCACAGACTGATCGACTCCATGCCACGCCGCATTGCTGCAGTAATTCAGGCAAAAGGTGCCCCAACTAAGTATTGAGTGCTGTACATGCTCATACTTTTCATGTTCATACTTTTCAGTTGGCCAAGATTTCTAAAAATCCTTTCTTTGTATTGGTCTTAATATTCTAATTTTCTGAGATACTGAATTTGGGATTTTCCTTAGTTGTCAGTTATAATCATCAAAATTAAAAGAAATAAACATTTGAAATATATCAGTCTGTGTGTAATGAATGAATATAATATACAAGTTTCACTTTTTGAATGGAATTAGTGAAATAAATCAACTTTTTGATGGTCTGGTCATATAACCAGGATATCATCAAGACGCTTCTGACGCTGTCTTGTTCAAGAGTGGCTTGACACAAGGAATGCGACAGCTGAAACCTATGTCTTGCATACGTCTGTGCGTAGTGGTTCTTGAAGCACTGACTCCAGCTGCAGTCCACTCTTTGTGAATCTCCCCCACAATTTTTAATGGGTTTTGTTTCACAATCCTCTCCAGGGTGCGGTTATCCCTATTGCTTGTACATTTTTTTCTACCACATCTTTTCCTTCCCTTCGCCTCTCTATTAATGTGCTTGGACACAGAGCTCTGTGAACAGCCAGCCTCTTTTGCAATGAGCTTTTGTGTCTTGCCCTCCTTGTGCAATGTTTCAATGGTCGTCTTTTGGACAACTGTCAAGTCAGCAGTCTTCCCCATGATTGTGTAGCCTACAGAACTAGACTGAATATTGAACCTTTTCACAATATTCTAATTTTCTGAGATACTGAATTTGGGATTTTCCTTAATTGTCAGTTATAATCATCAAAATTAAAAGAAATAAACATTTGAAATATATCAGTCTGTGTGTAATGAATGAATATAGTATACAAGTATTACTTTTTGAATGGAATTAGTGACATAAATCAACTTTTTGATGACATTCTAATTATATGACCAGCACCTGTGTGTGTGTGTGTATACGTGTTTGTGTGTGTGTGTGTGTGTGTATATATATATATATATATATATATATATATATATATATATATATATATATATATATATATATATACATATATATATACACACACACACACACAAACACGTATACATATAGTGGGGAAAAAAAGTATTTAGTCAATCACCAATTGTGTAAGTTCTCCCACTTAAGATGAGAGAGGCCTGTAATTTTCATCATAGGTATACCTCATCTATGAGAGACAAAATGAGAAAAAAAAAAATCCATAAAATCACATTGTAGGATTTTTAAAGAATGAATTGGTAAATTCCTCGGTAAAATAAGTATTTGGTCACCTACAAACAAGCAAGATTTCTGGCTCTCACAGACCTGTAACTTCTTTAAGAGGCTCCTCTGTCCTCCAATCGTTACCTGTATTAATGGCATCTGTTTGAACTTGTTATCAGTATAAAAGACACCTGTCCACAGCCTCAAACAGTCCAACTCCAAACTCCACCATGGCCAAGACCAAAGAGCTGTCAAAGGACACCAGAAACAAAATTGTAGACCTGCACCAGGCTGGGAAGACTGAATATGCAATAGGTAAGCAGCTTGGTGTGAATAAATCAACTGTGGGAGCAAATATTAGAAAATGGAAGACATACAAGACCACTGATAATCTCCCTCGATCTGGGGCTCCACGCAAGATCTCACCCCGTGGGGTCAAAATGATCACAAGAACTGAAAGCAATAATCCCAGAACCACATGGGGGACCTAGTGAATGATCTGCAGAGAGCTGGGACCAAAGTAACAAAGGCTACCATCAGTAATACACTGCGCCGCCAGAGACTCAAATCCTGCAGTGCCAGACATGTCTGAAGTTTGCTAGAGAGCATTTGGATGATCCAGAAAAGGATTGGGAGAATGTCATGGGGTCAGATGAATCCAAAATAGAACTTTTTGGTAAAAACTCAACTTGTCGTGTTTGGAGGAGAAAGAATGCTGAGTTGCATCCAAAGAACACCATACCTACTGTGAAGCATGGGGATGGAAACATCATGCTTTGGGGCTGTTTTTTCTGCAAAGGGACCAGGACGACTGATCCGTGTAAACGAAAGAATGAATGGGGCCATGTATCGTGAGATTTTGAGTGAAAACCTCCTTCCATCAGCAAGGGCACTGAAGATGAAACATGGCTGGGTCTTTCAGCATGACAATGATCCCAAACACACCGTCCAGGCAACGAAGGAGTGGCTTCGTAAGAAGCATTTCAAGGTCCTGGAGTGGCCTAGCCAGTCTCCAGATCTCAACCCCAACGAAAATCTTTGGCCCAGCGACAGCCCCAAAACATTACTGCTCTAGAGGCGATCTGCATGGAGGAACGGGCCAAAATACCAGCAACAGTGTGTGAAAACCTTGTGAAGACTTACAGAAAATGTTTGACTTCTGTCATTGTCAACAAAGGGTATATAACAAAGTATTGAGATGAAATTTTGTTATTGACCAAATACTTGTTTTCCACCATAATTTGCAAATAAATTCTTTAAAAATCCTACAATGTATTTTATGTATTTTTTATTTTTTTTGTCTCTCAGTTGAGGTACACCTATGATGAAAATTACAGGGCTCTCTCATCTTTTTAAGTGGGAGAACTTGCACAATTGGTGGCTGACTAAATACTTTTTTCCCCACTGTATAAATATCCCATAAAATAACTTGAGATTCACTTGCGAGTGCAGTTAAATATATATATAAAAATATAAAAACACTAATGTCAGGGCATGTCAAAACTTCTCCGGGGCCCCAAAACACCCTCTTCCTCTTCACCTCTAAAGTCATCCTATAAACCACCATCTGATGCTGTCTAGCTTCACAATCCCCTGCCACCACCTTACAGTCTTTGATTTACTTCAGGTTGCATCTCTTGCATAGGACATAGTCCACCTGTGTGCACCTTCCTCCACTTTTATACATCACCCTGTACTCCTTCTTAAAATATGTATTTATTACTGCCATTTCCATTCTTTTTGCAAATTCTACCACTATCTGACCTTCCACTTTCCTTTCCTTGACACCGTACTTACCCATCACCTCCTCATCACCACTGTTCCCTTCTCCAACATGTCCATTGAAGTCCGCTCCAATCACCACTCTTTCTTCTTTGGGTATCCCCACCACCACTTTATCCAACTTACTCCAAAAGTCTTCTTTCTCCATCTCAAACCCCACTTGCGGGGCATACACTGCATTGATGACATTTTATCATCACCCCTTCAGCTTTACACTCATAATTCTGTCAGAAACTCCCTTCACCTCCAATACACTATTTACATATTGTCCCTTCAGAATTACCCCATGCCGTTCTCTTTCCAACCACACCATGGTAGAACAGTTTGAATCCATCTCCGATGCTCCTGGCCTTACTCCCCTTCCACTTTGTCTCTTGCACACACAGTATTGTCTACTTTTCTCTGTTCCATCATATCAGCCAGCCCTCTCCCTTTACCAGTCATAGTGCCAACATTCAACGTTCCAACTCTCACCTTCACACTCTTACCCTTCCTCTTTTCTCAATGTCTCTGGACACGCCTTCCTCTCCTTCTCTTTTGACCACCAGTAGCATAGTTTCCACCGGTACCCTGCTGGCTAGCAGTACCTGTGGCAGTCGTTCTTAACCCAGGCCTTGACCGATCCGGTGTGGAAATCTGGCTTATGATCCGCATGTTTAATTTGGCACAGGTTTTACGCCGGATGCCCTTCCTGAGGCAACCCTTTGTCCGGGCTTGGGCTACTATCAATCCTACATTCAGGATTATTCCAGAATAAGCCGCCCAATGTTCAAACTTAAAGAGAGTCCTGGCGAGGACGGGGAGAAGCATGTCAAAACAAGGCCAACCAAACTGGGTGTAAAAAAGGGTCAGTTACCATCCAAGACACCAGTTCAGTGGACCACTGAACACGGCGTTGTGGTTGCCCGCCTTGCCACATGTTGACTTCCTCTCCTATCTTGGCCTACCCATACTTTACCTTTTATCCTTCACACATACGCATCTAATAACGGTCTGGGGGCTGCACTCTATCAGGAACAGGGGAGTAAACTGTGTGGTTCAAGGTCGCTCTCACCTGCTGAGAAGAATTATGTCCATTCCAACAAGCTTGAGTTCCTCACCCTAAAATGGGCCATCTGCAATAAATTTTGCAATTACCTCTACAATGCCCCCACGTTCACAGTATTCACGGATAATAACCCCCTTACCTATATCCTGAGTACTGCCAAGTTGATCTTACTCATAAGAATGATCTCCTCTGGCTCAAGCCACGCGTCACATGTTCTTCTTCTGAGGTAAATCCTGGGTTATTCCTCTCAGTGCGTCTTCCAAAAACAAAAAGTAGCCAAGATGAACTTAAATCTTTGTTTATGGAGGTGATGTGGGTGTTTACATGTCCACGTGTCTCACGTGGTCGATTGTCATATCAAAAGCGCGATTGGCTCAGAGGCGTGATCACATTAGAGAGAAAGAATTTGGATTAAAAACTGGAGCGAATATTTGTTTGACGTGACTTACTTCATTTAAAAGACATTAGACATTTACAACAAAAAAGATCCCATCTTTAATCTTCACTAACAAATTGATGAAGCAGGTCACAGCAACATACTAGTGTCGAAAATCCAGGTACAAGACAATGCAAAGACCTTTTACCGTTCAATTTGGTCACTGAAAAGGGGGTGGAACTCTCAACTTGCACCAGACTTAAAATTTCATCCCAAAATTTTCAACCCCTGGACAGATCAAAGATCAAATCTACTACTAATAATAATCCTTAAATGTTACAATGTTTTGCCTTTACCTCAGCCATGAGAATCTTCAGGGCGCTTTTGGCCTCTACTATGGTTGTAATAGAATCCCAGCGCTGCTTTATCCGTCCCTCATTATCCGCATCCAGGACCTTCTGTTGCAGGTCAGCTATCTGAGCACTCCTGAAAGAGTTTAGAGAAATGTTTTGTTTGTTTCCACAGTAATGGAGGCAGCAACATATAGGACAAAACAAGAAAGGCTATTAATAATCATTCATTGCACAAAACTATTAAAATAAAAAACGCTCCAATATAAAGCAGCACAAAGCTCTTATGCGCATCCCGTGCGCAGAATGATGCACTTGAAGCAACACTGAGTCAAAGCACTCAGCATAGAAATGTTCAAAGCAGAAAGTGATGAGATACTGATGCGTAGTGTATTAAATCAGTCCAATAGTTTATTGAGCCTTTTCTTTTAACGGTTTTAAACTTAAGTTACTGCATGTGCACTCTTGGAGAGTGTTTCATTGTTTTGACTGTCGTAACCAAATGCGATACTCAGTTTGAATGTTGAATGAAGGGTGACAGACAGCCGCAGCAGAGAGAAGAGTTTACGTGAACTTGAATTTAATGACTTAAATATTGATTTGTACCTCACACTGAACTATGGAACAGCTTCAGAACACTTGAAATATAGTGTACAACAACCTTATGGTGTTTATAATGTTTTTTTTTTTTGTTTTTGTCTTGTTTTTTGCCTTTCATGGAGCTTAATAACGCAGAATATATTATATGGAGAATATCGGATTTGGATCACACTTGTCTAACCGATAGTTAGTACATGTTTGATAGTTAGTTAATGCATTAATTAACATTTATAGGTAAACTAAATCAAACAGCCTCTTTAAGGAGGAATAAAAAATACTGTTCACAACAACAGTCTTACTGAAAATGCACATTCATTCTCTGCCAGCAGGAGGCGCTTTCAGAATGTTTCCGCGGTAACTGCAGAACACAAAGCAGTGTAGCACTGGACTGCTACACTGCAAAAAGTGTGCAGCGCCCATATTTATTATTATAGCCTTTTGAAGTTTAATCGTCACATTAAGCTGTATCGTGATTCTGGTCTGTAGCCAAATTTAAGACCTCTTGAAATCATAATTAAGATATTCTTGTACAATTTAAGACTTTATGACCTTAAATTTCATCAGTAAATTTAATACTTTAAGACTTTTTAAGGATCCACGGGAACCCTGACAACTTCTGAACTATATTTAAAATCTTCTGAAGCCAAGAGGAACCGACAAATTTGAAATATCAACTTTTTGTTTGTCCTTTCTGGGGCTTGACAACCCCAATTTGTGTTCATGTAGACTCATTCTAAAAGTGGCATGATACTACAACTAAACCACAGTGAATGCATGTCTGACCTGAGCCCCATCTCTGTCTCTAGACTCTCCACTTGCTTGCTGATAGAGGCCTCCAGTTGACCCTGGCCTTCCAACTCTGAAATCGTCAGTGTACGACGCTGAGGAGAAAACACCAAAAATACAATTCAAATGCATTAAATTGCCACTGATAAGTGATCATGGATTTCAATTTGGGTCAACAAAAGGGTCAGTGTAATTAAAAGGAAGAAAAGGCTGTCAAAGAGAATATTAGACTGTTTAAGGAGTATTAACTAATTTAATCAGTGTTATCCAGTTTCAAACTTTTGTTCATCTATTTAAACTTTTTGTTCATCTAATTCTCACTTTTCGTACATCCATTGAAAGTCTAAGCAGTCGAACCAAATAGACAGAGCACCATAAGCTTGGAGCAGTGCTCTTGCATACAGACCATTTATGATCATCATGCTACACCATAAACAGCGTTAAGGCCCTTTCACACAGGATGCGGCATGCACCGAGCCTGCCGCTGGGTTCAGCGCAGCCCTTCAGATACAAAGCGATTTGCGCTATGCTCGCCAGAGCGAAGGCGGAGTTTTCAACATTTTTAGCGGAGTTCTATACTTCTAGTCATTGGATTATTGTTCCACCTTTTGGTCAGCAGCAAAACATATAAACACACCTGACATGCCAACTTGAATGGAGATGTGTCTCCTTGACACAGCTTTTCTCCCGATGTCCCTATACGACCGCAAACTTGTATCGTATAGTTCTAGAAATTCAGACACACAGAAAATCAGCTGTTCATCCATTTTGAGTTCGGCGCTTGTTCGGATGCCCCATTCCAATGAAATGTCACCGAGCGCAGCGGCAAAAGTTGAACTATTTTGAACTTTGGTCCGCTGCGCTTGCGCTTTGGTCGGCGCAGCAACTAACTGCCCTCACGCAGCGCAAGCCATTGAAATGAATGGGTTTCACAGCGCAGCGCATTCCCCGTCCTGTGTGAAAGGGCCTTTACAAATTCCAATGAGAAGCACTCACAATCCACAAATGTATCAGTGCAACTGTTACCATCATTAATGATCTCAACTCAAACTCAGTGCTTCACTGTCATATGTGCATTTCCAAGAGATAATATTCTAATTTATTACTGTCATTTTATTAGTACCCCCTCCTCAAATAAGTGTGCTTGACAGACAAAATTGAATGGTTTATCATAGACAAACCATGCCTCTTCAGAATACTTGGACTGCTCAATTCATGTAAAGTACTCCATTTTTGTTCTGATGATCTTGTGGGGTTTTTCTTATTGATCTGCCTTATAAACACTGTGACAATTGCACAAATGCAGTAAGCGGTGTGCTAGTATTCCATATTGAATGCATGTGTGCCAATCCTACCCGGACTTTGCCTAAAGGTCTCTCTCCTGCCTCCATCTGCTGGCGAAGCTGAGAAATCTCCTCTGCTAGCATTTTCCTGTCCTCCAGCAGGTCCTGTAGATGTCGGCGGGCCTCTTCTGTGCTCACAAGCACTTCTACTTCATTCAGCAACCAATTCTGAATCAGTTAAAATGACAATTGCAACATTTATTCTAAGATGCAAACACATGTGCATTTGTATTTTGTCTTTATTCCTCATGCCCTCTAAATACAAAGTTCTTTAAAAAATGTTCCATGATTTTTTTTTTCCCCCCCAGGTAAACTGCCTGCTAGAAAAGTTTTGGTGAGTAAGACCAAAAATAAGAAGGTATAATTAAGGTACCACGAAATTTAAAAATCACATGACAACTACTGTAATTACATGAGCTGAGCTGACAATAACATCACTTACAAACTAAAAAGGTCAAAAGTCAAACCAGTGTCGGCAATAAGCAATTCTCAATTTTAAACAAGAACCTTGTATCAGAGCTTGCAGCACTTGATTGAGTATTTGAGTCAAAATCTGCTAAGAGGTAATTAAATGTAACAACTCGTGAAAAAAATTATCAGCTTTTATTGAAAAAATTAAACTTTAAAGATTAACATGTTATCTAACTTGAATAATTGCCTTAATCATTTAAACAACTGAAGATCAAACTACATTGTATAAAAATCACCTTTCAGGTTCAGTAAAATATATTGAATGAAAAATGCTTAGTTGAGAATAGAAAATTATTCTATTATATCAGGGATGTCTGAATCAGAAAGTAGTTTTTGCAATAAATAAAGAGTCAAAATTTACAACTTCCTGCTTCCATCAGGAACACAACACGTTCAAAAGACGTTCACTAACACAAAATTTTTCCAATTGGATTGGCGTTCTATAGCTTGCCGTTTGAAGTATTTCACTTAGTTCCTTGACATTACTACTCAATTTCAGTGAGTGAAGAACAATTATACTCGCACGAGTTTTGTATTACATGGTCTTTGACTGACAGGACTTTGAAGCCACTTAGGACGCTGTTTTTGTAAATAAAACAACCAGTACTGTGGGTTTTCCAGGAAACTAATGTACTTACTTGTGCATGTTATTTTTTGACAGATATCAATGTGATATGTCCCATGAGTGCGTTGTAAATATTTTTATTTATATTCCAACCGTCAGTTTTTGATGGATGTGATAATGGCACTGTCACACAAAGACAAATGTTTATACCGCTCAACTATAAATATTATTATAAATATTATCCCACATACATGCATTATATTATATATATATATATATATATATATATATATATATATATATATATATATATATATATATATATATATATATATATATATATATATATGGGATAATCAACGGCTAGCTGTGCATTAAACAATTTGAATACACGTCGGGTGGTTGCCTCCGAAGTTATGCCATGGTTATTTGCCAGCATTCACATATTAAAGATGTTGGTCACACTTTATATTAGGTGGCCTTAACTACTATGTACTTACATCAAAAAATAAGTACAATGTACTTATTGTGTTCATACTGTATTGCAAAACACTTTTGCTGCTATTGAGGTGGGATACGGGTAAGGTTAGAGACAGGTTTGATGGTATGGGTAGGTTTAAGGGTGGGTTAACAGAGTAATTATAAATGTAATTACAGATGTAATAACATATAGGTATTTTAAAATATATAAATACAATGTAAAGTACAATATATTTTAAAATATATAAGTACATGTACACAATAAGTGCATTGTACCAAATGATTAATTTAAATGTAAGTACATAATAGTTAAGGCCACCTAATATAAAGTGGGACCAAGATGTTAAATAATATTTGCACTGCAATGTTTGACCGGAACGATAAAAATGACTTATTTTTGTCTGTATTACTATTCAACTGTAACTGTATGTTACTATGGTTAAAATGTTTATAGGAAGCGCATTAATATAGAACGTGATTTATCGGACCTGGAACTACCTGTGCAGTTAAACAAATGTAAATCAACACCTGCCAGCCAATCAGAATCGAGTATTCAGACAGACCATGGCATATACACACACACACACACACACACATATTTACATATACACACATATATACATACATTTTTTTTTTTTTTTTTTTGAGCGGTATAAACGTGTCTCGGTTTTATCTCTATATATTTGAGTTTTAATGATTTTACATGTTGTCTTAGCCATTTTAATCCTCTTATTCATTTTATTTCACATCTTGGATTATCACTTTCTTTGGACTGTATATACAGCAGTGGACACTTTTACCTTGGGACTTCAACACTAGGATTCTTACGGACTGTTTTAGGATACGATTCACATGGACAATCTACTTTTAACAGCCTAAGTTATTCTAGTTTTATTGTGTTGTTTTAAATTCATTGTGCAATATGTAAAATACACTATTTATTCCTTCTACTTTTGCTGTTGTCTTTTTAAAACACTTATTTTACCTCGCAGTTTAATCTGACCCCATTTTAAATCCATGTAATTCAGCCGATAAAGCCAATCGTTACGGCGTAAGGGAATCATGTTTGATTTTTGGGTCATTGTAAAACGTGCTAGAGATTCATTATACTTATATCAAGTAATGATGTTTATTTCATGGCTTAAAGTAGATGTTACTAAGAGAATGACATGTTAGGCTTGTCAAAAATGTTACATTCAGCTGTTACAAATTCATTTACTTTTGAAAATTAAAGTTAATGTTTTAAAGGACTTTTTTTTTAATTATTATTATTTAAACCAGTGAAAAACCAGACACTGTTGTAAATAAGTGTTTGTGTTGGGGGGGGGGGGGGGGGGTGTCTAAAAACTGTTGTTCCATTACTACCCCTTTGCCAATTTTGACTCATTCTGTTTGACTCATGGCAGATAACAAATGTTGGAAAGACGACAAATCAATGTTTTAAATGTTATAGAATTATAGAAAGGATATCCATTTTTGAGATCTGATGTAAGACTACATGTAACAGTGGTTAATAATGTTTATTTAAAAATACATTTAATTTAACAAAAAAATGTAATATTGACCAATAACCAATATGGTATCAATATACTATTCATCCTTAGCTGATAAACCATTAAAAAAAATTAATAACCAAAATCATAAAATAAAATGTCAAACCAAACTGTTTTTTTTCTATGTGAGGTACCTTGATTCTACTGCTAACACCCTCTGCTCCACGGTTCTGAACTTCTTTGCGTTTCTCTGCAACTTCACTCCTCTTCTGAAGAGCATCTTTCAGACGCTTGTTAGCAGCAGCAGCCTGTTGATGCACATTTAAGATTACACCATACTTAATAGGGGAACACTGCAGGAGTCGACAAGGACTACTTCAAAAGCACCCTCAAAAGAAAGCAAGAGCACCCTCAGTTAAAGCTGTATTAATAGCATATTGCGCACTTTCTGGGCTATAAAAAAAAAAAAAAATCAATTCAGAATTTGTAGAAAGTTGTCTTAAGTTATATCCTAAAACATTAAAAATATAACCATCATAAATTTAGGCCCCGTTTACTCTAGTGCGTTTTTCATTTTAAAACTGCATTTTAGAATGAAAACAATCTTCGTCTACAATGGTGTTTCCGCTGCGTTTCAGAAACAATCTCTGTCTGCACTACACAACCGGAAACTCATGTCCCGTGACCATTCATGCAGGTACAACCACAGATATGTACTGTATGTAGATACCCTAATATTTAGATGGCGGACGCATCTATGTGCTTGGAGCGGTTGAATGAGGCATCTACCTATACCTATACAAATCTATGGGTACAATAAATGATGTTTTGGTAACACTTTATAATAACTGCACGCTATGAATCATTAGGCAAGCATTAGTAGTCAGTTCATACTTTATATTGTCCCAACATTAATAGTCATTAGTAAGCAGTTTATAAATACAGCTATAAAGACCTTGTTCTTGATTTATAAGCATATCTATTACAAAGGAGATTTAAAGGCTCAGTTACCTTCCTAACAGAAAAAATAAACAAATACAACACAGAGGGATACAGAACTCAGAAATATTTATTTCAAGATGCAAAAAATGAAATTGAATAACTGTACACTTGAATTTTTATATATATTTTTTTCTATGAAATTGCAGAGGTTTATTTTTCATTTTTTATCAAGTGTACAGTTGTCCATTTTTTGCATCTTGAAAAAATATTCTGTGTTCTGTTTCCCTGTGTTGTGTTTGTTTAACTTTTCTGTTTGGAAGATAAATGAGCCTCAAGAATGCATGCAGCTTGTAAATGAACATGGAAATCAATAAAGTCGTCGTCTTAATTATTAAAACAGTCTTTGTCATTGTTTGTAACCCATTCTTTGTACAATAAGTTATTAAAAGAATAACAACCTGAGCAAGCTGCAGAAACAACAAGCCATAGTTTTCAAAAGTCTCCGTTTTGGTCCGTTTACACTGAAATGCAACCCTGGAGTTTTCAAACTAAAACAGTGTATGCACAGTGTTTTCAAAAGTCTCCATTTCCGAGGGTTGAAAACGCCGGAGTAGTGTAAATGATAGGTGTAACCGTAACAAAAGGTATGCGTTTTAAAATGAAAGTGCGCTAGTGTAAATGGGGTCTAATTGTGATGACTAAGACAGTTTTTCAGTCTGTTTAAACATTTAACCATTATTGATGTAAGGGCCGGGTATAGTTCTTTTATTTTGAACACATTTTTTGTGCGTTGAGGGCGGCACCTGGTGGGGGGCGGAAGTTGTCATCGAACGCTGGAGAAAAGGGATTATCGGCCATTGAGAGTGAGACCATATGTGCAGTCCCGGTTTGAAGAATGGCAGCAGCCCGATAGTATCGCACACAATCAGCAGTATGTAACCTGTGTTTTTTAGTACTGTGTTATGGCTTGTTGAACGCTGTTTGGAGAGGTTACTGCCACTTGTTGAAGTTTAGTGCTGCTGTTGATTGTCGCTGATCGGGTATGTGATGGCTGTGGCTATTAACGTTGTTCTTGGAATTAAACGCGTTGTGATTGTTGTGGTTATTAACGCTGTTGTTGGCTTGTTGGATTCAGCGCGTTGCAATTGCTGTGGCTGATGACGTTGTTGGCTTACGCTGGATTCATACTGTGATGGTTATTTGCATCTGTTTGTATGCACAAAATGAGTGGATCAAGGGCTGGCTCTACTTCATCTAAAATGGAGAAAAGAAAAATCACTCTGACCGCAAAGGCTTTGGCAAGAAGGATTGAGTTAATTCAGAAACAGTTTGATGTTCTGCTGCAGTTGTCTGAAAATGCCACTGCATTTACAAATCTTTGATGCCTTTAATTCCATCTGATGAACAAAACAGACAAAATGGTTCGTAAGCATCACTGAATACAAATCAAGGATTTATTAATGATGCCAAAGTGTGGATTTCAGAAGTTAGGAGGCCTCAGAGCTAATTCATGACGTTGAGTGTCACCAGGAAGTTCTGTCAAGGGAAAAAAGTGGGATTCATGAGGATGTAAAAAGGGGACTAAAGCAACCATCTTTTCAAAATGATGACCAGGATGACATATTGCCATGTGACATGTAGCGTCAGAACGAGTCAGACAAAACTAAGATTCGATCAGAACATCAAAACATGAGGAGCTGAAATTCCAGGATAACAGGACAACATCGTAAAGATTCCTATCTCCGACTTCTGGAGCAAGCCTAACCAACAAGCCTCTTTCACACAACAGCTCGCAACATTAAGACAAAAGAACACTTATTGATAAGTGTTCTACGCAGGAAGGAGATCGTCAAATTTGGGGTAAATAGTCAAGACTAATGGTCAAAGAGACCATTGCGTTTTGTTTATTGTTCTGGTTTGGGTAATTGTCTAGTCCACCCGGGTATTGGCATCGGTAATTGGGCCGAAATAAATGGGAACGGCCCTTTGGGTGGACTAGTTTCTTTTTTTGTATTTTGTTTGTTTCCCCCACTGTTTATATGTACTTTACAAGGACACTATATGCGTAGCGCTTGAGCAGAGTTGAGCTATTTTTGCACGTCTTTCACTTGATGAATGGTATGAATCACAAGGTTTATCTTTTTGTGTTTGAATCTATTTAATGGTTTTGTGTGACTTGTTTGCCCTTTTGCAGGGTTTGATGCTCAACTCTAGCGGGGTTAACATATGTGTGTAGGGTGTCCTGTGTAATAAAACAACTCTGTAAAGCCATCAATAAATCTTGGGGATTTATTTTAAAGAACCTGAGTTGTTGTTTATTTGAGGGGGGGCCCTTGTTACATATAAATAAAGTCTTATTTATATTTAAAAGAGAAGTATCTTGTGTTTTGTGCTTACAAGTTAATGTCTTAATCTGCTGATCTTGTTACTGTGCTTATTACCCCCCTGGGGTCGACAAACGCATATGCGTTTTAAGGCAGATTTTCCTGATAAGGCCGAAATGAGCTGGAATTACTCTGCCATTTCTGATCGTACAGATAAGAGCAATACACCATTCGAATCTGTAAGGGGTCTACTTTTATTTGTATACACTCATAATAACAACTCAACTTTGTGCTTTTGAAGAATAAAGAAAACAAACAGGGTGCGCTCTTGGTCTTCTCCGTCTCCGCGAACTGCTTTTTGAAACACGTCACTAAAATGAACTAACTCAGCAAATACTTCACACAGAGACATGAGACATATGTCTATAGAAAGCTTGATATGTCTACTGTTAAATGAAGTAAGTCTTACCGAAAACAAATATTCTGTGATAAAGTAATCCGTATGAAACCAAGGACATGTCCAGTTTTTCCGTCTGGTCTCATTATCTCTAATTAGGTAACGCCCACACGCTGCTCGCGCTTTTGTTATTACAAACCTCCACTCGAGCCACGCGGCATGTAAACGCCCACACCGCTGTAAACAAAGCAGCAACATGTTCATCTCGGATACTTTTCAGTTTTGGAAGAACACGCTGTGAGGAATAAGCCTTATATTTACCTCAGAAACGCGCTGAGAGGAAAAAGCATTGTATTTACCGCCAGAAGACACGCTGAGAGGAAAAAGCTTTGTTTATCTCACAAACAGAGAGCGAGCGCAGCTGCCGGCAGAGGAGGAGATACTTTATACCAAGTAAGTAATGTTTCTTATTGGCATTCGATAATGTGTTGTGACAAAGTTGAACGCATTTACTGGTGAACTTTTCCCAAACTATAACTCCAGAATAAAATGTGTAAAATCGAGTGCAACATTTTGAAATATGATAGGCAACCTTTCATTGCATTTACATGTTGCACTACGTGAGGATAGTTATATGTTCTATTCTTTATTTATTTTGAATAGTAAAAATATGTAGGCCTATATATTATAATAAATATAATGTAGTTTTTGCTGTACTTTGGATCAAATGAATGCAGCCTTGGTGAGCTGAAGACACTTCTTACTGTTACTGTTCTACACAAATCTTACTGTTTAAATAATTTGACTGGTAGTGTATGTATTGTCCCCATGTTTGCTTTGTCTTTGTCCGTTCATTGTGTTGCTCACGTCTGTTTTGTGTTTTCTCATGCAGTTTCTGCTGTCTCCCGTTTTCCTGGGTTCCAGTTTCCTGCCACTGTTTTGGATATTTTGGATATTGCACCCACGATGTCTTGACTCTTCTGTTGTTTATTTGTTTGTTTGTTCCTAATAAACTGTTTAACTGCACTCACAAGTGAATCTCAAGTTATTTTATGTGATCGTTATATGTATACACATTTCTTTTTTCTTCACATTCTTTCTTGTAACTCCTCTCTCTCAGTCACACACCTGACTGAATGGCTCATTATGGAGCTCATTATGCGGGCCTTTGTCTTCTCAGGTGTGAGTCACGCCCTCTCGCATAGAGCCTTTCCACTCAAAAAGTGACTTAGAATCTTTATATCAATATATTGTTTTCTGTGAGCAAGTAAACAAGATGGTTTACATATCATTTTGAAGCAAAAAAATTCTAGGCTACAAGATCCAGTTCTCAAAAGTCTTGTGAACAAATGTTCTGTATGTGTTTTATGGCCTTATTTCAGTGACTTCAAAATTTTTGTTTTTCACGAACCACGCATAAACGTTTCTTTCTCAAAAACAAAATCATGTACATAAATGCTGCTCACATATTATTGTAGCCCAGTTTGTGCTGTTTACAGTGATATAAGACTTTAGCCATTTATATGTTTATAAGCAACTGAAAAAAGCACAAATGTAAGGGCATGTCAAAACTTCTCCAGGCCCCCAAAACACCCTTAGACCCCAGAGGGTTAATAGTGTTTTCACTATATTTTGGATTTCAATATCCAGTGCAGAATTAATGTTATACGGCTTGTTCAGTGAATCGCTGCCGACTCAGTGATCAGCCGCAAAACAGTGATTCTGTTCAAATTCCCTGTAAAATCATAAATGATTCCCTTTGAGCTAAATTAAATTATATTTATGTATCAAACCCTACAGACAGTATATCGAACTTAAGTAGTGGAAAACAAGGTTCAAAATCAAATGTTTCCACTACTTCATCTGCACGTCTTAACGCTCTGGGGTCTGAGGGTGTTTTGGGGCTCTGGAGAAGTTTTGACATGCCCTGACATTTGTGCTTTTTTCAGTTGCTTATAAACATTTTAATGGCTAAAAACACTGCATTCAGCACAAACTGGGCTACAATAATATGTCTAATAATCTAACTCACTCATTCAGAGAAAACAATATACTGATTTAAATTTTCTAAGTCACTTTTTGAGTGGAAAGGCTCTATGCGAGAGGGCGTGACTCACACCTGAGAAGACAAAGGCCCGCATAATGAGCTCCATAATGAGCCATTGAGTCAGGTGTCTGACTGAGAGAGAAGAGTTACAAGAAGGAATGTGAGGAAAAAAGAAATGTGTATACATATAACTATCACATAAAATAACTTGAGATTCACTTGTGAGCGCAGTTAAACAGTTTATTAGGAACAAACAAAAATAAACAACAGAAGAGTCAAGACATAGTGGGTGCAATATCCAAAATATCCAACACAGTGGCAGGAAACTGGAACCCAGGAAAACGGGAGACAGCAGAAACTGAACGAGAAAACACAAAACAGACGTGAGCAACACAATGACCGGACAAAGACAAGGCAAACATGGTGACAATACATACACTGCCAGTCAAATTATTTAAACAGTATGATTTGTAATGGGTTTTTTTTTTTATAAGAAGTGTCTTCAGCTCACCAAACCTGCATTTATTTGACCCAAAGTACAGCAAAAACAGTACATTATATTTATTATAATATATAGGCCTACATATTGTTACTATTCAAAATAAATAAAGCACCCCCCCCCACTAAAATTAATAAATAAGTGAGCATGTCGATAGGCTTATCAGGAGCAACTATATTACATTAGCAATCACCAATATTGCCCACGTGATTTAATTTGAATTATCATACAATACAAAAACAACATTTTATAACTGAGAAACTATATTATTGTTAAGCTTATTATAAACATGTTTGAGCAGGTATTTGCAAACAGAGTAGGCTACTTCACAGTAAATATTGGTCTAAACTTTTGTAGTGAACAACAGTCAAACTGTGCCCTCCCCACTGCACGCAGTCTGCATCACCAGTGGAAGACGTCTCTACCCCCGGACTGATCACCCGCCCGTGGAACGTAATTATAAACTTACCAAACCTCTTTCCTAAAGACCTTGGCTTAGTTTATACCTGCAGCCTATGTTTCTCTAACCTGTTTAGATAACATTTACTTGTGGTCAGCATTACGAATAATAGCTATATTATTTGTTCAGAGATAAATAAGCAGTTATTTATCATTAATTCCACCAGAGCCATTAAGTGGTTCCCATAAGCAACATTTCCATAGAAATCTATTCCATTGCTACATTCAGCTCAACAGCATTGCATTCAGCCATTCTGTGTTCATTCCATTTATTTGTTTCTGTGTTTCATATTTAGTATCTTCCTTCATATTTAGTTGTCTATTATTCTCTATTAGCAGTGCATATTCACTTATTGGTATCATCACTAGTTGTTGTATACTCTTGCATATCTATCGTTAATAAATTTCATTTATCTTATTACAATTGTGTCTTCTTTGTGTTGATGATCCAAGGCTCTACTAGCTAGCTAAACCACCAATCTTTCAAATAAATCCCTCTAATGTGTGCAATTCAAATTATTGAACAGCTTGTGGGAAACACGCCCACATTGCCAAATTACTAGTCTTTGACTGGTGCACTAAACTAAGTGAGGGGAGAATTGGTCATCTGATATACTCATAACCGCACCTTGAGTGACGTGTGACCCAAAATCACAACGTCTTAGGTGACGTGAGTCCTACACACTACACTTTCTTAGACACTACTTTTATATAATTGTTTATAGAACATATAACTATCCTCACGTCGTGCAACATTTAAATGCAATGAAAGGTTGTCTATCATATTTCAAAATGTTGCACGCGATTTCACACATTTTATTCTGGAGTTATAGTTTGGGAAAAGTTCACCTAGTAAATGCCTTCAAATTTGTCAACACCACATTATCAAATGACAATAAGAAACATTACTTACTCTGTATAGAAGATCTCCTCCTCCGCCGGCTCCTGCCGCGCTCGCGTTTAGTTTCTTTATTCTTCAAAAGCACAAAGTTTAGTTATTATGAGTGTACACAAATAAAAGTAGACCCCTTACAGATTCGAATGGTGTATTGCTCTTATCTGTATGATCAAAAATGGCAGAGTAATTCAAGCTCATTTCGGCCTTATCAGGAAAATCTGCCTCAAAACCCATATACGCGTTTGTCAACCCCAGAGGGTTAAAGCAGAGGCTGAAATAGCTGCTCTGCTTGCCCGTCAAAATTTGCTAAAGGAAAAACATTCTCTTGAGAAGCAGGAAGAGAAATTAAGACAACAAAGAGAGGAACTTCAGCTTAAGGCTGATATAGCTGCATCCATGGCAAAAGTGAATGTTTTAAGAACCTCTGGATCTGATGGCATGGAGTCATATTTTCAGAAAAAAGGAAAAGCAGTTGAAGCTCTTAACTTTGATGCAGAGACTTTTGTTCCACAAAATCTTGGAAAGGGATGAAGAGAGAAAACCAGCAATTGAAAATGCTGATTTACACTTTGGAAGGCTAATACAGAAAAGGGTAAATAATACCATTCATCCCCATCAGAGGCCCTTGGAGTTCATGAGACAGAGTACAGTTCCAAATACTGCTGCGCCATCAGTGTCTCATCATGGAGATGTTCATGCACTCTTTTCCACAAATACTAATAGTGATCAGAAACAAATGTGGTCTATAATGGAAAAACAGAATGAGACATCAATGCTGGTGCATCAGCAATGTCTTGCATCACTGCCTAAAAGAGAGATTCAAATATTTGATGGTGACCCTCTACAGTACCATGAGTTCATGCGGGGTTCAAGATTAGGGGTTCATAGCCTGTGTGAATTGGATACCCCTGTTAATATGATTGCTGTGATTAAGAGAGTACCCTACAAATTGAGAGACAAGTGGCGAACAGTGTCATGTGATATCCAGGAAAGGTATCACCGGAGAGCTATGTTTGTTGATAGTGACTTTTATGGAGCGCCAAGTGAACGTCATGACAGATCCTGTGTTTGGAAATCTACAGGAGGTACCATCGTTGGTGGCAGTTAAGGATGGCAGCAGGATAAAATCATCTCACTTAAGGACTAAAGGAAGTAGCTTTGCCACTGCTGTTACCACAGTTGAAAAGACAGTAACTGAACACAAGGTTAAAAGACGGAAATTTATTTGAAAAGACTTGCCTATACTGCAAAGGTAGACACATGTTGGAGTTTTGTACATTGTTGGAGAAGAGAGCTCAAAGTGAGAAGATTGATTTCCTAAAGAAGGCTGGAGTTTGTTTTGGCTGTCTGTGTACTGGTCACATCAGTAAAGAGTGTAGGAAACGTCTCTCTTACAAAACATGTGGCTTAAGACACCCAAGTATGCTTCACATCCACCACAAGGATAAGGGAGCAGATGTAGAGAAAGGCAAGAGCAATTTGGAGAGTGCAGTGGGCAGTTCTTTGGTTACAAGGTAGACACATGTTGGAGTTTTGTACGTTGTTGGAGAAGAGAGCTCAAAGTGAGAAGATTGATTTCCTAAAGAAGGCTGGAGTTTGTTTTGGCTGTCTGTGTACTGGTCACATCAGTAAAGAGTGTAGGAAACGTCTCTCTTACAAAACATGTGGCTTAAGACACCCAAGTATGCTTCACATCCACCACAAGGATAAGGGAGCAGATGTAGAGAAAGGCAAGAGCAATTTGGAGAGTGCAGTGGGCAGTTCTTTGGTTACAGTTCAAACCAGTGGTCTTACTGGTGCCAGTAAACAAGACGTTAAGCTTGCCATTGTACCAGTAAAGGTAAAATCAAAGAGAGGTCAAAAGATAGTGGAGACCTATGCTTTTTTGGACCAGGGCAGTTCAGCATCCTTCTGCACAATGGGTTTGATGGATAGACAATCTCTCTGGGAGAAAAACAAAAGATTCTTTTGCGCACCATGGGCCAAGAGAGAATTGTGGACAGTTGTATTGTGTCTAGGGCTGTCACGATAACTACTTTTTGTTGTGCGATATATTGCACCAAAATTAATTGCGATAAACGATATTATTGTCATTTTAAGACATTTGTATTTCACTGATTATATAATTACAGTATGACAATATAATAGCATAAAAATGCAAGTACACTCTTTCAAAGAACAAAGAACATTTTATTCTTAAGAATATTTAGACATTGGAACCGGAATATGAAAAAAAAAAAAAAAGCTAAATAAAATAAAACAAATACCGGCTCATTCACGTTAATTGACTCTCCTCTCTCATTCGGTTTAAAGCCAAAAGGTGTGTTCGACTTGGTTTCAAAGCCGCAATCTTCAGCTCCGGTGTGGGAACATTTTAGGTGCGTTCGACTTGAAGCGACGCTGCACAGAAAGACAAAAGTATCGCGAGAGCGATTCGAAATCTTAAGAATCTGTCAGCTCTCTTATCGCTCTCGCGGTACTTTGATGTCATTCTGTGCAGCGCCGCTTCAAGTCGAACGCACCAAAAATGTTCCCACACCGGAGCTGAAGATTGCGGCTTTGAAACCAAGTCCATTGGGACTTGTTCTTCCTAACTGGCTGTAGATTACGAAACACTTTATAACGCAGTGGGTTCACGCCTTATCTTCACCTGTCGCTGTCCGCTCTGTCTGTCTGTCTGTCTGTCTGTCTGTCTGTCTGTCTGTCTGTCTGTCTGTCTGTCTGTCTGTCTGTCTGTCTGTCTGTCTGTCTGTCTGTCTGTCTGTCTGTCTGTCTGTGTGTGTGGTTGCGCCTCCGCCACAGAGAGCAGACGAGATGACAGAGGCAGCGCGATCGACTAAAATGTTGGTGATATTCATTTTTATGTAAAAAAATTAATATAATCATTATTTTTAATTATAAAAAAATGATCAGTCGCAATATATCGCGGCACCAAAAATGATCGCGCTCATTTCCATATATCGTGCGATAAGTCGATATATCGACTATCGCGACAGGCCTAATTGTGTCGGACTTGGAAGTGGCCGGATTAGACAGTGGTTGATACTGTGAAATGCCAAACACCTTCACGCAACGTGAGATGCCTGTGAATGGGAGTAACATACCACGACAGGAAGATCTGTATAGATGGCCTCATTTGAAACATGTGAGCTTGCCTGCGATATATGCAGATGTGGAGCATCTAATAGGCATGAACGTGCCTAGAGCCTTGGAACCACTTGAAGTTATTAGGAGTGTGGATAAAGGGCCGTATGCCATCAAGACAATGCTTGGATGGACGGTAAATGGACCTTTTGGTGAAGGATGTTGTGATGGATCTGACGTGTATCAGTCTGCAGTAGGGGTCGACCGATATGTGTTTTTCAGGGCCGATGCCGATTATTACAGACCAGGCGGACCGATAACCGATATTCTAAACCAATATATTATGTCTGATGTAAAAATGAAAATTAATGTCAAAATTAAGAATAACAAGGGCTCTGACAAAAACTGCCTTCCCTGGTGTTAATTGCACTTCTTACTCTTGTCATCCTCCATGCATCCATCTACAATAAGGGTAATATAAAGAGAGAGTTAAAAGTGGGGCCACTGTATGCTTCATGATTAAGCCTATGAATACTGTACTACAGTTAAACAGCTTGGGGAAATGTAAGTATTTGGCTTCAATAATTTACATGTTAGAAATGTATGTGTAATAGCATAACCTCTCATAATTATAATATAATAAGTTTAAATAATTTAATTGTCTTCATAGCTCCATTGTAGAAGTTGTGAAGAAGACTGCAACTATTTTAATTAAACTATAACACTAATAGCCTGTTATAGGCACACTTGGTTCAATAGCATATTGAAATGTCACAATTTATGTCGTCCTAATCTTGGCCTATGTGACAGTAATTTCGATTAATTTTAATTTACAGTGCAGTGCAAATGAAACATTAATTTCAGTTATCTTTTAATCAAATGAGAGTTAAACTAAATTTTTTGGCAAACAAATGGGTTTACCATTAAAATTAAAACATGGAAGAAATAGTGTATTGTGTGATTATTCTTTTAAACAAAAGTTGTTGTAGTAGTATTAGTAGATAAACCGAACTTTTATTTTGACGGGTTGCCATGAGGACCTCTTAAGTTTCTATATACGTATATGATATGACGGTCGTTTTACTCAAACGGTCAAATGCTCATGAAGAAACTCTCAGAGCAGTTCTGGGGATGTTGTTCATGTATTTATGTCCTCATTTAGTGAGACGGCAGATGCTGAAAACACCGCGAGCGTCGCGCACTTCAGTGTGTGTGTGTGTGTGTGTGTGTACGCGTTTTTGTGAAAAGTCAGGACATAGATTTGTATAATGACAAAGGTATGACATAGGTATTACAAGGTGAAGGTGACATCTCAGGACATTGACCCATGTCCCCACTTTTCAAAACGCTTATAAATCACTCAGAATGAGTTTTTTTGGGGGAAAGTTGAAATGCACAGTCTCCTGTAAGGGGTAGGTTTAGGTGTAGGGTTGGTGTAGGGCAATAGCACATACAGTAAGGACAGTATAAAAACCATTACGCCTATGGGATGTCCCCACTTTTCACAAAAACGAACGTGTGTGTGTGTGTGTGTGTGCGTGCGTGTATAATAAAAACCGCGCGTCTGTGCCATTCACATATACAGAGACACAGAGAACATGCAGAATTAATATTTAAATAAGTCTTTTTGCAGCTTAATATTTACAGATACTAGTCCATAGCGCGAGTTGATTTAAGTGTACTGACCTACTTTTGAATAATTCATGCAAACTTTGACAAACCCGTGACTCCGCATTGTACAGTAAATTCCCTTTATATGACTGGATTCCGCGATTCTGTCCGTGTTTTCCCATCGCGGAAACCATAAATAGATAATATTGAGGTGTTTTGCAACTTCAGTGTTGTGGATTGTGATTTATTGCAACTTGAGCAACGTCTGCTGCTGCCTTTGAGAGACAACTGATGCGTGATGATCACTGAAACTGTAGCAAGCTCTTTCAGTGTGAGAGTCTTCCACATTGATTGGTCAGGCTCGTGACTCCCAACAAATCAGATGCGCGGTGGGCGGAGACTGCTCTAGGCCACAGAGTGGTGAGTTCTGACAGGCAGCATCAGAGCCAAATAGCGTGTTTCAAAATTAAATAATTTTATCGGCACATCGGTTTTGAAAATGACTGATACCGATAATCATAAAATGCTTAATATCGGCACCGATAATCGGCCAGAATGGTGATTCTTTGGTGCTCCAATGGAGACTATACTCAGTGTATGGAGGAGTATAGGATGACTGTCCATTTGTTTGGGGCAACGTCTTCTCCAAGTTGTGCTAATTTTGCTCTACGAAGGTGCGCAGAAGACAATAAAGACTTCTTCAGACAGCAAGTGTTTGAGACCATTATGTACAATTTCTATATGGATGATTGTCTTGGTTCTGTAGCCTTAGAACAGGAAGCTATATCCCTCTACAAAGACCTTACAACCATCTGTACAAAGGGTGGCTTTCATCTAACAAAATGGATAAGCAATAACTGCAGTGTGTTGGCCTCAATACCTGAGGAGGAGAGAGCAAAGGAAGTTAAAGATCTGGATCTGGACCATGACTTATTACCTGTTGAAAGAGCACTGGGAGTGCGCTGGTGTGTCCAGTCCGACACCTTCAAGTTCAGCATAATCATTCAGGAGAGATTATTGACCTGTAGAGGGATCCTTTCAACTGTCAGTTCTTTCTATGACCCTCTGGGGATCCAAGCTCCTGTGGTTTTTTCAGCTAAAAGGATTCTTCAGGATCAGTGTCGGAACCGGCTAGGATGTGATGACATCATACCAGCAGCGGTTGCTCAGGAGTGGATAAATATGATGAAGGAATTACATCAATTGGAAGGTTTCAGCATCAGACGATGTTTAAAACCCCTGAATTTTGGAGAAGCAACCACTGCTCAGTTGCATCATTTTGCTGATGCAAGTGAGGCAGGATATGGTATTGTTACCTATCTATTGCTGCGCAATAAACGTTCTCAGACACACAGCACCTTCATAATGGGAAAATCTAGGGTAGCACCTTTAAAGCCTGTTACTATTCCACGTATGGAGTTAACAGCTGCTGTTGTAGCAGCTTGTATGGACAAACTGTGGAGAAAGGAGCTAAGACTACAGCTCCAGGATTCCGTTTTCTGGACAGACAGTACTTCGGTATTGAAATACATTAAGAATGAAAGTTCAAGATTGAGTCTTTGTGGCAAACAGAGTCTCAGAGATTCTTAAGGTTTCTGATACATCTCAATGGAGATTTGTGAACACTTTACATAATCCTGCAGACCTTGCCTCCAGAGGTGTGAGGGCAGAGCTATTCCTAAACAACAAAACTTGGATATCTGGTCCCTCATTTATCTTGCAATCAGAAGAAGATTGGCCTGTTAACCCAGATGAATTGCCACAACTTACATCTGGAGACCCTGAGGTCAAGGTATCAGCTGCAATTAAAGTTTCGGCAATAGGGGATCAAAATGATGCTGTGACTTGTTTGATCAACTACACCTCATCTTGGACATCTAATAAGAGTGATGGGTTGGATTTTAAGATTTAAAGCTTTGTTTTTGAATCTGAAGAGGATGAAGGAGTTCACTGAACATCTTGTTGAGTCCGTGTCAGATGTAACTCAACAGGAAGTTGCTCTCACCAAGGACATGCGTGATTTCAAGAATAAGCTCTATGGTGGTTCTCTCTCATTGGGAGAGATTACAGAAGCTGAAATTGAATTAATCATGTACTGTCAGAGAAGGAGGTACTCAGAAGAGTTCTCCTGCCTTCAAAAGGAAGAAGGTGTAAAAAGAAACAGCCATATACAGGTGCTGGTCATATAATTAGAATATCATCAAAAAGTTGATTTATTTCATCAATTCCATTCAAAAAGTGAAACTTGTATATTATATTCATTCATTACACACAGACTGAGCAGCTCATGAAAGTCAAAAATCAGTATCTCAAAATTTTAGAATATTTACATTTGAGTTTGAATAAATGACCATCCTTACAGTATAAATTCTGGGTATCTCTTGTTCTTTGAAACCACAATAATGGAGAAGACTGCTGACTTGGCAATGATCCAGAAAATGAACATTGACACCCTCCACAAAGAGGGTAAGTAGCAGAGGGTCATTACTGAAAGGTGTGGCTGTTTACAGAGTGCTGTATCAAAGCATATTAAATGCAAAGTTGACTGGAAGGAAGAATTTGGGTAGGAAAAGGTGCACAAGCAACAGGGATGACTGCAAGCTTGAGAATACAGTCAAGCAAAGCCGATTCAAACACTTGGGAGAGCTTCACAAGAAGAGAGGAGTCAGTGCATCAAGAGTCACCACGCTCAGACGTTTTCAGGAAAAGGGCTACCAAGCCGCTTCTGAACCAGAGACAACGTCAGAAGCATCTTAACTGGGCTGTGGAGAAAAAGAACTGGACTGTTAAGTAAATTTTACATTTCATTTGGAAATCAAGGTCCCAGAGTCTGGAGGAAGATTGGAGAGGCACAGAATTCATGTTGCTTGAAGTCCAGTGTGAAGTTTCCACATTCAGTGATGGTTTGGGCTGCCATGTCATCTGCTGGTGTTGGTCCACTGTGTTTTCTGATGTCCACAGTCAACGCAGCCATCTACCAGGAAATTTTAGAGCACTTCATGCTTCCTTCTGTTGACAAGCTTTATGGAGAGGCTGATTTCATTTTCCAGCAGGACTTGGCACCTGCCCACACTGCCAAAGGTACCAAAAGCTGGTTCAATGAACAGTGTTACTGTGCTTGATTGGCCAGCAAACTCGCCTGACCTGAACCCCATAGAGAATCTATGGGGTATTGTCAAGAGGAAGATGAGAGACACCAGACCCAGCAATGCAGAAGAGCTGAAGGCCACTATCAGAGCAACCTGGGCTCTCATAACACCTGAGCAGTGCCACAGACTGATCGACTCCATGCCACGCCGCATTGCTGCAGTAATTCAGGCAAAAGGAGCCCCAACTAAGTATTGAGTGCTGCACATGCTCATACTTTTCAGTTGGCCAAGATTTCTAAAAATCCTTTCTTTGTATTGGTCTAAAGTAATATTCTAATATTTTGAGAATGATTTTTGACTTTCATGAGCTGTAAGCTCTAATCATCAAAATGGAAAGAAATAAACATTTGAAATATATCAGTCTGTGTGTAATGAATGAATATAATATACAAGTTTCACTTTTTGAATGGAATTAGTGAAATAAATCAACTTTTTGATGACATTCTAATTATATGACCAGCACCTGTATATAAGCTCAATCCAATACTAGATGATGGTGTGTTAAGAGTTGGAGGACGGTTAAGTAAGGCTGCTATGCCTGAAGAAATCAAAACATCCTGCCATATTAGCTAAAGATCTTCGTATCAGTAACCTCATCTTGCAACATATTCATCGAGAGGTTGGCCACGGAGGTAGAAATCATATGTTGTCAAGATTACGCCAGAGATATTGGATCCCTGGTGTTAGTGGTTCTATAAGGAAGATCTTAGCAAGATGTGTGGTGTGTCGGCGGCTACAGGGAGCTGCGGGTCAACAACAGATGGCTGACTTGCCTGAAGATAGGGTTTCTTCAGAAGAACCTCCCTTCAGTTATGTTGGAGTTGACTACTTTGGCCCGTTTGAAGTCAAAAGGTGGGAGGAGTCTTGTGAAAAGATATGGAATTATCTTCACATGTTTGGCAATAAGAGCCGTACACATTGAAGTTGCTTCATCACTGGACACAGATTCTTGTATTAATGCATTTCAACGTTTTATCGCGAGGCGAGGACAGGTTAAAGAGTTACGGTCAGACAATGGCACTAACTTTGTCAGCAGAGAGCGCGAGTTGAAACGAGCCATTGAAGGATGGAATTTGGAACAGATCAATGATGCACACTCGTTAAAAGGTAATTAAACGGACCTTCAACCCTCCCACTGGATCACATCATGGAGGAGCATGGGAGAGGTTGATTCGTTCTGTCAGAAAGGTCCTTAACTCTACCTTGAGGACACAAAGTCTGCACTTTATACAGTGCTCTGTGAAGTGGAATCAGTTCTTAACAGTAGACCTATTACCAAGGAATCCACAGATCCAAACGATTTGGAAGCCTTAACTCCAAATCACCTTCTGCTTCTTAAAACTAAACCATGTTTACCCCCTGGACTGTTTCAGAAAGAGGACATGTATGCACGGCGAAGATGGAAGCAAGTCCAATATATGGCTGACCTATTTTGGAAAAGGTGGACTAAGGAGTATTTACCACAATTGCAGGAACGACAGAAATGGACAAAGATCAAGCGGAATTCCAGGGGACATCGTACTTGTAGTGGATGATTTGGCGCCCCGTAACTCCTGGATCACTGGAAAGATAACCGAAGTGATTTCAGACAGAAGAGGACTCATGAGACAAGTCTGGATCAAGACTCAAACCAATTGTATATGCAGGCCTGTAACCAAGATCTGCCTTCTGCAGGAGTCAGTTGAACCCTGATTGCGGTATTGAATAATATGACCTTTCGACTGAATTGCCTGGACTATTTTTTATGATGGACTATAAATAAACATTTTTCTTTATTGTGCACCCCCCTGCATGTGTAATGTGTATGTAATTTATTATTGTGTATTAACTGTAATAATTTGGGGCTGGAATGTAAGGGCCGGGCAGGGCTCCAAACAAACAAACAAAAAAAAAAAAAGAGTAAGGAGCCATTGGCTCCTATAAGAAAAAACTTGGGCACCAAATTAGTTTTTTTTTAGGTGCCACAGAATAAATGCGTTTTATTTATTTGTTTTTTTAACATTTTGACATTTCAATCATACAGTCATGTGTTTGTCTACTCTTTTCTTGACTGTATCAGCATTTTAATCCATCTTGTAGATGACCTGGGAACTAAGGTTCACTTAAAGTGGGAACTAAACGTCTTTTCCAACTTGAAATATACAGTCATAAAGAATTGTTCATTACACAAGTTCTTAAGGTCCATGATATTGGTACAGATTCTAAGTAATTGGAATTTAATACATTTAAGTTGGTCCAACTTAAAATAAAAAGTGAACAACACATTTTCAAACTGTTATTTGTCAGTGTAACTCAATTGTCAAGTTCACTTAATGTATTTCCTTTATGCATTAAGCTGGCACATTAGGAGCAAATATAGCGGCTTCTCCGAAATCGGTATAAACGGAGGTTGGAGCCAGCTCCAAATGGGCGGGACTCGTTAATATTCCCTACACCAAACTCATATTTATTCAATGACATCATTGCCTTTTGAAGTTTAATCCAGCTGTATCGCGGTTCTTGTCTTTCCATCCCCAACTGTAAGGCCTCTTGAAATTATAATTAAAACTTTTCTTATACCATTTAACATGTATAAAATTTACGGCCATAAAAAGTTTTGAAGTAAACTGAAAGGTTTTTAAGGACACAGTATTTAAGTTAGCCCGCTGGGCAGGGCAGGGATACATTTTTGTAGCCCAACTGGAAAACGTAATAGCCCTGCGATTTTGCGAGCCCTGGGTTTCCTCAATTTTTTAAAGACAAGTCAACTGATCACTTTTTACAGTGTTAGTTTGGGCTCCTGCTCAATGCATCCTATAGAAATGTTGTCAAATCTCTCACACATCCAGTCGGTTTTTGCATTTTTTATCATGTAGACAACAGGTTAAGTAAAAATATTAAAATGCAAGAGCGAATAAATATAGCAAAATGCTCCTCTTTATAATTATTATTCTAGCTGACTGATGAGCTTATGGATGGCCAGTAGTTAGGTATTGTTATGTGGCACTGTTTACAAGCTTTACAAGATTTCCACAGTTTGATAGAATGAGCGATTACATGAGACATTTCAAGAAGTGCAGGCTCTCTTATAAAATAGCCTACCTTTTGATATTAATTCACATTCATTTCATACTATAATAGAGAAAGATATAATGGGTTCACTTGCCGCTTGAACTGAGGCGCTAAAGCGATTGCGCCTGCCGCATTAAAGAGCACCAAAACCATATTTATTTTATGAATTTTGTTATGAATTTGGCAGAATGTTAAAGCTGATACTTTGTTTATTAAAAAGTAACAAAGCACAAAGCTTATTGTGATTACTGGACGGCAAGTGCACTGCAAACAGGCTAATATGAAGTTCACGCATTTACAGAACTCAGCATATAGACTAAAGATCTTGATAACAAGAAGCCATATTAGCAGGGGTGCACATAAGTTTTTCAGTCTGGCTCTCATATGAGAACCTGGAGATTTGGTTTGGTCCTCACATGGGCTATGGCATGTAGTGTGACCCATAAAATATTTTTTTTTTTTTTTTTTTTAAATAAAATAATGAACTAAATAATCAAGTATGATACTATTTTATTTTAAAATAAAAAGGGAGTATTACATACAAATGCAATTATTTTATAGTAAACAAAAATAAAATGCTAATATTATTATTATTTTTATTATTCTCATTATTTTAATTTTAATTTTCATCATTTTCAAACGTAAAATAAGCGAGCTTTTATTTTGGAAGGTTGCCAGCAAGTAAATATTATGCGCTTCCGGGTTTAGTGCTGCTGATGGTAGAATGCCGTTTTCAAAGCAAAACTGACATTTCATTCACTGACAGTGAAAGCCTAGATTGTGCTTTCAGTTTGGATAGAAATCTTACCGCGCATTTTTAATTTTGGTCGCGCATGCGGACCAGTTATGTGCACCCCTGCATATTAGTAATGATTATAAACAAGAATTGTTAACGATATTGCCAATATCCACACAGCTGACAGCTTTACCTGTTGAAGTTTGTTCAAGTTGTGCATGAAATAGACACTGCTTTTCTGCACTTTCACTTTGCACGTTTCCGTCATTTCGATCTCTCTCGCGCTGCACAACTGAACTGCATTTAGCAGGCATTTCGGCAGAGATGAGGACTGTTTGAAACTATTTAAAAAAAAAAAAAAAACACCTGGTAGGGGGGCGGAAGTTGTAAGAATATGTCTTCTGTTCACCAGTGTGTGGGGGAAGAGGGAGAGGGTGATAGGGGAAGTCTTACTTTTGCTGACCGCTAAAAGAACTTCTACCACTGTTTAATGGTGATATCACAACTTTGGACATCATTTTATTTACATTTACATTTATTTACATTTATGCATTTAGCAGACGCTTTTATCCAAAGCGACTTACATTGCATTCAAGTTACAGTGTTTACATTTTATCAGCTCTTTTTTATATTTTATATGCCAGTGAAACATTTATGGAACGTATTGAATGCACAAACCTTGTTTGTTTCTTGTGCCAATAAATCTGCAAAACGAAGTCTTTGGATCTATGATCATTAACAGCTAGCGTGTCGGGCAAGTTTCCTCTAAGCAGCTTCTCGGCGACGAAAATAATGGTCCCCAAGATAGTCGCCTAACAATTGATTTTTACAAGCCATTGGTCCATTTTTTTTTTTACAAGGATATGTAACAGTTCCTTGATTAACAGGGAGACTAGTCAAATTGCCCCCTCTAGTGGATGACAAAATCAGACATTCACAGCTGTTTCACTGAAGGGGGGTGTGCCCCACACGTAGGCCTGTCAAGTTAACTAGTTGTTACAGTTACACCCGTAGGTGGTGGCAAGGGTCTGTCTTTATCAGTCATTAAGCCATTCAATTAACATGTCACCTGGGTAATGCTAATGCTGATGCTGATGTAGGGCTGGTCGATATATCAAACAGTAAAGCCGGTTCCGTTATTAGCAGTAAATCTCCATCACCTGCTTTCAAATGGAGCAGCATTTAATACACAGATCCGTAGATCACTGACAAGATAACTTGTCTGTGATCTACGGCTCTGTGTACTGATATAATCACCCAGCCCTATGCTGATGTGTCACTTTATAGAAATATTGATTCAAAAATCTCCATAAATTTTAAAAGGATACTACAAAAATAATGCTTTCATCTTCTCACAACTGATGGCAACCAATTTTCCCTTTGATTAAATGCCTTGACCTGAAAAAGGACCAAGGCATGTAATCACAAGCTCAGTTCCCCCATTACTGTGTATGTGTGTATGTATGTATGCGTGTATGTGTGTATATACACACACATATACATATACATATACATATATACACACACACACACACATATACACACACAAACACGCATTCCGTTCATTCTCTACTGTAGGAGAGGAAGAATTGTATAAACTTGTTAAATCATCTAAACCAACAACATGTATGTTAGACCCGATTCCATCGAAACTACTAAAAGAGCTGCTTCCAGAAGCCATAGATCCTCTTTTGGCTATTATTAATTCATCATTGTCATTAGGATATGTCCCCAAAACCTTCAAATTGGCTGTTATTAAGCCTCTCATTAAAAAACCACAACTTGACCCCAAAGACCTAGTTAATTATAGACCGATCTCAAATCTCCCTTTTCTGTCAAAGATACTAGAAAAGGTAGTATCCTCACAATTATATTCCTTCCTAGAGAAAAATGATATCTGTGAGGAATTCCAGTCAGGATTTAGATCATATCATAGTACTGAGACTGCTCTCATTAGAGTTACAAATGACCTGCTTCTATCATCTGATCGTGGTTGTATCTCTTTATTAGTTCTACTGGATCTTAGCGCTGCGTTCGACACTATCGACCACAACATTCTTCTGAATAGACTACAAAACTTTGTTGGCATTAGTGGAAGCGCCTTAGCATGGTTCAAATCATACTTATCTGACCGCCATCAGTTCGTAGCAGTGAATGAAGAGGTATCATATCGATCACAAGTGCAGTATGGAGTACCTCAAGGCTCAGTACTAGGGCCGTTACTTTTCACGCTTTACATGTTACCCTTGGGAGATATTATCAGGAGACATGGTGTTAGCTTTCACTGTTATGCTGATGATACTCAGCTCTATATTTCTTCGCGGCCCGGTGAAACATACCAAATTGAGAAACTAACGGAATGCATAGTCGATATAAAAAAATGGACGACGAGTAATTTTTTACTGCTAAATTCTGAAAAAACAGAGGTGTTAGTTATCGGACCTAAAAACCGCACATGTAACAACCTAGAACATTATCTAACACTTGATGGCTGCTCTGTAAATTCTTCTTCATCAGTCAGGAACCTAGGTGTGCTGTTCGATAGCAATCTTTCATTTGAAAGCCATGTTTCTAGCATCTGTAAAACTGCGTTTTTTCATCTCAAAAACATATCTAAATTACGACCTATGCTCTCAACGTCAAATGCAGAAATGTTAGTTCATGCGTTTATGACCTCAAGGCTAGACTATTGTAATGCTTTATTGGGTGGTTGTTCTGCACGCTTGATCAACAAACTACAGTTAGTCCAAAATGCAGCAGCTAGAGTCCTTACTAGAACCAGGAAATATGATCATATTAGCCCGGTCCTGTCAACACTGCACTGGCTCCCTATCAAACATCGGATAGATTTTAAAATCTTGTTAATTACTTATAAAGCCCTGAATGGTTTAGCTCCTCAGTACTTGAGCGAGCTCTTATCGCATTATAGTCCTCCACGTCCGCTGCGTTCTCAAAACTCTGGCCGTTTGACAATACCTAGAATATCAAAATCGACTGCGGGCGGCAGATCCTTTTCCTATTTAGCACCCAAACTCTGGAACAGTCTACCTAACACTGTTCGGGAGGCAGACACACTCTGTCAGTTTAAATCTAGATTAAAGACCCATCTCTTTACCCTGGCGTACACATAACACACTAATACGCTTCTATTATTCAAATCCGTTAAAGGATTGTTAGGCTGCATTAATTAGATCAACCGGAACCGGGAACACTTCCCACAACACACGGTGTACTCGTTACATCGTAAGTAGAATGGCATCTACGCTAATATTTGTCTGTTTCTTTCCTATGATCAGATGGTGGATCAGCACCAAGAGATGATGTCTGCAGCCCTGATCATCAGCGGAGACCAGGACACCCAGATGACCCCCGGAGACCTCGATTAAAATACATTAAAACTAAAAAATATAACTAAAAATATAATAAAATACCAACTACATAATACTACTATCGTTAGAACCTGAAACTTTTGAACTGTGGGTGTCGTCTGGTCAGAGGAGAACTGGCCCCCCGACTGAGCCTGGTTTCTCCCAAGGTTTTTTTTTTCTCCATTCTGTCTCAGAGGGAGTTTTGGTTCCTTGCCACTGTCGCCTCTGGCTTGCTCAGTTGGGGACACCTAATTTCTAGCGATTATCGCCGATTTGATTGCTCATATACTATTTAAACTAAACTGAGCTAGACAATGACATCTCTGAATTCAATAATGAAATGCCTTTGACTGAAAATTGAATGTTTAATCTTATTATATATTACTGACACTCTGTCCTCCAATTTGATACTGTTAAGTGCTTTGACACAATCTGTATTGGTAAAAGCGCTATATAAATAAAGGTGACTTATGACTTATGACAAACATACAGTGGGGCAAAAAAGTATTTAGTCAGCCACCAATTGTGCAAGTTCTAATACTTAAAAAGATGAGAGAGGCCTGTAATTTTCATCATAGATATACCTCTACTATGAGAGACAAAATGAGAGAGAAAAAAAAGAAAAAAATGCAGAAAATCACATTTTTAAAGAATTAATTGGTATATTCCTCAGTAAAACAAGTATTTGGTTACCTACAAACAAGCAAGATTTCTCGCTCTGACTTCCTCTTTAAGAGGCTCCTCTGTCCTCCACTCGTTACCTGTATTAAGGTAACTCGTTATCAGTATAAAAGACACCTGTCCACAACCTCAAACAGTCCAACTCCAAACTCCACCACGGCCAAGACCAAAGAGCTGTCAAAGGACACCCAAAGGACACCAGAAACAAAATTGTAGACCTGCACCAGGCTGGGAAGACTGAATATGCAATAGGTAAGCAGCTTGGTGTGAATAAATCAACTGTGGGAGCAAATATTAGAAAATGGAAGACATACAAGACCACTGATAATCTCCCTCGATCTGGGGCTCCACGCAAGATCTCAGCCCGTGGGGTCAAAATGATCACAAGAACTGTGAGCAATAATCCCAGAACCACATGGGGGGACCTAGTGAATGACCTGCAGAGAGCTGGGACCAAAGTAACAAAGGCTACCATCAGTAACACACTGCGCCGCCAGGGACTCAAATCCTGCAATGCCAGACATGTCTGAAGTTTGCTAGAGAGCATTTGGATGATCCAGAAGAGGATTGGGAGAATGTCATATGGTCAGATGAAACCAAAATAGAACTTTTTGGTAAAAACTCAACTTGTCGTGTTTGGAGGAGAAAGAATGCTGAGTTGCATCCAAAGAACACCATACCTACTGTGAAGCATGGGGGTGGAAACATCATACTTTGGGGCTGTTTTTCTGCAAAGGGACCAGGACGACTGATCCGTGTAAACGAAAGAATGAATGGGGCCATGTATCGTGAGATTTTGAGTGAAAACCTCCTTCCATCAGCAAGGGCATTGAAGATGAAACGTGGCTGGGTCTTTCAGCATGACAATGATCCCAAACACACCACCCGGGCAACGAAGGAGTGGCTTCGTAAGAAGCATTTCAAGGTCCTGGAGTGGCCTAGCCAGTCTGTGTGGTGAGTGCATGGAGATCAGGGCCTGTATTTATCTTCTCAAGTGCCATTTTAGTCTGCTGAGAATTCATGATATTTACTCCTACTTTCAAACTTAAGTATAAAAGTTATCAAATTTCTTAAAGCAAAGAATCACTCTTACTCTCCCAGTTATTTTAGACAGCTCCAGAGGTCTCTCAAATGGTTTGGAGTTGCCAATAGCGGCTTGTGATGGCGCTGAGGAGACAGACGTGCACGAATCTTTCAGGAGAGGAAAAATGTTCTTGAAATGTTTGGCGACAAGCACTTAATCAAACAGTTACATTTCCTCAGTTAAAAACGAGCAAAGAATGTTTACATTACCAAAGAACATTATAACTGACTGCAGTCTAGTGTGAGTATTAAGGGATCTATACTGTATGATGAATAAACGCCTTATTACACTGTACATTTACACTGCACACGTCTGCGGCACATTACTGCTCCACGGCCACCCGAGCTGATCAGCCGCACCGTGGCAAGTTTCTGAAGCATTTCTCAGCACTGCATCACTAAAGATAGGCACCTAGTCTATTTTTGACAGATGATAATGATAATAATAATACTAAAGTCGTCAAAGGCATCAGCAACAGGCGACATCTTTGTCTATCCTTGATACACTATACTATCGTCTATCGGCACCCTAAATTGAGCCTAAATTCTTTTCCCTAAACGATTCGCTTCATTTCCTTACCATAATGTATTCTCTTGAAAATTCTTCATTGTCAAAGGTGTGTTGAATGTAAACTCCTATTAGGAATTTAACCATTCAATGTGAAATCATCTGAGAATATTCTTAAGGAAATCTAGAGGCCTGATAAATACAGGCCCATATAAGAGATCACAAAGCCAGCATGATTGGCAACATTCTAATGTCACCAAAACGTATCAGGGCCATGTTCATATGTCATGCAGTAAGTCGATATAGTAATTATCGTGACAGGCCTATCCACAGGTTGAAAACCTCAGTCTTAAGTGAACGTAAACAGTTCAAAAAGAAATCATGTGTGCATCATTATATTGGATCCATACTTTGTGTCTTAAAGTGACCGCAGTCTAATTTACCAGCTGCTGTCAATGTTCTTAACATTAATAAACAAATAAAAATAAAAATTCACTCACTGCTCTTAACTGAGGTCCCGTCCACACGGAGAAATGTTTAGCTGTATAAGCATAAATTTTGTGTTGTATAAGCATAAATTTTGTGTTGTATAGGCGTTTCGTCCAGATGGATCTGGCGTTTTGGGAGAATGAAACCGCTACTTTTTTGAAACCGGGTCCCAGAGTGGATAAATCTGAAAACGGCGCCCTTGCGTTTTCGTGTGTACAGCGAATACATATATTTTCTGAAACTATGTCATCAGCCCACATCTTGCACCTTGTCAGACACCGCTACAAAAACATGAACAAACAATGAACGACTGTATTAACTAACATTAACACAAATTAATGAATGTTCCATGTTCGCTTGTATACAGTCGTGGCCAAAAGTTTTGAGAATGTCATAAATATTAATTTTCACAAAGTCTGCTGCTTCAGTGTTTTTAGATATTTTTGTCAGATGTTACTATGGTATACTGAAGTAAAATTACAAGCATTTCATAAGTGCCAATGGCTTTCATTGACAATTACATTACGTTTAAGCAAAGACTCAATATTTGCAGTGTTGACCCTTCTTTTTCAAGACCTCTGCAATTCGTCCTGGCATGCTGTCAATCAACTACTGGGCTACATCCTGACTGATGGCAGCCCATTCTTACATAATCAATGCTGGGAGTTTGTCAGAATTTGTGGGTTTTTGTTTGTCCACCCGCCTCTTGAGGATTGACTGCAAGTTCTCAATGGGATTAAGATCTGGGGAGTTTCCTGGTCATGGACCCAAAATTTCAATGTTTTGTTCCCCAGGCCACTTACTTATCACTTTTGCCTTATGGCAAGGTGCTCCATCATGCTGGAAAAGGCATTGTTTGTCACCAAACTGTTCTTGGATGGTTGGGAGAAGTTGCTCTCGGAGGATGTTTTTGTGTCACTCAAAACTTTGGTCTCCTAAAGTTGATTCAGCTGTGGGATCAGGGCACCTCCAGTGCAGAGCTTGCTCAGGAATGGCAGCGGGCAGGTGTGAGTGCATCTGCACGCACAGTGAGGCCAAGACTTTTGGAGGATGGCCTGGTGTCAAGAAAGCCAGCAAAGAAGCCACTTCTCTCCAAAAAAAACATCAGGGACAGATTGATCTTCTGCAGAAAGTATCGTGAATGGACTGCTGAGGACTGGGGCAAAGTCATATTCTCCGATGAAGCCCCTTTCCGATTGTTTGGGGCATCTGGAAAAAGGCTTGTCAGGAGAAGAAAAGGTGAGCGCTACCATCAGTCCTGTGTCATGCCAACAGTAAAGCATCCTGAGACCATTCATGTGTGGGGTTGCTTCTCATCCAAAGGGAGTGGGCTCACTCACAATTCTGCCCAAAAACACAGCCATGAATAAAGAATGGTACCAAAACACCCTCCAACAGCAACTTCTTCCAACAATCCAACAACAGTTTGGTGAAGAACAATGCATTTTCCAGCACGATGGAGCACCGTGCCATAAGGCAAAAGTGATAACTAAGTGGCTCGGGGACCAGAACGTTGAAATTTTGGGTCCATGGCCTGGAAACTCCCCAGATCTTAATCCCATTGAGAACTTGTGGTCAATCCTCAAGAGGCGGGTGGACAAACAAAAATCCACTAATTCTGACAAACTCCAAGAAGTGATTATGAAAGAATGGGTTGCTATCAGTCAGGATTTGGCCCAGAAGTTGATTGAGAGCATGCCCAGTTGAATTGCAGAGGTCCTGAAAAAGAACGGCCAACACTGCAAATACTGACTTTTTGTATAAATGTCATGTAATTGAAAATAAAAGCCTTTGAAACGTATGAAGTGCTTGTAATTATATTTCAGTACATCACAGAAACAACTGAAACCAATATCTAAAAGCAGTTTAGCAGCAAACTTTGTGAAAACTAATATTTATGTTATTCTCAAAACTTTTGGCCACGACTGTACTGCACGCAAGGTTTATGCGCATAGTCTCACCCTGTGTCCCAATGTTCATACCATCCATCCTAAATAGTATGCGAGATTACAATAAGTGAGTCCCAAAGCATAGCATGCTGAAAAGAGTATGCGAAAAGTACCTGGAATGTTTACTATTTCAGGTCGATTTTTGATCCGTGCACATTAACATGGATACCTTTTGTTTCAATCGGAATGAAATCTTTCTGATTGATGAATCTGAATGTAGTGTTTACATGAAGCTAAATAAAGTGATCGGGTTTATGTGCGTTGTCACAAGCTTCAATTTCGAATTTGATCTTATGACATGCACACTGCACGAATACAGATTTTCCCGCCATTTTGTTTTAAAGAGCAGACTCAATATTTATATATTTCAGGTCCTAATTAGGAGATGAGCATGTGAATGCCTTCTGTGGATAAGTGAGGACTGATGGGACATTGTTCTGCTCTACTTCACTCTACTTGAATGGAAAGAGAATTTTATAACAACATGACAGTCATTTGACAATTCAGTTTGAAAAAACAACAGCTCGTTCCATGCATCATCCACCATTACGCCATTTCTACGTCACAGCACACGCACAGTACTTTCAAGTTTCGGTTTTCAATCTGATCAAGTGTTTACATGTCCTCTCAATCGGATTGTAAAACTTTCAGGAAAATAGCTCACCTCCTCTGTCTTGCGGCGGAGTACACTGGCCTGTTTCTGGAAGTCCCTCTCCAGTTTTAGCATCTCATACTGTCGTTTACGATCCTGAAATATGCCCAAATACACTTAAATGACCAAAAATCGTATTAATAAATAAATATGAAAATAAATAAATGATCACAGACACCATCTGCAAATTTAACAAGAGAAAAAAAAATTAAGATTAAGATCGACACTCGCTTTCTCTTTGAGCTGCAGGACTTCTTTATCTTTCTTTTGCTTCCACAAACGAAACTTCTCAGAGTCTTCTTTCATCTGTCTCATGAGCTGCACCCGCTGGGACTTCATAGCCTGCACAGATCAACAATGATGTTGAATGTATGAATAAACTCCATATTTCCACAAGTTATATATTTATTTTGACTGATCATTTGTTTTAAGAAACACTGATTCACTGATATATATATTTTTTTAAAGGTGCTATCACTTAACCACAGAAAGGATCAAGCTAAAACACCATTAATATGAGTAGTGGCACTAAGATATATGTAGCTTTAATTTCAATGAAACATTGTTTATAGCTATGTTAGCTGCAAGGCACATTTGCCTTGAACAGTTTGTCTTATTTTGGTAAAACCCTGCATCCCTAATCAACAGATTAAACATGAGGGTTTGTAAAAACAAACCTGTATCTCTTGATTGAGTTTAGCTACATTGCGCACAGACGACTCTTTGAGCTTAAGCAGCTTAGATTGATCTTGAAGTTTCTTCTTTAACTCAGTGATTTGTCCTTCCAGCTCCTGAAGTCTCTTCCTGCGTTGTTCACTCAGTCTAGAGTACAAGACAAAATAAGACAAAAGACAATGGAAACGTCAAACTATCATTAACATGAAATTGTGTTGCAGCAGAAACATGGCAGTTCAAGATTGGAGAGAAACGGGCAGATATTGAGTTACTTTGCTTGATTGGTGTCCTTCTTAGCAGACTGCAGGGCCTGGATGAGACCTTCCTTCTCTTTCTGCAGAGCGCCAACCGAAGACTGCAGACTTTGAATATTCTCCTGGAGAAGTGAAAAACATTTCAACACCACTTACATGGCATTCACCAATATCATCTTTACGATTTGGTTTTCAGCCTTACCTGATATTCTGTTTGCATGGGCTCCAAATGACTATCATTCTGACACATCTTCTTGACAAAAGCCTCTTTTAGCGCCAAAACTTTATTGAGCTCAATCAGTTCCTTTGACATCTGAGCCTGACGCAGTGCATGCTGGGCTGTGTAGGCTTCAGGAGAGTCTTTGGCTTGAGGATCAGCACTGATTTCCTAAATCGTTACGGTTCAGTGAACAACATCTAGTTTAAAAACTATTAAGATTCATCAAAAATGCCCTGACACATTCTTGGTCTTTGAACACTGCACACATGTATGATATTTTATATGTGACGTCAGTAAGTAAAGCTCAACTACATTCACTTTCATTACATGGAAAAAAGACAGGCTGAATAATGTGAAACAACTACTTTGAGATCCACAGAAGGAAAAAAATAAATCATACAGTTTTAGATTCACAGGAAATAATTTGTGATAACTTTATTATACTCCTATAATATGAGAATGAGAAGAAAATATTTATATAAAAATCTTGTAACTCACATATCACTTATGAAATACATACCACTGGCGGGCTAGTCGCAGAACATCCTGTATGTACCTCCAGAGCTGAAGTATTGCCTGAAGTCATCGCATCAATGGTGGCAGCAATCCCCGCACTTTCATTCTGTTGGACATTTGATTTATTTGTCATTTGATTCAACTGCACAAACTAATAACAATGAAATTCCAAAGATCATAACACATTCAGGGGCCTGTTCTTCGTACCTCGCAAGATGTCAGATCTTGTAATCCTGATAACTGATCTCTGACTAATTTAGTTCTTCAAACAAGTTAGCAGCTTTAATAAAAAATATCTGTATTAAGTTGTCTGAAATTAGTCTGTGTTGACATGTTCATTGGAAAGGGCAGATATATTGATACTCAAAAATGATCAGCAATGCAGTGATTGGCTGGTGGCAAGACAGCAAGATAATGTCATTATATAATTAAGATTAAGTAAACAGCCTAGCCAGCAAAAATGACAAAAGCTCTAAAAACGTTTAATCAGTTTAACCAATTCCTAATTATTTTTCATAATTTCCAAAAGTGGCACAGGCTTTGCATTTTTCAATGTCAAGAGTATTGTAATTAGCAATTTATTTAATTTTGAGAAGGATTTGTAATACATGACACCATTAACGTTTCTTAATCCATATGATCCATCTAAGACATAACTGACTGTTTAAATTGTGCATCATAAAAGCATTTTCAGTTATGAGGAGTCTGCATCTCCAGCGATGCACCCACATAATTGCTTGCAGTTCAAATAATGCACGACCCAAACAAACTATTCGCAATGTATGACTGCAATAACATTTATAACGATTATTGCTTCACTAATAAATCTCTCAATGAGTAAACCTGGACGTGTCTATTACTATAAATTATACAATTTTAATTTAAAAAATTTAAATTCTTTTCCAATTATTTTTCCTGGTTTAATAAAGGTGCACTTGTAAGAAAATAGCAGTGGCTAGGACAGACATTCAGTATCACCTTCCCTTAAAGGGGTCATCGGATGCCCATTTTGCACAAGCTGATATGATTCCCTAGGGTCTTAACTAAAAGTCTATAACATTCTTTGGTTAAAATGTCTCAATGGTAGTGTAAAAAACACCTTTTTTTACCCTGTCAAAATCACCTCTGTTTTCAGCAAGCCGTTTTTTTAGTCCATGTTGCTTTAAATGCTAATGAGCTCTGCTGACCCCGCCCCTCTCTTTCATGGGGTGATGAGCAGTACTGTTTACTTTAATCGCGAAACTGTCTAACTAGTACATAAGGAAAGGCGATCACTTCAAAGCAAAAGTAATGTTAATCCTCTGCGTCTTCAGCTGCTCAGATATCAGGTCTAAGGTAAGACGGTCTTGTCAATCAACTATCGGGGGACTGGCCTGTACAGAACTACGACATTCTGACAGGGCTCTCAGAACAGCCTGATTTGAGAAAGGGGATTTAAAAAAAAAAAAACACTGGGTGGATTTTTATAATTATAGGATGATGTGCACACTTCCAACACACATTTGTGTTCAAAAAACCTGAAGTGAATTTTGCGCCCGATGACCCCTTTAAAATGATACAATCTAATCCTGTTTACATGAAATAAGTCTGCTCCTGAGCAGGCTTGAGCCAACGGACCTGTTGTCATGACAGCAACTCTGGCATGAGCGTCGATGAACTTAACCCTCTGGGGTCGTCAAACGCGTATACCCGTTTTGATGCAGATTTTCCTGATAAGGCCGAAATGAGCTTGAATTACTCTGCCATTTTTGATCGTACAGATAAGAGCAATACACCATTCGAATCTGTAAGGGGTCTACTTTTATTTGTATACACTCATAATAACTAAACTTTGTGCTTGTGAAGAATAAAGAAAACAAGCAGGGTGTGCTCTCTGTCTTCTCCGTCTCCGCGAACTGTTTTTTGAAACGCGTCACTAAAATGAACTGTAACTCAGCAAAAACTTCACACAGAGACATGAGAAATATATCTATAGAAAGCTTGAAGTGTCTACTTTGAAATGAAGCTCATCAAAAACAAACATTCTGTGATGAAGTAATCCGTATGAAACCAACACGATGTTCAATCTGTCCCGTCTGACTCATCTTATCCAATGCGATCCCGCCCTCGCGCTGTTCATATGTAAATAGCAGCGTGGGACATGCGCACATGCAAACGCCCAAAACAAACAAAGAACGGAGATCCTCATAGCGGCTACTGTTTCGGGTATCGGATTCAATAAAATACAAACAACCAAAAAAAATAAAAATTTGAGAGCATATTAATATTAGGAGCATCTCTGTGTGTGTGTGTGTATATGTGTGTATATGTGTATATATATATACACACACACACACACACACACACACATACATATATACATACAAGGGATGTTCATTTTAACCGACCGATAAGAATTTTGACCGATTAATACAATCAGTTAAACGGTTTAAAGTCACTTATTTATTTTTTTGCAGTAATTTATCAAGATGTTTTAAAAGGTTTAATGCATGGTTAAAATAAGCTATGCGTATAAAAAAAAAGCATTTTTTTTTAGAGAGTGAGAAAAAAAAACACATAAGTCGCATTTTATTATTTCATTCAGAAATTGGCCGACGCGAATTACAAATATTATAATAAACACTGTAAACATAGCTATGCTATTTTAGTTCCCCTCACTCCACAACAAATCCTTTCAATTAACAGTAGGCTATTTAGAAAAGAACAAGAATTAAAAATGTAAGAAGCTATAGCGGCAAACCAAAACGAATTAAGGCTAAAACAAAACTGAAACCAATGTTGGGTCTCTCGTTTGACACAAAATCAAATGTTTCCGTATTCGTGATGTATTTGAATGCCAAAATATTATTTACCTTTTATGTATAGGCCTACTTCACTCGCGCTCCAATATCCACGTAAAACAAAATGTTTTGCATAACTTCACAGCAGTACGGTGATAACGCTTAACGACACAGATTTTACTACATATTTAAACTAAGGTTTTTTTTTTTTTTCCCCCATATGTTTGACTGAGTTTTTTTTTTAAATCATAATGAACAGGCTGCATTGTCAAAGTAGAATGCTAAATTGTGTGCGGCGCTAGGGTTGTTTGCTGCTTCTTGCGCATGTAAAATTAATCCCCGGAAAACAAATAGTATTTTTAACGGGTCACAGACACTTATTCTTCCTAATTTAATTTTAGTTCTAATTTAAAATAATCTTGTCAGTTAACGGTTAATAATCGGTTAACGTGCGTCGTTTGGGAAAAATAACCGAAATGAACATCCCTAATACACACACACACACATAGAAAATCTATTTTTGAACAGAGTAGGTTATTAGCAATAAAGTTCTAAATATACTTGGACTCGTAGCATTCATCATGTTACAGTGTACATATTACTTGTGTTTTATATAGAGCATGAAAACATCGCGCCATAAGAAATTTAAATACAACGAATTGCCTTTCATATTCAAGATGTTTTACTCGATTTCAAACATTGTAGCCTACTTTGTACAATAAAAAAGGATATTTTATATCTGAGAAACTAATTGTTATTGTTTAGCACGCTATTAAAATATATTTCTGAACAGAGTATTAATAATAAACATGATTTAAACATTCTTAGATGCGTAGCATTCATCATGTTGTAGTTTGGGAAAAACCCAACTAACTGTTAGCAGATGTGTTCAAGTTTATGTCCCAATAACAAGTTAACTAATGCAAAAAAGAAACATTACTTACTCATCAGATTGATGTCCTCTTCTGGATGAAATCGTATTCTTCTTTTGAGGGAAATCCTGCCTTTACTCAGCACATCTTCCAGAAACAAACAGTAGCCGCGATGAACGACCTCCTCACTCTTTGTTTGTGTTGGGCGTTTGCACGTGCGCACGTCCCACATGGATATTTACATATGAACGGCGTAAGCCGCGAGGGGGTGGGATCGCATTAGAGATAATGAGTTAGACGGGAAAGACTGAACTTCGTGTTGGTTTCATGTGGATTACTTAAAATCACAGAATATTTGTTTTCTATAAGACTTGCTTGATTTACAAGTAGACACTTCAAGCTTTCTATAGATATAACTCCCACGTCTCTGTGTTGAGTATTTGCTGAGTTATAGTTCATTTTTGTGACGCGTTTCTAAAAGCAGTTCGCGGAGACGGAGAAGACAGAGCGCACCCTGTTTGTTTTCTTTATTCTTCAAAAGCACAAGGTTTAGTTGTTATTATGAGTATACAAATAAAAGTAGACCCCTTACAGATTTGAATGGTGTATTGCTCTTATCTGTACGATCAAAAATGGCAGAGTAATTCAAGTTTATTTCAGCCATATCAGGAAAATCTGCCACAAACGCGTATCCTTTGTAATTTGAGTGCTTAACTCCATTAATGAGGTTGTCATATTTAATCTAAATGTGTGTCTCAAATGTACAACAGACTTTGAAGTCATTCGGTTAAGGGTAGAGTGGAGGAAAACAACCCTTAGGAACTATGCAATTTTTTCTGTGAAAGTGAAATTCAACTTTTAGTACTTGCATCTAGGGGTGTGACGAGACACTAATCCCACGAGACGAGACGAGACATGAGATAGGGTTCACGAGAACGAGACGAGACGAGATTTGTAGACTTTAAAAAAAAATCCTCAATGATGAAATATATAAGAAAAATAGTCTTTTATTCAACTGAAAAACACAAAATGCAAAAAATGTAGGTGCATTTTGAAATCAACTTATACTTTATGAAATTAAACTTATATTTTAATGAATTATATGCAGTAATAACCAACATGTAAACTAGAGCTGCACGATTCTGGATAAACTGAGAATCACAATTTTATTGATTTATTTATTTTTAAAATTGTAGATCACCATTACGTAATAAAAATCATAATTTACTTTATTTTAAAATATATATATATATATATATATATATATATATATATATATCTATATCTATATCTATATCTATCTATCTATCTATATATATATATATATATATATATATATATATATATTCATTTGAACAATTAAAAAAAAATCAATGAAGGAGTCAGTGTCTCACTTCATAAAGACTTGTTTCACTATTGGAATCTCCTGAATGAATGATTCAATGTCAAATACATGTTTAAATGGATTGTCGCCACCTCCTGGCGGAAGATGATAAGCGTTACTATACAAGTGTTAAGATACTTTCGTTTTGATCGCTACTGTAGACAATACGTGTTTATACCCAAACTATAAACCTTATCCCAGTGCTTCTGTTATTTAAATGTCTGTAACACAGAAATAATGATTTGTGGTTGAAAAAACTCGTTCTGGATCAGCAGCAACATGAATGCAGATTTGAATGTTTTTAACACCTGTTTCACATCGTAAGCGTCAGTGGAGCATGTTTAGTCTGACAGCATTCACATCGGAAGCGTGATGATGATCGACCCTCTGATTCATCAATATCTCATGCTCCACTGACACTCGCGATGTGATGTGAAACAGTCTTAATAGAATCGGTGTCATTCAGGAATAAGATTGCATGGGTGTTTGAATCAAGATCACAAGCGCAATTTTTAATGATTAATGGTGCAGCTCTAATGTAAACATTGCAAAATATTTAGCGAGGATATCGTCACGTTCTCGTGAGACCAGTAGGATCTCGCGAGACACATCGGATCTCGCGAGATCTCGTGCCACGAGATCTCGTCACACCCCTACTTGCATCACGATTATACTTTATTCGGTTCCTTTTCTTTGATTAGTAATGGTTTTCTGACTCATTTCTGCCCTCTAAAAATTTTAATCTGAACATGAATTTAGCATTTTAACCCTATGGGGTCGACAAACGCGTATACGCGTTTTGAGGCAGATTTTCCTGATAAGGCCGAAATGAGCTTGAATTACTCTGCCATTTTTGATCGTACAGATAAGAGCAATACACCATTCGAATCTGTAATGGGTCTACTTTTATTTGTATACACTCATAACAACAACTAAACCTTGTGCTTTTGAAGAATAAAGAAAACAAACAGGGTGTGCTCTCTGTCTTCTCCGTCTCCGTGAACTGTTTTTAGAAACACGTCACTAAAATGAACTGTAACTCAGCAAATACTTCACACAGAGACATGAGAAATATATCTATAGAAAGCTTGAAGTGTCTACTTTGAAATGAAGCAAATAATTTCTTATCGAAAACAAACATTCTGTGATGAAGTAATCCGTATGAAACCAACACGATGTTCAATCTTTCCTGTCTGACTCATTATCTCTAATGCAATCCCGCCCTCGCGCCGTTCATATGTAAATAGCTGCATGGGACGTGCGCACGTGCAAATGCCCAAAACAAACAAAGAGTGAGGAGAAGCATCGCGGCTACTGTTTGATTCTGGAAGATGCGCCGAGTAAAAGTAGGATTTCCCTCGAAAGAAGAACACGATTTCATCCAGCAGAGGAGATGAGTAAGTAATGTTTCTTTTTTGCGTTAGTTAACGTTTTATTGTGACAAACTAGAACAATTACTAACAGTTAGTTGCGTTTTTCCCAAACGACAACATGATGAATGTTACGCACCTAAGAATGTTTAGACCATGTTTATTATTAATACTCTGTTCACAAATAGATTTTAATAACGTGCTAAACAATAATAATTAGTTTCTCAGATATAAGATTTCTTTCTCTTTTTTATGATAGTACAAAGCATGTGTGAGTCTATGGCTACAAAACATATACATACATATATATACACATATATATACAGATTTTCCTGATATTAACATGCTCACAAATGTTTTTTTTTGTTTGTATTTTATTGAATCAGATACCAGCACCAGATGTATCCTGATGTCTCTTCAAACTGTTTTCCTCTGAGAGCGCTGAACCAACATCAGATCTTCAACTACGCTGATATTCTATGTTAAAACAAGCTCCTTTTCTACTGATTATGTTTTTTTCTTCTTGAATCCATGGAAAGTAGAAACACTTAAATAAAACGTCAATATCAGGTATGATTTACTTGTTTCACTTGTTGAACAGAATCTGTTGCAGGAATGACTCAAAGTCTGTTCACATCTCTGTGGTTAGATCAGTGTGCACACTAATGTGTCTTTGACCTTCATTATGTATGTTTTGATTATACTGTTGTAAATAAAATACAAATAATTTAAAAAACCCTTTTTTTCAATCTCCTCACAGTCACAGTCACACTGATGGGCCATTAGAGGCCATTAGGGGAGGGCCCTTTGTCTCTCAGGTGAGACTCACTTAATATTCATGGCCATTACCACTCCCTCGCATATAGACCCTCGATCACAAAACATGTCTTGAAAATTTTAAATCAATATATTTTTTTCTGTGAATGAGTAAGCAGAATGATTTTCACATAATTTTGAAGTAAATATTCTAGCCTACAAGACTGATTACTCAAGTCTTGTTCAGGACTATTTAGTGTGGGTTTTAAGGCCTTATTTCAGCTACATTTTTTTTTCCCAAAACTTACTAACCACGCATAATATTTTTTTTCTAAAAAATGCAAACATGTACATCCATCTTGGTCACATATTATTGTAGCACAGTTTGTGCTGAATTAAAAAAAAATTACATGTTGGTCAATAGTATGTTTTAAGTAGCTGAAATAAGCACAAATATCAGGGCATGTCAAAACATCTCAAGGGCCCCAAAATGACCTCAGACCCCAGAGGGTTAATTTCGGCGGATAAACATGACTGACTATGGGACAGCTACTGATTATGTGGACATGCACATAATTTGAACTAGAAGTCCCATCTTCACTCTTCAAATAAATAAATAATAAAATAAAATAAATACACATTACATTCTTCACCAAATCCCAGAAATCCCAGTTCTATTACCTGCAGTTCTAGAATAAGCTGTTGAAGGCTCTGGATCACCTCCATATTCTCCTTCAGTTCCTGGTCTTCCAGGGATTCCACCATCTTCTGTAGGTCCACCTTACACCTGAAACAGTGACAAACCTTTCATTATTAAGATTTTGTTAAGATTTCTAAAATCCATGAACCTCACTAGTCCACAGATTGGTAAAATATTGATACTTACGCTGCATGCTGTCTCAACTCCTCCAGTTTGCTTTGTAGTTTCTCATTTGTCTGCTCCATCTAAAAGAACAACCAAACAATTAAATTAATACACAAAATTAGAATAAAAATAGTTAAACTATACATTTAAAGAAATTGGTTCGGCAAAAATAGCCAAAGCTTCTATATTGCCAAACAACATCACACCCAGAATCGACATGTCAATGGTGGGTAAATGAACAGTGATAAAACTGTATTTGGCCCTTTTTATTTTACCAGGAAACCATGCAGAACATTGGTCATTTCCAGCAACAAATAACATGGATAACGGATAAACGAACATTCCCTGAATTACACAGATGAAGATGTCCAAAAAGTCTTACCATGATGATCCTTTCAAACATAAGAGCTGTCTGTCCCACAGCCTCACTCAGCTCTCGGCTCAGCTTGCCGTTTTCATCTTGCAGACAGCGATTCTGCTCCAGGATGTTTGACACATTCTCTGCTGGCTCAGACCTACAAATCAAACACATCTTGATGATTTAAGCTAATGATCTATGATCTGAAAACAAAATACTTCATAAGTCAAAAATCCATAAGCTACGAGACGACGTGTTAAAGTAGTTTTGCTAGGGTTAATATTAAAAGGATACTTCAAAAAAAAAAAAAAAAACTCAATTATCCAAGCTCACAACATTGAAACATAAGACTTAGGGTAAACGTGCATATTAAGCTCACCAAAATCTACACTGAGACACTAAGTGCACAAGAAATTGGTTTCAGTACAAGAAGTTATGTTAAAATAAAATATTCTCACAATTTAATTTCATTTTAAATGACAAAAGCATTTCAATGAAGATGTACATCATTAAATGCAAAAAGTCTGGCTGGTGCTTAATGGGTACATTTTTGTACCCTTTAAGCACACCCCTGTTCCCATTAAGCTCACATCATGTTTTATTAAAAAATTTTGATTTTAAACAACCTTTTTAAAGATTAATAAAAAAAATGTTATGCTATCTTATCAAAATAAACCACGTAACAAAGGTGTATCAATGCACATTTCCCGCCAGTCCTGTGTAAACTACGGCAGGCAAAGTTTTCATAATGTATGTGTGTATAGTGTATATTTATTATAAATACACACACATTGTATATTTAGAAAATATTTACATGTAGTTACATGCATATATGTATATAAACATTTATTTTAATATTGTGAGATGGCGGCGCGCAAGGAAATAACGCAGTCTGAAGTATCTACTCAAACTATCTTGCTCGCCTCAGTCTGCTCAATCTTGGCGTTGTCAGTGCCTAAAATTATGTTATAATGGACTATTTCACATCCAGAGATCAGAATCAGAATCAGCTTTATTCGCCAAGTGTGCACAAACACACAAGGAATTTGTTGTGGTTTTTAAAGAAGCTCTTGGTACATAAATGCATACATACATATCTGACATGAGAACAGAAACATTTTAATACAACAATCACAACAATAGTGTGTATGAACCTGGAACAGAAGATTTATGTACAGATGTGTGCATTATCTACTCTATGTAGACATCTGTATAGAAAATATGCATATGTATTTACATAGTACTTGAGAGAGGCAATAATTAGAGATGGAGAATGAATTACAGGCATGGATTACAGAACACGGGTAATAATTCCTGTTTTAGCCATTTAGGCTACAGATGGCATGGGGGGACCAAAAAAAAAAAACCTTATGCCTAGTTGTTGTAGTGCACAGAGATCTGTAGCGTCTGCCTGAGGGGAGGAGTCCAAACAGGTTGTGGCCGGGGTGAGAGGGGTCTGTGATGATTTTACCTGCCCGTTTCCTCACTCTGGAATAGTACAAGTCCTAGAGGCTGGGCAGGTGGACACCAACGATCCTTTCTGCTGTCCTAACAGTCCGCTGTAGTCTTATATCTGATTTTCTGGCTGACCCAAACCAGACAGTTATAGAGGAGCACAGAACCGACTCAATAACAGCAGAGTAAAACTGTGTCATATGCGCCTGTGGCAGGTTGAACTTTTTCAGTTGACGAAGGAAGAACAACCTCTGCTGTGCCTTCACGATGGAGTCAATGTTATTGTCCCACTTCAGGTCCTGAGAGATGGTGGTTCCCAGTAACCTGAATGACTCCACCGCAGCCACAGTGTTGTTCATGATAGTGAGTGGGGGGAGAGCAGGGGGGTTTCTACTGAAGTCTACTATTATCTCTACAGTTTTGAGCATGTTCAGCTGCAGGTTGTTAAGACTGCACCAGACAGCCAGCTGCTCAACCTCTTGTCTGTAAGCAGACTCGACATCGTCCTGGATGAGGCCGATGACTGTTGTGTCATCTGAAAACTTCAGGAGTTTGACAGAGGGGTCTTTAGAGGTGCAGTCATTTGTATAGAGAGAATAGCAGTGGGGAGAGAACACAGCCCTGAGGAGCTCCAGTGCTGATGGAGCGGGTGTTGGATGAGAGTTTTCCCAGCCTCACTAGCTGTTGCCTGTCTGTCAGGAAGCTGATCCACTGACAGATGGAGGTGGGTACAGAGAGCTATGTCAGTTTATTCTGAAGGGATGTCCGGGATGGTGTTGAAAGCGGAGCTGAAGTCCACAACCAGGATCCTTGCATAAGTCCCCGGTTTGTCCAGATTTGGGAGGATGTAGTTCAATCCCATGTTGACGGCATCATCCACAGACCTGTTTGCTCGGTAAGCAAACTGCAGGGGGTCCATCAAAGGTCCAGTAAAGTCCTTCAGGTGGGCCAACACGAGCCTCTCAAATGACTTCACCACAGACATTAAAGCAACAGGTCTGTAGTCATTAAGTCCTGTGATTTTTGGTTTCTTGGATACAGGGATGATGGTGGAGCGATTGAAGCATGAGGGGACTTCACACAGCTCCAGTGATCTGTTGAAGATCGATATGAAGATGGATGATAACTGGACAGCACAGGCTTTGAGGCAGGTTGGAGAGACACCATCTAGGCCTTTGGCTTTACTTATCTTCTGTCTCCTGAAGACTTTGCTTACATCATCTTCACAGATCTTGAGTACAGGCTGAGAAACAGTGTGGGGGAGGGTGTTGAAGGCTGCACTGTGGATTGGATGATGAAGGACCGGATTATGAAGTTACTTAAGAGGAGTCCGATGACAGTCTGCATATGCACAGGTGTGCAAACAGTTGACCCTGTGTCTCACTGTTGTCTCGTGGCGTTTTCGTGTTTTATTAGTTTTATTTGCTGTGTTTATTCGTTTGTCATTCTTTTAAATTTGAAAGCACTATGAACGCATTCGTGATCTGTGTGGTCACGGCATTGGTTGGAGTGGTGCTGGTGGGCGAAGCCTTTGAAGATCGATTGCCGTTACTGGTGCCGATGACTTATTCGAGAGACTTTTTGCCATCTCTGCAACATAAGAACTATGCGGTGGAGATGGAGATTCCATCAAGTTTGTGTCTGCATAAAAGGAAATCATGAATTAAGAACAGAGGTTTGAGGGGAGGAATTCGCAATAGACTGCGGAGCCACGGACAGCGCCATCCACTCCTGGTGATCACACCGTCTAATGTGACATCTCTCAGTAATAAGATGGAAGAAATTGCACTCCGAGTTAAACGAGAGGAGGAATTCAAGAGAAGCAGATGTATTACAATTTGAATTCTAGATGTATTGCAAATTGCGTATAAGCCACAAAGAGGGGCAGAGGATGCTACACTCACTATGGTCAATACAACTGCTAGTTACCTACAGCAAGCAATGGCATATGCACGTGTTCTTTTTTTATTGATTACACATCTGCATTTAATACGATGCAGATACATTTACTTTTAGAACATCTCTTAGGGTGCTTTCACACTAGCACATTTTGTGTGCACCCGGGTTCGATTGACGTCAGAGTTCTGTTCGTTTGGATGTGAACGCTGTCTTCCGACCTCAGGTGCGCACCTGCGAACCGTACCAGAGTCCGCTTTAAAAGGGTGGTCTGGGGTACGGTTCGCTGCTGATGTGAACAATCGTACCAAATCGCGGAAGGGAACCGCTATTAATGACGTATTATTTGATAAAAATGTAGGTTTGTGTGTTTCACTCACTTTCCTGACGAGCGTGACTGTCGCGCTGCAAGCAGAAAGCTGTATGTCTTATTTCTGTTCACCTTCAGCGTTCTTTAGAGCATTTGCAGTACATTCGTAAGACAGACGTAAGTGCTGTTATGCACTGAAGCTTTGTAAACCAAACGAACAGTTCAAAAAGTCAATATATAAAAGTGCAGAGAGCAATGCATTTTGCCGCGTTCTCCCGCGTCATTGTTACTAAGCAACGGGGTAAACAGTTGCTGGCTTGATGACGCAAATGAACTGCGGTTCGGACCCAAATAAATATATAACTTCATATATTTTCAAATACAGGAGCACCTCAAGGATGCGTTTTGTCACCCCTATTATTTTCTGTCTATACAAATGAGATGCAAATGCAGAGTAAAAATTATAAATTGAATAAATATGCAGACAAAATGGCACTGGTTGTACTCTTATGGAAGGATTGTGTTGATGATGAGTATGAGCATGTTTTTAAATTAGAAAAATGGTGTAAAGCAAGTTCTCTACTGATAAATGTTGGGAAGACAAAAGAATTTATTTTAAATCACCCAGAACCCTTAACAGAAGTAATGTTATGCGATCAACCAGTGGAAACTGAAGGTTTTTAAGTATTTAGGAACTATGATCGATTCATTTACATAGAGAAAGACAAAACATGCAGACTACAGATGCACCAATGCAATTGTCCTAGCTGATTGCAATTTCCGATTTTCTTGTACAGATCTCTGTAGCACCTCAGTTTAAGAGAGGCAGCAGTGTGAAGCGCACATGAATTGATCATCTGTTCTGCTTTAGTACAGTTTTCATCATGAAAAACACATGAATGAACATCCAAAAAGGTATGTAAAAAGAAAGTTACAACTTACTGAAATCCGTTTCCTGTCTCATGTGGTTGTTCAATCATTGTTTCAACTGTGCAGAGACATCAATATACAGTAACAGGAGTGTTTCCCATACATTGATTTATTTGTGGCGGCCCGCCACAAATAGGGGTGCGAATCTCTAGACACCTCACGATTCGAATACGATTCAGAGGGCTTTTTTCTCTCACTGTCTGACTATTAAAAGCAAAGTATCTGTAATGACCTATGATGAATTTACTTCCAAGATCTTTTATTAATAAAACAAAATGGAAGTGATTTGGCAAGTCAACAACAAGGTTATAAAAGAACCAACAGGAAATGAAACATGCCTGTAGCAGCATCCTTGTAGTAAATTAATATAGACTTGAGCATATTCTGTAATATGGATTCTCATATTTGTTGTGTTTCCAAAATATTTTAGTTTAGCTTGACAACTTTCATATAGTGTGGCTCTTGTCCAGGGTCTTTCCTCCAACTTCATAGAAACCAAAGTGCTTCCATAATCTCTTAACGCAGACGATGCCGGTCTTATTACACGCGCCGCCATCATGCATCTGTTATGTGCATGCCACAGACTGCACGGGTGCTACACTTCCGCGCTTCTGAGTTCCACCTTTTATGCTCTGTCAACATCACATTATAAATTAACATTCAGAAGTAGAAAATCGATTTTTGAAATTTGTGAATTGATTCAGAATCGGCGATGCATCTAAGAATCTAATTTTTCCCCCACTCCTAGCCACAAAGAGATTTTTCCAAAAGGCTTTAATTTCGCTGAATAAACATGAGCACTGCACGTTTCAAAATAATGTGGTGCGAGGGTATTATATGAATGGGTTTTTTTTTTAAGGGAATCATTTATCATTTTCATTTCATCTTTCCTATATTGTCTGATAAAGCAGCATTCATGAGCACAGCACTGCTTTGTTTACAGCAATTACCGGGGAAAACGCTATTTCCCCGCTATAACTCCAAAAGTGCCTCCTGCGGGCAGAGAATGAATTAGCATTTTCAATAAGACCGCCTGCAGTTTTTGTGTCGCCACACAGTGCAAGTGTGTGGGACACGCTGAACAGCTTGTAAACAACGTCACATTTATCTCAGGAGAAAAAAAAAAAAAAAAAAAAAAGACTCCGTGACTAAACTTGTCAGCTAGAAAAATGAACTCTAGACAGAAGCATTTTGCTAAATATATGCACCATTCAGTAGGGGTGTGTAATGATATTCAAACTGAAATGGAAAAAAATATGCAACTGTGATACTCTAATCCCCTGCTGAGACCCTTCCAAAATGCATACGGCCATGATGGTTTTGAATAGCTTGAAACACTTTGAAAAGGAATGTACCACTAAGGGCAACATGTGCAAAACAAATCTATCATATAGGCTACACAAAATTATACACTTGGACTTAAAAGACAACTGTAAAATATATGCAATGTTTCAGCGTGATTTGGAAAGAATGCATCCAAGAGTTATATCTTCATGATTAGCACAGTTAAGTTATGTTTTGCTTATGCAAAAACAGAAAAGCAGGACATTAATAACTATGACTACAACTGTCATATACATAACATTATAATGACAGCACTATTGTAAAAATGTTGTGAATTCTTAGGATTTAGCTGATGTTTTCAGCGTGCTGTAACAAAAACTACACAATTACACATTCTGTAATTTACGGGCATTGTGCATAATTCCACCCAGATTCTCGCAGATTTCATTATTATAAAGCAAGAAATTCCCGCAAACATTAATGCTCTACAGCATGTAGGTAGAAGCTAAACAGATCAGAGCAGATTCAGATTCATTATTGTCCACAAGAGGAAATTTGTTTTCACAGACTGTACCAAAAAAAAAAAAACACTAGTAAACAATACACATTTTCCACCAATGCAAATAGCCTATGCACACATTTACACTAACATCGGTGCACATATTACACACATCCTTCACCAGGTATACATTTATACTCTGAAGCCCCGTTCACACTAGCAGCGGCTTTTGTCGGGCTGGCGATGCGGTCGCTAGTGGACGTTCCCACTACTGATTGCCTTGACAGCGAATTAGGTTTCTTGCCGCCAAGTACAAACATTTGAGGCAAAATACTAAACATAATAAATATGAATTAAGTCCGTACATACAAACAGAAATGAATGACAAACAGAGCCTACTTTTTTTCCATTGCGTATGTTTATCTACGGCTGAGAGGAGAACGATCACAAGAGCTCAACAGTCTTCTTTCCTATTGGCTGTTCCTCCCAAAAGTCGCTCTTCATTTGCATAAAGTTGAAGGATTCTGAACTTTGTCGTGTCGCTTGACACGCCCCATCCAGTCACCAAAGGCCACTGTTGTGCTTGTCGATGGAAATGGCCAGCTCTCCATTGAAATGAATGGGATCGTGTCACTTCGTCACTTGTAGTGTGAATGGGGCTTTGCCCGGAGGTAACAACAGCAACAAAACAGTATAGCTTTTTAAACCACACACTCCACGGTTTCTGCGAGTTTAACAATCTAATGGCTGAAGACACACAACTTTTCCCAAAGCGTGCTTTTTAATGGAGCAGATCAGTCATTTTAAAGCTTCCTGAGAGACGGAATTTCACAAACAGTGTGAGTGATTAGGACTGAGTGGTAACCTACCATGTCTCTCTCAAAATGAACAGATGGCATCACATCCATAATATCCACGTTGAGTTTGCTCTGCAAGCGAACTGCACACCGCAATACAAGACTAGCGTGCATTTCAGACAGGTGACAGAATAGTCACTTGCATGTTAAGTCAAACCAAATTAAAAATTCAAGCTATTTTAACCCATGAAGTACTCAACACACTCTCTGAGATTTGACTTCAATGCGCTCTCAGCTGAAGCACGCACAGCTGCCTCTCAAAAAGCTTGTGACTCTCAAGTGTCAGATTGAGTTATTACATATTTGATTAAAATCATTTCCTTATTGTCCGGCTATTCCATTTTATCCATCCATGGCACATGCATTTTTAATATGTAGCCTAAGTAATGTTGTCCAATGACTTGTTTGCATTATTTAGGCATACAGCATACAGAACCAAACCAAACCGTAACTCCAAACCAGTGAACTGAACCCCGGCATCGGTGTCTTTTGAATTGAACACTGGAAATTGTGCTATTACTTGTAATTTGTTCTTATTTATTGAGTGTTCACTTATTAATAATGTTTGTTTTCTTTATATCTGTCAGGCTAATGGTTTTTGCTGTGGTATCAAAATTGAAATCGAGAATTGTAAAATTTAATTGGTATCTAAAATATTGGTGTCATATAAGCTTATTTATTAGAATACAAGATAACAGAAAATCAATAATAACCTTTTTTTTTTGTGGCAGGGTAAGACCGGGCCAGTAGAAAAAACCCTTAGCATTGACCCCTGTTGCTAATTGAGTTTAAACAGCATAAAATCACTTGTTTTTAAACCGCAATGCTTAAAAGCACATGCAAATGATACACTTTCGTGACCAGGTAGCACAGCAACGTCACGTGAGCGTGTAAGACGATAGCCGAATATCTCTACCGGTTAATTGTGTCTATCACCATCAGTATATCATTCACCACTAGGGGTGGGCGATATGGAAAAAATATCATATCACGATTCTTTGTCATGTCGGTTTTACTATTTTGCAAGTTATCTGAGCATTACAAAAGACAAAGCCTTTCAAGGTAACAAAAAAAAAAGATAGATATTTAGGCCAAAATGGGTGAAGATAAAAATCTGTGTCATTTTATCTTTCTTATTTAAAAAATAAGAACAAAAGATACACATTACAAATACACATAAAATACAAATAAAACAAACAGTGCTTTATTTTCAGGTACAATAGGTGTATTTAGCATGAATATAAAATATAAAATAAAACACTATATACACTCATTGCCAAAAATAGTCACCCTTCATAAATATGATCAAAGGCGGCTGTGAAAATTAATCTGCATTGTTGATCCTTTTGATCTTTTATTTAAAAAATTCACAAAAATCTAACCTTTCATTGGATAATAAAAAATTAAAATGGGGGGGAAATATCATTATGAAATAAATGTTTTTCTCAAATACACATTGGACATAATTGTCACCCCTAGAAATTCTTTCAGAGTAAAATATCTCTGAAGTATATTCCCATTCATATTCACAATTTTGAGCACTCCAGGGTGATTATGAACATGAAATCATCCAGCCATGGCTTCCTGTTTCACACAAATATAAATAGGAGGGAAAACAAAGCCCAAATTCCCATAATCATCATCACAATGAGAAAAACCAAATAATATATTTCTGATGTGCAGCAATCATAATCATAATTATAATATAATATAATATAATTGAGCTTCACAAATTAGTGAAGTGGGTTTAAGAAAAGAGCTAGAGCAGTGAAGATTCCCATTTCCACGATCAGGGCAATAATTAAGAATTTCCAATCAAAATAAAATGTTACGAAACTGCCTGAAAGAGGACGTGTGTCTATATTGTCCTAATGCACGGTGAGAAGGAGAGTTTGAGTGGCTAAAGACTCTCCAAGGACCACAGCTGGAGAATTGCAGAAAATAGTTGAGTCTCGGGGTCAGAAAACCTTTGAAAAAAAAAATTGTCAAACAGCACCTACATCACCACATGTTGTTTGGGAGGGTTTCAAGAAAAATTCTCCTCGCTCATCCAAAAACAAACTCCAGCATATTCAGTTATCAGACACGACTGGAACTTCAAATGGCACTGGCTTCTATGGTCAGATGAAACTAAAAAATTAGCTTTTTAGCAGCAAACTCAAGATGGGTTTGGTGAACACAGGGATAAAAAGTAGCCCATGTGTACAATGAAATGTACTGCTGTATTTTTGATGTTGTGGCCTATATTTCTGCAGGAGGTCCTGGACATCTTGTTTAGACACATGGCATCATGGATTCTATCAAATACCATCAGATAAAAAAATCAATAAGGTGACTGACTCTGTTCGAAATCTTATAATGGGCCATGTTTGGATCTTCCAACTGTACAATAATCCAAATACAAACCTCAAAAACAACACAAAAATGGGTCACTGAGCACAAAACCAAGCTTCTGCTATCGCCGTTCCAGTCCTCTGACCTGAACCCTATAGAAAATGAGTGAACTGAAGAGAAGCACCACCAACATGGAGCTGGGAATCTAAAGGGTCTGGAGTGAGTCTGGATGAAGGAATGGTCTCTGATCTCTTGTCAGGTGTTCTCTAACCTCTTCAGGCATCATAGGAGAAAATTTAGAGCTGTTAAACTGGCAAATGGAGGTTTCAAAAAGTATTGAATTAAAGGGTGACGTTAATTATGTCCAATGTGTATTTGAGAAAAACATTTATTTCATAATGATATTTCCCCCCATTTAAAATTCTTATTATCCAATGAAAGGTTAGATTTTTGTGAATTTTTTAAATAAAAGATCAAAAGGATCAACAATACAGATTAATTTTCACAGCCTTCTTTGATCATATTTACCAAGGGTGACAATATTTTTGGCAATGAGTGTAGACTGATTCCTAAAGCAACTGTATTAATGTTTTTCAGTCAGGAGTAGTGAGTGATTTTTCTCTTTGCGTTTTGTTGTTTTATTAACGTTAAAGGAATAGTTCACCCAAAAATAACAATTCTGTCATCTGTCTGTCAATTGTCAGTGTTTTATTCGTCATATCGAACACCCCTACTCACCACTAATAATGTTTTTTTTCTACTGCAGTATGAATACTGCAGTCTGAAACTTTCAGTCAGTTATTGTGTGTGTGCTGTTATGTTCATTTGTTTTGATTTCTTCATGAGATCTCTTTCCTACAGGCTGTGCGAGCCTCATCTGGCATGACATCAATACATTATCAGTCGGCATTTACAATGAATGCAATAAAATAAACATTCTAGCACAAAAAAAATATATATAATTGGTGGCCAAGTTTCACTGCTTCCCTAATTATTTCTGTTATTTCGTCAGCTAAGTTATATTTCACTTTCCTCTTTAAAAAAAAAAAAACTACTTGTCCCGGACAAGCATTAATGTCAACTTCACTTTTGCCTTACATTTATTAGAAATTGTGAACTTTGTCTCTCACTGAAGAACTTCCATGCCGACCGTGCTTGGGGGGGGGGGGGGGGGGGAATTGGGGACGCTGTTCCTAAGACGTTTCCTCACTACTCTGTGAGAAAGTGCTCTATTTATTAATTTTTTCACACAATTCAGAATATAACTACTTTTAAAAACTTGAGAAACTAGTTCATTAACAATAGCATATCATGCATATCACTTGTAACTCACTTATATGTCATCATCTCAAGCGGAAACGACACGGGCAAGAGCAGTCATGGCAAAGCCGCACACTCATCGAAGGAGGCTGACGTGACCTCAGGGAGCATATTAGTTCCGCTGAGAATTCATCGGCAAACATAGCTCTCCTCCAGGGCAGTCAAAGACTGGCTGGGGCCTATACAGCAGAAAGTGGAATCTAACGCTGACCCTATCGGAGATTTGGAACGCTCAGCATCCAACCACAGTGATCGCACAACCAAATTAAAAACCACAAATTCAACGCTTCAAAAACAGGTAGATGCCAAATGTGAAGATCTGGAAAGAAGATCCAAAAGGAACAATATTCAACTCTACTTTCAAGGATACAAAATGCCTCCATTCATGCAACAGCGTCAAATTTGGCCTTCAGTTTCCTGCTGTGTTGCAGATCACTCTTCCCAATGGAGTCACTGCAGACTCTAATGGGAGATTTGTCATTGTCTCATGTGAAATGTGTAACTTTCCAATACTTCTTGTTAATGTCCATGCACCAAATTGGGATAATGATTTTTTTTTAAACATTTTTTCTATACTGCCTGATTTTTCTTCATAGCATATTATGGGAAGTGATTTTAATTGTTGGATTGATCCTAAACTAGATCCGTGGCATTTTTTCAACACATCTGAGAAAGAATACACATTCTTTTCTCGGGTACATCATACTTTGAGTCGAATTGACTTTTTTCTGATAGACAACAGGATAATCTCTTCTGTTGAGTCATGATCATACAACGCTATCATTGTTTCAAACCATGTGCCAGTTAGTATGAAAATTTGTATTAAGGACCTTGATGGCACACATCCTATTTGGCATTTAAATACTCGCATGCTGTCAGATGAACATTTTGTGGAATTTTTATCCAATCAAATAGATGTTTTTTTTTTATTAACAAACAAGACCACAGGAGTTTCAGTTTCCCCTCTCTGGGAAACCATGAAGGCGTATTTAAGGGGAGAGATCATTTCATACATTGCATATAGAGAAAAATAAAAAATAAAAAAAGTAAACAAAAACTGATTGTTCAGAAAATTGCTCAGACAATAGATATGCAACCTCTTCATGCCCAAATACATACAAGGAGCATCTCACTCTACAAGCAGAATTTGACATTCTTTCGTCAAGTTATGCAGAGAATTTAACCCTTCGATCCAGATACAAGTATTATGAAGAGGGTGAAAAGTAGAGGTCGACCGATAGAGGATTTTACCGATAGCGATAGCTAGGTTGGACCACACTGGCCAATACCGATTAATCAACCGATAGTTTTCCAAATGGATACTGAAAAAAAGCTAGTGTTTTTTTAATATTTATTTATTTTTAATTCAGTAACAGTACTGAACCATACTTTGTAAATTAATAAAAATATTAATATTTACTATATTGATCATTAGTTATTTCATAGTTTGCTAATGTTAAAAGAAACTTTTAAAATTTAAAACTATAGCCTATTAGTAGCTAATAGTGAATGTTGAAATGAACACTCTAACAAGGAACAATACTTCTACAGTTTTTATTAATGCTACAAATGGACTCTTATTGTTAAGTGTTACCATTTAATTTCAACAGTCATGCTTAAAGATGGCCATCTTTAAATATCTACACAAGGCCATAGCATTAAAATTAAATACACATGGATATTGTATGTGTACTCGCACACTTTATTTGCTTCTACTTTTTAACACTTGATAATTATCTAATTAAAAAAAAAAAAAAAAAAATGTTAGTCACACACCAGGCAAAAGCGCAGCGCTGCGTCTAGGAGATCTCAGAGGTATCTCACACACACCAGACGCTTTGCGTTCAAATCAAGTGGCGGTCTAAAACTATTTATTTAAATTACCAAACGGACATAAGTTTGCTTCAAGAATGAACAATGTGGCATAAATGAGTTTGAAGTTCGGTGTTTAAAAAAAACAGCAAGCGGAAAGAAAACGTGCAATCTATTACAGCATACAGCATGAAGCATACAGACTTTATTAGAGCCACAGAAAGACAAACGTTTTGCTGAAAAACGCACAATACATAATTTATAGCCTAGGGTGAAGTCATTATGTACATTTACAATGATTTGGGACAAATGTAATTTAATAGAAAACTATGTGAATGGCGCTCTGTTCCGCAGCAGGCTTTTCTGTCGGCTGTATTTAAATGCGAGTATGGAGTTTCCCTCTGTACAGCGCGCAGTGTCACGTGTCAAAATAAACAACACATACTGTCAGTGATTTCCGCCTCTATAGAGGCCGCTCTCGTACTGTATAATTCCAGCGGACCCTTCTCAGTCACTCCAGCAACGGTTGCAAACCAGAAAAATACCGGCATGGATTTTTTGCCGATAACCGATAGTTGCGACAATCAACTACCGGTGCCGATTAATCGGCAAAACCGATGAATCAGTTGACCTCCAGTGAAAAGTCAAGTAAGCTGCTGGCCCATCAATTACGACAGGACCCATCCTCATCACATTCCTCAGATTCAAACTCCAGCAGGAGTAACAACAAACCCTCAGCTAATTAATGACCATTTTAAAGATTATTTAGTTTCCTTATATACATCTGAAGGAGTTGATAAACCCCTTGCTTGTGATGCTTTCTTTAGTGAGCTGACCATACCCACTGTTTACTCTGCTGATCAGTTAGAGCAGTGGTTCCCAAACTGTGGGGCGCGACCCCTAGGGGGGGCGCAGAGTTATGATAAGGGGGGCGCAGCGTGGCTAGTGTACATACAGTCAGCCGATGTTTATAGGGATGCACCGAAATTTCAAAACAGAAAAACGGTCCAATGAGCCGAAAATATCTGTAGTATAATATTTTAGTTAAATTAAAAAGTCTTACAAAAATGACTTATTATTTAATAAAATAATTAATTATTACAAAGCAGTTTTGGTTTCAGCCATTGATGTCACCTCTGATTCAACAACGAGGCTTCAGTTTAAGTCCAAGGCTTTGGCTGCATTTTGGATTGGAGTGGAAAAGGACTACCCATTGCTGGCCTGAGAGCCCTGGCAATACTCCTTCCTTTTGCCACAGCTACCTATGTGAGATAGGTTTTTCTGCAGTTGCCTCAATCAAGACAAAATACAGATCAAAGCTGGACATTGAAAATGAGCTAAGAGTGGCAGTCTCACAGTTGCATCCCCAATTTGAGAGGATCTGCAGCACAAAGCAAGCCCACCCCAGTCACTGAAAAGACTGTGGGACTAGTAAGAATAAGTCTAAATCCTGCAGTTCAAAAATGTTCATTTTTGAACTGCAGTTTGAGGAAATCTGTTGAAAACAATGAATACTGTTACATAGTTAAAATAATAATAATAATAAATACATGTTGAAGCTGCATGCTTTACTTGTAATGCTTCTACTCTAAAAGTGACTAGTTCCTTATTTAGCTGAATTTGTGTTAATTACCATTAATGAATTACAATGTTTCAAACAAATCCTCCTGGAGGTGTGTTTATGTGTATGCGTGGGGGTGGGGGGGGCTTCATTTTTTTTTATTCTGCAAAAGGGGGACCCGGCAGAAAAAGTTTGGGAACCACTGAGTTAGAGGAACCCATTACTATAGAATAGCTCACTCGGGCTATCAAGTTGATGCAATGTGGTAAATGTCCAGGGGCCGGTTGCACCAGCTGGACATACACCCGTTTGTAAGACTAGGCTGGACGTAAAATGCGCTTTAAAGGTCCCATGGCATGAAAATTTCACTTTATGAGGTTTTTTAACATTAATATGAGTTCCCCTAGCCTGCCTATGGTCCCCCAGTGGCTAGAAATGGCGATAGGTGTAAACCGAGCCCTGGGTATCCTGCTTTGCCTTTGAGAAAATGAAAGCTCAGATGGCCCAATCTGAAATCTTCCCTTTATGTCGTCATACGGGGAAAGGCTACCTCCCCTTTCTCTGCTTTGCCCGCCCATGAGAAAATGAGCTACTACCGTGCAAGGCGCAATATTTTTTTTTCCCTCGAGAGACATCATGGCTTGCAAACGAGCGAAGCATGACAGTTGCTCAGTGTTTGGATGTACAAATGAACACCGAAGTATTTTTTTAGTTCCTTCATCCGAGCCTATGGCTAGCATTAGCTACATGATAACTGTAACAGCATGCATAAACAAACCAACTAAAGTACCGTACCGAGAGACAATATTTTAAACTAACCATTCGGAGACGTCCTGTTGTAGCCGCTGAGTTGCAAGCCTCTCTCCTCCTCATTAGCATTTAAAGCTACAGACACAGAAATGGCACGTCCTAAGGAAAGCTCATTGTGGGACTGGCTCATAGTGGCTGAAATTCTGCAACAAGGCTGAATTTCGGGAAACAGACTTCAGATACAGTACTAGGGACCACATAGGCCTATATAAAAGCATCCAAAAAGCAGCATGTCATGGGACCTTTAAGTCGTGTGTAGAATTTATACCCATAAATTACTAAATCTTACGCCTAGTCAGAGGTAGGTGTAAAGTGAAAAGTCATGATTTGCTTGGACATTATTCGTTTTAGGATTCATGTCTGTTCGTTAATTATTACTGCAGACATGAACTATAATGTTTATGGTCTTTTCGGGCAGGATAATGGATACGGCAGGATATCAATCTGGAAGCTGTGTGTTGAATATAACACTCTACATATGACCTGGGATTATTAAAAGAAACTACCATTCGAAATCTTGCTTGGAAGGGCAGTATAAATGCTAATATTTCACGTCTATAATTCCATTCATTATTTGTAGCGTGCATGCCATCCAATAATTGCATTAAGTTTTGTGCTTTACTTTTAATCAGCTTTCAAATTCTGTCAGTTTCATCGCAAAATACAAACTATAAATGTTTTTTCAGCCACAGAAAGACGTTAGTAAAACACAATGTCACGTAAAGTCACATTTACCTCAGGAAAGACATTCATTGTACATAAACTCGATAGTCAGCTAGAAAAAAATAACTAGAGAGAAGCATTGTATTACACGCATTGGCCTATATTTTAGTTAACCTGCCGCCTTCATTTGTAATGTTTGTTTGAAGAAATCTGGCATGGAAACGTACAGGGAGACTTCAGATATAAAAACATGGACTTGTTAGAAAATGTTTACTCAATTAAATCATGGCGCGGTGCCTTCACTTGTTGCAGCGTGAACGTCTCAGCTATATCTAATCACATGCATCGTCTACGCCAGGCGTAGTTGCGCCTGATCAAAGTTTTAGTTGGTGCAATATTTATCGTAAAGCTGGACGTTGCACAGCCCAGCGTAGGGCTTACACCCAGCTTTAACACGTCTAAGCTGGTGCAACCAGCCCCTGGCCTGGATGGATACCCAACAGAATTTAATAAAACACTTTTATAAATTGGCCCCATTATGATTGACATGTATTTTGAATCATTTGATTCACTTAGGCTCCCTCAAACACTTAACCAGGCCTCTATTTCTTTAATTATATAGAAAAATAAAGACTTTAAATTGTGCCTCCTACCACCCAGTCAATCACTGGTGTGGGCTGTCTCGTATTTTCTTTATGAACTAAAAATACTCCATCAGTTTTGACCGTACAGATAAGAATAAGGTATCATTTGAAACTGCAAAGGGTCTACTTTTATTTGTGTATAGTCATAAAATAATGTGCTTTTGTAAAATAAAGAAAATAAACCCGGTGCATTCTCAGTCACCTCTCTTCACAGACACGCAAATAAAGCAACATGAATCTCCGCAAATACCTGCCTCAAAAACATAAGAAATATGTATAGAAACCTTGAAATGTCTATTTTTAAATTAAGTCAGTCATTTAATAATATTCAAAACAAAACAAATATTCTCTGTTAAAGTAATTCGTATGAAACCAACGTGAGCTCTAGTTTTCCCATCACAACTCATATCTAATGTGGTCATGCCCACACGCTGATTGCGCTTTTCAGATTCTAAACATCCTCATGAGAACCCCACATTGCCTCCGCATAAACAAGTTCATTCCGGCTACTTTTTGTTTCTGGAAGAAGCCGCCCTGAGAGGAATAACCCAGAATTTACCTCAAAAGAACAGCAACAACGAGTTGCGTCACACAGCTGAATCCAGTGTAGGATATCACTCTGATGAGATTACTTGTATCCGTTTTTATTGTTTTATTATGACAACTTTTACACATTTTACTAGTTAGACTTTTCCCAAACTAGAACTCCTGACTACATGAGTGAAATTAAAGTGAAACATTTTGAAATGTGTCATTTCATTGTCTAAATGCTTCACAACGCTAGGATGTTTGTTTAATGTTCAGGGTTTCTGCAGGATTTTTAAGCTCAAATTTAAGATTAAGACCTGAACAAATAAAATTAATACCATATGAGCGGGGTAGGGCAATGTCTATAGTACCATATTAAATTGTAAAATGACTAAAAACAAAGTTTTGTAAAATGATAAACTTTACATTTCAGCATTTAAGAAAATTGATAAGTCAAAAGCATTAATATTGATTTCAACAATTATCAAATTATTATAAAAATTAAATAACATGCAGGTGTGCGAAATTGGCAAAAAATTATATCTTGATATTTTCTGGGATTTTATCGATAACGATAATTACATATTTTTCCGAGTGTGTTATTGTGCTGGTACCTTAAAGGTCCCATGGCATGCTGCTTTTTGGATGCTTTTATATAGGCCTAAGTGGCCCCTAGAACTGTATCTGAAGTCTCTTTCCTGAAATTCAGCCTTGGTGCAGAATTTCAGCCACTACGAGCCAGTCCCGCAATGAGCTTTCCTTAGGACGTGCCATTTCTGTGTCTGCAGCTTTAAATGCTAATGAGGAGGAGAGAGGCGGGGCAAGGTGGAGGGTGGGTGTGTGGCCTTAACCTAATGTTGACAGTAGATGTATTGCAATGGCTCCTAGACTTCTCAGTTTGACCCAGAATCTGATCCGGATGGCTTTTGTTGACACTGATTGGATTTTTACTAGTAACAGCCCTTTATTATTTTAACTGAGTTTATCGATTGGAAAATTATTTTTATTTTTTTTTTAAATGCCCCTGGACATCAGTTTACAGGTTTGTTTCTGATGCTGTCAATATTGTTTTTGGTTTTTGGTTACATTAAAAAAATGCAGTTAGCTCAAAAAACTGAGGGCACACGACAGGTGCTGTTTGGATGAGCATGATGCTTGTATGTTCAATGCATGTCGTGTGTGTTTCACTAACTCCGTTCCCATGGACACCTCTTGTTTGACCTAATTCTGGACATTTCCAGCCTAAAACGTGTGATTAATCCGTATCTAAAGCCGTGTCTACACCAAGAGAACTCAGAATCAGTTGATGCGGTGACTGTCCACACAGGAAGAGGCGCGAGGCGACCAATACAGTAACCTCCTTCTATTCCGAATATTGGAAACATGCCTTGTATGCTTTGAAAGTGAAACCTAAAAAAAAAAAACAGCGCGCATAAGAGAACAACTACATGCTATCGCGAGCTTCAGCAAATGCACGCGATCACAGATAGCAGGCTTCCCAGCCGAAACAACCCCCGCGTGAAACTGAAATGATAACAGTGATATAAGATTTTGGTCATATCACCCATCTAAGTCATTCATCCCACACTATCAACAGGCGCGTCATGTAGGCTAGAGGCTGACATTTTTTCGGGATTCCCACGGGTCACAGGAATCCCGCAGGGCTAACAGTTCAGAGGGGGTGCTAAAAAACTAAATTAAATTGAGAGAAACTAATGAACGCCTAACTTTAGCTATCAGTTTTTTTTTTTATACAGCAGCTTCGAAAAAAAGCATATTTAACTTTTTTCCTGTGGTATTAAACTTGCCATTGTTATTAGTAATAACTTCTAATGCCAACTGCCAAATATGACACTTACAAAGTAATATAATTTAATGAACATAGAAAAGAAAGAAAGTTGGGGTTTTTTTTCATTGTTTTGTTTTGTTTTGTTTTATTTTATTTTATTTATTTAAGTTATCTTTATTTTTATTTTTTATTTTACACATATCTAGTAATTTCCACAGGCATTGCGGGTGATAACCTCCCCTATTATTATTATTAGATTAATTTTATTATTAAATTACATGAAATTATTGCCCCTTTTATTTTTTTATTTTTTTTAACAGGTCTACTAATTTATACAATTAATTATATGCCTATAATTATTATTATTATTAACACAGCAGGCAACAATGAAAATTCAGAGCAGCTTTATTTCATGCACCGATTTTCAAAAACAACCTGTTTAACGTGAAATGTTTCGTCTCATGTTTTTCACTTGACGAGCCACAAGAGAAATATTAAGGGAATAATTTAACACAGTTATATACCGTTATCAGCATATGTTAAATTAGATTAGTCTCTCGTTGTCTTAGAGAGAATATGCGCCGTTAATGCAGCGTTAACCGGCAGTTTTTTTTTACTTCCACTTTCTCTATAGTGAATTGACGTTCACCATCTTAAGCAAACTTTGCCCGTTGCTTGCTTGAGTTGCTTGACCCCTCCCTCATATTATTTGTTTATAGGCCACATATTAGGCACCTTTTTTTAGGTTTTTAATATTTATTTTTCAATGTTAGTGAGAGTGACAAAAAAACAGGAAAATCTTTTGGAAATCCTTGGTGGGGCTGTGCCGGGCTAAGCAAGTTTCTGATGGGGCTATAGCCCCGTCAAGCTCCGCCCTGGCGCCACCACTGACAGCTGGTCTATGTGGTAATACACACTATCATTCATCGACCTCAAATATGGCTTTTCATCTGAAAGATGTATGTAGTAGCAACTTTACATGGCCGCTCAATATGATGTTAATCTCGAGAAATGTGCGCTATTGAAGTGTTTGTGTGGAGAGTGGAGCTGAATAGCGCTCTCGCTGCAGAACAGGCGCCGGTGCGCTCACTTGCTCTTAAAATCGCCGTATGTTTTGGTCATACAGATAAAAGTAGCCTAATACATCTTTCGAATCTGTAAAGACTCATTTGTGTACACTCAGAATAACAACGAAACCTTGCGCTTTAAAGCAATCAGGGTGCGCTTTAGGTCTCTGAGCGAGAAACTTCGAAACTCCGTCTTTGAAAAATACATCTTTAGAGAGTGAAATGTCTACTTTCAAATGAAAAAAAAAAAATTCAAATAGAAAACGTGTGTGTTAGCATGGATGATTTACATAAAATTTAGTGTGTGCAACGTAGCCTACACTGTGTATAAACTGGCTTTCAGTTCAATATAACAACTACATTTTGGGTTTTTATTCAACTAAGGTGGGCACTCTGTGATCTGTACTATATTTTTACTGTAACTGACAGATTTCGGCCAAAAAAAAAAAAAAAAAAAACGGGAGTGGGAGGGAATGGGAGTAATTCTTCCGGGAGTGGGCGGGACGGGATTTTCCCCCCAGTTTTTTCATGGGATTGGGACGGGATATTTTTTTGTGGGAGTGGGACGGGAGAGATTTCAAAATGCACTCCCGTGTCACCCTCTAATGTAGGCTACACTTCTTGTACTTCGTTTGGGCACCACAAGGTGTCACTGTGGCCTCAAGCTTACCCCTCGACTACTCTGGCTGGATTGCTTTTCCTGATGTAAAACACGCCCTCCTCATTACCCTACGGACAAAGAAATGTATAAGTAAATAAATGTGGAAAAATATAAATGTGGAAATAAAGAAATAAATACGTAAATAAATACATAAATGTGAAAATAAATAAAAGTGGAAATAAATAAATGAATAAATAAATAAATGTGGAAAAAAAAAAAATACATAAGGAAATAAAATTATAAATCATTTATTTTTGCTTTTTTACTTTTCTTTGTACATTTATTTATTTATAAATAAATATGGCAGCATTGGCATTCCATAGTTGTGAACCGACACCCTCCCCATTTCAAAAGCAAACATTTCTGCAGCACACAGCGCTAGCTACAGTTGCAGCTGTTGCTATGGAAACAAAAGACGCTCTCGGCTGCTATTTGTAACAGACGCTGCCAGCTTTTTTTTTTTTCATAAAAAAAAAAAAAAAATGCTCTCGTCAACTTTTTCTAGTCAAAAAAAGACGTCAAGTGTGAACACGGCCTAACCGATTCATTCTCTGCCAGCAGGTGTCGCATTTGGCTGAAATATAACAGTTTTCCCGGTAAAGACAGTACACAAAGCGGCGCAGCACCGGACTTTGAACTTGCAGCGCTCATGTTTATTTAATGAAATCATAGCTTTTTGAAGTTTAATCGTCACATTCAGCCATATCGCAATTCTTGTCTTTCCATCTCCAAATTTAAGACCTCTTGAAATCATAATTAAGACTTTCTTGTACAACTTTAAAAAGACTTTAAGGCCTTAAATTTGATACAACTAAATTTAAGACTTAAGACTTTTTAAGACCCTGCGGAAACCCTGAATATTTCATAATATTTATTAATAAAATGTTTTATTAGATGAGCCCAAGAGACTGATCCCCAGTGAAGACCCTGTCTCCTAGACGGCCATCGGGACAAGGCCACAGGAACCAGAGAGGAGTCCTCTGCACAATCTGACTCTGCTTTAGCCTAGATTTAAACTGCTGATTTTTTCTGGCCAGAGGAGAATGACACCATTTCGACACACTATTTCCCCGTCTAAATACTGTAAAGCTGATAAAAAGCCACCCAGCTTTATATCAAGCTGCTTTAACAATTTGCATTGTTAAAGGAGCTATACAAATGATAGTGACTTGACTAACAAGATATAAAAGTAGTGTGTTAACACTAGGGGTGGGCAATATAGACAAAATAAATTATCACGATTATGTTTTTCATATCAGTTGATATCGATAATTATCACGCTAAAAAAAAAAATTTAGTTTAAAGCCAGATCTTTGCTCCAAAGTGAAAGTTGTAGAAACCAGACCATTCATTTTCCTTAAAATAAATATCTAAACAGAAAAATTAATTTCTTAGTTTCAGCATGTTCTAAGTAGTGATATTGTTTCTAATCAAGAAACAGGTTTGGGGTGTCTAATATGATCACTTTTTTTGTCTCTTAGAATTGCACATTTGATAGTAGCTTGAGTTAGGATGCAGAGGTAAATTTGTTCATTATCAAAATCAGTAACATCTGTAAAAAATTTAGCAACCTCAGTTTCATATGCTTAAATTTATTCTGACCAAGTGTTTTTTTGTTTGTTTGTTTTTTATAAATAAAGCCTTGGTCTCCCATAGTAGCAAACATTTAAACCATGATAAACAGTTAAAACCACACACACACACACACACACCACCTCAATACCATGATAAAAATATAAATGATTTTTAAGGTAGCCTATTTGTATGAAAAACAGTAATGTTGGTCTAAAAACATTCAGTATAAATGCACACATGCTATAGTTTAATCACAAATATAATCATACCATTACTCCTGTAATAAAATTCAATGTGATTATCCCACATTTCTGCCACAATACCATGGTTCAGTGCAGTGTATGCACAGTTTTTTACGTGTCAAAGACAAAAAGTGCAGGACTCCCTCAGTTGTGAGCAGTGAAGAGCGTAATGAGTCACACAGCCCCTCCCCCTCCGGTTGGTGCGAGCGGTCAGTGAGAGTCACCTGTGCGTAGGATGATGGCCGAAGAAGCTGAATCCCTAGAACTTTTTCCCCGTCGAAAAACACGAAGTCTGCCGTATGGGAATTTTTCGGGTAACGTAGACTAATCACAACGATGTTCCGTACAAATGTCGTGTTGGTGCCGATCGCTAAAATACTTCCAGGTCATACACAAAACGATATCCATGTCGTCTTCGTTTCTCCCTCTTTCACCCTCGATGAAGACAGAGACCATTCACCGGATGTTTCAGTGTTGAAATAAATACTATTTGGCTTGCTACCGAGGCAGATAACATGACTAATTAACTAGCTAACATCAACTAGTTTTCTCCCTCACGTTACTTCACAAAGCGGGGAATAGCAGACTAAAGTACTACGTTTCTGCGATTTAGTACACTAATTAAATTTAGCTGGTATCACGTCTAATTTTAAGCCTCCTGCCATTGTTTACATCTGTTCAAAATCACGTCATTTAAAAAAACAAAAACTGCTGGCTCTCAGGTGTCTTTGCCACTGAGAGTATAAAGAGGTTCATCGAGAGGTTCGAGTATAAAGTCAAGTCCAAGTCCAAATGAGACAGTCAAAACAGACAGGAAAAAAAAAAAATCCTCTTCAAGACCACATACATAACTACTGATAATTTATGTGATGAAAGAGACAGCATATCTTCTATTTGAAGATAATCATTTTGCATTATTTGTTATGATCAAAAAGCATGTGCAGAGTAACAATACTGTAGGATCAAATTAGCCCATTTTATTCACTTTAGGTGTAGCAATTTCACTAAAGTCACAAACTGAAGTGCAACTTCAAGTTTTCTGTCTTTTTATTATACTGTAACGATCACATTCTAGGCTGCCAATGGAAAATGTAACAAATAACAAGCAGCACAAGTGTCACTAAAAAAAATATATATATATATATTAAATTTATATTGACATGTTACCATTCTTGAACTTATTACTTCTTCGAAATCAGGCGTCTCCAAACTCAGTCCTGGAGGGCCAGTGTCCTGTAGAGTTTAGCTCCAACTTGCCTCAACACACCTACCTGAAAACTTCTAGTATGCCTAGACCTTGATTAGCTGGTTCAGGTGTATTTAATTAAGGTTGGAGCTAAACTCTGCACGACACCGGCCCTCTAGGACCGAGTTTCGGGACCACTGCCCTAAAGAATCCACAGTACAAAGTAGGTGTGTAACGGTACACAAACATGACTTACGGTACCTCGGTTTTGACGCCACCGTTCGGTATGGTTTCGGTACAGCAGCAAGAAAAAAAAACTGAACTTGTGAAACAATGTTTCGCTGAACAAATTGCTCTCCCTTTAAATAAATTCAATTACAATTAAAATTCTTTAAAATTTACCTCATAAAATTTTTGTTTTAAATCTATAAAAATATCTACCTCTGCCCTAAAGTCAAGTCAAGTCACCTTTATTTATATAGCGCTTTTAACAATACAGATTGTGTCAAAGCACTTAACAGTATCAAATTGGAGGACAGAGTGTCAGTAATGTATTATGATAAGATTAAAACCTCAATTTTCAGTTAAAGGAATTTCATTATTGACTTCAGAGATGTCATTGTCTAGCTCAGTTTAGTTTAAATATTATCTGTGCAATCAAATCGGCAATAAATCGCTAGAAAAATAAGTGTCCCCAACTAAGCAAGCCAGAGGCGACAGCGGCAAGGAACCAAAACTCCCTCTGTGACAGAAAGGAGAAAAAAAAAACCTTGGGAGAAACCAGGCTCAGTCAGGGGGCCAGTTCTCCTCTGACCAGACGAACCAGGAGTTCAAAAGTTTATATTTTTATTTTTATTTTGTTGCCATTTCTAACAATAGTAGTATTATAGGGAGACCTTTTACATTAGGCCTACAATTAACTATTTATTGTAATTAAGGTTACAATTAACAGAGCCCATAGTTAACCGTAATTACGATTTATTTTTAACTGTAATAAATCACTCAAATTAAAATTGTGCGCAAACATGTAAATTGCACTCAACTGCAGTTTTTAAATTAACTTCTAACTTATATAATTTCTATTTATTGAAATATAATCGCTTAACACAGTGGCTGTCATAACTTGTTTCATAAAAGATTAATTTAAACATAGCCTACATTAAATAATTAAGACATCATTAACAGGTAAAGTAAAACAATGAGTATATTTCACGAAATGCTCTTCTCTAGACTTCATTTCTCAGTTACACCTCTAGTACAAAGTAAAACAAACTTTGTGCAAGTTATTTGTCATTTTATATTAGGTCTATAGCATGGTGCATTTTTATTTATTTTGTTAATAAAAGTTCTGTTTAATATAAGTGAGTTTGTTGTTGTATGGTTAAGCAATTGACGTGGAATTGTCGCTAATATGAAAGTGAAAGTAAAGTGCGCACGGGCATTTACAAGCTATTTAAAAGCGAAGGAAGGTGTGGAAGAGAGGGAAAACTCCAACTAATTTTGTAAAACCAAACTCTTATTATACCGCTGCTCACCAATAGTGTGTCTGCAGCCAAATAAAAATGTACGCCTCCGCGCAGTATGCACACATATGACCAGCCATGCATAGGCTATACCAGGCAACCAATGTCAATACCCGTTCTAGATGGATTAGGGCTGCACGATTATGACAAATCATAATCATGATTATTTTGGTCAACATTGTGATCACAATTATTTAACACGATTATTGCAAATCTAAAGTATTCAGTTAACAGCTATAGAAATTGAATAATCAAATGTAAATTAAAACAGCATAGTCTTCACTGTAAGAATTAAACTTCCTTTGTTTCTTATTAAAGCTACAAAAGACCTTCTGTGAAGAGCAGTGAGTGATTCTCTCTTTGTTTTTTGTTGCTTGATTAATATTAAGTACACAGTCGGAGCACAAATATAGCCCGCTGTCACTTTAAGAGCCACACGGATCCAATTTAATGTTAAAAGCGTATTTTCAGTCTCATCTGTTTAAATTCATTTATTGCATAACCAACGAGGGTTTACGAAAATAATCATTAAGCGCCGCATTGAGACATTTTTGCGTGTATTTGACCATTTAGGCGCATAAGTTCAGCAAAAAGATGACTTTAAATGTTCGTGCTCTGCCCCGTCTGAGTGCATACACAGATATCCTCCTGAGGAACAGTGCAAGTTCTCTTTCGCGCTTTTTAAAAACATTAATAAAGCTAATCAACTTTAATAACTCAAGCACGTGCCATTTTGCAAAAGTCATGTTACATGATTTTAACGATTTGCACGTGAAAATGGGCTTTTATGGAGGAGTGAAAGCGCACTGCTTTTCTCTCAATTATTGTATTTTCATAATCGCTGGAGGCTGAAATCGAAATTGAATTTCGATTAATTGCCCTAAGATGGATTGTGAATTAAATAACATCACCCATTTTATGAACAAGGAAAACAACCAACAATGGTTTTGTTTTGAAAGAGAAAAAAAAAGCATATATAGCTGGACTCTGTCGAGACCAACTAGAACATTTGGCGAGTCCAATGTCCAAGTCAAGTCCTAGTGCAAATTCCAACGAGTCCAAGACAAATCAGAGACATTAGAAAAACCGGACTCGAGTACTACAGCACCAACTGATACAAAAGACTTTTACTCATGTTCCAATTAATTGATGAAGCAGTATACCCCCCCCCCCAAATAAAAATGAAAAATCTTAAAAGAAAAAGGACATACCCTGTCAGTACAGGTGCAACACCTCCACGGGCATGCAGGAGCATCACCTGAAGCTCTTGCACCTGTGTAATAAAAAAATAAATAAATAATAAAAAAAAATTAAAATCACTCAAATATTAACTCAGCATTCTACTTGATTTTAGATAACCAGCAATTTAACAGTTTGAAAATAACCCAATAGCCCCAAATCACCAAATAGACCAATAGTACCTGCTGTTTAAGTCGCTTCATTTCTACTGCACGTGGGTCAACATTGAGAATGGGCTTATTCTTAATTTTACGGGCACGGTCAGCATAGCGCAACGTATTGATGGTCTCCTCAATGTTGGAGTCTGCTGGACTAACACACGCAATCATCAAGGTGTGGCTGTTTCCTCCGAGAGAGTCTGGGAAGATGGTTTGTAAAGAATTTCATGTCCAAAAATAAATAAAGTAATTTCTAAAACAAAGAAACACATACCATCTTATCAGGAAGAAAACCTAAACTAGAAAAGTAAGTTTATCAAGTTCACCATTGCTGCTAAACTGAAACAAGCAACATTTCTACTCCAACCTTCAGCATTTTACACTGCACAAAGCAGCTTTACAAAACAAATATTGCAACAACATGATTTAAAAGGTTAAAAACAAACATTGTGTTGGCCTGACAAAGCCTCATCTGAAAGATTAAAATAGTTTTAATAATTTGAAGTCTGAAGGTCAGCATAGGGCTGGACAATATGGCCAAAATTGATATCACGATATATTTCTTAATTTCGGTCGATACAATATAATTCCGATATCGATATGAACACTATTAAAAAAAGCCTCATAAAAACTGCCAAGAATGCCCACAACAGATGTCTGTACCAAAAAAACTTATGAAAAATGAATTTGCCAAGTCTATGAACTCCTGGGGAACAGCACAAATAAATTAATGTTCACCTTTTATTTGTATTTAAATTAGTGCTGTCAATCGATTAAAAAAATTAATCGATTAATTGGACTGTGATTAATCATGATTAATCGCAAACTTAAAATACTAGGATTTACCTGTAAATGTGTTGAAAAAGAAATGCATGACAAACTAGTTTAAGGAAACAGAACCTTTCACACTTCCGCCAGGTATGAGACATAATCCTTATTATTCTTTTATCATTATTCTTTTGCTTTTATTCAGCCATTATCAGCCTTTAAATTGGCAATAAAACTTTTACCAAGCCACATCGCTTCAATCCCAGTAACATTATACATTTACCCAACTATTATCAAAAGTATTTCTAAATAAATGCAACAAAACATTTTCTTGCGACCTTACGTGAAGTTATGACAAAATGCATTATGAAGAAGAATTGGACCTGTTCTGCAGGTGCATTAGAGCTAACATTATCATCATGCTTTATAAGACAATTTATGAGATTAATACACTTACTCAGAACTCACTTCAAACCACCATCGAGTGTTTGTAATAATTTCCTTTTACGATCACATGTGGAATTTGGTCGTTTACTGTTGTTAAAATATGCTATTTATAGCCTTTTATATCGCTGTGTATAGCATTTCAGATGTACACAAAAAAAGGCTGAAACTCACGTTGTTTGTGATGTTACAACCGCCTCTCCGTTCTTAAGTTGCCAGGGACACATTTCAAGTATAATACACATTAGTAAAAGGATCTATTTTAATTTTTATTTGTCAATATACACTTTGGGCGGCCGTGGTACATTATAAAATGTTTTTTTCTGAATACAGTATGTTCCCTTCAGAGATACATTCATATCACCCGCTTTTTGAAACGTGCAGTGCTCATGTTTATTCAACGAAGTCAAACACCACAAATAAATCAATGTAGCCTATGGGAAACACTGGTAATGTATATCGAAATATCGGAAATGTGTTTAAAAATCATATCACCGTTATTGAAAAAAAATTATATCGCGATATTGAATTATTGTCCAGCCCTAGGTCAGCATCAATGTCAGATGTTTTAACATGTTGCTAGCATGTTGTAAAATGATAGTAGCATATTAACACATATGCCAGCAACAGCATGACTTAAATTCTGTAATGGTGCTCACTCACTGCTATATGGTGTATTGAAAATAGGGTGAATTGATAAACAACTGACTTTATGGACTGAATGAATCTTACCCTGTAACAGGCGTGTCAGTTTGGAATCCCTGTATGGCACAAAGGTCCCCTTCTTGCTTTCATCACCAAGTGCACTGATCACATTCCCCAGAGACAGCAGTCCACGGTTAATGCTGATTCCTGTGACACAAATCAAGTCATCAAGTAAAGTACTTAACGTACCTTAAGGTAAATCTGGCATTTCCAAACCAATGACTTTGCTCTTGGAACACAAATGTAGACATTTTGGAGAACATCCCGGCTCCACTTACATATAATGCAAATGAATGGGTCTCTCTCATTTTTTCATTCTTAAAAGAGCAACTGAATGACAGCCACTTGCCCTTCACGCTCAAAGTGTATGACACTATAACAGCTTTCATTCTCAAGTTAAGAACCGCCTGCTTGGGAAAAGTGAACTAGTAAGTCAATTAGCAAAATGAGACTAAACCACCTCAACCCTACTCTGCCAGCATGGGCTTGGTATTAGTCCTTTATATAAAAAAATAAAAAAATAAATAAAAAAAATAAAAATAAAAAACTCATATAGCTCCGTAGACAACTTGTGAGCGCTCTCTGCATTTTACTAGTTGGGCGTTGCCCAAACTATATTGCCAGTGTATGAAATTGAGTGAAATATGCTGAAATATCACTTATCTTCAGATGTAGGCAAATTTTCAATACATCTAAATGTTGAACAAAACGAGGATGTAAATGTTACTCTATAATATAAATGATATATATGATAGAAGTAATGATGTTTACACTGCTGCATTGATGAATGTTACAGTAAGAATGTTTAGACCAATGTTTACTGTAAAATAGGGTTTGCAAATATCTGCTTAGAGGTAGATATTTCTAATGTGCTAAACAATTCAGTTTTTGAAGTATAATAAAATTGTGAACAGATAAATCCAAAGCATTTTTAGTGATTGCTAATGTTAATAATATAGTTGCTCCTGATATCAGCATGCTCACAGTTGTATTAGAGCTGGGCAGTATGACAATATACCATGACAAATGGTAGACATTAACTGTACTGAAAGTTGACACTTGTTGGCATGCTTGTCATACATGCATGAATGAGAAAATAAGAGTAGTTGTGCTTGATTTAAACCCTCTGAGGTCCGTGAACAGTGCTGTCGTGTCCGGTTGAAAGAGCTTAAATTACTCTGTCATCATTTGAAACTATTTTCATAGTCTACTGCTATTTGTATACACTCACAACAACAACACAACATTGTGCTTTTGTAAAATAAAGAACAATCAGTGTGTGCTTTCTGCCATCTCATCTCCGTGAACTTCTTTCTGAAATGAGTCACAAAAATGAACCAAATTTCAGCGAATACTTGACACAGACATGGGAAATGTCTATAAAAAGCTCCAAGTGTCTACAGGGCTCTAGACTCATTCTTCCCACTGGTCGCTCTTTTGCGACTAACTTTCTCAGTTGGTCGCCCGAGCACATAATTTGGTCGCAATTATTTTTTTATTTTTTTTGGCTACAACATGGGATTAATCAATGCATGCTGATGAACTTTTATCATAGTTTATAGTTATATGATAACCAAAGTGTTTAACTTTCAACCCGTTCTTTTTCATCAGTATTATTTGCGGTTTAAATTTTGTGAACGTAAATTCCTCGTGCCATCGTGCACTTTCGCATTCATGATCTTGAAAGGGTATGGGAATATAATTTGTGTGATTTAGGCTGTTTTGCTTATATCTATACACCTTCCACTTTTTAAGATTAAAACAAAAGATGGATTCATTGTTATTCTTAATTAAAAAACACAATAACAATAAAACATTAGGCTACAATGACAAACTAGCTTACATAACTTTTATTAACAAAAACGAATAAGATGAGGCATGGCATACACCACATGCTGCATTATATAGCCTACCGACTAATAAGTTACAGAATGTTTAGCAAACACTGAGGAATCAAATAAAATAAAGAAAGAAAGCCTCCATAGCATAACATGAGGTAAACAGCAAAGATAAGCTTTTCAAAATGAAAAAAGGGTTCGTAAAAAAACTGCAAAATGAAGTTCCAGGACTAAAAGGAACACTCCACTTTTTTTGGAAATAGGCTCATTCTCCAACTCCCCCAGAGTTAATAAGTTTCGGCCAGAGTTTGATTTAAAAAGAGTAGTGATATTACGCAGCGCCTGAAAGTAGTCCCCGGTAGCTGGGGACTACTTTCAGGCGCTGCGTAATATCACTGCGCCTGCCACGGCCATGTTACGGCAGCAAAGTTCCTTGATTATTATGCCGGAATGAGAGTAGTTCCTAATCATATCAGCCTAGAAAATCGCAACTTTTCATTTTCCGCCGATCTTAGTACACGATATAACTACAGAAGAGTCAAGTTTTAAATAGGACAAATATCGAAACTCTTTGATCGTTTTTGAACGCGATGCTACTGGTCTAATTGGATTCAATGATCTATGCTAAGCTATGCTAAAAGTGCTCTCGCCAGATCCGGAGATCGGCTGAATGTATTCAAAAACGGTAAAACTCAACTTATTAACTCTGGGGGAGTTGGAGAATGAGCCTATTTCCAAAAAAAGTGGAGTGTTCCTTTAAGGACTTTAAAGCACTACTTTTTTTTTTGGTTTTTAAGGACTAAAATCAGAGATCACAATATCGTTATCATCTTTCAAATTCTAATAAATAAATAATAAAAACAAAATGGTACAAATAACATGCACCACATGCAATGGCTGTGGCAACTTTAAAGGGATACTCCACCCCAAGATGAAAATTGTCATTAATCACTGCCAAGTAATTTACACTATCAAGGCACAGAAAAGTATAAAAAATACTCGCATTCCAACGGTGACATAGAGGCACGCACTGATGTTTGGCTCACTATTTTATTTTGGTAAAGTACCAACTGCTCTGTCAAGTTAGCAAAATGCTGAAACTGGTGTGTGTGCGTTTGTGACAAATCAGGACATAGATTTGTATAATGACAAGGGTATGACATGGGTATTACAAGGAGGTGGTGACTTTTCAGGACATTACCCCATGTCCCCACTTTTCAAAACGCTTATAAAAAAAAATAAAAATAAATAATTAAAAAAAAAAAAAAAAAACAATTTAGTGTATTGAAAATCTAAAATAGCACAAAGTCTCCTGTAAGGGGTAGGTTTAGGTGTAGGATTGGTGTAGGGCAATAGCACATACAGTTTGTACAGTATAAAAACCATTACGCCTATGGGATGTCCCCACTTTTCACAAAAAAAACGAACGTGTGTGTGTGTGTACCTGTTTTTCTATTCAGGTGGGGATTTAAACCTGAATACACACAGACTCATAGGGACTCGTGTCATGGTGGGGACCTAAATTGAGGTCCTCACGGGTAAGCAAGCTAATAAAATCACACAGAATGAAATTTTTTGAAAATCTAAAAATGCCTGTAGTTTCCTGTAAGGGGTAGGTTTAGGTGTAGGATGATAGAATATACTACTGTACAGCAGAAAAAGCATTACTCCTATGGAGAGTCCCCACAAGGATAGCAAACTAGACGTGCGTGTGTGTGCCGGCGCGATCACTTCAGCAGTTTCCTTATACCAGCAGAATCAACTTTAAACACTTATTGTCTTATTAATAAATCACTGTATAAAGGTCTGCTTTTATTTGTGTACACTCAATGAAAAAACAGATTTTATATAACGTAAAAAAAAAAATAATTGTAATTTGCAGTTCTGTCTGTTCAAAATAAATTAAAAAACTGAGCATAGTAGATTTCTTTTTTTTTTTTCCCCTGTTGTACTGAAATCGTATTGAACCGTGACATCTGTGTACCGTGCCACCCCTACTTAACAGTGTAGTTTACTTGGCAGTCAATGGGACAATCACAAACCTCCCGGTTTTCATCCAAAATATCTTAAATTGTGTTCCGAGGATGAACGAAGCTTTTGCAGGTTTGGAACAACATGGGGGTAAGTGATTAATGACAATTTTCATTTTGGGGTGGAGTATCCCTTTAATATTTGAAAGGATACTATGGCAAAGTTATCAATTTCCTTATTCAAAGTGATTTTCATGAATATATGGTTTAGCTGAAGAGTAAAAGCTTCACCAAACACTTGAGGGCTTTTCACAATTAACCCCGGGTTATCGTCGTTCTAAACACCGCTTTTAACCCCGGGTAAAGACATGTTTCACACCTGTAATTTGAAAGCGGTGTTAGCACCGCATTTTACCCGGGGTTATGAAACCCTGCTCCGGAGCAGGGTTAGCACCGCATTTGTGGTGTTAACCCCGCATTGCGGTGCCAAGTTTGTTCAGTGTGAAACAGAGCGGCGTTTGCTTGTTGCTGCTGGACGCTTGGCAACAGACAGCCAATCAGAAATTGAGCAGCAAGGCTCGTGTAACGTCAGAAACAGTAAACGCGCATTGTGTAAACTGCAGCCAGTGAGAAGATAATATTCACATACTTTGCTCCTTGTTTTCTTGCCTTTGTGTGTCATGAGGCCGTTCACATGTCGTGCCTAAAAACGCGTTTAAAACGCTAAGCGCGCCGCTTTCTCCTTTCCAAAGTGCTGTAGCTTGCGCTCTCATGCTAAGCAACCATGACCTGCAATCTTCATAAAGACACAAAAGTTTCAGCAAAGGATAAATGTATTTCCAGCACTAAATCGCTTGCAGTAGCTCTGCTACTAAATTCATTTAAAAATGGCTATCCCTGCCTGTACAGCTGATCAGCTGTTCCTCAATCTTCGTTGATCTAAAAGACATAAGCGGTGACGTTTTTAATAACTGGCAAGACGCGGGAAAAGCCGTGTAAACAGGTTGCCTGCTGTTCATCCAATCAGAGATAGTGACACCGCAAATTTACGAATAAGAACTTTAACCAGGGTTTAGGAACGTGCAGTGTGAAACGTCTGTTAATGAATACCCAGGGTTAACAGTTAACCCCAGGTATAGTATGAGCAGTGTGAAACGTGATTACAGATAACCCGGGATTCCGCTTATCCGGGGTTTAGGATGACCCAGGATTAACAATTTTAAGTGTGAAAAGCCCTTTGGAAAGTTATGAGCTATATGCTCGTAGACACTAGGGGTGTGACAATACATTTAGCTCATGAGATGAGACAAAATAAAGATAATGGTTACACTTTATATTAGGTGGCCTTAACTACTATGTACTTACATCAAAAAATAAGTACAATGTACTTATTGTGTTCATATTGTATTGCAAAACACTTTTGCTGCTATTGAGGGGGGATACGGGTAAGGTTAGGGACAGGTTTGGTGGTATAGGTAGGTTTAAGGGTGGGTTAAGGTGTAAGTGATGGGTCAACAGTGTAATTATAAATGTAATTACAGAAATTAATTATAGATGTAAGTACATATAGGTATTTTTAAAAATATAAGTACAATGTAAAAACATGCATGTATACAGTAATTGCATTGTATTAAATTATTAATTTAAATGTAAGTACATAGTAGTTAAGGCAACCTAATGTAAAGTGGGACCAAGATAATTAGTTCACTAGAACAAGACAATATTTTAATACGATTTTTAAATTTTCAAAATGACAAAATATTTGTCTTTTAATACAAAAAGCAAGACGCTGAGCCCCACAAAACAATGTAGTTGTATTTTGAAATATTTTAACTACTCTAGAGCTGTAAATAATTATTCTGGTAAACAAGTAATCTACTGATATATGAGTAACAAAAATAGACCCAAGTGAAAAACAGGCTTTAGTATGACTACATTTATATATGGGTCATTGAAGTATAAGGATTTCAGACAGGCAACTTTTAAAATACTTTTAAAAAAAAATAAAATAAAAAATAAAATAAAGTAATATCTTTTGTAGTTGTTCAAACATTAAGAATTTTGTGTACACAAATTCATATTTATAATTTTAAATTAAGTGATTTTAGTGTTTTTTCATCTAGATGAATCAGCCGTAGCCTTAAATGTCATGTGGTGCGACCACGATTTATATTAAAATTAATTAATTTCCTTAACATGCTTAACATTTTTTTTAGATGTTCACAGCAATTAAAGGGTTCAGAAAAAGTATTTGCATTTCTTTTGAGCTTTTGTAAATAATAATCTCATGTTTATGTTCTATAATTTCAATGTTGCCTTCTTAAATGTAGTTAGACTTATTTTTCTGTAAATTGCATAACTGAAAAAATGCTTTTAAAATACCATTCACTTAAGCATACTGTATCAGTGATTCATATTTCAGCCACATAAATGAGAATTTATTTTTAACTTAATACAGTTATTGCTGTTATTGGTCACACCACATGATGAGTGGTCGCTCCAAATGACACAAAGACCTTATATCATTAAAAATCTATTTAAAGAAACATGTGAAAATTCCAGCACATGGCATTAACTGCAGTCATTTTTTTTTTTAGACCCAGTTATTTCTAAACTATGCCCAATCGACCCGTCGCCAGGAGTTTTATTAACAGGCAATATGACCAACCATAATGTCAAATCCACCATTTCTGTCCGACAAACAAACCAGACAGGAGAGTAGATTAAGGCTGGTGAACTTGAAAAATAGTATGTATTGACATTTTCACAGTTGAAACTAAATACCTTCTGATGTTCATGTTTATTTTGTGCTATAACTAGTAAGAGATGATCAGTTCACATGCCGCTTGAACTGAGGAGCTACAGTGATCTGTCATGACACATTAAAGACACATTTGAAATTCTTAAAACAAACAAACAAAAAGAGAAAATTTTAACTCAGACTTTAATAACCTGCTCTGTCTTTTATGTCTGCGCATTGTCAGTGTCTTTTCTCCGTGATGAATTTTCACTGCATGAGAACATTAAATGTTGCATAAAAGTGTCATGGTTTGTCGGACGTAGCAACTAGGGCTGTGTATTGGCAAGAATCTGGCGATAAAATACATATCACTATACAGGGGGTTCGATACACTGCGATACTGTGAGCAAGGCGATATATTGGGATATTTTTTATTTTAGGAATAGGATATATTTTTTGAAAAACTGTCATTAAGAGCACACCACCATATGCAAACCTAGGCAATAATTAATTATTTAACCAGAACACAGTGAGATCATTTGCAATACTCAGTCCCTGTAACATTCAACGTTATTGAACCACTTTTTGTGAAGTACGAGTCAAGGGAGAAAATTAAAGTGCTTGCATGATTTAGTTAATTGTATGTATAAAATGTATTTTATAAAAAGACCATATAAATTTTTAGACCCTGCTTTAAAAAGGTTCACAGTTTAAGTTTACAATTGTAATACACGTCACTTTGATCTTTTCCCAAGCTATAACTCCAGAATAAAACGTGTGAAATTGAGTGTAACATTTTGAAATATGCATTGCATTTAAATGTTGCACGACGTGAGGATAGTTATATGTTCTATAAACAATGATATAAATGTCTAAGAAGGTTTAGACCAATCTTTACTGTGAAGTAGCCTACTCTGTTTGCAAATACCTGCTCAAACATGTTTATAATAAGCTTAACAATAATATAGTTTCTCAGTTATAAAATGTTTTTGTATTGTATGATAATACGTGCAAAGCATGTGTGCATCTATGTTATAAAATCACGTGGGCAATATTGGTGATTTCTAATGTAATAATAATTAGTTGCTCCTGATAAGACTATCAACATGCTCACTAATTTATTCATTTTAGTGGGGGGGGGGGTGTTTTATTTATTTTGAATAGAAACAATATGTAGGCCTATATATTATAATAAATATAATGTACTCTTTTTGCTGTACTTTGGATCACATAAATGAGCTGAAGACACTTCTTAAAAACAAAAACATTACAAATCTTACTGTTTAAATAATTTGACTGGTAGTGTATGTATTGTCACCATGTTTGCTTTGTGTAAAGTATAGTTTCATAGATTGTTAATAACAGTTTTTCATTTTAAAACGTATGAACTTAATACATGACCAGGGTTCTCCAACCTTTTTTACATCGCAGACCGGTTAAGTTTTGAAATAAATTAACTCGGTATGCTGCACTGTCTGAAACACGTCTCTTATGCTTGTGCGCACTTCGGGTGTGTGCGAGTACAGCGCGCAAGTAACGAATTGAGTTCTGTTTCATTTCTTCTTGTGATTTTAAATAGCTTAAACGTGTAAACTGGCAAATTAATCTGCGAATCGAACGGTGAGGTCTGGACCTGGTCCGTATAGGCCATCACGGATCAACTGCGATCCGTTTAAGCCCCAATAGCCATGACAGATCAGAGCAATCTTTTATTTACTAATTTAACATAAAATTGTCAAATTGCTACTCGATATCAAATCGCATAGAACGAAAATACAGAATAATTAGAAAAATCATTTATGCACAATAATTAACAGAGCGTCATATCTATACACATTTTCCCCAGAACTTTCTCGCGACCTGGTAGGAATTCTTCTACGGCCCGGTAGTGGGTCGCGGCCCGGTGGTTGGGGACCTCTGACCTTTAGCAAAATCCTGTTATTTTAATAAATATTACATGAAATGTATTAAAAATTGTTGCTGCTCCAATTAAGCTCAGTGTGCTCTCTTTAAGCTCTTCCACATTGAATGTAAATGCTTCATAAACACTTTAAATATTAACTGATGGTTGTCACTTTTAAGTTAAGTGAATCGATTTTCTATGGATTCTGTCAAGTGTCAACTTAAATCTACATACTGGCTCTGACCTTTGCCAACTAGCATCAACTTTTCCAGACTGTAAATCTGTGGAAAATCGGGGCAAAAATCATGTAGTGTATTCCAGCCTTAAGAGACTACAGATAAATTGACATCCATTTATAAAGAGGTTTCATAATGAGGCTAGTTTCTGTGTTCATCCCCATGAATTAAATGTGTTATTGGTTTGTTTTATTAGATTTTTGAATAGGTTACTTAGCTGAACGTGGACTAGATGTTGCAATGTACCAAGATGACACTTCATTATGAATACATAACTGATCGACTTGAATGCCTTGTTGCTTGATTCTAGTGTTCTGTTTTTTTTGTGATTGACTTGTACCTTCAAAAACACTTTTTTTTTAATTATTCTTTAAAAATGTTCCTTAAAATAAAAAAGATTTTTTAATAAAACATGTGAGCTTAATGGGAACAGGGGTGTGCTTAAAGGGTACAAAAAAAAAAAAAAAAAAAAAAAAAGTACCCATTAAGCACAGCCAGACTTTCTGAATTTAATGTATATCTTAAAGGAACACTCCACTTTTTTTGGAAATAGGCTCATTCTCCAACTCCCTCAGAAACTATCGAAACTCTTTGATCGTTTTTGAACGTGATGCTACTGGTCTAATAGGATTCAATGATCTATGCTAAGCTATGCTAAAAGTGCTATCGCCAGATCCGGAGATCGGCTGAATGGATTCAAAAACGGTAAAACTCAACTTATTAACTCTGTGGGAGTTGGAGAATGAGCCTATTTCCAAAAAAAGTGGAGTGTTCCTTTAATAGGTACGTTTACCCTAGTAATATATTATATCTTATATTAACCATTTGCACACACAAGCATTATCTGATCAGCTCCTGCCGACCGCAGACGCAGGTTTACAAGCCACTTTTTCCTGCGTTTTTCAGTCAATTTCTTGACTGAAATTGACTGAAAAACAGTCCCCCTTATGAACAACACATTTTGTACACGATAAAAGGTCCTTGTGTTTTCTCCGTTTGACCGATTTGAGCATTCATAAACAACGCAAAACACAGGCAACTTAATTTCTGCTACTGATTCCTATGGACAACAAAAAAAAAAAAAAAAAAAAAAAAATCACTTTCTGCCCTCCGACTGCATTTCGCGGGTCATCAGAATCACGTGTTTGCAAACAACATATTCTTTCATCCTCCATTATTGCGAGCGAACTATTAATGCTATCATTAGTGGCATGACCTAATGCTATTATTTTTCGTCTCTGTGATTTTGTACGAAATGATTTTTTTTTTTAAATATCAATATTCTGTTTTTGAGAATTGATACAGTATCGCCAAACAAAATATCGTGATTTTCACGTGTATCGATATTTTCTTACACCCTTAGTAGCAGCAGTAACTAAGGGGGGGGCGGGTTTTTGCAGAAGGTTGCTGGCTCAAGTTCTGAGATGAAATCATAAACATCTTTCTTACAGAAGAAAGTTACATCTGGAGTTTGTGCTTGACTGCAGGGTCAGCATTAACATGCTGCCTATGGGGAGCACTTATTTTACTTTGCTTGGCAGTGGAATCTGGTCAAATAGATTACAATAGTTATTAAAGGTGAAATAGGTGATTGACTTCAGACACATTTTTTGTTATGCTGGTTGAAAGTGTCTTCACATCACAACAGCAATCATTAATCATTAAGTGGCCTAAATGCATTTATCTGCATTTATATATTCTGTGGAAGGCGTAGGACCAAGAAATGTTCCTACCTTCCTGTCAACATATGTATTTGCATACCTCTGTGCACCCGGGTTCACACAGACAGGTACGTCATCAGTGCGATCACACACACTGTGCAGACAGAACAGAAATGGCAGACTAACATCAACAACTCTATCTTCCTTCCTGGTATTGTAGTACTTTTACTAACTGTACTATAAAGTTTTTTTTCACTGGTGAATGACGATGTAGCCAAGCGGGTCCCAATTCCAGTCTTCACCCCCGCTCTGCATATTTTGCATGTCTCGCTTAGTTAACACACCCAATTCAGATAACCAGCTTGTAAGAAGTGACCTACGTGCATGAACTGTGTCCCTACAGTGTTCTTTGCTCTTCTCCCTGAGCAGGGGAAATCTGTTGATGTTTACTTCACTTCGGAACATTCATTGGGCACGAGGACTGGAATTAGGAACCGGTGATGTAGCCTATTGTAGTAATGTTGTCTCTGGTGTTCTAGTCTGTGAGCGTATATGCGCGTGCATGGGGCGTGGCTTTAGATGGCGATTGCAGGGAGGGTGGTACGTTCGCTTTCAGTGCTATCAGGCTAAATTTAGCATTTTCTGAGATCTCCTTCTGCACCTATGGAAGGATTTCTGGACTATTTTCAAAAGCAATTGCAAATTGTATTTTCAATTGCGTTTTCCACATGTGGGCACATGAATTGGGACATAATCCAAATGCAATTGCAAATCTTGCATTAATGTTTGCATTTTCGCTTTCGCGAACACACAGTGACTGCCACATTTCAAATGAAAAAGCAAAGTCCATTTGCAACTGCATCCATTTGCATCCAAGATGGCCACAGTGTGAGTGAACACGTCTCAAGCTCAAGCCTGCTCCGCTATTAAAGTAGCTGTGTAAGATATCCCTTTGTGGATTGGCATGCTTGTTTCTTTAGAATCTTTTTTTTTCCTCTTTTCTTTTTTCAATAAAGTGAGCAGCTAAGCATTTGTTTGCTCCCGCACGTTTCTCCGCTCTTCGTAACAATGGATGAGCGGCACATCACGCTGCAAACTTTGTGGGATGCCATTCCTCAGATTAAGACCGATATGCTGACTCACTCTGATGTAAAATCGGACTCCATTCATAGTAGTTTGAGCAGCATTCAGAACTCTAAGTACTTTGGGAGATCAAGTTAACCTGTTAGAGCAGCGTGTTTCTGCTAATGAGGACAACGTGTAAGCGTGTGTTACTCAGATTCAACAACTGGAGAAAGATAACTCCTACCTGATCGACAAAGTTGACGACTTGGAGTATCGAAGCAGATTTTATCTTCGTTTTGTTGGAGTACAGGAGTCATCGAAAGGCAATGATATTACTGGTTTTATGTCCCGGCCGATTCCACAGCTTTTGGGACAAGACAACTTTCCAACTGCACCGATCACTGAATGGGCTCGTCGCTCTCCGACAGTTCGTCAAAGCGGTAGAGCTAGTCCGAGGCCTGTTATGGTCAAGCTCCTTATCTTTCAAGACAAGTTGAAGATTCTTCGCATTGCAAGGGAAAAGAAGCTGGAGTATAGCGGAACACGCATATATATATCTTCAGTTTTATCCTGTTAAACATAAGCTTTGTGAATTTAATATGAAATATTTTCTTTGTAATCCTTGCACGTTATGTTTTCTTGTTGATGGTAAGAAGAAAGAAGCTGAAGCTGTTTTCATGTGATCCCAGATCTCCTCAGGATAATGACTGATAATGACTCGATGTTTGTGGCTAAATAGAATTATCCTTTGCTGTAACAGTCACATATGTTATTGTGTTGTTGTTGGGGTGTTGAAATAATATTATTTTGCAATGACGGATTTTTGAAGGGTTTTTTTTTTTTTTTTTTTTTTAAAGCTACACTTTATATGTTTATTTGTTTTTTATTATTTAAGTGTGTTGCTTGTTTTGTTGTGATTTATTTTGTTGTTTCTGCACCCTTGCAATATTTTTTTGGATTCAGTTATTTTTTATTTTATATCTGATCAGTGTCATTATGTTATATTTTCAGGCTGGATGAGGTTAAGGGGTTAAAAATTATTCATTTGAATATTAGAAGTCTTGTGCGCAAAATTGATTTACTTCGTGTGTGGGTTGATTTAAACAAACCGGATAGTGTTACACTTTCTGAGACATGGCTAAATAGCAGTGTTTCAGACACTGAAATAAATCTAACCAATTATGTTCTTTATAGATATGATAGGTGCTCCAGGGGTGGAGGTGTGGCTATCAAGGTTTCTATTGGTCTGGTATCTGAGTTAGTTATACCTTCAGTTGATCCATTACATTGTGAATGTATCTTAAAGTAATTCTTCATTTAAATAAATGTATAATTATTGGAAGCATTTACAGACCACCCTCTTCACCAGTGGAGTCATTCAATTGTCTGATATCCACCATTAATTCTATTTTTGGTAAAAAGGAAATTACTTGGTGATTTTAACAAAAATTGGTTGGATAAATCATCTGATAAAAGAAAAGATATTTAATAGTTTAAATCTTACCCAACTAATTACTGAGCCTACTAGAGTTACTGCTCAATCTCAGTCTCTTCTTGACTGGACACTTCTCACATCCTAACAGATTTTTAAGGGCAGGTGTTATGGCCGACTGCTTTAGTGATCACTATTATATTTTGTGTATGGAAAATTAAATTACCCAAATCCCCTTCTAAATTAATTAAAATCAGACAATATAAAAAACTTAATCTAAATTCATTTATTAATTATTTGATTTTTTATTAATTGGGATAGATTTCATTCAATTCATATATACTGCCTTTTAAACATTCTTTTCATGTACCTTTTCATAAACATGGCTGTTTTCAAGGATCTTAAATTTAAAAAAAAAAGTCAAATTCAAGTATTTCAAGCACCTTGTACGAACCCTGTGAAAACAAAAAGTAAAGTAAAACTAAACTGGCTGTCAGTGACAGGACTTGGATGTTTTTTCCCCCCACAAGAATACACACGTTCATCTTCTCTGGTTTAAGATGATGTCGTTTACTTTAGCTTGAAAACTAAATCTTCCGTCTGCCATCATATTAGGGTTGCAGCGATTCGTCGATTATGAAAAAAACGTTGATTAGCATGGAAAGCATCAATGAGTCACAGCTTTAGCCACGCCCATTGCGCAAGCCTACAGTTATCCTTAAAGGAACACTCCACTTTTTTTGGAAATAGGCTCATTCTCCAACTGCCCCAGAGTTAATAAGTTGAGTTTTACCGTTTTTGAATCCATTCAGCCGATCTCCGGATCTGGCGATAGCACTTTTAGCATAGCTTAGCATAAATCATTGAATCCAATTAGACCAGTAGCATCGCGTTCAAAAACGATCAAAGAGTTTCGATATTTGTCCTATTTAAAACTTGACTCTTCTGTAGTTATATCGTGTACTAAGATCGGCGGAAAATGAAAAGTTGCGATTTTCTAGGCTGATATGATTAGGAACTACTCTCATTCCGGCGTAATAATCAAGGAACTTTGCTGCCGTAGCATGGCCGCAGCAGGCGCAGTGATATTACGCAACGCCTGAAAGTAGTCCCCAGCTACCGGGCACTACTTTCAGGCGCTGCGTAATATCTGCGTAACTTTAAATAAAAGTTACATTTACCAACTGTTACCGATCGTCAGCGAGAAACTGGGGAGGCCAAAGTCCTGCAAGGCGACAATTGTGGATGCGTAAATTTACTTCACATAATCTGCAAAAGTCGTTCACAGCCATCTTCACTCCGGTATTTTGCTCGATGGTTTTGTTTTTGCCACATACCTGTGTTTACAGCAGAAGTTCGAGGCGGCTGAGCCGGCACATAACACACGTCATAACCAAACATTATGTGATTGGCTTGCGGGTACACCAATGATTTTAAACTTCAGACAAGCGCCCGCCCATGAGAAAGTAAACGCTTGTCAATTGTGCCCTTCCAGACTCTGTCTACGAAGCAAAGTGAAGTTAAATTAAACTTTTCCCAAAACCTGTCGGGAGTAGGGCCACAACATCACCTCCTTTCAAAATGTGAACCAAACACTCTTCTTGTTCGGGCTTCAGTTGGCAAATGCCGGGAATATTCTCCACAACAGAGCGAATGTCTCCCGTGTCTCCATGTCTGCTGTCGTTTTAGATTTCCCCTCACCTAAACTACAATCTTAAATTCGGCGCTTAGCGTCTACGTCACGGCTCTCAGCCCATCCTCTGTTCGCTGATTGGCCCGGCTGCTGCGGAGCCGGAGATAAACTGGGAGATGGTCTGCTATATCAGACTAAGTACAGAAGCAAAATGAAATTAAGCGGAAGTACGAAGGCTGACGTAGTCAGGCTACTGGCCCACCATCTAGTGGCAAAATATTTTTTTGGCCTGATGCCAAACTTACTTGCCGACCCCTGCAGTAAGCCTTAGTGGTCGTAGCCGTGTATACCTTCTAGGCCCAACCTGACAAAAGGAGCATTATAGTCTAAGATGGAGGCCTGAAAAACAAAATGGGACTCGGGTCTATGTAAACCACTACCTGGATTGTGAAGTATCTTGTTTAGGGATGGGTATTTCAGGCAAAAATAGTATTCGAAGATCGCCTGGTATTATTCGAAAAATCGCAACCCTCCTCCACATGCACGCACACATAGGCTACAGCACACTACTCTGTTTATGGCTATGTAGTACCATTCATGCTTTCAATCTGTATGTTAACAAACAGTATAATTCATTAGGGCTTTTCCGGCTGAAAAGTGGCAGTCGGTCACAGTCTTGGCATCGGTGAGAAGACAATGGGCCAGAGCCGTTAAACAATTCTTCTTTTAAATGTGTATCCTAGGCCAGCAGGGCTGTGTGTTACACTTTTAACCACCAAAATTTGTGGGAAAAAAAATAAATAAATAAAATACAACATATGCTGACCAACACAAAGCACAGAAATCCACCTTTCAAACAGCATTAGATCACAAATTCGGAAAATGCATTGTTAAATAGTTAAGTATCAGAATGTTTAAAAAAAAAACTTTTTTTTTTTATTTCTAATAACAAAAAATAACTAATAATTCATAATAAAAACAATAAATGAAAATACTGACCAGACTAGAAGAAAAAAAATAAATAAAAAAAAACTTTTAAAACTGGACTAAGCAGTTCATGCACCAAGCAACAGTGCCAAGTGCCAGTTCCTGAACAGGAACAAAAATTAGTCCTGCTGACTCAACCTCTCTCATGAGTCTCCTCAAACTGTTTTTCTCAAAGGCGGCTGTACCAACTCTGTCACAACACAAATACCTAGGCTGCGGAGCAATTGCAAAGGGTTACAAATACAAATGGACAGATGTTAGCACCAGCAACCTGTACCACTACACTGGACAAGTATTCTGCATTAAGCTGAGCGCCCTCACTGACTACTGATGTCAGGGCCGTTTTTTTCTCTTCGGTGGATGGCAAAAGCACAGCAACAAGCACTTAGAAATGTATGGATCTCACGTCTACAGTTGAACAGGAACTGTTTCCAGGACTGTGTTTTTATTAATGATAAGTGGTGCAGGCAATATTCCACAGGAGTGATCTGTAACCTAGACTTTGAGATATTGTGCTTGATTCTCAAGCCATTCTTCCTTCCAATGGAATTGATGTCATTTTATTATGCTGTGATGAAGCTACAGTTCCGTAAAATAATATAATCTCCATTTGGTAATGTATCAGTTAAGTTAAAATCACAAATAAATAGACTGGCTCATAACACCAAAAGAAAATGATGGTGGTGAGGAAGTATCCCTACCACAAACTGCACTGCAATCATTTTCCAAAATGCCATTTTGTGTGGACATTACGAAGTGTGTAAATGAACCGTTAACAGAGGCAAGCTATGCTGAAGACGGATGCAAACAGGAGAAAATACTGTAGCATGCACTAATGTAAAAAAAAATCCTAAATCCTGAATTTTATGAATGCATCTGAGGAGAACTGACTGTCTTCAGAAAAGTTTACATGGCTTTTTTTCCCCAACTTCCCTCTGTATAATGCATTTAAAATGGTGTTAATAAGTGCTGCGCTGCTTTTTTTACAGTGGTTTGGTTCTCTTTAAATGTTATTTAAATAAATGTTTATTTTTTGAGCCCAAATCATATTCAAATATAATATTTTTGAAAAATGCCCATCCTCTAATTGTAACCATTCTTTTCCCCAGTTACTTTGTCTGCCATTTTAGAAAGTATCACAATGCATACGCCACGCTTTCCCCAAGCGTAAACAATGCTGGTTATGTCAAATACATTCTTGGGTACTCTCCGAAATGGCGGAAGACGTAACTCGGAGGAGAAGAATGGTTGAGTAAATTGTTATTTTTGTTTTCTTTGTGGAAAAAAAAAAAAAGTATTCTCGTAGCGTTGCAAAACTGAAGTTGAGCCACTGATGTCACATGGACTGTTTTACCGATGTATTTACTACGTTTCTGGACCTGGGAACATTTCAGTTGTGTTGCTGTCTATGGAGGGTCAGATAGCTCTTCGATTTCATCAAAAACAACTTAATTTGTGTTCCGAAGATGAACGAAAGTCTTGCGGGTTTGGAACAACATGAGGTTGAGTAATTAATGACAGAATTTTCTTTTTGGGGTGAACTAACCCTTTAAAACATGAACTAATGTTAACTAAAGTGCCACCGAGAAATTGTATTTGTTAAGCTTCAGAGGTGGTGCACTTGTTTATGTTGTGAACAGTGTATCTTTTGGTTAAACATGGAGCAACGCATTTTGTAGAAAGAGTTGGTGGTGCTTAAAAATAAGGTAGAGGTAGTAAGGGGCTTTTACTGCAGTCCCTGTATATTGTGACCAGCATATTCTGTAGATTTTTTTTCCTTTTTGTGTCATATGGGTTGGAAACACAAGAATGAGTAAATGACAATTTTCTTTTTTTAGGTGCGTTATGTCTGTTTTCAGACATGTCTGTAAAATGCTGGCATGTAGAGATCCCTATGAAGAGCAAAACTATGAACTATTTCTTCAAAAAAAAAAAAAAAAGGTAATAAATAATAAGAATAGATTTTTTTAGATTGCACTCACCCTCTTTGAGTCGATCTCCCTCTGCTTTAGTTTTTTTTTGTCTCTCAGATCCAGCGAGATCCACCAAGTGCAATTTGGAGACCATGACATCACTCCTTGACAAACAAATATCAATTTAAATGAAATACAATCATTCTACATTTATAGTTAAACATTTTACAGTTTTATAAAGATCCAGAAGTAGTTGACCATTATGATATATATTTTGACCAGATGACCATTAGGATACTTTTAGACTTGGATAAATTCACTTTGACCAAAAAATAAATATAAATATGTATGTGTGTGTGCATGTATATATAAATACAAAATAATTTTTTTCCATTAGCACCTTACTGTATCAAAAATGCTTACCAGTTTTAAAGTGAACATTTTTCAACAAGAAGCAACTGCATGTCCATTCTTAAAAGTAGGGTAGGTGATTTCGGAAAGACTATCAATAATAGTATCTAGGTTTAAAAGCAAGATCCAACCTTCTCTGCAAAGCTACACCTCCTCTAAAGCACATGAACACGCTTAGACAGACCAGAGAGGCTAATCAGCGACGTGATGAAAGACGGTGTAGGTGGAGGATTGAATGCAACGCTGTCAGATTACCTTATGTCTCATTCACCGGTGAGAAAATATTACAATACAAAGCTCATATCATTACAATAATAATGCCTTTCATTCTCACTCAGTCCACAACAGAATTCACTGAAGTATAATGTCTGCACAAACAGGGTGTGCAGTGGTATGCAAATGCATATGTTGACAGGGAGGTAGGACAGCCTATCGTAATCTTTGGACCAAATAATCTGATTGGTCGAACATTTTATGGTCCTGCACCTTCCACAGATTACATAAAGACAAATACATTTAGACCACCAAATTTGTTGACTGCTATCGGGATGAGAAGAGACTTTCAACCATTATAACAAAAAATGTTTTTGGACTAAAATCACCTAACCTGCCTTTAATATACAACATGACAAAAATTAGACACGGCTTTCTCCATTTTTCTCCATCATATACAACCTGAAAAGAAGTCTTATAACAGCCAACTCAATTTATTGAGTCTCCAAAACAAACATTAAGTAATCTTAGTTTAACAGCATGTGTTGTAACATACTTGTCTCCTTTGCGTCGCTGCTCCAGTGATATGGTAAAGATGGCATGTGAGCGAGATGAGGCTGCATTCATGGCTGTTGAGCCCACCGTTCGTGCAGAGTTTCCCAGCTCAAGACAACCCACCATCTCATGAGCAGTAAACACTTCCTTTTCTGTCAGCCCAACAATCTACACAATGAAAACAAAAAGACATAGGCGGTCATAGAGGGTATATGAAATTTAAGGTAGTCAGAGCCGAAGCCTTGTGGACAGTACTCCAAAGACACTGTGCAGTTGTGATGCATGGAAGTATATGAAAGTGTTATGGCGCTTTTCCACTGCGTCATACGACTCGGCACGGCTCAGTTTGCATTTACACTGCAGTTTAGTACCGCTTTAGAGTGGGCGGGATTATTCACGTGCCTTTATAGTAGTTGTGTCGCCTCTACTGCCGCTCCTCGGCTATAAACGAGAGGACAGTCTGTACTTCCTCAACAGACAACGAAACAGCCATTTTTTGGTTGTTAAAAAAAAAGGTGCGCTCATTCAAAACAGTTGCGTTCGATCCTTCGCTGGCTGTGGCGATTTAAATCTAGCGAGTCTGTTGTGTCTCGTGCCACAAGTTCAATGACGCAGCCAGTGACGATTTTCTCCGGGCAGCAGTTTACACGTCACGTTTTGCTAACGGTAACGTTACGGTTCGCTTGGAATCTCAGTCGAGGTGGTACTAAAAAAAAAAAAAAAAGTACCAGGTACTGTACCCAGTGGAAAAAGCCCCAAAAGTGAGCCGTACTGAACCATACTTGCCGTACCATGCAGTGGAAAAGCGCCAAAAGACTGAAACTTTTTTCTTAATTCTTAACTTAAATTTTAACAATGCCTGAGAACATAATATGGCTTAGTGGGATTATCAAAACACAAAGACTGCATTGAAATTTTATAATAAATATGTAATCAGGTGTACTGTTTTGTGATCTTTTCATGTAAACCACTCATGATAACAGCATTTAAATGCTTTGGAGCGGTTTGCAATACATGCTGCTCCACACAAATTCCATCTCTGCAAGTGCTGTGAGTTCGAGTAACTTATACATTTGAAAAAGCAACATGAGCCAAACATCTTCCCAAATTTGTAAAATGAATGGTTCTTAAATCTGTCAACAAATGAGAAGCATTTCAAAAGAAGTTTCCCTGTGGGACTTTTGTTTAATTATTATTATTTACTTCAAAACCATTATTATTAAATACTTTGTTCGATTGTAGTATTAGTGATATTTATTGATTTTCTTTTTTAAATATTTAAAAAAAAAAACTAAATTAAATGTTTGTTCTGCTTATTTTTAGTGAAATAATGCGTATCTGAAGTTTTAGCTCAAAATGCCCCACAGATCATTATTATAAATTTGAAAATGCCCATGGGTGGGTGGGGGGGGGGGGGGGGGTTGTATAGTTTGTCCAAGGCTTTTTAATTGAAGTACGTTTTATTTTTATTGTATAAAAATAGAAACAATTAATTTGGATACTATTTATAATTATTTATTTACTTAAAATTGTCTCGTGTTTGATGCGAAATTATTTTATCAACCATTCCTAAATATAGGTTGTAGAACTCACTTTAATTCCATATTTTGGATCCTCTCTGATACTGATAATCGGTTTGTCCTTTGATGTGCACAGCAGGTCCAGGATCTCTTCATTGTAAATCTAAGTTTAAAAGAATAACAACACGCTTGAGTTACACAAAATCAATATGGACTTCATTCATAAATTAAACACAAAGGAGACCAAGTACGTATGACCAAGATGGTACACAAGCATTTATACCTCAAGGTAAGATACAGCCAACAAAAATTCACAGTCCGCACATTTAGACTTTTCCTGAAAGATTCTTTGTATTACTCGTGGGATGACCCCAACTGTGGACTCGTTCTCTTGTTCTGATGTGTATGTGCCACCCATAGAGAATGTCTTCCCTGACCCTGTTTGCCCATAGGCCAGAACGGTGGCATTATAACCTGCAAATGCAAGCAATAAGGTTAACCAAACAAACAAACAAAAAAAAAAAGACATTTGTAAAATTTCTCAAAATATATTTTGTGTTTTACACAAGATTAAGAACAAACAGTTAAGAACTACATGTGTGAACCAACTATGACAATTTTAATTTTTGGGTATAATATCCCTTTAAGATTGGTCAAGATAAAAAAATAATAATAATAATTACTTGTGGTAAGTTGTATGTGTGAAACTCGAGTACGCACACAAAACAATAGAGTTTGCATAAAAGGTCACCTTGAAAACCTTGAAGCCTAGCAAAAAAGTGTAACTCAAACAGTGTAACAAAAACTCTGCTGTACACTGACAAGGAGACAAGAGGTCTTTATTTAAACGGATGTCCACGGAAGAGAGGTTTCAAGTCATGCCCTACTTTTTTTTTTTTTTGGTGAAGCTGCTTCATTCAGAAGTATCAAAATAGAGAAAGAAAAGACCACTGTCTTTTTCCGGGCTGGGTCCATTGCTGGAGTATCCAAGAAGGTCCACTGTCATACACTATGAGAGTGGCCACTGACGCCTGATGTTGTTTATTTTGACATTTTAGACAAAATATTGCCCGTTTCGCCAAAAAGAGTGAGCTCCAAATAAAGCTAGATCAGAAGGCAACACTGTGGTGTTTCATTCCTGAATAAATCTTTATTTGAATACATTAACACACACACACATTCATACATACACATATTTTTTAGGTTACATGCAAGTATGTGCTTTTTGCATATTTGTGCTTGTAGTTGTTTCTATATTTTTTTCGTAAATTTACTATACTATCATACTTCTAAATCTTCCTTGTGTGGAATTCAGTATTACCAGGGGTATTCAATCAAAGTTCAAAGAGGTCTGGTATATGATATATTTCCTTCCCAGCGGAACTCTGGACAATAGATTAGTTATAAATTTCCATCCGGAGAGCAGCAGTACTTTGCAAAACAAAAACAAACAAAAAAAAAAAATCAATCAGTCAAAATAGTCTTGAGGATATTGGGCCCTGCTATCAAAGCAGTGGTATCTAAAAAAAAATACATTAATTGAGCACAACTGGATATGAATATTAAAAGGGAACATCAGAAGTTTTATTAGGCTATTATTATTTTTACATTTAGGGTGTATTCACACCTGTCTTGTTTGGTTCGACTGAAACAAACTGAGTTCGTTTCCCCTCTTGGTGTGGATTTTTTGGGCAGGTGTGAATACAGCAATCGCACTCGGGTGTGCACCAAACAACCGTACCGAGACCCAGCTGAAGAGGTGGTCTCGGTCCGCTTCCAAAAAAACTCTGGTATGGTTCGTTTAAGGTGTGAATACGAACCGGCCTCGATCCGACCCAATTTCAGAAGCACGCTCAGAAACACACAGCTCATAGTGCTGTTGTTTGCCTTTCAATAGCTTAAATCACTTGTTTTAAAACCGCAATGCTTAAAAAACGTTTGCAAAATATGAGTTTTTGTGACCATAGCGCACAGAAACGTTACATGAGCGCACTAAGGGTGCTTTCACACTAGCACTTCTGGTGTGCACCCGGGTTCAATTGACGTCAAAGTTCAGTTTGTTTGGATGATGTGAACGCTGTCTTCCGACCTCGGGTGCGCATCCGCGAACGTACCCGAGTCCGCTTAAAAAGGGTGGTCTGGGTTGCGGTTCATGTGAACTCCGGTTCGGTTCGCTGCTGATGTGAACGCAATCGTACCAAATCTCAGAAGTGAACCACTATTAATGACGTATTATTTGATTAAAAATGTAGGTTTGTGTGTGTTTCACTCACTTTCCTGACGAGCGTGACTGTCGCGCTGCAAGCAGAAAGCTGTATGTCTCATTCCTTACTGTCAGTTAACAGGTTAAAATTAGCATGCCTATTTACTATGAAATGTTCTTAACATGCTAAATGAACAAAAAAAAAAAAAAAAGTCACAAACCTGGTTTATTTGAGTGGTCAGATGACCTGAGTCATATGACAGATAAACATAACTGTATTTGTTTCTCGTTGTTCTCGTTTTCTGCAGCGTTTTAGTGAAAGCATGGCTCTAGACTATTCTTCCCACTGGTCGCTCTTTTGCCTTCTCATGTGGACGCACGTGCACATAATTTGGTCGCATTTGGGGGTTTTTTTTGCGCTACAACATGGGATTAATCAATGCATGCTGATGAACTTATCATAGTTTATAGTTATATGGTAACGAAAGTGGTTAACATTCAACATGTTCTTTTTCATCAGTAGTATTATTTGTGTTTTTGTGTGTAAAACTCCCGGACATATTTTAAAAATTCTATGCTTTTAAAATTTTAAAAACTAAAACTTTACAATTTTCATACTCTTGAAAATCCAGCGTTTAGTTGATCCTGACAAGCGCTCATCATCAGTTGTAAACTCGACAGCTTTCTTCTTTCATGAGGGGGTTTGGCGCCACGGCATTTTTGTTTCCAGGCGGAACGTTAAAGAACGTGACACACACGTCTCCCTCGACTTTGAAACTCCTGAAGTGTTTCCAGCTAAGTGTGCCATATGCATCAGACGTTTAGCCAACATTCCGTTGGCTAAGACTACTGGCACTGTGCAACCCATTGTGTCTAACACAATTCTGTATTTTCAACAAATGCTGGTGTGACCAGATTTAGCCACTTTGGGCTGCAGAAATTCAGGGGGGGGGGGGGGGGGGGGTATAATAAAAAGTACCAAAAAAATTCTAGTGGGACCGCTTTACAAACCTCTAATAAGCCCCGACAATAATGGAGACACAGCAGTGTTGAATACTTCCTCCTGCTCTGTTGTGGGGTCAAAGACATAATCATAGGTGAAAGCCTTGTCATTGCCAACGATTACCTAAAAGAGAAACAGGGTTTAATGAATATTTAATAATATGACTTTGATGCTTAAGTGTGAATGAAATGGGCAAGGTCTCATGGACACAGACCTGAGGTTCCCCGGGCACAAAAGTGAGACAGCACTGACATCCTTCATTGATTTCTTTGGTAACCAAAGGCCGGCATCTCAGCGCAACCCTTACAGGAATTACTCTCTCATCCTCCTTGGTCATACTGGAAGAACAGATAAAGTTATATCACCAATTAGCCTACCACCTGAACTCACATATTGAAGAATGAATCAGTCTGTTCAACCAAAGACACCAGGAATCTCCTGTTGCACAATGGTTGCATCTAATGGTTGTGAAAATTAAGAAACAGTAAGTCATACAACATTGTGGGAAGAAATTGGTCACTTAACTTTATTCAAAACCGACAATGCAATGCTGCGAAATCAATTGTGTCTAAATCAATATCAATTCAGTCATTACAACACAATAATAAAATAGGATGATAATACACCTTTCAGTAGCATTACTTTTTTGGTATAGAATGGTGTTGTACCGAGTTTGAGAAACACTGAGTGTGGAGATACAACGATCAACTGGCCATCAGCCAGGGCTGCGTTTCCAGATAGCATCGTAAGCCTAAGTTGATTGTAGACCCACTGCCACCAATGGAGCTATGATCAATTCAGGCTTATGATGCTTTTGGGAAATGCAGCCCAGGATTGGACTGATTTTGCTTCAAACATGGCAATCGGAATCTGCCATGAAAAATCATGCCCAAAAGCACTCTCCGTAATTCACCTCTTTCAATGCATTATAAATTTAGAAATTCACCAAAATTCATGGGTCATGGGTTAATCCTGGTCAGCAAGGGATACTTGTCAAGATCTTGTACTTTACTTGAACACTATGTTCAACAACACTAATTGCCTGCATAGTAATACTATGGTAGCCTCTTTAAACTATGGCTCATGGGATGTTGTGTTCTATCGATGGCTCACACGACTTCTCATTTGAAAATTTCGATTATTGTATGTTTTGTAAATCCTAGCTTCTCCAGCAGTTCATTAACAGAAATGACTTCCAATGAAAGTATCTCTTATTTCATAAAACCACAGATTAAAGTTTAAACCACTTCAGTGGTGCAGCTGACTGTCACACACATACGTAACAGCTACATACATATACACATACACATATATACACACACACACACACACACACACACACACACACACAATTCAACATGCATTGCAAATTAGCCAAAGGAGAATAAGTCTTACTTTTTGGTCTAAAATTAGTTTGTATGCAACTACTTTAACATTCAAGACTAGTCTAAGATGTAAGACAATAAAAAACAGATTTATGCAATAAGGCCCTTAGGCCTGAACAGCTTTAATGCCAACATCGTGCAACTTCATATACACATTCTAACGTACATACAATCATACATCTGCACTAAACAACACAGACACAAACAAAACAAGGAGGTGATACAACAACAAAAAAAAGTCTGTTTAAAACGCATGTCATTTAACATGGTTAACGTTACCTTATAACGTTACGCTGTAATCTGTTGTTGTCGTGCTCGAGGAGTAAAGCTCTGTAAAAGTTCCTTTTTACGCAAAATTGAAAAAATCTTAAATAAGATAAGACGATCTTAATCACACTCCCAAAATACCGCTATTTTACGTAAAGACAGACTTCGCTAAACGTTTCTGTCATAAAAATCCGAGAATCGCTATTTCTCAAAAGAAAGACCTCGCCCGCCACTTTCAAATAACCAGCTCCGCCTTTGACGTCATCTTCTTCTTGAAATTTATTGGCGGTTTACAAACAACAAAATGGTGTATTTCCGCCACCAACTGGTATGGAGCGCAGATCAAAATGACTTACTACCTTCCCCTCTTTTTTTCCCCCCTTTTTTTTAATGTATATATTCTCTCCCACAGATTTGTTAATAAAACTATAGCATTCATTTCTCGAATTATTTTGTAATATATCTCTCGGTATAAATTGTATTTTTATTTTTCTACATTTTGCATTAGAATCCTTCTTTCAGTTTCGTATTTCTGACAGTACAAAATAACATGTTCCAATGATTCTTCTTGACCACAAAATTCACACCTTCCCGTATCATGTTTACCCATTTTATAAAGTGTACTATTTAATCTTGTGTGTCCAAATCTCATCCTTGATATTACTATTTCATCTCTCCTGTTTTTCCATGCATTTCTCATCTCTCCCACTTTCCTTTGAATTCTGTAAAACCATCGACCATTTTTCTCTTTATCCCATTGTTTCGCCTTTGACGTCATTACGTAGCAGCCGAACTTCGCCTTTCCACCCCTTATGTTGAAAATTAAAAATAAATTTGATATGTGGTTTATGAGGGATTTATCACTCCAAGGTAGGATTCTTTTGTCTAAAACCGAGGGGTTATCTCGTTTAGTCTATCCTGCTAAAGTATTGGATGTACCAAAATCTTTTCTTTAAAAAACTGATTCAACTCTATTTAATTTCAAATGGAAAAACAAGCCTCACTATTTAAATGAAAATGATTTATGTAATTCGTATAATCAAGAAGGTTTAAATGTGATTGATTTTGTTACACCTAATACAATTTTCAAGTTGAACTGGATTAAACATTATATTAAACATAAAGATGAGATATGGTATTTAATTCCAAATCTTATTTTTGAAAAAGTTGGAGGCATAGAGTTCCTTCTGAAGTGTAATTTTGAGGTCAACAAACACCCCATTAAGTTATCTAATTTTCATAGACAGGCTCTTTTATATTGGATTCTTATAGAAAAACATAATTTTTCTGTGAATATTGTAATTGATGCAGTTCCAGCAGGATTTGTGAGGCTTTTGAAGGGCTTCAGTGAATCTAAACAACCAAAATTTAAAAAAGAGGTCTTATTGATATCAAAGATAGAAAATGTAATAATACATTTTTTAGATGTTTAATTCATTGCCCTGCAACATTTCGATGTAAGTACTTCTGGAATAATAATTTTGAGAATATCAACTGGAAACTGATTTGGACCTTTACAGTTTTTCTCGATTGCTAACACACAGTTCAGGAAACAATTCACCATTTTCTCACAACTATAAACACAATTTCAAAATTACACACCAACTTGTGCAAACTTCAAACTTCCAGGTCAAAATCAAATAGTTTAGTCAAAAACATATTCTCTTTTGTCAGACTCAAATTTTGGCCTCAGATGATACACAAACCTGTCAAATACTCAGACTACTTTCCTGTCAAGAGAACACTAGTGAGATCAATTCAAAACACTGTTACAAAAACCTCCTTTTGGGAAACAGGAATCCTTTTGCTAGTCAATGTCTGTTACAGTATACGGCATAAATAAAGGGGTGCAGATACAGTAAAATTCAGCAATAAACTTTAAGAAAAGTTTACTTTCATAACACGAATGTAAAGATATCTTACAGCAGATGAAAAGCAATAGAAGAGAAAGGTTCAAAGACCAGATAACTGAATATACAGGAAACACACACTGTATTTCATCAGGAACAAACAACCTTTGACCTCATCCCCTTAATGATTTTTCTTTTCTCCTCCTATTCCTCTTTGTCTCCCACTGCCATGATTCATTTTCCAAAACACATAATCACTTGTGCTCCTGTGCATATCATCCTGAGATTCTTACCTGTGTGTCATCAGTTTTGCTACTGAATGTTCACCCAGGGATAAATGTGTGCTCTTTGTGTTCATTTTTTGATGTTTGAGTTAATTATATTGTGTGTTTGAGTTTTCTAAATGAGAACATGGTTAAACCTGTGCAAAAACATGGCGTTTTTGTGTAGAGTTTTGCAGAAAACACTGAGCAAATTGGAACGTGTGTGAAAACAGGTGAAATGTGTTAAAAGTTTTGAGAAACATGTCTTTGTTTTGAGAACTGTATGAATGGTTTGGAAAAATGGGCCAAATGAATCAGTTATAGTGTGTTAGCAATCGAGAAAAACTGTAATAACAAATTCTTTGTCACAAATAAAGTTAATGAAGTTTACTTTAAAATTATGCATATAATTTATACAACTAACCAGTTTCTCAAGAGATACAGAGCTGATCTCTCTGAATGTTTTTTTTGTGGAATGGATGTAGAGACTGTTATGCACCTTTTTTTAAATGTATGTATGCTAAATTTTTCTGGACTGATGTTGAATTTTTATTTACAAGGTTGAGTGGATCTAAAATTAATATAAGAAAAAGAGATTTTATTTTGATAGGAAAGATATGGATAAGAGTCACATTTCTATGCTAAATTTTCTAATATTATTAGGTAAGTTTTATATACACAAATGTAAGTGGTCAGAAAGGAAGCCCAGTATCTTCCACTTAAAAGTTGATTTGAGGATTTATTTTGAAGCTCTTCAAGGTCTTTCAAATCGGAAAACAACCAGAACTATGAACACGCTCAAAGAACTAAACTCCTCTTTTCTATCGTGATTATTGATGTATACACTCCTTGTTATTTTTTTATTAAATTTTTTTTTCCTTTTTTTTTGTTTGTAACATGTTGTTACACTTTTGAATGTTAATTGTTCAATATATAAAATAAAAAATAAATAAAATAAATAAAAACGCCGCCTTTCCACAATGACGTCAGTTCTGTCTTTCAGCAAAACCACGTATGGGGGAACTACACTTGTATTTGACGCCATACCCCATACCCTTAAAGGAACACTCCACTTTTTTTGGAAATAGGCTCATTCTCCAACTCCCCCAGAGTTAATAAGTTGAGTTTTACCGTTTTTGAATCCATTCAGCCGATCTCCGGGTCTGGCGAGAGCACTTTTAGCATAGCTTAGCATAGATCATTGAATCCAATTAGACCAGTAGCATCGCGTTCAAAAACGATCAAAGAGTTTCGATATTTGTCCTATTTAAAACTTGACTCTTCTGTAGTTATATCGTGTACTAAGATCGGCGGAAAATGAAAAGTTGCGATTTTCTAGGCTGATATGATTAGGAACTACTCTCATTCTGGCGTAATAATCAAGGAACTTTGCTGCCGTAACATGGCCGCAGCAGGCGTAGTGATATTACGCAGCGCCTGAAAGTAGTCCCCGGTAGCTGGTAAAAAAAGTTTAAGTGACACACAAAAGTTCGGGCGCCAGACAGGAATAAGCCTGTCAAAAAGGAATTTAACCCAGATAGCCTTGACAAATCCACCAGTTACATACAATAGACACAACAGAAAGAAATAAAAATAATGCAGATACACTGGCAATAAATGCACAAGGAGAAATGATTTTCAGTCCAGTTTCACTTGTATTTTTCACAAGAGAGGGGAAAAAACAAGAATAAAACAAACGATTATGTCACATGAATGTGTTTACACATTGCACATCCATCAGAAAAAAATAAATAAATAAATAATCACTAGTACTGCAGCGACCGAGAGCCTCCAGTCTAAATCAGGATTCGCAGCGGCAGTTGAGATAGTCCAGTTATTAAAGGAAGTTGTACATTACAGTATGCTTGAGCGAATGTGGTGCGAGTGAACTTTGGGTGTGGGTGCGTGTGTGTGTGGTACGGCAAGCCAGAAGCCATCTGACCAGCCGCTCGTTATCGTGGGGAAACAGTTTTACAAACAGTGAATGGAGGTGGATTTTCTCCAAGAGAAAAAACGGTATCCGGGTTGGAACACTTCCGTTCGCTCCCGAACCACACACGCCTCTGCGCTGGTCCCGCAGATCGGATAACGATTTCTGTGAAACCCTCCGGCGAAACTCAGCATACACAGTGCGTGTGAGTGCGCTCAGCCGAAACCAGTGCGACTTCCACCCTAATTCTTCGCAACCTCTTTGTTCAGAAAACCACCACCATCTTTGATTCTGGTCCACTATATATAGATACCCAGGGGCGCGGGAAGTGGGGGTGCTGAGGGTGCTGCAGCACCCCCTGTTTTTTTCTGTAGGCAACTGCTTAATTGTTGGGAATATTTAAAAAAAAAAAAACAAATCGGAGTGTCTATTTAAGAACAAATAGCCATGTTGTTGGAAGAGGCTATTTACACTAACTCCACCCACAAACGTATAATTGGGATAGTCAAATTTGCAAAATATGATCATCAGTTGTTAGATTCAGTGGCGCAGAAGCTGCCTTCAGAAGCTGCCTTTTGGCGAACTTTTTTTCTCCCTTTTTAAATTTCAAATCACATCAGAAAAGCATTTATTTTTTAATAAAAATGAAGGAAATAATCAAAAAGTTGAACATAAAGTATCGGGTAGGGTTAGGGTAGGTGTAGGGAGAGCTTTTGTCCCAATGTGGCATCCATTTAATAATTTGAAATAAACTTAAAAAATTACACTCAATAAGTTATTGCATACTATTTTATCATGTATTACAATGCAGAGGTGCAGATAATTGCCACTATTTGCAATAAGTAATGTTTTTCTCTAATGTTTTTCGCCACAATTAATCATACCCTTTTATTCAATATTTGCAATGAGTAATTAGCAGAATCCTGCTATTTTAACATAGAATAAATATAATCTAAAGCTGTTTGCACTGCGTAAATAGCATATAACTAAAGAATACTGCTATTTTCACTTAGTGTAAATAGCATCTATCGCACCCCCCCACCCCCACCCCCCGCGCCTGCAGCACCTCCAACCTAAAACATCTTCCCGCGCCCCTGTAGATACCTCACTTCCTTCCCAAATTAGACTCTCTTTCCTATTAGCTGGCGGTCACAACGATTGTTTTGGTTTCACTTTCCCAGTTCTGCCTTTCACGTGCCGCTACAGTATCCCTTCAAATGTGTTACAGTCTTCAACCCCGTCACACCCTGTCACGTTAATATTTTTAGAAAAAAAAATATATAGGGAAGACAATTTAGAACAAAGCTGATTACCATCATGTTAAGGGCTAAAACAATAAAACTGTGATTTTAGTTAAAATTTTAAATTAAAATTATTTTTTACAAAAATAAGGAGACCGTAGACACACAATTTGTGTATTTTTAGCTTCAGACCAATAGAAATGTGAATATAATAAATGTTGCATTTGTTATCATTAAATTGTTATCAGGGACACATGAGCAGTAGGTACCTGCTTGTTTCATTACAATACTGTTGTAGCATTTGAACCAATCAGACACACAATTTTGTATTTGATTTAACAAATCAATTAGTTATTAGATTAACAAATAGTCACAGACCCCTCACCCAATACACATACTCGGTGCCAGTAGGTCTGTCAAGGACTTCAGGCCCCCGGTTCCATGGCAACCCATCAGATAACACTAGTTTTATTGATCAAAATAATGTAAGCAAAGCAACTTGCACTACTTTTTTCCTATAGGAAAGACATTATGCCATAAAAATGGACTCTTCTCTAATTAATTCATAGAAAAACTTTTCTTTGAACGAACACACATACAGGGGGATCTCAATAAATTGGAATGTCATGGAAAAGTTCATTTATTTCAGTAATTTAACTCAAATTGTGAAACTCGTGTATTAAATAAATTCAATGCACACAGACTGAAGTAGTTTAAGTCTTTGGTTCTTTTAATTGTGATGATTTAGACTCACATTTAACAAAAATCTCAACATCTCAACAAATTAGAATACTTCATAAGACCAATAAAAAAAAAAAAAAACATTTTTAGCGAATTGTTAGCCTTCTGGAAAGTATGTTCATTTACTGTACTGTATATGTACTCAATACTTGGTAGGGGCTAGTAATTTTGCTTTAATTACTGCCTCAATTCGGCGTGGCATGGAGGTGATCAGTTTGTGGCACTGCTGAGGTGGTATGGAAGCCCAGGTTGCTTTGATAGCGGCCTCTATAGCCGTGTTTCCACTGTTGCTCCAAAAGTGGGCGTGCTAGCGCGTGCCAGGGCCAGTCGTGTTTCCACTGTCTCTTCCAGGGCTTGATTGTATGGAAGCATATGTGTAGCAAAATTCAATGTGCAATGTAATATGCAAAATGGCAATGCAATATTCAAAATGGCAATGCAATATTCAAAATGGCAATGTATTTCTGTATTTAAATTTACATTTTCCATTACCCCATATGTGCAAAGTTTGGTGCAGAAGGAAAATGAAAATGAAATTATAGTATTTACATTTGCCATTTCCAACAGTAGTCTTAATATGTAAAGTGCATACCATTTTAACGCTTTATAAGTAGCGAAATTAAAATGAAAATATATAACCCGAATTGATTTGATATGTGTAACATGTCCAAGCAGAAATGGTAGCAAAATGATCATTTAAATGTTATTTGTCCTAAATGCATTTAGACTAACAGTTAGGACACTTGCGATTGCATTTTCATCACAACTCGTGGGATATGTGTAGCAAAATTCAATGCGGCTTTGAAAATGCATTCCGAGCTAACCACGCCCACCCTCCGTCATTCATTGCGTCAAGGTGGGGATTGGCGGAAGTGTGTTACGTTTAGATCGCTCGAGACATGGCAGCTGGAGATCTGATAATATAGTTGAATTCACTGGCAGATGAAGTGGAGCGTGAACGGAGATCAGCAGATTTTTACGCGTATGTAGGTGACAGAACTAGTGGGACGACCGGTGTTACGGTTTTACTGGTTTCCGTGTTATCTGGTGATCAACTTGCTGGTTCTGCAATTCTGCAAGCTCAAACTGCCGTGATATTAAACTGTCTAATAAACGCACACTTGCTCATTACACGATTTTGGTATTCTTGTAATGATTACAAATCAATGGTATGATCGCCCGTAGCGGCTGAATTACAGAAAAAATGAAAAAAAAAAAAAAAAAAAAAAAAGTCTGTTTGGCACGGGTTTCGAACACGCGCTAAAATAGTCGCGCTGTGGGGATGCCAGTAGTGAGCGCACTGAGCTACCGAGCAACTTTGAATTTACTCTCGGCGTGACATTGTACAACATGGCTGAATCAAGGAAATGTGCCTGTGTTAACTTGTGACCTCTGTTTATTTATGAAAATGAATATTATAGTAAAAGTAGATTACATTTTATGGTTTGTGATGGTAAAGTACATTTCATTGAGTCTCAGACAACTAGCCTAAATTTGGGGCTACTGTGGTTTAATTACAAACGATATAGTTAAACTATATTTACTATAGTAAAAACATGGTATATTTAATGGTACCATTAATTCAACGATATTATCAGATCTCCAGCCGCCATGTCTCGAGCGATCTAAACGTAACACGCTTCCGCCAATCCCCACCTTGACGCAATGATTGACAGAGGGTGGGCGTGGTTAGCTCGGAATGCATTTTCAAAGCCGCATTGAATTTTGCTACACATATCCCACGAGTTGTGATGAAAATGCAATCGCAAGTGTCCTAACTGTTAGTCTAAATGCATTTAGGACAAATAACATTTAAATGATCATTTTGCTACCATTTCTGCTTGGACATGTTACACATATCAAATCAATTCGGGTTATATATTTTCATTTTAATTTCGCTACTTATAAAGCGTTAAAATGGTATGCACTTTACATATTAAGACTACTGTTGGAAATGGCAAATGTAAATACTATAATTTCATTTTCATTTTCCTTCTGCACCAAACTTTGCACATATGGGGTAATGGAAAATGTAAATTTAAATACAGAAATACATTGCCATTTTGAATATTGCATTGCCATTTTGAATATTGCATTGCCATTTTGAATATTGCATTGCCATTTTGCATATTACATTGCACATTGAATTTTGCTACACATATGCTTCCATATGATTGTGCCTCGTCGGTGTCACGTCCTCTGTCGTGTGTGTCATGTGTTCCCGCCTCTTGTTTCCATATTTGGTCTTGTTCCTGTCCTTGTTAAGTGTGATTATTAGTTAATGCCGAGTTCACACTGCACGATTTTAGCCCGATTTTTCACTCGCCGACAGGTTTTGATAAATCGCCGACAAATGACCTATATCGGAGGCAAATCGGAGCTCGTTCACGCGAGTGACAATCGCGCAGTGTGAATTATCAACGACGCGATATGAGGGAATCGCCGACACGTCGCCGACATCCGCGAAATATTTGGCATGCTAAATATCTGGAGCTGTCGGCGATTCACAATCACGCGGTGTGCAATGATTTCTGACTGAAAACTACATCGCGATGACCTTCAGCCAATGAGAGACAAAGATACAGGGCAGAGGGAACTTCAGTGAGGAGTTATAGACCATATCAGTATTTTAATATGTACAATTATATCATACAGAAACAAGCACAAACGCTTGACCAGCCGCAACATCAGCTTAACAGTTAACAGTTACTGCAAAATTATTATTTACCACTCTTTGCACAACACAGTTTCTCTTTTTGTAGCTGGAAATCAGCACACAGACAATTTGCTGGCTATATTTTTTTAAATACTTCCAGTCTCGCTCGAGAACAACGGTCTGACGCACGCAGGTTCTCGCGTTATTTCCTTATCACTTCTCGCGTGTGTTTTGTTTTGAAACGTAGTTTGCGGATCAGACAGAGTTGTCGGCGATTCTTCCTATTGTGAAATCGTGCAATGTGAAAGCCCCTGTCGCCGATCCATCGTGCAATGTGAACACAGCAGCGACTGAATGCTACCCCAGATAGTCACGCAGTGTGAAAACAACAGCGATCCGACGAGTTTGAAAATCGTGCAGTGTGAACTCGGCATAAGTCTTGTCCAGCTGTGTTTCGTCCAATTATCAGAGATTGTTATGTGTATTTAGTTCCTGCCTGTTTAGTTAGTTTTCGTCTGGTCTACTCGTTATTCCCCGGTGTTCCCGTCCGTGTCTACCTTGCCTTGCCGTCCTGATTAAAGACTGTTATTTTGAAGTTTATCCTCGTGTCCGTGTTCCTCGTTCCTCCCTGCTGTGTGCACCGTGACAGAAGATCAGACCTACAACAGTAAGCGGCGCCCCTTCATCGCGTTTTGTTTTCCGTTTTTTCTTAAGTCTTTGTTTTGGTTCCTGTTTGTCCTGTCTGTCCCGCGGCATGGAAGTCGCTGCTCGTCCATCCCGCCGTAGCCCACGGCAAGTGGGCGTGGGAGTTCGGCGGAATCGTGTGCCGCGAGTGCCGCGAGTCCAGGGCCGCGAGCCCATCCGGTCAGCCGCCGTCCGCGGCTTTCTTCAGCCCGCCAACCGCGGGGAAATCGTCGCCGCCGTCCGCGGCTGTCTTGAGCCCGCCGTTCGCGGGAGAATCGTCTGCCGCTGCCCGCGGCTCCTCCGTCCTGTTCACGGGCGGCCGCTCGTGCACGCTGCCGACTACGGGGAAAGCCAACCCGAACGTCGGCAGCTCCCTCCCTTCACGCCACCGTCCGCGGCTCACCCTAGCCCGCCTGGAGTGCATGGGGCAAGCCCGCCTGGGGTGTGGCAAGCCCGCCTGGAGTGCGTACGGCAAGCCCACCTGGAGTTCCTGTCCGTGTCTACCTTGCCTTGTCTTGCCCTGCCTTGATGTCCTGATTAAAGACTGTTATTTTGAAGTTTATCCTCGTGTCCGTGTTCCTCGTTCCTCCCTGCTGTGTGCACCGTGACAGTCGGTGTTTCCTCAGGGCCAACGGCCGGGGTTTTCTGGCCCGACGAAAACCTTGGGCCAAAGCGGGCCAACTGGGACTAGAGGACTGGTTATGAACAAAGGCGGAGTTTCTCCGCGTCTTGAGAGCATCAGTGCTGCAGATCATTTCATAAAGTTAACAGCTATAACACCAGCATTAAAGACTTTTAAAATAATTTTAGCTCAAAACTCACTTTCAGACAGCAGCGAGTGTTTGAAATAACTTGATTCACTGTGGATTATGATCACCATACAAGGCAGAATTATTTATAAGCGATGCAAAAGACTATGCATGCTAGCCATTAACGTTATAATAAACATGGTAAACACGACCGCTTAAAGAAATCAGATGTCAGCTTCTCATTCTCAATCACAATCGTGTATTTAGAAACATATCTTATCTGTCATAAGTCTCATCTCGAGACTTTAGCTCCGTGTGTCATAAAAATATATAATGCTTTTTGTTCGGGAGCTCCCTCTGCTACTCAGGTCGTATTTTTGATGGACCTGAGTAGTGTGATGTATACTGTGACTACAAATAAACAGAAACACAGTGGCGGTTCTAGATTGAATTACTCTCCAGGCAAGACCCCCTCTGAGTGCCCCCCCCATCCGAGAAAAAAAAAATTTTGTAGGCGTTTTTGCACAAACAGCCATGTTTTACTATAACAATATAAGTGTAAGACAAGCTTATATTTCTCAATTGAACAAATCCTTCAACATGAAAAACATAATTCTGCACAAAACAGTATAAGTCATCAGAACTTAAATAAATATACTCTATATATTGTAACGGGGTGAAGAATCACACGACAAGTTTGGCTCAGTGAAAGCCCCGAAGGGTGCGTTTATTGAACAAAGTGTTGGTGTGAGTCCAAGGTGAGTCGATCCATGCTGTGCAACCTGTTCCTCCGTGAGTCCGAGTGCTTGGGTGTGATGGGTCCAGTGCTGTGCGGGGAGATCCTGGCTGGCCGGTCACATGCTAGTCTCTGTAAGGACAAAGAGAAGGACATCAATCGGTTGTCTTCTGGAGACATGTCTCACCCGTGTGTGTGACTCGGCCGCTTATAAAGCTGTCCCTTGATTGGGCTCAGCTGTGACCGGCCAGCCTGTGCTGATGACGTGCAGGTGTTCCTCGTTCGTTTCCAGGGCGACGCTGATGAGCGCTCGGGACACGCGTCACAATATAAATAATAAACACTCTGTGTTTATTTGGCACTGGACAATCAACAGATTTCCCATCTCCCAACACTGTCACTCACGACCAGAAGTCAAGACTAAACTTGATGGGGGTTGCGATAGAGGCTATTTACACAAAGTGAAAATAGCAGTATTCTTTAGTGATATGTTATTTACACAGTGCAAATAGCTTTAGATTCTATTTATTCTATGTTAAAATAAACTAAAAACATGGCGAAAAACATTATTAGAGAAAAACATTACTTATTGCAAAAATAGTGGTAATTATCTGCACTTCTGCATTGCAATACATTATAAAATAGTATGCAATAACTTATTGAGTGTAATTTTTTAATTTTATTTCTAATTATTAAATGGATGCCACCTTATTGGGACAAAAGCCCTCCCTACACCTACCCTAACTCTAGCCGATACTTTATGTTCAACTTTTTGATTATTTCCTTCAATTCTATTAAAAAATAAATGCTTTTCTGATGTGATTTGAAATTTAAAAAGGGAGAAAAAAAGTTCGAACCCGGGTCGATCGTGTTAAAAGAAGTGTAACACAAACTTTACCATCTGCACCACTGAACCTGACAAGTAACAGCCGACTTTTGCCAATTTGACTATCCCAATCATACGTTTGTGGGTGGAGTTCATGTAAATAGCCTCTGCCAACAACATAGCTAATTGCACTTAAATAGACACTCTGATTTATTTATTTTTTTTTTTAAATATTCCCAACAATTAAACAGTTGCCCACAGAAAAAAAACAGGGGGTGCTGCAGCACCCTCAGCACCCCCACTTCCAATATTATCCGTCTGCAATACCGGAGGCCGCACTTTCAGGACCGCAGTTGTAGGACCGCACTTCTAGGACCCTAGTTTTTTTGTGACAGCGCCACCTACCGAGCCGGAGAACCGCAGTCCCAGGAACGCATTTCCAGGACCCTAGTTTTGGAGGACTGAAAAAAGTGCCACTAAAGCAGTATTTCCACCCAGTTTTAACTACATTAGAATTTTAGAGTTTTTTTAAAAAGTTTTATTACACCTAAATAGTACTTTCTTTATTGCAATTAAACCTGGTTCCTAGGAATGTTGAGTAATCATTGGGTCTAAGTAGCATAATATAATAACTCATGTAAAATAAACAAGGAATCATGGTATAGTCTTTTCAGTTACTAGATCAACCACATTTTCAAGTACAGAGGGAAGACACAAGGATGACTCTGGGAGTAGATTTAAGACTGTGTATATTTTATAAAATAATATATTACAACAGTTGAACTTGAACACACACAAAAACAAATTTGTTCATGACGTGAACCACATAGAAAGAACTTCATGGACGACGTCTTCACTGACTCCTAAGAGAGAGAAAGAGAGAGAAGTGAATGAAATAAGGAACATTTAGTTGAACCTGTTCTACTCTCTAATTTTAAATTTCATATTTAAAAGATCTTAGTTACCACAGAGCGCACACACATATACGATCCAAAAATAATTATATCAATCTTCATACTAATTAATGTTCATAATACTATTATTGCATAGCTACTGTTCAAAGATTTGGAAAAATTTTATTTTGATGTTGTGGGAACAAATGTTTTTGAAACATTCATGTCAATAAAGCCCATCTGAACTGAGAAAAAAATAATAGAGAGAGATGCAAGAAATCTGAACAGAAATAACATATTATTGACATGACTTTAAATATTTAAAGCACACACTGTGATGTATGCAGAAGCACTACCTACCACCTGGATGCCCTCTTTTCTCAGTTGTTCCTCTATCACCCTATTCATTTCTTCCACTTCACTGAAATAGGAAATGGAGAACATAATCACTGCTAGGTTAACAGAAATACTGTTGACGCTTAAAAAAGGATACATTGGACATTGTGTAGAAACAATTCCAATACTTGACCAATTTATTTATTTATCTTTTGTCAGCTTCCCCTGAGCTGTGTCCTTGAAAGCACTTCATATAGAGTACAGTACACAGTAAATGACACAATCTAACATGTGGTATTTTAACAGTCAATTATTATGATGGCCTCTCTGTTATATCTGACTATTAAAATGTCATATGTCTCAACCAACATTATAAAACCATGTCAAAATGAAGAGACGTACTCATAACATGTATTGTGGGGTAACTTTAAACATGCTGAATGAGCACGTGACAGTTAAAACATTAAAATTATTTTTACTTAATTAAAATGGAAAAACAATGAGTAACTAGATAGTAAAGTTTGGATACAAACTTTAAGTTGGCTTGAAAAAGTCTATCCAGAAAGTTTGTAAAAGTTTTAAAAGCTTGAAGTTTGAAGGTTTTAAGTTTGAAGTAGTTTGAAATACGTAAAATAGTTTTAAAGATTAAAGTTTGAATGTTTTAAAGGCAATACAGTCTATCAGAAGAACAGATCGCTGGGGTACCTGTGGTAGTTGTTAGGGTGTTGCTATGCGGTTGCTAGGGTACTTGTGGTGGTTGTTAAGGTGTTGCTATGTGGTTTCTAGGGTACCCGGGGTGGTTGCTAGGGTGTTGATAGGCGGTTGCTAAGGTGTTGCTAGGCGGTTGCTAGGGTAACTGGGGTGGTTGCTAAGGTGTTGCTAGGTGGTTGCTATAGTACCTGGGGTAGTTGCTAAGGTGTTGCTAGGGTAACCGGGGTGGTTGCTAGGTTGTTGCTATGTGGTTGCTAGGGTAACCGGGGTGGTTACTAGGGTGTTGCTATGTGGTTGCTATGGCACTCGAAGTGGTTTCTAGGGTACTTGGGGTGGTTGCTAAGGTGTTGCTAGGCGGTTGCTAAGGTATCCGGGATGGTTGCTAAGGTGTTGCTATGCGGTTGCTAGGGTACTCTGGGGGGTTGCTATGCAGTTGCTAAGGTAATATTAGTGTTTTGCTAGGTGGTTGCTATGGTACTCGGGTAAGTTGCTAAGGTGTTACTAACATGTTTGAGCATGATTAGTAAAGTTACCATCATGTCTTTAGCATTATCAGCATGTTGTTTTCATGATTAGGAAGTTACTAGCATTATTCTAGCATGATTAGGATGTTACTAGCATCTTCTTAGAATGATTAGCAAGTTACCAGCAGGTCTCTAGCATTATTAGCAAGTAACTAGCATGTTGCTAGCACGATTAACATGTTTCTGGCATGTTTTTAGCATGCTTAGCATGTTATTAGCATGTTCTTAGCATGATTAGCAAGTTACCAGCAGGTCTCTAGCATGATTATTATGTTACTAGCATGTTGCTTACATGATTAGCAAGTTAATAGCATGTTGTTAGCATGATTAGCATGTTAATAGCATGTTGCTAGCATGATTAGCAAGTTGCTAGCATGATGTTAGCATGTTTCAAGCATGAGCAGCATGTTACTAGCATGTTGCTAGCATGATTTAGATAGAGTGGAAGCTTATATGAGTTTGAATTGGTTAGAAATATTATATAGAAGGGAAGCTTGATTGAGTCTAATGGGCTTCAGTGTGTTTACATTTGAATGTTTGTCAGTTGGAGCTCATTTGAACATTCTGTCAATGTAAGTCTATGGGATTTTTCGCAGTTTTAGTCTTCATTTTTAGGAAAACCGTAAATCGGATCAGTTAGAAAAGATATAGCAACTCGAGTCAGACTAGTCTGAAGGTCTGGGCCGAGTTTTGTGGTTCTAGCTTGAAAGCTCTAGGAGGAGATACAATTTAATTTAATTTAAATTTTGGCTCGGAAGAATAATAATAAGTTTATATAGTAGATCAGTAAGTTGGCTTTTTCAAGCCAACTTAATTAACAAGCTTTCACAACGAACGTGCTACAGTTTATTCAACACAGGCTTATCATTAGAGGCTAATATATGATGGCTATGCATTCAAGACTATTTAGCAAATCACGATCACTTCGGCTACATTAACTTTCCAATGAAATGCATCACAATTGTTTTTAATGTTAAACAAATAAAAATTTATTCACATTTGATACTCACACTCTGACTGTCATCCATCTTCGCTGGTCCTCTAATTTGGTAGGTGGCGCTGTCACTAAAAACCTAGGGTCCTAGAAATGCGGTCCTAGGACTGCGTTCCTGAAAATGCAGCCTCCTGTTTTGCAGGCAGATGCTACTCCCCACTTCCCGCGCCCCTGTGTGTGACTGACTTTAGCCCTCCTTGTCCGCTCCATTTGGGAGAGGTGAACTGTCAGCCGCGGCCCTTCCAATTCTCACACAACTTCTGTGCACGGTACCTTCTCAACAAGCAGGGGCGCCAATTTGCCAATTCCCCACACAGTTATATGATAGATAATATGACAGATAATAGAAAACCGCTTAGCGGCGCAGATGTTTTTTTTTTTTTTCAAGTGCTTCTGCCGCCCCCCACGTGTCATGAAAAAATTACACCCCTGGCGGCTGCCCGGTTCGCCCATGCCTAAAACCGCCACTGCAGAAACAGACTCTACTGAATAAGTAGGGTAGGCCTATTTGTCCTCATTCTTTTGTGAAATAGTGGTTCACATTGCTTTATTTCTGTGTGACTAATTTTCAGTCCTGATAAATTACTTAATATATACTTAATATTTACTTAATAGGCTATTGTAAAATATCGATGCTTTTGGATTTAAATCTCACAAAACAAACGGCCACTTTTATCATGTTCGTTTTGTTATCGTGCTAGTTCCAGTGACTTATTTCTGATTAGTTTTCTGATAACTTCTCTTTGTTGATGAAATGATGGGGTTGCGTGACGTTGTTCCAGACAGGAATGTAAAGGGTGGGTTTTAATGAAGCACAGCGGAGCTTCTGGCCCGACGGTGGAAATGCATCGGGATTTTGGGCTCGGTGCTACAGGTCTGAGGCTATTAGCCCCGCCCAGCCCGTTTAAAGCACTGGCTCGCACTGGCCCAACAGTGGAAAAGCGGCTTATGGGGTTCAGGTCAGGAGAGTTTGCTGACCAGTCAAGCACACCAACACCATGGTCATTGAACCAGCTTTTGGTAGCTTTGGCAGTGGCTACGTTTACATGCACACTTTTTGGTTCAGTCGGACTGAATTCATTCCGATTGATGAATCTGAATATAGTGTTTACATGAACGCTAAATAAAGTGATCGGGTTGATGTGTGCGTTTATATGTCAAGCTTCAAATCTTTTTCAAGCTTTTTTTGACGCAAATGACACTACACAAATATGGACTTTCTCACTGTTTGCACATAATAACCACTCTCCTACACTGTTTCTTTATTTGTTTTTAACAGCGGAATTAATATTTATCCACTTCTGGATAAATATACATATAAACCGCAGTGCCATGCCGCTCATATTTATCACGCAGAAAAATGCCCCCCCTGAGCACAAAATGGGTTGCCTGTGGTTGAGAATCCAAAACAAGGACTGGTGGGAGGTTGTCCTGCTCCACTTCACAGATGCCGAGTGAAAGGAGAGTTTTATAATGACAAGACACGCATTTATACAACACTTTATTCAAAAGGAAGAACCGCTCCTTCCGCGGTTCATACGTCATTACGCTATTTCTGCGTTATTGCACATGTGCAGTCCTTTCAGTTTTGGTTTTCAATCCGATCGAGTGTTTACATGCACACTCATTCGGATTAGAAAAGGAATAAACCACCCCCTTCAATCCGATCGAAATTTCATTCCGATCGAGCTCAATCGGATCGATTAAGGTGTTTACATGAGGCCTTTTCAGTCCGATTGAGGCATCAATCCGATTACAAACGGATTATTTGGTTGCATGTAAACATAGCCAGTGTGGGCAGGTGCCAATCTTGCTGGAAAATTAAATCAGCATCTCCATAAAGCTTGTCAGCAGAAGGAAGCATGAAGTGCTCTAAAATTTCCTGGTAGATGACTGCATTGACTGTGGACTTCAGAAAACACAGTGGACCAACACCAGCAGATGACATGGCAGCTCAAATCATCACAGACTGGAAACTTCATATTGGACTTCAAGCAACATGGATTCTGTGCCTCTCCACTCTTCCACCAGACTCTGGGACCTCTATTTCCAAATGAAATGCAAAATTTACTTTCATCTGAAAAGAGGACTTTGGACCACTGAGCAACAGTCCAGTTCTTTTTCTCCACAGCCCAGGTAAGATGCTTCTGACGTTGTCTCTGCTACAGAAGTGGCTTGGTAGCACTTTTCCTGAAGACATCTGATCGTGGTGACTCTTGATGCACTGACTCCAGCTTCAGTCCACTCCTTGTGAAGCTCTCACAAGTGTCTGAATCAGCTTTGCTTGACAATATTCTCAAGCTTGCAGTCATCCCTGTTGCTTGTGCACCTTTTCCTACCCAAATTCTTCCTTCCAGTCAACTTTGCATTCAATATGTTTTGATACAGTACTTTGTAAACAGCCACACCTTTCAGTAATGACCTTCTGTGACTTACCCTCTTTGTGGAGTGCGTCAATGTTCATCTTCTGGACCATTGCCAAGTCAGCAGTCTTCTCCATTATTGTGGTTTCAAAGAACAAGAGATACCCAGAATTTATACTGTAGCGATGGTCATTTATTGAAACTGAATGTAAATATTCTAATATTTTGAGATACTGATTTTTGACTTGAACCTTTCATGAGCTGTAAGCTCTAATCATCCAAATTAAAACAAAAAAAACTTTTGAAATGTTTTACTTTATATGCAATGAATCTAAAATATATGAAAGTTTCACTTTTTGAAATAACTTACAAGAAAAAATGAACTTTTTCAGGACATTCTAATTTATTGAGATGCACCTGTATCATTCAGGTCATTGTGTATATCATTACTGTTCTTGTATATGTTTTTGTGTATTGAATACTGTTTTATGCATGCTTATGATAGATCACTTGTTAATGTCACTTTAACTCATACCATGTCTGGTCTATATCAATTCGTTTTCGGATTATCTAATTGAGAGTGAATATTACATGTCGATACCTATGCAACATATTAGTGTCCTAAGAAACCCCCCAGTATTTCCAATATCCCGCTTGGAAATTCAGCCTTTCTCATTGGTCAAGCCCATCCTGAGAGGTGTGACTCTTCGCAGACCTTAAAGGGCTCACGCACAGTTCCAGTCTCTCTCTTCTGCAAAAGCTCCTCTGCTAAACCTCCGGATTGCTGCCCGTGTGGAGAACCTGAACCAGTACCGGCATGCCCAGTGGGCTCCAACATATCTCAGTCTGCGGTTCTGTTAGATCCTAGAAGGATGTTAGCTAGAACTCTTCTGGAACCTTAAGTTTTGCACCAGGCCTTGCAGCCTTGACTTTTCATACGAGACTGCATTCTGGACACTCGCCAACAGCCATGGAAGTGCAAGTATGGTACATCTAACTAAACTAAACAGAGGTTTTAGTATAAGTTACAGACCCCTTTATAAATGGCGCTGATGGTTTTACTCAGGTGGTTAACTGACTCTTTCCAAAACTGCATTCTGTTTTCTCTAATGGCTTCATTCATCCACTTTAGCTACCCTTTTGTATGTACGTGTGAGTGTATGTATGTTTGTTTGTTTGTTTAGATTAGTTATGTGTGTTAGCGTTTAGTTAATAAAAGTTGTGTGCACAAATTACATGAGTTTCTGGTTCTGGCTTCCAAATTAATGTCCCTTTACAATTTTCGATCCTTACTACATGCTCGGATGTGCGCTACGACCAATTTGACAGTCGTTTAAACGGAAGCTTTGTATCCGACTAGTCGACTAGTCTAAAAGCTAGAAACCCCCAAAAAATGGCAAAAGAAAAAAAACTGTCTATAACAGCCTACACTTGAAATACTTAATCTTTGCATCACACTGTCAAATCCCTCAATGAAATCTGCTAAAAATAGGTCACGATTATGCCATATATGCTTGCCTCACGTTATCATTATTTAATTTTAGGTGGTCGTTAAACAGAAAATAAGGAAGAGCATACACTCAACATAAACCAGTGCATAGCTTATTTATTCAGATCAGCTGGAGCAATGCAGAAATGGAAAACAGACTGACAGAATTCTTAATTTTCATATAACGTTAGCCAACATATTAAAACACAAGTCAAAAACAATGGGAAAGTTTATCAAGGAATAGCATTAAAACGGCTTTTAAAAATGTAATTCATGTTGGCTATATTGTCTAAAAACAAAACAATGCTCGTTTTACTTACTCAGACCATATGCATTTGTTCAGTGAATTTAACATGTTAACGTGATCTGGCGAAAGAAGGACTAGAGGCGATTCTGCTCTTCAGAAACCCCCTCGCCCCGCGCTCGGCAGGAACTGAAGTCACCGGCCCGCAGAGAGATAACTACAAACAAGCAGACAGTTTCGAAAAGAGCCTGGAAATCCCGCTCCACCACCGAAGTGGGTCTTCGTTTAGAGGAACAGATGGTGGGGTTGGGATCGCGGACCACAGCGGCGGGTTGTAGTGTTTGACATTGACATTGCTGGCTTTGACTGTCTCCAAGCTAACGCATCGCTCCAGTAGAGTTATTTTAAGCCAATTTGACATCACACAGTTCACACAAAACTTTTCCGTTTCCTTCTAATTCAAAACTAGATTAAAAAGTTTGTTGAGACAAACTTTAGGTTGGCTTGAGAAAGCCTAGCCTGAATGTTTAAAGCAGTTGTGAAAGCTTGAAGTTTAAAAGTTTTTAGTTTGAAATAGGCTAGTTAAGTGTTCATTTACTGGTTTTTAAAAGTTAAAAACCAGAAAAAGGTTGATAGCATGATTAGCATGTTGCTAGCATATTGCTAGCATGATTAGCAAGTGACTAGCATGTCGCTAGCATGTTTCTAACTTGATTAGCATGTTACTAGCATGTCGCTAGCATGTTTCTAACATGATTAGCATGTTACTAGCATGTTGCTAGCATGACTAGCAAGTGACTAGCATGTCGCTAGCATGTTTCTAACATGATTAGCATGTTACTAGCATGTTGCTAGCATGATTAGCAAGTGACTAGCATGTCGCTAGCATGTTTCTAACATGATTAGCATGTTACTAGCATGTTTCTAACATGATTAGCAAGTGACTAGCATTTTGCTAGCATGACTAGCAAGTGACTAGCATGTCGCTAGCATGTTTTTAACATGATTAGCATGTTACTAGCATGTTGCTAGCATGATTAGCAAGTGACTACCATCTTGCTAGCATGACTAGCATGTCGCTAGCATGTCACTAGCATGTTTCTAACATGATTAGCATGCTACTAGCATGTTGCTAGCATGATTAGCATGTGACTAGCATGTCGCCAGCATGTTTCTAGCATGGTTAGTATGTTGCTAGGATAGATAGAAAGATAAGAAATATTAGATGAGTTTGAATGGAATAGAAATAGTACATAGAAGGGAAGTTTGATTGAGTCTCAAAGGATTCTGCGAGTTTAAAATTTGTATTTTGACAGTTGGAGTTTGATTTATCTTGGCTCATTTGAACATTCCGTAATTGTAAGTCAATGGGATTTTATTATTTTTAATCTTCAGTTTTATGAAAACTATAAGTCCAATCAGTTAGAAAAGATCTAGCACACTAAGTGAGATCAGTCTGAACAGCTGGGTTGAGTTTGGTGATTCTAGCTTGAAAGCTCTAGGAGGAGATGCATTCAGAAATTTAGTCTAAGAAGAATAATAATAACTAGAATGTACATTTCCTGAAGAAAATGTGAGTGGTGCTTGCAGTGGCAAAACTCGGCGCTGGACAGATACTACAGTGTTCTGTGCGATTGTAGAGAGCCAACTCCCATGTCTGTATGATGTTGTGGAGCTGAGATATGGCTTCTTTATGTTGCTATATGGTTGCTAGGGTTCTCTATGTGGTTGCTAGGGTGTAGCTGCACAGTCGCCATGGTGATACTTACAGACTGGTTTCAGCCCGAACAAAAGAGGCCACGCCGATATCTATACCACTTTCTGGTGCTGAGAAATTGCTTATTCATGAGTTTGTTCAGTTGCTACGGTACTCTAAATGGTTGCTATGGTGTGGCCATACAGTTTATGGCATGATATTTAAAGACTATTTGACAGTCTGAATCAACAGAGCCCTACCCCGTGTTTCTACAATGTTTTGGTGCTGAAAAATTGTTTGTTAATGTCCTTTTACGGTTGCTAGGGTGCTGTAAGTGGTTGCTAGGGCATTGGTATGAAGTTGTCATGTCAGTACTTATTGGCTGTTTGATAGGCCGAGTCAAAAGAGCCCTCCCCCAAGTCTCTGTGACCTCCTGATCCAAAGATATAATCTCACTAATTTTGTGCCAATGTTAAGTCTATGGGACTTTTTCGCCCAAATTTTTTCATCCACCAGACGAACATCGTTCACTCAATTACTTATAAAAGATATAGCAGACCTCTATAACTGGGAGGTTACTAAGCGTGTTGCTAAGCGGTTGGTAGTTGTCACACATTACTATGTAGTTTTAGTTTTAAGATGAGTCAAATGAGTGCGTGTGAGTTAGGAACCCCTTCTCTCTCTCTCTCTCTCTCTAAGGGCCTGCTTGTGTGTGTGTGTGTGTGTGTGTGTGTGTGAGAAAGTGACAGTTGAGATTCAAATTCACGAACATTCCGCCATTGTAAATCAATGGGATTTTTTGCCCGCTTTTTCGTCCGCTGTGCGAACATCGTAGGTCCGATCACTTAGAAAAGATATAGCCGACATCTCCTCAATGAGCCGGTCGATTTGACACCTCATTCATGGGTCTGTGACAAACGGTGCAGGAGGAGTAGCGAATTGAAATTTTTGTCCAGAAGAAGAATAAGAACTAGAATGTACATTTCCTGAAGAAAATGTGAGTGGTGCTTGCAGTGGCAAAACTTGGCCCTCGGTTGCTATGTGGTTGCTAAGGTACCCGGGGTGGCTGCTAGGGTGTTGCTATGCGGTTGCTAGGGTCCTTGGGTTTGTTGCTAAGGAGTTGTTATACGGTTGCTAAGGTACTTGGGGTGGTTGCTAGGTTGTTGCTATGTGGTTGCTAGGGTACTCGGGGTGGTTGCTAGGATGTTGCTATGTGGTTGCTAGGGTACTTGGGGTGGTTACTAGGGTGTTGCTATGCGGTTGCTAGGGTACTTGGGGTGGTTGCTAGGTTGTTGCTATGTGGTTGCTAGGGTACTCAGGGTGGTTGCTAGGATGTTGCTATGTGGTTGCTAGGGTACTTGGGGCGGTTGCTAGGGTTTTGCTATGCGGTTGCTAGGGTACTCAGGGTGGTTGCCATGGTACCCATGTTGGTTGCTAGGATGATACTATGTGCTAGGGCATAGGTATGAAGTTGTCATGTCAGTACTTATTGGCTGCTTCATAGGCTGAGTCAAAAGAACCCTCCCCCAAGTCTCTGTGACCTCCTGATCCAAAGATATGATCTCACAAATTTTATGCCAGTGTTAAGTCTATGGGATTTTTTTCCCCCCAATTTTTCGCATGGTGTACAATCATCATACGCCCGATCGCTTAGAAAAGATATAGCCCACCTCTCCTCAATGAGCCGGTCGATTTGGCACCTCATTCATGGGTCTATGACAAACGGTGCAGGAGGAGTAGCGAACCGAAGTTTTGTCAGGGCGAATAGTAATTATAATACTAGAATGTACATTTCCTGAAGAAAATGTGAGTGGTGCTTGCCGTGGCAAAACTCGGCACTAGGCCATCAGTAGAGCCTTCGGCATGTTGCTAGGGCACTTGGGGTGCCTAAGGTACCCAGGGTGGTTGCTAGGATGTTACTATGTGGTTGCTAGGATAGCCAGGGTGGTTGCTAGGATGTTACTTTGTGATTCCTAGGGTATTTGGGGTGGTTGCTAGGTTGTTGCTATGTGGTTGCTAGGGTACTCAGGGTGGTTGCTAGGATTTTGCTTTGTGGTTGCTAGGGTACTTGGGGTGGTTGCTATGGGGTTGCTATGCGGTTGCTAGGGTACTCAGGGTGGTTGCTAGGGTACCCATGATGGTTGCTAGGGTACTTGGGGTGGTTGCTAGGGGGTTGCTATGCGGTTGCTAGGGTACTCAGGGTGGTTGCTAAGATGTTGCTATGTGGTTGCTAGGGTTCTTGGGGTGGTTGCTAGGGGGTTGCTATGCAGTTGCTAGGGTACTCAGGGTGGTTGCTAGGGTACCCATGATGGTTGCTAGGATGTTTTTATGTTGTTGCTAGGGTACATGGGGTGGTTGCTAGGGTGTTGATATGCGGTTGCTAGGGTATTCAGGGTGGTTGCTAGGGTACCCAGGATGGTTGCTAGGGCCGTTGCTAGGGTACCCAGGGTGGTTGCTAAGGTAAATGGGGTGGTTGCTAGGGTGTTGCTATGCAGTTGCTATGGTACTTGGGGTGGTTGCTAGGGTATCTGGGGTAGTTGCTATAGTGTTGCTAGGCAGTTACTAGTTGTCACAGATCATTACTTTGGAGTTTTATAGAGTTCTTAGTTTGAATTAGCACTTTGCTAATCACTATTAGCATGTAGCTATTCACTGCTAGCATGTGTAGCATGTTTGGAAATCCTATTTGTTAGCATGAGTCAAAAGAACCAACTCCCAAGTCTATACGACATTCTGATGCAAAGATATAGGACTTGATAAATGGTTGCTAGGGTACTCTGTTTGGTTGTTAGGAAGTGGCTTGGCAGCTGCCAATGATGATACTCAAAAGGCTGTTTGCCAGTATGAATAATATAAACCAACCCCCATGTCTCTATCACATTCAGATTTCAAGATATGCCTGTTTGGGTTAGGGTTGCTAGGGTGCTTGACATTGGTTGCTAGGGAGTGGCTAGGAAGTGTCTAGGGTGACTCTTGATTGGCTGTTTGCTGCCTGAGTCAAACGAGCCCACCCCCATGTCTCTATGATATTCAGATTTAAAGATATGCCTGTTTGGGTTTGGGTTGCTAGGGTGCTTGATAATGGTTGCTAGGGCGTGGCTAGGAAGTGTCTATGGTGATTCATGATTGGCTGTTTGCTGCCCTGAGTCAAATGAGCCCACCCCCATGTCTCTTTGACACTGTGATCCGAAGATATCCATCTGGGCTTTTAACATGGCAGTCTATGGGATCTGTTGCTAGGGTGCTATAAATGGTTGCTAGGGCGTGGCTTGACAGCTTCATAATGATCCTGAGAGTCTGATTGGTTGGCTGAGTAAAATTAGCCCACCCCCATGTTTCTATGATATTGTGATGCAGAGTTATGTTCAATGCAAAATTCCTATGTAAATTACCATAGTAGGAAAAATGTGTGCTGTTTCACGGGCCGTCCCTCACCATAGTATGTCAATGGGGAAATTTTTGGGCGCTCTTGTGCCCCAGGGATACAACTTATACCCCATTGCGGGGTATGTTCTCGCACAGCTTGATAGCCTCTCTAAATGTGGTGATTCATGTGTTTCTACGAAATTCTAGATCTGAGATACGACTCGTCAAAGTTGGCTCCAATGTTAAGTCTATGGGATTTTTCGGGTGATTTTTCGGCCGATTTTTCACCCACTGTACAATTATCGTACACCCGATCGCTTATAAAAGATATAGCACACCTCTCCTCAATAAGCCGCACGATTTGACGCCTCATTCATGGGTCTGTGACGAACGGTGCAAGAGGAGTAACGAACCGAAGTTTTGTCCAGAAGAAGAAGAAGAAGAAGAAGAAGCAGAATAATAATAATAAGTATGCAAGAGAACAATAGTGATGCCTTGCCTTTGGCAAGCACCACTAATAATAAGTTTAAGACGGATTTCAGTAAGTTGGCTTTCTCAAGCCAACTTAATAATAATAATAAGTTTAAGACGGATTTCAGTAAGTTGGCTTTCTCAAGCCAACTTAATAATAATAATAAGTTTAAATAGCATTTCAGTAAGTTGGCTTTCTCAAGCCAACTTAATAAGAAGTTTAAATAGCATTTCAGTAAGTTGGCTTTCTCAAGCCAACTTAATAAGTTTAAGTACAATATCAGTAAGTTGGCTTTCTCAAGCCAACTTAATAATAATAAGTTTAAGTACAATATCAGTAAGTTGGCTTTCTCAAGCCAACTTAATAATAAGAAGTTTAAATAGCATTTCAGTAAGTTGGCTTTCTCAAGCCAACTTAATAAGAAGCTTAAGTACAATATCAGTAAGTTGGCTTTTTCAAGCCAACTTAATAATAAGAAGAAGAAGTTTAAATAGCATTTCAGTAAGTTGGCTTTCTCAAGCCAACTTAATAAGTATGCAAGAGAACAATAGTGATGCCTTGCCTTTGGCAAGCACCACTAATAATAAGTATGCAAGAGAACAATAGTGATGCCTTGCCTTTGGCAAGCACCACTAATAATAATAAGAAGAAGTTTAAATAGGATTTCAGTAAGTTGGCTTTCTCAAGCCAACTTAATAATAATAATAATAAGCTTAAGTAGCAGATCAGTAGGTTGGCTCTCTCAAGCCAACCTAATAATAATAAGCTTAAGTAGCAGATCAGTAGGTTGGCTCTCTCAAGCCAACCTAATAATCATAGGCGTAATTTGTGGGTGGAACGGGTGGGTGAGACATGCCCCCACCAAAGTCGATTCTGTCCCCCCACCACTTTTTCAAAGCCGCTGAAAAAATATAGCATGCAGGCAAACTAAAAGTAAAATCATCTCCAACCAGCGGGTCTTCGTAATTTAATTCTTAATAATAATAATAATCCAGGGGCGAACGCTGGCGCGTCTTAGCTGCCGCTGTTCCCAGGTGCTTATTGTTTTAATTGTTTTAATTTTTATTGAGTTGTTTCCGATGCTGCTATGGTCTGGCTTATGTTTTCAAAACTATAAGCACGATATCCAGAGAAATCCGTGTCTGACTCTTTTAAACTCTGCTGTTACACGGAGTGTTTGGTTGCTCTCTGTGTTATTTCCGGCTGATTAAGATCGGAAAATGAGGCTCTACGCGATGGTTCCATGGAGCATCTTGAACTGGATGATCTTATTTACACTATTTCAGCCAGCTGTGTCAGTACTTCAATATAGTGCCGAAGAACTTCTACAGTTTTGTTTCAATCACTATCCATTTTCTCTCGATCTTCATTTCCACACTGACATTTTTAAGCCTTGTCGCAAGTATATTCATCGTGGATCAAGACGGAATTACAATTATGATTACTCAAACTCTATAAAGTCCTTCTGGTCATCATCTTCGCGTTCGACAAGGAAATCGGAACGAACTGCGGATCACTCTGTCCTCGCCCATCTAGGCAAGTCAACAATCACTGAATCTACAACGAATGTTTTTACATTTGGATTACTTAACATTCGTTCAATCAACAACAAAGCGCCGTTGGTTTGGGATCTACTGAAGGATTGTAAGTTTGATTTCCTCTGTTTGACTGAGACATGGCAGCAACACAATGATTTTTCTCAGCTGAATCAGTCTATTCCTCCAGGTTTTGCTTATGCTTGTCAACCCCGAGTCTCGGGTCGAGGAGGTGGCTTAGCAATGCTTTACAATAAGAAATGGAAGGTCTCTACTATAGCGGTACCTTCCTACGCTACTTTTGAATCTATGGTGCTACAAGTTAATGGACCAGTACCCACTATCATAACAACTGTTTACCGTCCACCTAAATATAATACTAACTTTTTAACTGAACTTTCTGCTTTTTTAACTTTATTATGTTCTGTTTCTCCAAATGTGATTATGGTTGGTGATTTTAATATCCATGTTGATAAAACTACTGCTACTGATACAAAAGACTTTCTATCATGTTTGGATTGCTTTGGACTGAAACAGTTTATTGATTTTCCAACTCATTCAAAAGGTCACACACTTGATCTTATTTGTTGTACTGGAATATCACCTTTTGATTGTAGTTCACGTGATCTGTCTATATCTGATCATAAACTTGTGTTTTTCAGGGCCAAATTAATTGTATCAAAAATTGCTCAAAGCCGTACTATCACATTTCGCAATATTAAGAACATTGATTTGTCTGTGTTTTCCAATGAAGTTGATAACTTGTCGAACACTGTTGGATTTTTTAGCCTGGATGAGTTGACTTCTTATTACAATGACCAGTTGCAGAATGTTTTAGATGTCGTTGCACCTGTTAGAACTCAGATTGTCTCATTTGCTCATTCTACTCCATGGTACACTCCTGAGTTACGTCTGTTAAAGGCTAAGGGGCGTCAACTAGAGCGTTTATATATGAGATCTGGTTTAATTGTGCACAAGGAAATGTATGATCACCACATCAGAGACTACAAGGATGCCCTTTCTACTGCTAAAACAAATTATTATGCCAATTTGATAAACTCTGGTGGTGGGAATACAAAAATACTGTTCTCTACAATGAATAATATTTTGCGACCACCAGATGCTTTCTCATTACATTCGCATTCTAATACTACATGTGATACTTTTATGAATTATTTTAGTGATAAAATCGAAACTATTCATAAGAATTTAACACCTAATAATGGAGCATGTGGTTCATTCTTCTCTCTTTACGATGCTTCCACCCTAACTGCTTTCTCTAGTTTTTATTTGCCTACAGCAAATGAAATAGCTGAATGTGTTCAAAAATCTAAATCTACTACCTGTCAGTTAGATCCTATTCCCACACATCTTGTTAAGTTTTGTCTACCTTCTTTATTACCCTTGATAACTCAAATTATACATTCTTCTCTTATTACTGGTACTATTCCTTCATCCTTTAAAGTAGCGGCCATAACTCCCATACTTAAGAAACCTGGTGCGGATTGTAATAACCCTGAAAACTTTCGACCCATATCTAATCTACCTTTTCTTTCTAAATTACTGGAAAAAAATTGTTGCTCAGCAGGTACATACTCATTTAATGGAGAATAACTTGTTTGAGCAATTTCAGTCTGCTTATCGTCCATATCATAGCACGGAGACAGCACTCATTAAAGTCACAAATGATTTGTTAATGGCTGCAGATTTTGGACTTTTATCAATACTCATTCTTCTTGATTTAACTGCAGCTTTCGACACTATCTCACATAGCATTTTATTGGAGAGGTTGATTTCTATTGGGATCACTGGTGTATCCCTTGATTGGTTTAAATCATATTTATCTGGTCGGACTCAGTTCGTTCAAATAAAACATTTTAAGTCGCGGATATCTCAGATAACCAGTGGTGTGCCTCAAGGTTCAGTCCTGGGCCCTCTTCTGTTTATAGTGTATTTACTACCTCTAGGACAGATTTTTCGTAAATTTAATATAAATTTTCACTGTTATGCAGATGACACACAGCTTTATATATCTTCGAAGCCCAGTTCAGTATTGCCGTCTTCCTCTCTTTTGCTCTGTCTTTCTGAAATTAAAGCATGGTTTACATGTAATTTTCTCAAAGTTAATAGTGCGACAACTGAAATTTTATTAGTAGGTACTAAATCAAAACTGCGTAATTGTGGAAGTTTTAAACTTACTATTGACAACTCTGTTATCTCTCCTTCTTCTCAGGTTAAGAGTCTGGGTGTCATCCTTGACAGTACTCTGTCTTTCGAGGCACATGTAAATAATATTACACGGTCCGCATATTACTATCTGCAAAATATTAATCGTCTTCGACCATCTCTTTCTGTTAATGGTGCTGCTGTCCTCGTGCATGCATTGGTTACCTCTCGAATTGACTACTGTAACTCTCTGCTCAGTGGTGTTTCACAGAAATTAATTCATAAACTTCAGATGGTTCAGAATTCAGCGGCTCGGATCATCACACGAACACCGTTGAATGAGCATATTACTCCAGTTTTAAGGCACCTTCATTGGCTTCCAATCAGATATCGTATTCAATTTAAGATTTTACTTTTTACTTATAAGGCCCTTTATAATCTAGCACCTTCTTATCTTAGTGAACTTCTTCGTGTGTATGTACCTACTCGATCCCTCAGGTCTTCTGCTTCTTTGACTCTTGTTGTACCATCTGTACGTTTAACCACCATGGGAAGTAGAGCCTTTAGTTGTACTGCTCCGACACTTTGGAATACTTTACCTCAAGATATACGTAATAGTCTTAGTCTTTCAATTTTTAAATCGCGTCTTAAAACTTATTTTTTTAGATTAGCCTATCCTGAGTGATTTTAGGTAGGTTATTGTGTATTGATGATTGTATGATTGTTTATTGTGTTGTTGTTTCCTTCTGTTTAATTATGTGTTTTATCACTGTAAGGTGTCCTTGAGTGTCTTGAAAGGCGCCCACAAATAAAATGAATTATTATTATTAATTCTTACATGCCCAGATCTATAAATCTTGTCATGCACCTAACAGGATTTAACAGTAAATGCTGTAATTAGACTATGAGCGCAGCAGCACTCTTTTACTGTGTAATAGATGAAGTAAACAATGCTTTATATTTACACATTTAGATTAAATATAACACTTTTAACTGTTATTACGCAAAAAAAGACTTGGGCTACATAATAACAGTTTGTGTTTCATGGGAAAACCCAAACCCCACGTAAAAATAACTAATATTTATTTTTATTAATAGTTTATAATAAAACTTTAGGCCTAGTTAAGTTTTCACAGTAATAATTAGTCTACTGCAATGTCTTAAGTCCCAATTATAGGCTATACTTACATGCGTACAAGGTGTTTCAGGGCCGCTCACACATTCAAAACCAATATTAAAGCATTAAAAAATTATATTAAAACATTAAAGCATATTCTGATTTTTAACCCATGAAAAAAAGAGACAAATCTAGCTTAATTTCTGTTAAAATGACCAGAAGGTACACAGACCTGGGAGTAAGAGTATCCTATAAAAATAAAATAAACAACAAAACACTTTATATCTCATTACATTTATTCAGCCTACTTAATGACACCATAAACTAAAGCATTAATATGAGGGTAATATAGATTGTAATGCCTTAAGTTCAAAATTGCCACCTTAACACGGCCAAAATGTGCGCGTTGAGAAACATTCAAATATGTCGTCTTAGCAAAATCTGTATGGCTGGATATTGGTAGGGACACGTCCCTAGCGTCCCCCCCCCCCCTAATTCCAGCCATATAACCCTGTAGCCCAAGACAGGTTGCCCAACGACAGGTTGCCCACTGAAGCTAAGCAGGGTTGAGCCTGGTCAGTACCTGGATGGGAGACCTCCTGGGAAAACTAGGTTGCTGCTGGAAGAGGTGTTAGTGAGGCCAACAGGGGCTGCTCACCCTGTGGTCTGTGTGGGTCCTAACATCCCAGTATAGTGACGGGGACATTATACTGTAAAAAGCACTGTCCTTCGGATGAGACGTTAAACCGAGGTCCTGACTCTATGGTGATTCATACTAAATACTATAGTGTTTTTGAACCATACTATAGTAAAGTACTTCAATTCATTTGTTGTGGTAATTCTATAGTTGTTGTGGTAATATAACAACTGTAGTGATATAAATTACTTTACCCAAAACTGCTAAGTTTTCTAAACCTATCGGATATATTATACTATAATACACTACAGTTTACTGTAGTAACAACTAAATGCTACAGTATTTCTTACAGTTTATCAGTTCACTAATACTACAGTATGCTGCAGCATTCATTAACAAAGTGTTGTAAATACTATACAGTACACTACAATTTACTATAGTTTACTATAAATACTATAGTATTTTCATAATGCCAGTATAAGCATCGATTTGAAAGTGAGAAACTGAGAAAGTTTGAAAGCAATCCTTACCTCACCAAAGTTGACTGAAGCATACCCAGATAGCACACTACGTCTGCAAGATGTCTGTTAAAGATCTCTTGATCTGGAAAGCATCTGCTGTCTACAAACGTCTGACAGACGTCTTTCAGATGTCAGTTTTACATACATTTTGAATCATAAATATCTTAAAGACATCTAATAGACGTATATTTGACATCTAAAAGGAGATGTCCAATAGACGTATTGCAGATGAGCAAACACCCTAAAAACTATGTCTTGCAGATGTAAATGCAGACGTCAAATAGACGTCTCCGAGATGTACGTGTGCTATCAGGGTATTTGGTCCAGAATCCTCTGTTAGCTGGCGAGTGCAATCATTTAATGCTCGCTTGCAGCACAAAATTAAGTTTCTTCTGTCCATTTTAAAGCAAACTGGATTTTTCTTCTTATTTAATGGCAAATAACTCATGCGAATTGGATTACCACAAATGGTCTGTGCTGAATTGTTCGGGTCTGGTTCTGTGCATCATTGATTGGGTGAGAACTGTTCAATATTACTGGCTGTGGAAATCAATGGGCGTGGCTTATTATACTATAAAACGCCGTAAGTGACGAGCGCTCTGTGCAACCAAAATGGCGTTTTTTACGGCGTCATATGGTGATATGAACGTTGTAAAAAGCGGCGCTTTTCATGTGCGCTAAAACGCCGGAAGATACGGCGCCATCGACGTGTTTTCGCGCAGTTTTTACGGCGTTTGTAATCACAACGGCATATTTTGCGCCGCAAATACTGTTTAAAACGCCGTATTTGACGGCGTTTGTATGTTAACTCGATTTATCTATAGCGTAAATCTGACCCTTTTGGCTTGCCATAGTCGGATTGAGCAGTCGCGCACAGTAGCTCCACCGACTGCGCTGACCAAAAGCATGATGGGAAACGACTGACTGACGACACAGCTTAAAGCTTGAGCTGTGTCTGAAATCGCTCACTCGTTCATTCATTCACTAATCCCTGTAAGGCAGTTGAGTGCACTATATTAGAACGGAGTGAACGAAATAAAGTGAACGGATTCGGACGGTGACGTTTACACTGCGCGTGAGACTTGGGTGTTTGCAAAAACATCTTAGATGTACTTTTATATTTCATGTACCTCATTTTAGAAAATAATATTAATAGCAATAACACTTAAAATAACTATTGTAATCAGCTTTGTGGTTTCATTATTCATTTGTTCTGTAATATCCCAGCTAACAAATTTGTATGTAACTGTTACGTAACCGCAACGTAATCTGGTGACCAAAGTTACGTCGTGGCAACCGGAAAAGTGAAAGGTGCGTGTACGTCGCCACAACGTAACTTTGTGACGTTGCCAGTTCGTAACTGCGACGTCGTGGCAACGTTGCGGATCAATAGTTGTGTGCTGGTAATCAGCTGGTAATTTGTTTATAATTATTTATTTTCTATGGGCGGACATGCAGTAGTTTAACCCTTACACGGCCCTCGGGGTCTTTTTGACCCGCAAATGAAGTTTGCTAAATTTTTCAAAAATGTTCTCTTTTTCTAAATGGCACGAGACTTTGTACAGCCGTCAACACTTTCTAGATCTACAAATAAAAAATAAAATTGGAATGATTTCTTGATTTTATGTTGGTGTGAAAAAAATAGTTGCACTCAAGGTCATTGGGGTCTCTGGAGACCCCAAGCAACAAAATGTAATTTTTTAACAAAATTATTATTTTTTTTTAAACAAATGTAATTTTACTCTGTTTATTAATGTTTTTACTCCACATTTGTGTAGTTTTTGGAAGACTTTTAATTTATTTATATAAATTTAAAATATATTATAAGACATTTTTATATAGGTTTTTATACAAAAAACAGCTTTTTATGTAAAATTCACTTCATAAAAGACCCACATTTCTAACTTTCATTCATGGGGATAACATGGATCATTTGACATGGTTTAGTGTAAAATTTTTGCCCATATTTTGGAAATTGCAGTTTCAAAATTAAAAAATTATCATTTTTACCACTAGATGGCTGCAGAGCTCCACTATTTACTATTTGCTATTTGACCAACTAAAAGATATCTTTTCACAAGTTTTCTTCAGTTGGATTCATATCTACATATTATGAAATCACAATTATAACAATAAAAATTATTTTTGTCAAAGTTTTGCCTTTTTAGAACTGAAAAAAAAAAATCATTTTTTCAATAATGTTACATTATGATTTGAATCAAGCCTCAACAAGATGTTACAAAGAGAAAGGTTGGAGTCTTTAGAGTTTATCATCTGTTTTTCATATAATTTTGTGTGTGTGTGTGTGCGTGCGTTCGTGTGCATTGTCGATGTGTCAGTGTCACCAATTTATTTTTGTGGTGGTTTTGCATTTTGGATTATTTTATTTGAAGAAACCCCGCATAGAAAATAGACAAAATTCATCCTCAAAATCAGAAACAACACAGAACACACATGGACAGAAATGAAGTGGTACACTTCCAATATTGCAAAATTATCATGCTGTGAACACACACACAGTCACACACAAACACAGAGGAATAAATTTGTGAGACTAAAAAAAAACTGCTCTTTTATAATTTGTCAAATAAAATAATCTGAAATGCAGAGCCACCACAAAAATAAATTGGTGATACTGACACATCGACAATGCGCACACACACACACACACACAAAAATCACACACACCCACACACACACTTTTAAAATTATATGAAACACAGATGATTGAAATAAATGATAAACTCTAAAGACTCCAGCCTTTCTCTTTGTAACATCTTGTTCAGGTTTGATTTGAATCATAATGTAACATTATTGAAAAATTGATTTTTTTTTCAGTTCTAAAAAGGCAAAACTTTGACAAAAATAATTTTTATTGTTATAATTGTGATTTCATAATATGTAGATATGAATCCAACTGAAAAAAACTTGTGAAAAGATATCTTTTAGTTGGGCAAATAGTAAATAGTGGAGCTCTGCAGCCATCTAGTGGTAAAAATGATAATTTTTTAATTTTGAAACTGCAATTTCCAAAATATGGGCAAAAATTTTACACTAAATTATGTCAAATGATCCATGTTATCCCCATGAATGAAAGTTAGAAATGTGGGTCTTTTATTAAGTGAAATTTACATAAAAAGCTGTTTTTTGTATAAAAACCTATATAAAAAATATTTTTTAATTTATTTATATAAATTTAAAAAAATATCATAAATCCTCCAAAAACTACACAAATGTGGAGTAAAAACATTAATAAACAGAGTAAAATTACATTGGTTTAAAAAAAAAACAATTATTTTGCTACAAAGTTACATTTTGTTGCTTGGGGTCTCCAGAGACCCCAATGACCTTGAGTGCACAACCCAAAATGGGGACCGCACAAGGGTTAACCTAATTTATGTCATCATACTAATTTAAAGGCTTTTTCAACAGCTGTGAATGATGAATAGACTCAAAGTGAATTCATTTCATTTATTTTGAAAAACACACAAATATGAACAGTAAAATACACCCAAATTATTAATAAAGACATAGGATATACAGCGAAATATGAATGAAAGCATTCAGGACATTCTGTGCTCAGCATCATAAACAGATATGCTAGCATAATATTTGCTAGCAGACATTTCTGATAATTAAGGAAATATACCATAATCACAGAGGTATTGATATTAACAAAAGGGTAACACTTTACAACAAGGTTCATTAGTTAACAACATTAGTAAACATGAACTAAGAATGAACATTACTTCTACAGCATTTATTAATCTTAGTTAATGTTAATTTCAGCATTTACTAATGCATTATTAAAATCACAAGTTGTGTTTGTTAACATTAATGCACTGTGAACTAACATGAATAAACAATGAACAACTGCATTTTCATTAACTAACATTAACAAAGATTAATAAATAGTGTAATAAATGCATTGTTCATTGTTTGTTCATGTTAGTTAACACATTAACTAATGTTAACAAATTACACCTTATTGTAAAGTGTTACCAACAAAAGTACTTAAAGTAGACTGTATGAACATCATTTTTCAAAACAATAAACCTTTAAAATATTGAAAATGTTTATAAAACATAACAATGACCAATTATAGCCACATTAGAACATATTTCACCCAAAAATGTAAATTCTGTCATTACTTACCCTCATGTCGCTCCAAACCCATAAGACCCTTTTGTGCAGAACACAAATGAAGATATTTTTAACAGATGTCATGTGTATGCAAAAAAACAGCAATGACAAAAATAGTATGTCTTTATTCACAAATTATGTATCTCCAAAGCATTTTCACAAAAGCACCATGAGATGGCCAGCTCTCAAGCCAACGCAACAGTGATGCATCATGGTGCTCTCGTGAACATGTTATTTTGTAAATAAATATGCAATGTTTTTTGTGCACACAAAACATTCACATCACTTCATAAATTGAGGTTAAACAACTGGAGTCACATGGTTTACTTTAATGATGTATTTATTACCTTTCTGAGGCTTGAAAGTGGTAGTTGCATAAACTGTGAAATGGAGGGGCAGAAATTTCTCAGATTTCATTAAAAAGATATACATTTATGTTTCAAAGATGAACAAAAGTCTTACAGGTTTGGAACGGCATGGAGGTGAGTGATGAGAATTTTTGGTTTAACTAAGACATTCCCTCAGGCGCACCAGTAGATCTCTGCCTGATCTCTGATCTTCTGGTTCTTCTGCTCCTTCCACCATCACAATCCTGGATTACTGAGCCACAACAGAAGTTTCCACTTTGAATGCTTTAGCCTGGCATTTTTTTCACCAGCATCTAAAGTGAGAAAGAAAACAATAACCAAAATGTAAATGTAAAAATAATAATAAAAAAACAATGGTTGTCCAAAATGTAAAAGTACACACGAGTTTTCCCTACTGTTTGGGCATTTCCACCTCAGGGCACAAAAGAGTGGGGACTCGCAGGATAAGAACAATTTTTTAGAATTTTCAACACAGTTTTTGGTCACTTTCTATACAGGGCTCCAGACTGCAACCAAATGGTTGCATTTTGTGACTGTTTTTTCTGCCGGTGCGACTGAATTTTGTGAGCAATCACACTAGCATGAGCACTACGTTGCCCGACCTCATAAGCGCTGCTATTTCTGTTGCATATGAGAAACATCAAGCGAAACAAAAGCTAGTGAAACCACGCTACTCGTTTGAGCTGTGCAGCGCGGACCATTTATCAGCTCGGATCAGCGCAGAGCAAACAAACTTCTCCGAGCTCAGAACAGGTTTACTCAGAAAGCCGTGTTGATTTCGTGACACTGTTACTGCACAGTGCTGCGAGATCCAGTGAGAAGCATTCAAATTCTGCACAGAAATCTGTTATAAACAGGTTAAACAACGCTGACATATAACCAGAAGTAGTAATGCTAACTATAACCATGGTGTTGTGGCAGAAATAGTTGAATTTCATTACATTATGCATTTTAGGGTTTGTACAACCTTTTGAGAGAGAAATTCAAGCACATTTAAGTATTTCACACAACTATTTACAGCACTTTAAAACTTTAAAAAGCATACAATTAAAATGTTATTTTTAAAGGAATGACCAAAATTCCTTTACACACCACCCCCAGCTTTACGAAATCTGCTTCTGGCGCCACCATCTGTAGAACTCAGTGGCGCTGGTGCCACTGCTCTCAAAAGTTAGTCTGGAGCCCTGCTATATACAGGTGTATCTCAATAAATTAGAATGTTGTGGAAAAGTTCATTTATTTCAGTAATTCAACTCAAATTGTGAAACTCGTGTATTAAATAAATTCAATGCACATAGACTGAAGTAGTTTAAGTCTTTGGTTCTTTTAATTGTGATCTTGGCTCACATTTAACAAAAACCCACCAATTCACTCTCAACAAATTAGAATATGGTGACATGCCAATCAGCTAATCAATTCAAAACACCTGCAAAGGTTTCCTGAGCCTTCAAAATGGTCTCAGTTTGGTTCACTAGGGTACACAATAGAGTTCTTCACGGAGGACCCGTCACCTGAGGACCCGGGACCCGTACGGGTTCGGGTCTATATTTTAAATGGTCAGCCGGGTCCGGGTCTGGTCCCAATCTATTACTTCGGGCCCCGGGTCTGTTTAACATTGTGTGTAATACCCGAGTCGATCGGAGAACACCGCACCCGATAGTGATCAGTGTCAGTCAGCACGCGTGTGTTTTGTAACTTGCAGTTTGTAAAATTAGGATGAGAAAATTGTGAGCGGGAAATAAGGTGAAAGAAAAAAAACAAAAACACGCGTTACCTCGAGCCGCCAGAAGCAGAGTTAATGTAGCCTACTGCACGCGGACGGTGATCATGGATTCCTTCATGAGTGATTTGGGGGAAAAAAAGCTGAAACAAAACTGACGAAGAGACGCACCTGTTATTGAACACGCACGCAGTAAAGTGTAACGCACTTCTTGTTCTGCACGTTTTTGCTAAAAAATAATCTTTATTACAACCAACAAAAAGATCGTTATTGTTGCACAAACGCAACAGTCGAAGTTGACTCGAGATGGAGAAATAAAAAAAAAAAACTGTGAAGTTGCATTAGTCATCCTTCACTGACCGTGACAGCAAGTAGACTTTTAAAGCAATAATCAGTGAATTAAGAAGGCTCTTTCAGTCAGCAATAGAGAGGAACGAACAGCTAACATGGATGGAAATTTAGGAAGATTGTATGCATCGCAGTCAGGGAGAAGGCTACTAGTAAGGGATTTTTTTTCTTTCTCGCAACTTGTTATTGACTTAATAGCAGTTTACTGTGCAATATGTGCCGATCAGGTGCAGTCGGGTCTGTCTCTTCCCAGCCGGGTTCGGGTCCAACTTTCGAATAATGGTCGGGTCCGCGTCGGGTCCGGGTAGTACATTTAAGGCATTTCTCGGGTCTGCACTGGTTCGGGTCCCACTTTCAAATAAAATACCGGTCCGGGTCGGTTCGGTGCAGCACATTTACGGGTCTCTTCGGGTTCGGGTATTACGAATTTTTGGACCCGTGAAGACCTCTACTACACAATCATGGGGAAGACTGCTGAACTGACAGTTGTCCAGAAGACAATCATTGACACCCTTCACAAGGAGGGTAAGCCACAGAAGAAGCTGAAAGAAGCTGGCCAAAGAAGCTGGCTGTTCACAGAGTTCTGTATCCAAGCATGTTAAGAAAGTTGAGTGGAAGGAAAAAGTGTGGAAGAAAAAGATGCGCAACCAACCGAGAGAACCGCAGCCTTATGAGGATGGTCAAGCAAAATCGATTCAAGAATTTGTGTGAACTTCACAAGGAATGGACTGAGGCTGGGGTCAAGGCATCAAGAGCCACCACACACAGACGTGTCGAGGAATTTGGCTACAGTTGTCGTATTCCTCTTGTTAAGCCGCTCCTGAACCACAGACAACGTCAGAGGCGTCTTACCTGGGCTAAGGAGAAGAAGAACTGGACTGTTGCCCAGTGGTCCAAAGTCCTCTTTTCAGATGAGAGCAAGTTTTGTATTTCATTTGGAAACCAAGGTCCTAGAGTCTGGAGGAAGGGTGGAGAAGCTCATAGCCCGCGTTGCTTGAAGTCCAGTGTTAAGTTTATGATTTGGGGTGCAATGTCATCTGCTGGTGTTGGTCCATTGTGTTTTTTGAAAAGCAAAGTCACTGCACCCGTTTACCAAGAAATTTTGGAGCACTTCATGCTTCCTTCTGCTGACCAGCTTTTTAAAGATGCTGATTTCATTTTCCAGCAGGATTTGGCACATGCCCACACTGCCAAAAACACCAAAAGTTGGTTAAATGACCATGGTGTTGGTGTGCTTGACTGGCCAGCACACTCACCAGACCTGAACCCCAGAGAGAATCTATGAGGTATTGTCAAGAGGAAAATGAGAAACAAGAGACCAAAAAAATGCAGATGAGCTGAAAGCCACTGTCAAAGAAACCTGGGCTTCCATACCACCTCAGCAGTGCCACAAACTGATCACCTCCATGGCACGCCGAATTGAGGCAGTAATTAAAACAAAAGGAGCCCCAACCAAGTATTGAGTACATATACAGTAAATGAACATACTTTCCAGAAGGCCAACAATTCACTAAAAATGTTTTTTTATTGGTCTTATGAAGTATTCTAATTTGTTGAGATGTGAGCCAAAATCATCACAATTAAAAGAACCAAAGACTTAAACTACTTCAGTCTGTGTGCATTGCATTTATTTAATACACGAGTTTCACAATTTGAGTTGAATTACTGAAATAAATGAACTTTTCCATGACATTCCAATTTATTGAGATGCACCTGTATGCATTGCAAATGTGGTACAATTAAAATGACTATGCAAGTACTAAAAAAAGTCAGCTGCTGAAATGTTAAAAGGATTGTACATAAGAACCGTACTGAAAATACTGAAAATGTGTTTGACATTAAAAAAAAAAAAAAAAAAAACTTACACAGCAAAAGATGCAGTGACCTGTGGCTGAATGGCCGTTGGTTTTATTTAGCTGTGATTGACACACAAACAAAAGGGAAAAAAGATAATAGCATCGTTGAATATGAGTCAAATATTGCATTTTTTTTAGGGAGCAAACTAAATTTTGTGATTGAGACAGCCCTTAACCACTGACTACTGTGCAAGGGACCTGAGTGATTCACACCCAGAGTTTAGGTCCACACCTGATCACACTCACCTGTTTGTGACTTTATAGTTAGTAAAACTGAAAAACTTGATTAGTTTGTTCAGGTGCACTGCACTAGGTTGGAGCAAAACTCGGCATGTAAGTGGACCTTGAGAGACAATGTTGAGATCTCCTGCAATCTATTCTGAACATGACAATTCAGAGAGGCAGGATGACTTCTAGATAGATGACTTACAATACTGGTGTCCAGTCCTGGGCATGGAGGACCAACGTTCTGCAGAGTTTCTGGTGATCCTTGATCAGCTGCTCAGGTCTGCTTAATTGGGGTTGGAGCTAAACCAAACTAAAAAAGAGAGAAAGAAGACAACCAATTAATATGTTAATTTGATGTTAAAAAGTTAAAGAAAGATAAAGTTAAAAATTTTGATTCATAAATATGCACAACATCTGAAAATGCACAAAGATGAGAAGAAAGAAATGTGTTTAATGAGAACTTTCAACTTTCACTGAAAAAATAAGAAGCAATATTAAGTCACAGATGCATTTTTATTTATTCTTGTTATTCTTATTCTAAGTTATAATTACCTTTTGGTTTATTGATGATTTTCAGTCTCTGAAATAGAAACGTTCTATCAATTATGGATGGCATCATACATACATCATATGTAACGATATTTAATAAGATTTCTAACACCGTGTCTACACCGGACGGCGCAACAAAATACAATATAACCTATTATTATATGATGTCGTCTACACTGGATGCAGTGCGGCACGACACAACAAATCCCTGACAGTAATCTGATGCCTCGTTCTATTTATGACGTACTGACAAAAAGTTCAAATGATTTTTAACAGTCACTTTGTCACATCCAGCGTAGACACGGTGTGAGAGCATGAAGATTGGAGATAGAGAATGGGAATCTACGGCACTGTGCATTACATTATGGGTATACAATACAAATCACCAGAGGAAAAAATGACTATTTACGTTAATATTTTTAAAAGCTTCTTGCATTTTATTAGAATAAATGAATTAATATTCAAATCACTTGTGTTATTGAAGTTTGTGGTCAGTTTATGTTTTTGAAATAAGTCTCTTATGTTCACCAAGAAAACTGCCTTTATTTGATCATAAATAAAAACAGTAATGTTGCAAAATATTATTAATTAAAATAACTGTTTTCTATATGAATATATTGTAAAATGTAATTTATTCTTGTTTTCGCAAAGCATGAGTTCTGAAGGATCATGTGACACTGAAGACTGTAGATTCACCTTTGATCACTTTTTAAAACATACTGAGATAGGAAATTGTTATTAAAAAATTGTAATTTCACAATATTACTGTTTTACTGCATTTTAATCAAATAAATTCAGCAGTGGTGAGCATAAAATACTAATACATGACAAATCTGACTCTTAAACTTTAGGTAGTGTATATTTGAGGTATTACTAGACAGATGATTCATAATGTCTAGAGATGTTCTTCGACAGGAGATACGCTCCAACTCTTGTGCACGGCCGTCAGCATGGAAGAATCTAGGAACATAAACAATCTGTCACAATGCCAGGTTTATTTAAACTATAGCAGAGGTGAAATGCAGAAAAGAAAAATAATAACTTGCAGAATGTACAATTTAATAACAGAATGTACATTTTTAGGTTTACTTATTTAGTAATGCTCTTACAGTGTTACTTATGTTTGGACATCAAAGTCCTTTTAAAATAACTAACAAGCAAACAAACAAACGCACACGCACACACACACACACACACACACACACACACACACACACACACACACACACACACACATATATATATAATTTTGCAAAAGAAAATTACAGATGCATGGTGATATAGGCGATATCAGATCACCTGTGTTTTCTATTTCTCTGTCAGCAGCTCCCTTCAGAAATCTTAAAATCAGGAACTTCTCCTGTGTCATAGTAAAGGTTTTTTTTCTGACGCTTCTGAAATCACAGAACAAGTGGTATCAATATGTGTTTATCATGAAAGATCAAAACCTGTTTTAAGTTTCAGCACATTTTCACGCTCCATGTAAGTGACGTATCAGATTAATTTAATTATCTTACTTCCATTCATCCGTTGACAAACTGCCAGCAAAAACTTTATATAAAAAACCCTCGTCTACACATAAGATTACATTAAAAGCCCAAACTTTCATAAACAAGAGCTCAAGTCTTGAGCTATGCTTTTATATGAATATAAAAATGATGAAGACACTCAAAGTGCTTGCTATTTAATTCCATACGAAAGGCGTATTTATCCTCCATTTTTATTTTAATTCAAACATGTATTTTAGATTTTTATAGAAAATATGACAACAATCACATATCTCACACAGAGATCGCACTGTCATAGTGTTTGGGAATATTCATGCACAATTTAAATACATAATAGAAAATCAGATAAACAAAATAAAACATTTTAGAAGAGAACGCAGCATCACGGTTGACTGAACCAATGAGCATTAAGCTGTGTCGTCAGTCAGTCATTTCCCATCATGCTTTTGATCAGCGCACTCGGTGGAGAGCAACTGCTCAATCCGACACAGCCGCCTCGCCGTCGTGAGAGCTTTTTGGCACACGTCAGCATGACATCAGAGCAAGGCGGACCTAACTCGGACACTTTTCTAACCTATAGCCTATGTAAAATTCTTCAATTATGAAATGAGTTCAATTGGGCAATATAGCATTTTTTACTAATATGAAGCCTTCTTAACAAGCCTTTGTAAAAAGAATAGTTAGCACATTTGTTTGTTAAGGTAAGAACCTTGACAGCTGTGCTGAATTAATGTTTGTGTTTGTCACGTGACAATTAAGCATACTACTCTGAAACATTTGTTGCTTATTTATACTGTTTCACACACTATTATTTAAAACATAGTAGGTAGTATGCACTATGTACTAGGCAGTAAGCAGTAATCAAGTATGCCATTTGGGTCACAGCTGAGGAGGAGGAGGAGGAGGAGGAGGAGGGGGAGGGTTGCATGTAACCCGGAAGTGTCATGAACAGTCGGATTGTAGGCGAAGAAGAAGAAGGGTTGCATGTAACCCGGAAGTGTCATGAACAGTCGGATTGTAAGCGAAGAAGACGAAGGGTTGCATGTAACCCGGAAGTGTCTTGAACAGTCGGATTGTAAGCGTAGAAGATGGCAGGGGTGTTTGAGGTGGAGGTTGACGGTGTGGAACATAACCATGGACATGGACATCGCGACGACGCCTCTCAGGTTGGATAACAACTGTTTGTGGATGATGTAAAATATGCGCGAGGACTGCTGAGTGTTTATTGAATCTGATAATCACTAATGATTAGATTGTACTGGGGAATTTTTTTAAACGTTTTTTTTTTTTTTTAACCAGTTCAAAACTCACTTCAATTGTTAGAATTTATTTTCCGTAAAATATAATTATATTTTGTTATAACTGTAAACAAGTAAACACAAACAGTAATAAGGTATAGCTTAACGTTACTAAGAAAAAAATCAAATAATGTGAAGTCATTAAGAATTTTTTTAGGATTTAAAGATGCAGTCAATATTTCCCCCCCATATTTAAATAAACTAGTATATACACTTTAGAGGTTTTTCTTTCTCAATTGAAAATGATGCATGAAATGAGATGAAGATTAGAGATTCAAAATATATGCAGCCCCGTTTACCTTTGCCATTAATAAGTGACCTGTATCTAGATGTTGTCCACATATGCTTTAAGAAAACAAGTGTAAATGCTGTAGTGAACGGGCTTTATTTTGATCTGCTTGTCCTGATCACAAAGTATTTGGGGATTCATTGTGCATATCAATATAATCAGTACAATCATATCATAATATCTGCATTCACAGAAATTACACAAACATACACACAGTCAATATGTCCCCTCTTTTCTCTGAAGGCTTTACCAGAAAACATTAAATGCTCAGCCCATTTTGCACAAATTTTTATTTTAAAGAAGCATAGCATGTCACATGAAGGTTTTCTTTGCATTGGTGCCATCTGTTCCAGACTCCATTTAAATTGTGTACTGAAGAAAAGAGACCCAGTTAGTTAAAATGATTTCTGAAAAAAAGACTTATTTTTTAAATATTTGAATCAACCTCCCCCTCAAAAAAAAAAAACACACATTCCTGCCCCCCAAATACACTCTTCCCTTCATTGCTCCGCCCTCAAGTTTTCAAACACTCTAATGCAACACAGGCAACTGTAACAACTGGCATTACTGTTACTATAGCTAATATTACAACAATAGCGCCCAGGGGTATTAGTCTGCATTAATTTTGTAGCCCGTGTCATGCTGAAGATTAATTTATTTTTATTACAATTTGTGCTCAAAATATTAGGCAGTTTGATTTATTTTTTTTAATTAATTGTATACAATCGCAGTAATAAAAGCTGCTTGATCTCTGCAAACGCTGTAACTAACCACGCGGCATGTCCCAAACAACTTAAAGTGTCCCTATTATGGATTTTTGAAAATTACCTTTCATGCAGTGTGTAACACAGCTCTAAGTGAATGAAAACATCCTGCAAAGTTATAAATCTAAAAGTGCACCGTGTATAAAGTTATTGCCTTTCAAAAGAAAGAGTCGAAAACGAGGTGTTTTTAAAACGAATCTTTAGCTGTTTCAAGGTGAAACATTAGCATATTTATGCCCGCCCACTTGTTGCGCGTGCAGACCCGGGAAAACTTGAACCTCCCCTCCCTCAAACACCGTAGCGGATTCCTGTGAAGAAGACAGTGTGCTCTGCACTGTGAGGGTAAATCTGTTAGGGTACAGTTAGGGTATGTCGAAAAACTCCCAACTCATTTTCTCCTCCAACTTCAAAATCATCCTACATCGCTGCAGAAGCACTGACCCAGTGTTTACAAAGTGAACGTGCAAGGAGGGTCAAACACCCTTTACAAAAAAACAACAACAAAAAAAGGTAAAACAATGATTTAGTACGATTTTGAAGTTGGAGGAGAAAAGTGTTGGGAGTTTTTAGACATACCCTGTGTTGAACCATTGTACACAAAGTACGCATGCGCCTCGCAGAGCTAGAGAAGACAAGCATTTGTGGTTAAAGTGTATAAACTTTTTTTTTTTTTCTTTTTTTTTTTTTTAAAGATAATTACAGATGGTTTCGCTAGATAAGTTTTGACTGATAAATTCTTTGCGACTCAAGAAAGGGAGACATGAACATCTTGGATGACATGGGGGTGAGTAAATTATCAGGAAATTTTTATTCTGAATGTGGAGTAATTCTTTTTAAAAACTGTTGCTGTCATGTACTGTGTACTGTAGCATGCAAAATAGGTATTTAGTTGTGTGTCTTATATTCGCTCCGCGCAGCTTGTAGGTCTCCAGCTAACAGCAATATCTGCTCGCTCGCAATTGTCTAGAAATGTGTCGTTGAATATTGAATGTTTGTCGCTGTTGTTATTTGGAGTTCTGATAAAGAATAGAGCAATACGTTGGTGTACAAACTGCAGTGCTTTATCAATGCGTTTCTGCATTGGGCTAACGCATATACCATGGCTGTTTGGGTGTTTACCACCGAGCTGTGGGCTAAGTGGCGATGGGCGTTCTGTTATTGACATGCGCTGCACGCAGAAGACCAGTCACAACAGATACTGGGTCATCAGACCAATCACCGCAGATTAGCGTCACGCAAAGGAGGGGTTTGGAAAAATTAATCGTTGAACGAACAGTTTAGGAGTCGTGAGCAAAAAAGGAAAAAATAAATGCGTATTTTAAGACTATGAAAGTGTTTTCTTTTTTTTTACTTTGCATGCATGTCAACCTGTTGTTGGGGACTCCCAAAACGAAAATATGAACTTTTCGTAACCCATAATAGGGGCACTTTAACGGATTAAAGCGTTCACACTGCATTGCGTTCCAGGCAGGGGCGCCGTTACAGATTCTGGGCCCCCTGTTCAGCATATTCACTCGGGCCCTCCTGCGTTCCGGATCACGTTCCGGTAGTACCCCCCTAGGTAGAAATGGTGATCGCGTTCCCGGTAGAGCAAAATGTAACAGGTTACATTTTGATGTTGGAGGAAAAAAATATATATATAAGTAATACAATGAAAGTATATTCAAATCTTATCTTTTCAGTGCAAACAAAATGTAACAAAAAACCTACCGGAAACATAGGTTACATTTTGACCAAGTTTGAAGAAAAAATATTTGAAAAAATAATTCTATATTAATATAGCAAAACTCTTGCTTAATTCAAATTCAATTAATATTTGATTGTATGAAATGCAAGTGCATATATTACATGACCAATATTTCATTGGTTCTAGCATGTCACACATGCACATTTTGAGCTTTCGTTGCTATCACATCTTATGTATGTGCTTTGATCAGTTGTAAATGAAAGTTCAAATTAAATCGGAATTTATGAATGTGCACTCACCTGTCGATCTCTTAATTCTCTGAAAAGATCAGGATGAGCAAGCGACAAATGCTTAATGTTTGAAATTGCCTCCTGTGGTAACACATGGTTTATAGCAATGCTTCCATCTTCCGATTCATGTGGCCCGCCATAGTCTAATCTGTCCTGCCACAGTTTCATAATAAACTGAAAATATATTTATACTCCTAATTTTAACATAAAAGGTCTTTAACATTGTGCTTCATGCAATTGCTTTGACAAAGTGTCCATCAAACAAACGTAATATGTCTGTATCAGTGGTGTGTGGTGGTGTTTTAAAATGAGGCTATATATATATATTCTGCTATTTATACTACTTCAGTATTGTAGTACATTATAAAACAGTATGCATTAATAACATATTGAGTGTAAAATAGTGCTGGGCGGTATGACTAAAAATTTATATCACGGTATTTTTCAAAATTATACCGGTTTCACGGTATATGACGATATTTGTTTTTTTTCATGCATGACCGGGTGTTAACCACATTTTCTACTGATTGAGAGAGGAAAAACTGCAGTAGATTGACTTAGAATGCCCTATTTTACTGTCATGATGAGCGAATATTGTAGAAAAATTTCACACTAAATAGTGACTAAACACGACTCCTTAATACATGTTAAACAGGAGTCACTCTCATTTATAATAGCGACATCGTCTGATAAAATCAACATGCATCTAACGTTACACTAAAGAGCGGCTATGCGATGGTTTTGGCTATATTACTTTTTTTGGTTTCATGCAGCGCACTGCCTGCGTCTGAGTAACAAACTAAAATAAAAACAACAAACAAAAAAAGTGCATAATATTTACAGACGAGCTATGCTCATATTTATAATTCCAAACAGTCAGTTAGCGGCAGGTGCTTGGAAACGCTGTTTTGTACTCATTTATTGACGAGTCTGCTGCGCTATGGCCAGTTGAATATGCTGCTTCTCTGCTGCTCACTGCACAGAACAGACGCCGAGAGAGGCGACACTGCGCCTGGAGAGTTAGATCTCGCGCTCGCGGGGCAGCACTGGCGACATCTTCCAACTGAACATAGCTAAGGTTTATCCAAAAAAAAGTCTCTAGGTTTGTCAGTTTGTATATTCTATGGAAAAAAAGCCGCTAAAAGGGTCTGAAAGTTGCTAAATATAGTGCTAAAGTCACGCTCGTGTGTGCGAGACGCGGGAGCTGATGGCAGCGGGCGGTGGATATTGTGGATGAGTTCTTCTGTGTCATCACGTTCTACAGCTTCAGAACTTTCACGCTTAGTAACACATACAGCTGTGTTTTTGCCACAGTGCAATAGTGAAAAGAGACCCCTCTCAAACAGTGTCGCGTTCCAAACATTATTTAAATGAGTATTGCGGTATTTTAAAAATTCATATCATCAGAAAAATAAACACCGGTGTTCGGTATGAACCGGTATACCGCCCAGCACTAGTGTAAATTATCATTTTAATTCAAATTATTAAATGGATGTCACCTTATGGGACAATAAATCCCTCTCTACACCCTAACCCTACCCGATTTCCTTCATTGGTATCGAAAATACATGCCTTTCCGACGTGATATCTGATTTGTAAAGGTAGGGAAAAAAGTTTGGCAAAACGTGGATTCGAACCTGTGTCGATCGCATCAAAAACAACTTAATACGTACTTAACCATCTGCCCCACTGGAGCAGTTATTGAAAGACAGTATTCTGCAATGCTTTGTAATCACACGTTAATGAGAGGAGATACAACAGGGCGGCGTAAATTTGCACTTGTACATGGACAGTTATTTGTGAACTGATGTTCAGCTGTTCTTTTTAATAGTCAACTTATTTTCGAGTCAGCATCATAAAAGCCCTGTCACAGGCACAAAGATAGGCTAAAGTTACATTTTTCATTTTGTCAGGTTGAATGCTCACTAAAAACTGACAGTCATCACATTTTCAAGCCATTTCATGTTTAATTTTGACATAAAACAAAGCAGTGATATTTAAGCAGGAGACTTGTTAACTTTATAATTAGTCAGTAACGCCACCATTTTGTTCATTTAGGCCAAGAGCTTGCACGAAAACAAGAGGCGGGATTTATGACACGAACCAATCACATCCAATCATAACCGATCATATCCAATTATAGTGCGACGGAGACATTGCCTCCTCTCATGTGACTTTCTCCCATTCATCTCTATAGAGTGGGGGAACTATGACGTCAATTTGTAGGTGGATCTGCTGTTAGCATGAAACTGGTTCCTCGACGAAAAGCCAATAGAATTGTTCCATAGGCTTTTGTATTATCCCAAAAAATATGCTCTGTGTTCAGTCATAGTTCATGAAACTTACGCGTTTTGTCCATCAAAATAATCTTCACAAAATAATATAACTTTTACGAATTTTGAAGTCTAAGTAAAAATGCCAGAACTAAAAAGCTAAACTTTGGCTTTAAACGAACTACAGCACCACGGTCGCTTGCCGTCAATGTCACCACCAGACCGCTTCTGACAACTTTTTCAAACTTATTTTTAACATGTTTAGTGAAAAGGATTTACTCATATATATGAATTTGAATCCACGCTACATGAACAGTTTCATATAAACTGGAATAAATACAAAACTAGAGCCAAACTAAAGCTGAAATAAGACAGTAGTAACAAATAGTATAGTGAATAAATGAAAATCTTAACTTGAAAGCACATATTTCTGTACATTTCGAAATAAGGTGCATTAAAAGTCAATAAATCCTTGATTAATATGAGTATTTTAATTAAAAATGACCCCACATACTTGTCACACTTCGCTGCAGGAAGGACGCAGGAGTCGCGGAGTACACGATAAAGAGTGTTTAATAAATCCAAGAAACACAAACACAGGGGAATATCCACACTGGAGCTAGGAGAAGCACACAAACATAACAAGTAGACCCGACAAACACTAACTGAACAGACTGGGGCTTATAAAGACAGGGGAAAACAAGACACACCTGGAGCAAATTAACAATCAGACTTGGAGACAGAAACTGGGTCACATGGAACACATGGGGAGCAAAAACACAACAAAAGTCCAAGGGCGTGACATTACTCCCCCCTCCCGGAAGGTGCGTCCACGCACCATAGAAACATCCAAAGGAGAGGGGTGGGCGGGAACTACGGAGGCGGCTCAGGAGGAGGACGGACAACCGGGAGGGGGCCGGCAGACAGAGACCAGGGAGGAAACAAAGAAGGGAGGAGACAGGAGGGACCCGGAGCAGGAGGAGCCTGGCAGGACCCAGGCCACAGCCATGATGATGGCCCACGGTAGAGCCGACGGAGGAAGGAGCCATGGAGGAGGAATGGCCGCCGACTCCAGGGGACCGACCAACGGCGGCGGAGGAGGCGGAGACGGAGAGCCAATGAGCCAGGGGGATGCCGAGGATCCGGAGGGCCAGGGTGGAGCTGAGGGCTCTGGTGACCGAGGTGGAGGCAGAGATCCGGAAAGACTGAGGACCCCGGTGGAGGCGAGGGAGCTAGGAGCCGAGGTGGAGCCGCTGGATAAATGGGCCAAGGCGGAGTCCTGGCCGAGGAGGCTGGAAGCGGAGGTGAGGGCTACTCCAGCCCCGGCGACGCTGGAGAATGGCAGTCCCGTGGGGCTTACACTGCATAGATGGTGGGCTGAGGGCAAGCAGAGGGGCTGCCAGACGACAGCGGTGGAGGAGGTAGGAGCGGGTGAGAGGGCGGGCATTTGTGAGCCTCCGGGCTTTCAGGGCTAAACTTTGGAGGGCGCTTTCGAGGAGCGGGCACTGGAGGGCGCTCTGGAGGTGCGGATCTGGACGGGACCAGCGGAGATGGAGAGAGGAGAGGGGGAATGTCGGCCTCCAGGTCCGTCTCCCAGTCAATTTAGTTCCCAGTCCAGCAGTCCCAGATGTATAATCAGCTCACCCTCAGCCACGGGGCAGGGGGCGGAGCTCCATTGTCGCCGGCTCTCGCACCTGGTCTGATGGATAGGGCTCTACATCCGGGGCAATCCTCTGCTCAGTCGCTCGGCTTTGCACTGGCTCGTTGATCGTCGCGGGAAATGGTTCTCCGTCATCGGTGGGCTCGAGCTGATGCTCCGCACCGCAGGGAGTTGGTGGACTGGGCTCTGGGTCCGGAGTGGATTTGGCGAGATCATCCTCAGGAGAGACGGTGAGGGGGCGATCCGTTCCTCGCCAAAGTCCATTCCACGAAGGCGGCGAAATCCTCTCGAGGACCATCCTCGGCGACAGTGCACTGCACACAGTGTTCAAGCTTGCGTTATAGAAAGGGACATAAGTTATTCTATTTTGTATTCTTTAACTAACAATTGTGCTTCGTGTCTATACTGTGTTCCTATCTCTCTTGCTCCTCCTGCTCTCTGCTTGACAGGTTAATGAGTGCCACCTGACTCCTGTTTGAGCTCGTTAGCTGCAATACAAAGGAACCTGCAGAGCTATAGTCCAGAGAGAGAGGCTGAGGTGTTCCGTCCTTGCAGCTACCATCTTCCAGTCTGTTGTTAAGCTGTTGGTTACCAAAGTGTTTGTTGATTCCTTTATCTGTAGTGTTAAGGTAAAGTTGTTAAAAGTGTCAGTAGCAGAGTGTTTTCAGTTGTTTTTTTTTTGTAATTGTTTAAATGGAAAACATTTGTAGGGAGGTGGATGCCATTTACTTTAGAAATTACCTTTTTTTTCTCCTGTGTTTGAGTTAGAGAGGAAGACAGGGAAGTATTTCTGTATTTTATTTCACTTTTCTTTTGATAGGTAAGTTATTTCTTAACCTTAGTTAGAGGAACTTTTTGTTTGTTGTTTTGGCCTTTTCCCCTCCTGAAGCCTTTTAAGTATTTTTCCACATTCTGTTAAATAAAATACCTTTGGGTTATGTCCTTAAATCTGGTGTTACTGAGCATTCTTGTGTACCTGCCCTGGGACTTAGAGACGGCAGTTCTCTCAGCCTCTCCCCACTATTTTGTTACACGCCTGTTACCCCTAGACTTCTTAAAGGGGCTCGTAACGGGGCATTGTCTGGGTATTCCACTATATTTAGCTAACATCAGGAACAGTCTGGTGTGGTCCTTGAGATCTGTCCGCCTGCTCCAGCAGGAGGAATTCGGGCCGAACGAGGGGATCCATAGGGCACAACGGAAAGAAAAAACACTGGGTAAAACATGGAAACAAAATGAAGGGGAAAACATGGAGGTTACTGTATTTTGGTTGGGTCTTCTGTCACACTTTGCTGCAGGAGTTGCGGAGTACACGATAAAGAGTCTTTAATAAATCCGAGAAACACAAACACGGGACTATCCACTCTGAGGCTAGGAGAAGCACACGAACATAAGTAGACCCGACAAACACTAACTGAACGGACTGGGGCTTATAAAGACAGGGAAATCAGGGGAAAACAAGACACACCTGGAACAAATTAACAATCAGACTGGGAGACAGAAACTGGCTCACACGGAACACATGGGGAGCAAAAGCACAACAAAACAGTCCAGGGGTGTGACAGCACTATTCAATAAAATTTCTGTGCATTTCATCTAAATAACAGCAGAGTGAGTGATTTTTTGGATATGGTAAGATTAAACTTATTTAAGTGAACAATGTACCACATTTCAGCTATAATTTTGTTAGGGTGGGTACACCCTAACATTTATCTTTGCTTTTAGGAAATTCTCAATCTATATGCTTTTTAACAGCTTCATGTGGCTGTAAACATTTAATTTTAACGTGGCTTTAAGCACTATGCATCATTAAAGTTTCACTTTCACCACATAAAGCCGGTAAATGTGGTGCTTACATGTAATAATTGTAATATGAGTTTTATCTTATGATACAAACCCAGAGTCTCCGCATCAGTAAGCAATGAACTCGAGCATCTTCCATCCGAAGCCATGTGTCGAACAACAATATAAAAAGCGGGAAACTATTTATTGGTTATTCTACAATTAATTGAATTATAAATTATACTACTACTGGAAAATACTGTAAATTGATAAACTGTTCGGCGTGATGACGTTTAATGTCTCCGACAGCACATTTAGTCCCATTTAGCAACTTGTTAGAAATCGTCTTTTTTAAGAAACGTAACAGTTTTAAAAAAATCACAAGTGGGATGTAACTGGTGTGTTTTATGTCGTAGAATAAAATGTGAAAGTATCTTGAGCCTGTCTGAACCACGGACCTTATTTAAGGGGTTTAACCAAAATCCCCAAAAAACCCATTGACTCTGGAACCGGAAGTGATAACTCGCTTCCGGGTTTTTGCCTACAAAGTGACCACCACTCTATGAGCCTCCAGAAAAGTCACTGCATGCTTATGAACCTAAGGGAGGCAAGTCTCCACTGTGACTTTACCTGCGGGTGTCACAGTTGGACAGTGTTACTTTATAAAAACGGGTGACATTTAGACTTAATATCATATTTAGTCATATTTGCGTTGTATTATTTTTGTAATATCGATTATTTTCTTATCCACTTTTGAGGAGAGGAGACACTGCCTCCCTTGCCTCCTCGGAGGAAACGCCCCTGTATCCCCGCATCAAGTATGTGAACTTAGTTTGCACATGTGATCAGCTGTTTTCTGCGTCTCACAGAGCATTCACAGTGACTGCAGTGAACTCCATTACTGCATATATACTGTGAGTTTAGCACACATCTGGGAATGCAATGGCCACCAGTTATGCTTTTTCACATTAGCATAATTCTCAACATTTTAATGGGCAAATGCTTACAGCATTTCACAAGATTTGTAAGGAGATGCGTTTGTAAACGTGTTGTCCCTGAATCTGGAGTTTTCCATCAAAATAAAAGCTCAGCTGCAGTTTCCACCAAAATAAAAGTTCGTAGGTTTATCTGCTGCCAGCAAGGACTAAAATGAACAGAAACACACAAAGGAAATACTGTACAGGCAGAGTATGCTCACTGTTTATTGAAAGAAAAATATAAATATTGGAAAGGGGGTTTATATTAATGTATTTCTGAAGGGAACTGGCTTCAGAGAAGTTTCGATGACAATTTTTTTTTTTCTCTCATCACTGTTGTTCCAAAAGCGCCCCCTGCTGTCAGAGAGTGAAATTATTTTTTGTTTTATGTAGGTTGTAGCACAAGTTCACTGATTCAGACCATTCAGTTTTTGCTTTGAATGTTGAAATGGTACAATCAAATTTAAATAAAAAAACTGCTCATGCTACACCTGTAGCTTTCTTTGCATTATGATTAAAATGTAGTGGTTGATTCCAATTTCAAATGGCATAAATATGTTTATTTGTTGTAGTAGCAACAACTGCAAAAACAGTTTCATGGCCAGGAAAAAGAAAATATTTATAGCTGGTAAATTTTCTCAAATCACATGAATATTTTGTTTGTATAAGAGCAGGACTTGAATTTCGGCACGGGTTTGCGGCTATTAATAATAATTCCACTCATTCCTGCAGGTTCCGTGCTTGTAACGTGATGACGTATGACGCAAATGTATCATTTGCACGTGCTTTTGAGTCTTGCTTATATAAAGGGAAAGAAAACTCACTCTTGCTCTCTTGTAGACCATTTTTTGTGAGCCCACAGATCGCGATAAACTAAGGAGAGTGACAGCTGTTAATAATTAAGGGAGTTTGCAAATGTAATAGGCCTATTGATTTAAAACAACAGTTCAATAAACAAGAAGTTTAAAAAGTGCTGTGGCTTTGTTTGGAATTATTTTTGTTGTCGAAATAGAGCAAAAACAGGAAATATGGTGTCTAAAACGTAAGTCTCTTAATATTAACTTCTTGTTTAATGAACTGTTGTATACAATCAATATCACATTTGTAATCATGCTGATTTTTGGAGGAAAAATCCTTATAGGCCTTAACAATTGAACCTGATGATCCTGAACATTTGGCCATACACTTGTCCCTGCATTTCTTGTGTTTGGCACTCTCTCCGTGTTTAACCAAGCTCTCAAGCTTAAATTGCAATTCGGTGATGAAAATGCAATTCTTAAAATGGTTCGGTGGCGAATGCTTTTAGTGTTACCTGCAAACTCCATCCCACAGTGAATGCAGTGCATAGAGCACAGTGCATTTTCATAGCGGAGCCACTCAAAGTCTTTCAACCATCCTCTCTGAAAACTGTACATTGTCTTTTCCGCTGGTGGATCAACATTCACCACATGATCGCTATCATCAGCACCATTATTTGTAACTTTATGTGGTTTACGAAAGAAATCTGTCAGTGTTTCTTTTCATTTTCTCTCTTCTTCAGCCCTTTTGCATTTCCCGTGATAGTTACCTTCCTATCATCTGACAGCGGAAAGCAGTGACTGAGTGATTGACAGCTAATGTTAAACAATCTAAAATCTGCATTAAATTTAAGAATGTAAAGATGAAGTTATGTTACGTTTGATAGAATGGCAGACCGGTCACATGATGTCTTTTAAAGAGACAGCAGCCTAAATAAACCTGCTGCTGTCTGTCATCACTGCCTACAGTGAAGACTATCCAGTGTTATTTTACAGTTGAACAGATTATTACAAATTTGATTTGCATCTTGTTTTTGTTTGTGCTATTGACTGTCATTAATTTATTTGTTCATATTTTATTTACTATTCACTGGGGGTGGCACGGTACACAGATGTCACGGTTCTGTACGTACCTCGGTTTGGGGGTCATGGTTTGATACGATTTTGGTACAACGGGGAAAAAAAAGAAATCTACTATGCTCAAGTTTCTTTTCATTTATTTTTAATAGACAGTAGTGCAAATTACATTTTTTTTTTTTTTTTTCCCCATTTAGATGTGAAAATACTAAATATTATTACATGTTATATAAAATCTGTTTTGTTTTCATTGTGAGTGTACACAAATAAAAGCAGACCTTTATACAATGATTATTAATAAGACAATAAGTGTTTAAAGTTGATTCTGCTGGTATAAGGAAACAGTTAAAGTGATCACGCCAGAGTGCACGCACGCACACAAAAAAAACACACACATCAGTTCCAGTATTGCTAACTTGACAGCAGTTGGTACTTTATCAAAATAAAATACAGTGAGCCAAACATCAGTGCGCGCCTCTGTGTCACCGTTGGAACGCGACTGAAGTAGAAAGCCTATAATTTACATAATAAATAATAGTTTAGCATTCAGATGTGTTACATCGCAAATATGGAAATATTATGGAATATTTGGATTTGTGCCTAATGAGAGAGGTAGGATACACGAGCACAAAGCCCCATTTCGCAAACAGTTGAGTGTGCAAGCCTTTAAAGTATACTCCTTTGTCAGTCTATCTGAGAAACGCATTCAGAATCTGCACATGGTCACTGTCTGGGGGCTTTGTTTTCAAGTGCGCAACTCACGGCATTCGCTGTTCTTCTGCTGGCGGTTATCAAACAGCATTGCATTGCTGCGGGCGCCCCCTTCTGGATTGAGGGTGAATTGTCTGTATTCGTGGTAAGGCCTCATGCACCGAAACGAGATGCCCGTACTGTGATGGTTCGGGACGAATACATGTACCGTGCCACCCCTACTATTTACTTGTCTTTTTTAATTATAATAAATTCAATTCTGAGTGCACGTGATTCTTGGGTGGGGAGGGGGCATGGCCCATGGGAAATAGTCCTGCCACCACAGCTGGAAAAAATCCTAGAGGAAACACTGCAGAAATTAAATTTTAGGGTGAACTATCCCTTTAATGACAGTCGGCTGCATGTTTAGTACTGTCGCTTTAAGACCTGTATCCGTTTTCTCTCAGCTGTTTACTTTTATTTTAGACATAACCAACTGAGTCTATTTGTAAACCTTGTGTGTTTTGACAGTATTAGCACAAAAGATAACTTAGTTCAGTAATCAGGCGCTGTTTGACAGGCTTTTTAGTGCGTGCACTTCAGGTGTACATGCTCAGAAAAAGCGCATGTCAGAACAGCGCATGAATGAAACGTTTAACCGGCAAAGCTTTAAAGCAGATGCAAATAATGTAGACTACTTTTGTGATTGCAAATAAGTGCAGTGTCCTGTGAGAGTAACTCAACCACTATACACTGATGTCAAATCAAGTCAATCACCTTTATTTATATAGCGCTTTTAACAATACAAATTGTCAAACCAACTTTCCAATATCAAAATAGGAAAATATTGTCAATAATGTAAAATGACAAGATTAAACACTCAATTTTCAGTTAAATGCATTTCATTATTGAATTCAATGATGTCATCGTCCAGCTCAGTTCAGTTTAAATAGTATCTGTGCAATCAAGTCGACGATATCGCTGGAAATTAAGTGTCCCCAACTAAGCAAGCCAGAGGCAACAGCTGCAAGGAACGAAAACTCCATCGGTGACAGAATGGAGAAAAAACCTTGGGAGAAACCAGGCTCAGTCGTGGGCCAGTTCTCCTCTGGCCAGACGAACCAGCAGTTCAGTTCCAACTGCAGCATAGTCATAGGGGCTCATCTAGGTGTCCTGATCTCCGCTGACATTCAGGGCTGTAGAGGTAGTCTCTAGGTGCTGATCCACCATTTGATCTGGATACGGACTGATCCGGGTGACTGCAGTAACCATCTGATCTGGATACGGACTGGATCAGGTGGCTACGGTGAACTCGGAATAAGAAAGAAACAGACTAATATCAGCATAGATGCCATTCTTCTTACGATGTAACAAGTACATCGGGTGTTATGGGAATTGTTCCCGGTTCTGGTTGACCTAATTAATGCAGCTTAACAATCCTTTAACAGATTTGAATATTAGAAGCGTATTAGTGTGTTATGTGTATGCCAGGTTAAAGAGATGGGTCTTTAAGCCCAATTTATACTTCTGCGTCGATCCTACGCCGTAGCCTTCGCAGAGACGCACAGGCCTGCGCCGTAACCTACGCCGTACCTAAGGTGCACCTCTCCAAAAATCTAACAGCGCGTCAATTCTACGCGGACCGCAAGCGCTGTGATTGGTCTGCTAGAACCCCACCCTCACTTGAGTTTTGTGTGCGTTTATGAGCACTGTAATATAGTTTAATATTACACCTTCTAATTTAAAATAAAACAAAGCAAAGAACAAGTGTTGTATCATTTATTATACTATAGTAGGGCTGCAACTAACGATTATTTTAATAATCGATTAATCTGTCGATTATTTTTTTAGATTAATCGATGAATCGGATAAAAAAAACAAAACAAAAAAAAACAAGGAAAGCATTCATTTCCAACCCTTTATTCAAAACAGAACTAAAATCTTTAGAAAGTGCACAAACATGTTGCTCCTTGAACATCCCTGAGCTGTTATAATAATAATAATAAAATAAAATAAAAATGGACTAACACAAAAAACATACACATGTATGCTTTACATCTGCCAAATATATAGACTTTTTTTTTAAATAAAGTGCCACCTGAGCTGCTAGAACAATAAATAATTTATAAAAGATAAAGAACAATACAAATCAGAAAATTTAACAGGATTTGTTTGAATGTCAGAACTTGTTCTCTACACTACACTGCAGACGCACACTCGCAGATGCACACACTCGCAGACGCACACACTCGCAGACGCACACACTCGCAGACGCACACACTTTTGCAGACGCACACACTCACAAACTCTCACACTGACACACACACACACACACACACACACACTCTCTCTCTCTCTCTCTCTCTCTCTCTCTCTCTCTCTCTCTCTCTCTCTCTGTCTCTAGCGCTAATCACGGAACTGGCTTTAATGATGAGATGCACATGAATATCGTGTTCGATATATTGCCCAGCCCTAAGCTGACAGCTGCATGTTTACAATTTTATCTCTAATAGTATCGATCTTGGAAGTAAAAAAAGTCATTACTGTTGAGAAATGTCAACACCTGCTGATACTTTATTTTTTTGTTAAGTTAGCCCGTGAATTGAATAAATACTTGGGGTTATGTTTGTTTTCTTCTAAAAGAGACAAAGTAATCAGATCTAGCAGTTTTTAATGCTTTTCTGTAGGATAGGGTACTTTCCCGCCAAGCAATACGAAATGCCTCTAGTTTTGTTTTCCTCCAGCTGCGCTCCATTTTCTGAGCTGCTCTCTTTAGGGTGTGAATGTGCTCATTATACCACGGTGTTGGACTCTTTTCCTTAATCTTCCTTAAGCGTAAAAGACAAACCGTATCTAAAGTGCTAGAAAAGAGAGAGTCCATAGTTTCTGTTACATCAAGTTTTTCTGTGCTGTTGGATATGCTGAGGAATTGAGATAAATCAGGAAGATTATTTACAAAGCAGTCTTTTGTAGTAGAAGTGATGGAGTAGAATTTACAGTTTTAGCTATATGGAGTTTACACAAGACTAGATAATGATCTAATATATCATTCCTTTGCTGCAGAATTTCAATGGCATTAACATCAATTCCATGTGACTATTAAATCTAGAGTATGATTTCGATAATGAGTAGGTCCTGAGACATGTTGTCTAGGGGTGTGAATCGGCACTGGTTCCAAGATTCAATTAGATTACAATTATCATGTCAATGATTCGATTCAATTTGATATCACCATGCATCACAATTATATAACATTTATTTTGTGCATTTTTATTAAATTTATATAAGCAAGCTACTTTTTAAAATAATTATGTTTGTTAGTTAATTTATATATAATTTAATTATTGTTAAGAATTCAAAGTAAATATAGTTTCAAAACATACAAGCATATATAAAGTAATAAACGGGGGAAAAAACCATTACAAGTGATAAACAAATCACTTTCAGTATCTGGGAGTGCTTTAAGTATCGAAAGTTTACAGATAATCATAGTAATGGGTTTTTCTTTTTTAATCATCATTATTGCCATTTGATTATTACTTATGAGATCAGACACTGGCAGCTTTTCACACTAGTGCACAGATCTATTTCAACTTATCAGATGTTTTGTCCTGTTCTGAAAACATAAACTGACTGTGTTTACATCAGTTTCATAAAAGTATTTAGAGATGCAAGTGTATTTAACAGCAGCCGCGAGCTTCAGGACAAACAAACACAAAGAGCATGTGAAAGTCTGTCAGTACGTGAGTTTCATGCATCTGATACACACTGCGTTCCAAACGGCAGAAATGAAAGCATATCTAAAGTAAAAGACTAAAATTAACAGCGAGTGAAAGCACAGTCAAGCAATACGCACGTGTCTCACAGCGCATATTCTGTGCAGTGAAGCCGCCGTGATTGTCTCTAGCCAGGGGCGGAATTAACCAATAGGCGAGGTGAGGGCTTAGGGCCCCGGGGAATCAGGGGGCCCTGTCTGATATTCGTGAAACATATTTGGCAAATGCACCAGTATGTTCGCAATTCGGCATCAATTGCTTGAATTCAATTCAAGCAACAATAAAATACAACGTAGAACATTAGAACTTTTATTAACAAAACGAATAAAAATACACCATGCTATAGGCTAGCCTATGCCTGATATAAAATAACAAATAAATTACACAAAGTTTAAATAGGAATCAGTAAAGAATGAGGAACAAATAATTATGAAACGTAGAACGTTTATTAGCAAAACCAATAAGAAAGTTTGGAGGCACCGACGGCATACACACCTTGATGTAAAATAATGGGAAAAAAATAAATAAAAATACAGTTTAAACAAAATAAAAATCAGCAAATACTGTGGAACCAAATAAATGAGGAATGTTTAAAAAAAGGTCCCTTATCACATAGATTAACGGCTGAAGTCAACAGGCTTTTCAAAATCCAAAATATTTTTAAAAGAGGTGCTTTTACATTTTGTTTTGAAACTCTTCCGCCATTGTCTTGTCTTCTTCACCTCACTCTTCTTGTCAGTCAGCTCGACTCACTCCTTGTGTGATAAATGAAATCTGATCTGTGATGCAGCCGCGTTCAGTTTTAATTATAGTGTCCTCTAACTGAACTAAATTATTTTTATTACTATAAAAAAAAAAATCAAAAAGACGGTGGTGGACGGTGACGTAACCGGTGTTGCGGCTTAACACCGGTATCACCGCCAACACCGTCTATCGCAGCAAGCCTAGTGCGGAGTTCTGCAAGCTTGTGAATCTCATTATATAACACCGTGTTGATAAGATGTAAAAAAGAGATTCATTGTGCAGAGAGCTTATTAACGGAACGTCGTGAGATCGCGATGAACTGAAGTGAGTGACAGCTTTTAGTGATTTATAGACGGAGCGTTTTTTGCGCGCATTCTAAGCTGTTTTGAATGAATGAATGAAGCATTTATATAGCGCTTTATTGTGTATTGCTATACACCCAAAGCGCTTTACAATCATATAGGGGGTCTCTTCTCAACCACCACCAGTGTGCAGCATCCACTTGGATGATGCGACGGCAGCCACAGGACAATGGCGCCAGTGCGCTCCCCACACACCAGCTACAGGTGGAGAGGAGAGAGAGATAGAGCCAATCAAGTGCATGGGGATTATTAGGAGGCCATGATAGACGGGGGCCAGTGGGGCAATTGGGCCAGGACACCGGGGTTACACCCCTACTCTTTTACGATGAGTGTCCTGGGATTTTTAGTGACCACAGAAAGTCAGGACCTCGGTTTAACGTCTCATCCGAAAGACGGTGCTTTTTGACAGTATAGTGTTCCCATCACTATACTGGGGCGATAGGACCCACACAGACCACAGGGTGAGCACCCCCTGCTGGCCTCTCTAACACCTCTTCCAACAGCAACCTAGTTTTCCAGGAGGTCTCCCATCCAGGTACTGTCCAGACTCAGCCCTGCTTAGCTTCGTGGGCTTCTTGGGTCTTGGGCTGCAGGGTGATATGGCTGTTTTTTGTCTCAGAACAGTATTCACCTCAGTAAAGAAATTATTGTTTTAAGTCATAATTTCATTTTTCTTGATGTTTCAAAATGAATCTCTTGTGTGCTTTTAGCGAACAATAAATGCAAATGAACTATAAACTAAAAACGCATATAATTGCACGAATGCAATGACTGGAGATTTTCGCTTAATAGATTACATTTTCGATTTGTTTCTCGGCAAACCCTATCATATGCCTTAAGAACACTTGGAATATGGAACGAGTTGCATGGGATAATTTTTATGACATTTTAATCCTTTTTGGAAAAAGATTGAAGAAGTTTACAAGTCATTAAATGGACAAGTGCAAGCATTTTTTTTTATTTTTATTTGATTTTTTTATAAACGTCTTTTGTTCTTCGGTAAAAAAAATAAGGTAGCTAAATATGGCTTTAGAACAGCATCCGGTTGACTAATTATTTAGGCTACTTAAGTTGTGAAGGGGTAATAAATACAATAAATAATAATTATAGCTATAATGAGAGCGAGCTAGTGAGCAAAATAAGGGTTACGTGTAAACGAGCATTATAGTTATTGTGTTGGGGCCCCGTACCTGAAATTTGCTTAGGGCCCCCAAATCACTAAGTCCGCCCCTGTCTCTAGCATGCACACGCGGGAAAAAGCCAAGCTCAGATTTTAAAATAGAGAGTGCACTTTTAATACTCGTGTGACAAGCGCATATGCGAATGACGTCATTAGCTGTAATCGATTATGTAATATTACTGCATCGATGCACAATTGTCCGCATCGAGATGCAACGATTAATTTCGACACCCCTAATGTTGTTTAACCCCAACAGAGTTCAGAATGTCTATGAATGCTGATCCTAATGCATCTTTTTCAGTATCAACGTGGATATTAAAATCACCAACGATTAAGACTATCTGCAGCCAGCACTAAATCTGATAGAAAATCAGCAAATTCTTTAATAAAGTCTGTATGGTGCCCTGGTGGCCTATGCTTCAAAGGAGTTAAACTTAAAGCCTGCCCTCTGAGAAATACTAAGAATATTGGTATAAATTGTAGCAACATCTCCACCTTTGCCTTTTGGATGCGGTTCATTTTTATAACAGTAATCTTGGGGGGTAGACTCGTTTAAAATAATGTATTCATCTGGTTTTAGTCAGGTTTCTGGCAAACAGAGCACATCTAGGTTATGATCAGTGATCATATTATTTACAAAAAACGCTTTCGTTTTTACAGTCTCTATAATGTGATATGTAGGTAAATGTGCTGAGAATTAACTGACTTCTGTGACATGAGGTGGCTAGCAGATGGTCGGTTTAGCCAGTCTGTCTGCTTCCTGACCTGGGCCCCAGTTAGTCAAGTACGAACTCTAAGACTATGTGCCATATTTCTAGAGAGAAGAGCGGCACCACCCCAGGAGGGATGAACACCATCTCTTTTCAACAGGTCTGCCCCAAAAACTCGTCCAATTGTCTATAAAACCTATGTTATTCTGTGGGCACCACTTAGACATCCAGCCATTGAGTGACGACAATTTGCTATGAATCTCATTACCCCGGTAAACAGGGAGGGGGCCAGAGCATATTACAGTGTCTGACATCGTATTTGCAAGTTCACACACCTCTTTAACATTGTTTTTAGTGGTCTCTGACTCGTATCTGCGAGTCACCTGTAGCGTTTTTTCCCCGTTGGCAAAGGAATGGACCCGCCCTACTCTTACCTTAATGCCTTACCTTAATGTCATTTCCCTCATCCAACCAATCTCACTCCTGAAGCCTAACTATTAGATGCTGAAGGCAACTATCCATATTTCCAGAGGCTACGTAAAATGTGAAGGAACAAGCTAACGGCAAGCAACTTATTTTTGAAGTAATTGGGCTATGTTGGTGTTTAGATAAGCCTGTTTGTAGCTGGCTAAATTAAGTTAGCTTGTGTTCCAGTATAAATGGTGATTACCACGTGAGGCTGCTGTTTTATTTATTTTTTTGCGTCAGGCTGCTGTTGCGATAGCTATGAAGATTGTTAGTTATGTTATCGCTACATTAGTTCGCTAACCTTTGCAAAATGCTCCTCAGTCTCGACCTTAACATTTGTCTCGCATATCAGTAAGCTATTACTCTGACATGAAGTCGATTTGAGAACTGTTCGACCTACAAGTAAAGCGTACTGTTTAATGTACAGTAATATTAGTATCACTCAGCTCAAGTGGAGGCAGCGCTAAGCCATAGCTAAGTAACAGCCTGTTTCAAGACGGAAAAACACCTCGCGTTTAGCCCATCAGCTGCTTCAAAAATTCAAGTGCTGAAATGAAGATTTACAGTAGTTTATTTGCCCTGACTAAGTTCATGTAACAGCTTAACAACAATCCTTGTTGATTGTAGACCATAGTTGTCGCTCAAACGTCTTTTATGTGTTTATCCTTGAATGGTGCACTGCAAAAAATTATTGTTTCTAGTGCAAATATCTAAACATTCTTAAATCAAGAAGCATTTTCTAGACAAGTAAAAATTATTGTCTTGTTTTCAGAAACAAATAAGTCAAAATTAAGTGAGTTTTTCCTTAAAACAAGCAAAATAATCTGCCAATGGGTTAAGCAAAATAATCTTATTTCAAACCAACGGGTTTTTGTGTGTGGGGGTGGGTGGGGGGCTTAGTTTGGTTTGTCACCTTTTTCACCCCTGACGAGTTTGCACCTCTGAATACAAAGCATCAGTAATAATTTGTGAAAAATACATTTAAATATTAAAATATTTCAGTGTCTTAATTAAATGATTTTATTGTAGTTACATCAAATGATTGGTGTTGTGCTGCTGTGACTTTACATGAGCAGGCTCCCTATTGGCTGATTCAGAGGTTGAGTAGAGCCATTTTGTGTTGACATCATTGTAGTCCTTAGTTCACAACACTTAAGTGTCACCTCAGTCAACACTTAAGAATCATTCTTAGACTTTTCTGAAGGTTGCTTTTAACTTTTTTTATAAAAGTCTCCTACTCTTAGAAAAGTCCTACTTTTTACTAATAATTTTTTGACACTTAAGTCAAAGCTTAAGACTATTCTTAAGCCGTAGTCTGTCAAAATCAAATAGGCTGCAAATAAGATGAAGGCAATAGCTGTGCTTTGATTTTGGCGATACTTGCATGTAAAATTAGAGAAGAAACATAATGTGTTTTAACTGAAAGAGCTGCTCCTCTCGGCCGCTCACTAAACAGAGCAGATGCAGAGAGGAGAGAGGTGTGTGCACTGGGAAGGGAAGGCAAGACCTTGCACTCGCGTGGCAATACCGGCAAGTCTCAGAAACTAAAATAAGGTTTGGGCAAACCCTAAAGATTAGTCGTTAGGTGCTTTTTGGAAAAAAAAAGAGAGGAAAAAAGTTGATAAGTTGGCAGCACTGTCAGCATCTCCATCCATTTCTCCAACTATGGGCTAGGCCACAGGTCAAACAGAAAATGCACGCTGTGTTAACCGTGCGTTAATAAAATTAGTGCCGTCAAAATGAATTTGCGTTAACGTGTTATTAACCCATTAATTTTGACAGCCCTACTTGATACATATATAATAGCAATGATCCAATAATTGGTTCAAATAAAATATCAAAAGCAAGTACTCATGTGGTTTTATTGAACAAATCAGTTAAACTACATAATGTAGTAAAACAAAATAATCATAACTTATGCACAGCATTGTCAAATGCCTGCAGAGGGCGCCAATGGCCTGGCGATTGTTTTTACACTTTACGAACTAATCCTTGCTTAATATTGACTAAACACTTAATTCAAATGTTCACTTAATCATTATTTTTGGCCACTTTATCATAGAAATGCTATATAGACACTCATTTCTTGCACAAGAAAATGTAGACATCAAAACATGCAAACACAGTGCAACAATTTAAAGTTTTATTTTGAAGTCATGATGAACAGTTAGCATAGAAAGGGTTCTCCTGTTTTGATGTAGGTTTGTAAATGATTCACCTTATAATTCTGATAGAATGGTACACATTGTTCCCAGATGAACGTTGTAAGCAACTCGCAGCATATGCAAAGATAGAATTTGAGACATCTGCGCATGTAAAAGATATGTTTGTTCACATTTGAAAAATGTCTTATGCGATACATTGTTAAATAATGCGATATTAGATATGCAATACGATATTGCTTTAAGTGTGTGAGCTCAATTATATTTAAAAATATTATAATTAAAAATTATATTAGCAATATATGTTTCACATTCTTTTTTTGGAAAAGAAAGCATCATCACAACTTCTGTGACCAGCAGTGTTTTGGCATCACATAAAAAGCAATGTCACAAATCTAAAAAAAGAAACAAAGATAAAAATTAAAGGTGTGGTTGACTGGGGTTTTTTTCTAGGCTTGATTGTGTTCATGGGGTGCAATCAAACGTGTTCATGCTTCTTTTTTAAAAAACACATTATTTTTCACAGAATTTACCTTTATTCTACACCGCTCCGTTCCTTCTCTGATAAACGCCCTGATTATTTCCTGGTTTTATGAAGCCCCTCCCTCAGAAAACGTGATGGGCTCAGATTGGTTAGCTGGACCAGTGTGTTGCGATTGGCTAAACCGTCTCTAGTACACGTCTAAACGTCCTGCCCCTCAGCTCAGCGGCATGTGCTTTGGTTGTATTGTAAACAATGGCGTCGTTTATATTGCTTATCAGTGTGTACCCGATAGAGACGCAGAGTATATTAGTGAAGAGGATCTTGCAGAACCTGTACGGAACACGGCTATTTAATGGTATGTTTGTTTGTTGTTGGTTCATACTTTTAGATATGCTGTTATTTGTAAATACTACTGCTTCTGTTAGCTTTTAATATACGGTTTATTTCCTGATTAAAGCTTGCACAGAAACCGCACGCACTTCCATGTATAACGCTTCTCATAGCTATGTGAAAAGTGTATAATTGGAACCATTTGTTGGAGCTGATCTGAATGAGAGGGGGAGAGAGAGAGAGATGCAGAGCAGGGCGACACGAGGAACAGGATTGAGAACAGCTGCTTTATAACCTTGATTTTTATACTTGTGAATCCATTAGAATCGTTAGAAGACAGAATCGTGATTCATATATGAATAGATTTTTTCTTGCACCCCTAGTTTTCTCTTCCTCTTCTCTAAAGCAGCACAACATGGCCCATATGTTTTATCTGGGTTCGTAATGTAACGGACCCGGGAAGTAACGTGGTGTAGTCCCTACGAGCCGTTTTTGTAGGCATTAAACTGTCAGAATTTTAAAAGACGATATCCCAATTTGCATTGAACTTTCAGCTTTGTAACTTTGCAGTTATTGTTTATGCTCAAACAGCAAGATTACACACTAATAACGTTAAGAAAGTGAAATCACTGTCAACCACCCCTTTAAATAAACAGTGCTCTGATTTTCAGGCAGGCTTACATTAAATACTTATCAGTAGCATTCAAGTAAGAAACAATACAGAAACTGAATAATCAAATGTAAAAGTAAAACACTGCATAGACTTCACATGAATTAAATATACATTAGAGATGTAACAATATTATCAATATCGAAATATCACGATACCAAAACTGTCTCAATATTGTCGTCACGCTCTTCCGGGAAAAAGTGTAGTTTTTAAATATATATTTATACTTCTTATTCTAACATAAAAGGTCATTTAAATTTGTGTTTTGGGCCGTTATGCTTTGGCACAGTATCTGTCAAACGAACTAAAACAAAAAGCACAATGTGGCTTAATCCCTTCATCAAATCTGTTTTTGCTGCGTGTTTTAAAGCGAAGCACACACATTGTTCAGGCGATCAGCTCATGCTCTTTTTGTTTTCCGCACCTCGGATCGCCTTGATTCACTGTGAATGAATGCAGTCAACTTGTTTATTGAAAACAATGTGAGTTTAGTGCGCATTTGGGAACGCAACAGCCACCAATTATACTTTTATTTTCACGGCAGATGATTACAGCGTTTCACTAGATTTGTAGTGAGACATGTTTTTGTAAGCCTGATTTCACTGAAGCTGGAGTTTTCCTTCAAAATAAAAGCTCTACTGCCGTCTCTCTCAAAATAAAAGTTTAAAAGTGCAGTATGTATTGCTGACAGTTAGCGGTTTCAATCGGTACTGTTACTGCAAATTCAAAATATCTTTCAAGTATAGAAATTATGAAACAAGTATTGTAATTTCCCTATTGTAATATAAAGCAAAAATAATATACCTATGAAATATTCATTTTCATTTATTTTACAGTGTAATTATTTTACAATATATTGTAACAGTTTTACTGTCACATTGAGTAGTAGTTCTTCTTGCATGTTATAGCTAGCCCTATCATTAGGGGGCACTCTGTATTCTGAGTAGCTCATTTGCCTAAAAGGGGGTAAAGAAGTAGCATTAGGCAGGAAGCGGTGTGCTAAGTACATGAGCTGTGTCCCAAACTGAAGTTTGTGGACTCCGGAGTGCATATTTGAAGTGCGATTGCATCACAGTGGCGCGTCGAAGGCTGTGTATTAATACTAAAGTCATTGAAATTATGACAGAACAAATATGGAATTATGTAGTCAACAAAAATGTACTAAATAACCCAGAATATGTTTTATATTTTAGCCGCTTTTCCACCGAAATTACCTGGAACAGTATGTTTTTCAGTCAAGAGCAATGAGTGAATTTTTCTTCTTCTTCTCTTTTCTCTTTGTTTTGTTGTTTTATTAACATTGCAGGAATAGTTCACCCAAAAATGAAAATTTTCATCTGTCTGTCAGTTCTGTCATAGTGTTTTATTTTTATTCCATTATTTACTCACTCTCAAGTTGTTTTAAACATGAATGAGTTTCTTCTGCTGAACAAAAATGTTATGTTGAAGAATGTGGGTAACCAAACAGTTACTGGTCCCCGGTGACTTCCAAATAGGTTACCTACATTGTTCAAAATATCTTCTTTTGTGTTCAGCACAAGAAAGAAATTAATACAGGTTTGGGACAACATGTGAGAGAGTAAATAATGACAAATTAAATTTTTGGGTGAACTGTCCCTTTAATGACAGTCGGCAGCATGTTTAGTACTGTCGCTTTAAGAGCTGCATGCATCTAATATTCAGACACATATCGGTTTCTCTCAACCGTTTACTTTCATTTTAGAAACAAAAAACTGTTTATGTAAAACTTGTGTTTGACAATATTCGCATGATCAGATGCAGATGATAACTTAGTCTAGTAATCAGACGCTGTTTGACAGGCTTTTTAGTGTGTGAGCTTTGAAGGTACATGCTCAGAAAAGTCGCACATCAGAACAGCACGTGAATGAAATGTTTAACTGGCAAGGCTTGAAAGCACATGCAAATGTACTTTTGTGATTGTGAATAAGTGCAGTCTCACTCTAGTTAACATTTGATGTGAATATATGTGGCGTTGTACAGTATATTAATATGGAGGTGCCAGATATACAACTTATAGAATGTGTGCTGTAGCACGATACTATGATATTTCTTCAAAAGCAGATCGTCGAGACATTTTAATCATCCACGGTCAAAAATAATCATATCGGACACCCCTAATGCCGAGTTCACAGTGCATGATTCAAAATGATTGGATCTTCGTTGTTTTCACACTGCAGGACTGCCTGGGGTAGCATTCAGTTGCTGCTGTGTTCACATTGCACTATGTCTGGTTCGCAAACTATGAGAAGTGATAAGGTAAAAGCACAAGATCACGCTGATATTCTGGGGCCTGTTCTTCATACATTGTTTATTACATCTGAGATGATTTGAAAGATTCCAGATCTTCTAATCCTGGTAACTGATCTCTGGCTAATTTGGTTCTTCAATGGAATTTGTGTATTAGATTAAAATATCTGGATTAAATTGTCTAAGATTACTGCGCGTTCTCGTGTTCCCTGAAAAGGGCAGATGTATCGATACTCGAAACCATGATCAGCAATGCAGCGATTAGCTGGCAGCAAGACAGCAACGTAATGACATCATATCATTAAAAAACACACCCAATGAAAATGTTGACAAATTTCTGGACCTTTATAAGGTAACAGCCAAGCGAACAAAACTACATAAATGTTATAATAAATAAATGACGTGCACACTTTTTAATTTATTTGTAATTTTTTTTTTTTTTTTTTTTACATGATTCACAATTATTTATATTCATGATTTCTAGTATTTGTACAGGCTTTACATTTTTATGTCAATGTTGTAATTAGCAATTCATTTAATTTTATTTTTGAAGAAAATTTCTTATGTGACCGCATTAATTAAAGTTTCTTAGAGATCTAGTTATCTGCATCTCTGCGCTCCATCAAGCCACTCCCATAATAGCTGTCATCACTCAAATTAATGCTTTATAGCATGTGTGTAAGACTCCAATACAATTCTAAAATAATTATTTCATCACTAATAAATCTTTCAATGAGTAAAACTGGCTGTGTCTATAGTATTATAGACTACACAACATAGTTATATTATATTGTTATATTATTTTCAAATTAATTTTTAAATGATTATTTTAAATTCTTGTCCCTGGACCAGTAGGGTACTCTTGTAATAAACTAATGCTGGCTGGGATAGATTTTAAGTATCAATTCTGCTTAAAAAGATGCAATCTAATCCTGTTTACATGAAATAAACCTGCTCCCGAGCAGGTTTAAGCTTACGGACCCGTTGCTATGACAGCAAGTCCAGGATGAGCTTCGAAGAACCAAATGATCCCAGATCAAGTGAAATCGTCAACAATCAAATCCAGCTAACTGAGTTAGCGACGTACGAAGAACGGACCCCTGGTCTATAAGACCTCCCCAAACAAACAGTAAAAAAGATGACTTCGTTGTTAACAACATACTTCTGCTGGGAAAATTTTACATACACAAATCTAAGTACATGACAGTGAAACCAACGTTTTGTGCATTTTAGAATGAGCTTGTTTCTTATACAAAAGCCCTCAAAGTTATGAAAAAGAAAAATGCAATAAATCTTTTGTCCTTTATAGAAGAATATGATGTATGTATGCATTTCTTCATGCACCTTGTTCTGTAGCTATATTCTAATTTCTAATTCAAAAATGTACTGATATTGCCACGTTGTTTGTACATGGCTAATTGCTTAAAAAAAAAAGTCCTCCTCCCTGAACTTCTCAGAATGACTGTAGGTCATCGCAGATGTATGTTTCAGTTTGAACTCATTTCGCACAGCAGGATTTTGAATCGCCGACAGGTCCAGATATTTAGCATGCCAAATATTTTAAATAATTCTCTCAGATCGCGACTTTGATAATTCACACTGCGTGATTGTCACTTGTGTGAACGAGCACCGATTTGCTTCCGATTTCGGGCATTTGTCGGCGATTTTGCAAAACCTGGCGGCAAGTGAAAATCAGGGCTAAAATTGTGCAGTGTGAACTCGGCATAAGTTGAAGTGAATCAGAAATGGAATCAGCTGAAAGTGACCTCAGTCCTTTTGGTCTTCACAATATAGTGGACTCAAAAGAGAACCTGGTTCTTATCTTGGTCCTCTTTAGAATTAAAGTGATCTCAGACCCTTTCTTGTTCAAACCAAAACTTCATCAGTAGAATGCTGAAGTCTGACTCACTGAAAAATTTGGAAGATGAAGTGGACAGGGAAGGGAGTGAGAAAGAGCTGGCAATCAGAATCAGAAAGAGCTTTATTGCCAGGTATGTTTACACATATGAGGAATTTGTTTTGGTGACAGAAGCTTCCACAGTACAAACAGAATGACAGTGAAAAGACAAGACGCAGATAATAAAAATAGGATAAGTAAATAAGAAATAACAATGTGCAAAAAATATTTTAATAATAATAAACAAAAAAGACAATAAATGGTATTTGTGTGTACAGGTATGTTATGTGCAAATCCCATTTATGTCACCGATAAGACATTAGCAGAGCTTTAACAATGCATTACAGTCAAATTTAAAATTAAAAGGAAACATTATGTATAAATTTAATTCAACTTACTTTTTTCTCAGATAAGAGAGTGACAGGCTTATTGTGAATTAAAAAAAAAAAAAAAATTAAGAATCATTGTCAGTCATTGTTCAGTTTTAGTGATTGTTTTTTTTTAAAGGGGTGGTTTACTGCTTTTTTTTTCTTTTGCTTGATTGTGTTTATGGGGTGCGATATAACATGTCTTTGTGTTTCGTTTGTTAAAAAATGCCTTATTTTTCATATATTTCACCTTTATTTATTGTAAGCCGCTTTCTCCTCTGTCATTTGAATGATCGGTTGATTTCCTGATTCCAGAGGTGGGGGCAAGTCACACATGTTCAAGTCTTAAGCATGTCTCAAGTCACAGTACAAACAAATCAAGCAAGTCAAGTAGGGCTGCAACAAGGAATCGATTACTATAAGAGTTGAAAACAAATTTCATAATCGATTCGTTGTGTTGCGCGATGCGGAGACGTTTGATTATTAAAAAAAAAAAACTAGTTGAGCGTGGAGCGGAGTGAACACATGCGGTCTCTCTCGCGCACTGATGCTAGCAGAGTTCGGCGCTTCATAGACAGGGCGGAGCAAAAAAAAATAAGCGGAGGTAGAGGAAAGATACAGAGAAAGGCGGAGGCAGAGAAATTCGTGCAACCCAAGTCATCCAAGGTGTGGGAGCATTTCACACTAAATAAACAGAAAAAGTGTTAACTGCAAAATATGCAAAAGCGACATGGCATGGCACGGGAGCAGGGGCGGCGTTTCCATATGGCAGTTGCCATACCCTAGCCCAGTCAGGTGCTGTGAAAAATTATCCAAACTTGAGTTATTATTATTTTAAATCAGAGGGTTTTAAAAAATAGTTAACCAATGATAAGCATTAAAAAGAGCTTGTCAGTAAAACTTCGTAACGCCATTGGATCATCAAGCTCTCAGCGAAACCTTCACCCCGCCTCCATTCAGATGGACGCTCCGCGCACAGCATGGAGGAGACAGATCTCCGCTTTTTCGCAACGCAATAAAAGCGTTTCTTACTTAGTAATTTTGTCTCGTTTCCAGTCCAAATATCTAAAAAAATCTTAAATCAAGTTTACTAGACAAGGAAAATGGCATGAGAAAATTAAGTGATGCTTAACTTCTGTTTGAGATTATATCTCATTAAGATTATTTTTCTTACCCCATTGGCAGATAATTTTGCTTGTTTTAAGCAAACAATCACTTAATTTTGAGGTGTTTTTTTTTTTCAGAAAACAAGACACAATTTCTTATGCTGTTTCATGTGTCTAGTAAATGTATCTTGATTTAAGATCTTTTAGATATTTGGACTGAAAACAGGACAAAACTACTAAGTCAGAAAAGCATTTTTTGCAGTGTATATTCTGTGCTTTGTCCCATATAGGTTGTTATTGACAAATATATTTGTGTGTGTTGTACTTTTTAATTTAATTTTGAAGTTCTTTTATAGCACTTGGTCATCTTAAGCTGTGTTTGAATGTGGTGTATAAATGAACCTTGCACTTACTACAATGATGGTAATAATTTAATGAATAAGCTTCAAGTGAACTTGAAGTGTGTGTGTGTGTGTGTGTGTGTGTGTGTGTGTGTGTGTGTGTCAGTGTGAGAGTTTGTGAGTGTGTGTCTGCACTGTAGTGTAGAGAACAAGTTCTGACATTCAAATAAATCCTGTTAAATTTTCTGATTTGTATTGTTATTTATTTTTTATATATAATGCACATGTTTGTGCACTTTCTAAAGATTTTAGTTCTGTTTTTGAATAAATGGTCGGAAATGAATGCTTTTCTTGTTTTGTTTATCCGATTCATCGATTAATCGAAAAAATTAAATAATAATAAATAATAATAATAATCGACAGATTAATCGATTCTTAAAATAATCGTTAGTTGCAGCCCTAAAGTCAAGTTAAGTCAGTGGCTCACCTCAAGCAAGTCAAGTCAAGTCACACTATCAAACAGGAACAAATATATTTTTGCCACATGACCTTATTCATTTTTCCTCATGTCATGGCCGGCTCGCAAGCCGCGACAAATAAGGAGATAACACGTTGGAACATGGTAAATAAAAAGAATTACATTTATTAAATAAGATTAAATTAGGAAAACGGGACAAAACACAACACGAGGAAGGAAGACGAGCTCCATCACAACTGAAGGGAACTGCTTAAATCTGCTGGCATCAGCTCCAAACACAGGTGTAAGTCCTCAGCCATAATGATGTCACTCACCCAATCTCCATCCTGCAAAACAAATAAAGGAAAAAACCAACAACTAAGCAATATGACCCATAGTGGGTTCATAACACCCTCCCCCATAGAAAAGGGTGTCCATTTATGAAACCCAACCTAACCCTTAACCCGATAACCCCCCTCACACACTGGAGAGCATCCATCACTCTGTCATACTCTCAATGTCCTCAGCAACTACGGGCCCTGTAGAAGCAAATTTAAGAGATTTAAAGGAGTAAAACAAAACATGGACAAGTCAACAGCTAAAAGGAGTAAGGAGTCCCTTTGATGTGTCAGATATCAAGGGCATATGATTGCAGAAAGAGGCACCGACGAGTCAATTGCTGGTTTTGGCACCTCAAAGAGTGTAAATAAGTGAGCGGATTATGGTCGGTATACACGACCAATGGGTTCAACACAGATCCCACATACACCTTAAAATTTTGCAGGGCCCAAATCAAAGCTAATGCCTCCTCCTCAACCACTGAATAATTTAACTGATGAGAAGAAAACTTTTTAGAAAAAAAACTAACTGGACGGAGAATGCCTACATCATCAGCCTGTAACAATACAGCTCCCGCACCCACGGTTGCTAGCATCTACACACAAGCTAAAAGGACGATCAAACTGGGGAGCTGTTAGCACAGGAGCAGAAATGAGCAATGATTGAGCTGCTTCAAAGGCTTCCTGACAGACAGGAGTCCAAACAAAAACTGCTTTTGCTTTCAGCATATCAGTGAGTGGGGCTACGACGGTAGAAAAGTTCCTGCAAAAACCCCGATAGTAACCCACTAACCCCCAAAAACGCATCAACTCCTTCTTCGTTGAAGGAGGAGGTAATTGATCAATGGCCTCAACCTTGGCCTGAACTGGGCGCACACAGCCCTGTCCAACGACCTTACCCAAGTAAGCCACGGTGGCCTTGGCAAACTCACATTTAGCCAGATTCACCGTCAGACCAACCTCTCCAAAACGAGAAAACAGGTCTGCAATACGACTCAAGTGCTGGTCCCATGAATCACTGAAAACCACCACATCATCTAAATAAACAGCGACTCCCTCCAACCCAAAAACAACCCTATTCATAAGTCGTTAAAAGGTTGCATTTCTGAGGCCTGTTGTGAACTTTTATTCCTCTTGTCGAAAGCAGAGACCAGGAGACGTTGGGATATTTCATACAGAAGTTCCTCTTTATTTGAGAACTCGCTGCGCGTCGCTGTAGTCATCCAAGTCTAACTAAAGCAGTGATACATTGTAGTTTAAATACATTTAGGGGGCAGTGCTTAGGAATGGAAACAAAGCACCTGGGTGATGACTTTCTTGCTCAAAAGAGAAAGACAGACCCAATCAGCAACACTCGATTGCATTGATAATCCAATCAGTCTAACGATTCATGTCTGGGCCAGGGGGCTCCGAAAGCCATTTGCAGAACAAAAGATTCGAGTCTCGGTCGTCTGGCTCATTTCACTTACAATAGGAGAACAGGAACTGGCAGGGATATCTTGATGTCACCCTTTTTCACCTTAAATGCTAAATACAAGGTATATAACTTCTTCAGTTTGTACACTATTACATTGGAATCTAAATTAAACATTTAAATAAATTTGTAATCCCACAATTCCCCCTTTGAGAGTTCTAATAACTCTCACAAAATACAAATTTAGACACTTAAAAGTTTATTCTTGTAACTTGTGATCGTTACAGGCTCATAGCACTTGTTACGGGTAATAATCTGTAGCTCAAATAGTAGAGCATGAGCATGAGCTTTCCTGTAGCTCAAATAGTAGAGCATGGCGCTAGCAACGCCAAGATCATGGGTTCGATTCCCAGGGAAAGCAAGAGCTGATAAAATGTAAACACTGTAACTTGAATGCAATGTAAGTCGCTTTGGATAAAAGCGTCTGCTAAATGCATAAATGTAAATGTAAATGTAAAATAATCTTTTCTGGTTGGAACTGTCATTTCCTCGTGAGAGGCGGAAGTCATTTGCTGAATGAAACACTTGATACTGTGGATGCATAGATAGTACGCCAGTAGGAGAAACAACAGCAGAATTGCTATGTCCTTGATCCACAGCCAGGGTTTACCTAACAAGTCTCCGAACCATGAAGAATTATCTTCAGTCATCTGGTGTAATTTTATGGATGACTGAAGTTCCCGTATGTGAGTCTCTGCGTTGTGTATTTTTTTTCTTTGTTCTGTCTTCCTTGACAGTTGGCACGGCAGTGGTTCTTGTTGTTGGCTTCATACGCAGGTGAGGGGTTTGGCGCGTATGGGTTTTGGGACAGCCATCAAGTGGTATCTGCACAGAGGAAGAAAGAAAACAAAAGACAGAGCAGTACTTGTTCTAAAGACTGCAAACATTAGGGTTGTATCCTCTGTTCAATCTGAGTCTGCTATTGTTGTTCCTTCTTTCCCTATTTATTAATTCATGAGACACCTAAAGAAACAGTGAGGGAAGGATGGACTATTGGATGGGGAATGGCCTATGAGGGAGTCTTCGCCTCAGGGTTGGCCCCCGAAGCCTGTTGCATACGGTTCTTCCCTGGAGCTCCTCACTGGTCCGTGTGTCCTATCCTATCCCTGTAGGTGGTGTGCAAACTTTAGTGTGTGACATCTCCATCCTCTAATGGAACATCAGTCATAACAAACATCATAACCCAGAGAGGATAGGTGAGTGACTGGAGTGTGCTGTAGTATAGCTTTGAAGGCTGTGAGTGTACTTAACTAGCATTCTCTCAATGGAAGGAAGTGACAGTAACCTTCCTGTAGTTTTATACAAAGAATCTTTCAGCTTTGTTGTACATTACTGGGGAAATTAAGCACTCACAGCCCTAACAGTTAACACCTGAGCAAACTGCTCCAACAGTTCGGTGAAGCGGGGAGGTGCTGCTTCAAAGTACTAAGTAGACTCAGTAGGAGCTGAGTAAAGTTGTTAATTTCTCCTAAAGTCTTTTTGCTTTTCCTACACTCTTTCATCCAGTGTCCTAACTTTCCACAGTAATGGCAACTGCTCTCCTTCTTAGGACATTTACGTTTCGGTCGGTTCTCTGTGTTAACCTTAAAGGACGCTGCTGCAATCTTTACTCTGGCTTTAACATCAGAGTCTCTTTCCCATGTAGCTAACCTGTCTAGGTTACTTCTGAGAGTTCTGTTAGACCAAGTTAGATCTAAGAATGGTAAAGCTTTTCTGTATTCGGCTACAAGGCCATCTGACCAGATACGAACCAGGGGTCCCTTGTCATCTAGCACACTTTCAGGGTCATCCACTATTCCACTGTAAGTTACAGCTGACTGACAAAACCTTTCAGTGTATTCACTCACAGTTTCTTCTTTCCTTTGCACACAGTTACTGATTCTGAACCAGTCTATTTTGGGTCCCATGATATTCTTTAGAATGTTCAAAACACCTTCTCTTAAATCACTTTTACTTGCATGTCGCAGTTCAGAAGTAACAGCAGATTCAAAACTATTGAATTCAGATTCAGTTAAAATTTGTGACATCAGCTGTGTGACTTCTGCTAGCGACATGTCGCAGAGACGCATTTTTTTTATCAATGCTCTTCTAAATTCAGAAAACTCTGTGCGTGCTGAGGGTAAGCTCTGAGATAGTCTCTCTATATCTTGAGGTCCTAATGCTTTGGCAATAGTTTGTACTTGGACAACAGAAGAGTTGGGAGGAACACTGTCAATTTCCTCAATTGCTTGAGATTTTCTCCTAGCGCCACACACATTGACCGAATTTTCAGACATATCAATTACTGATTGGAGAGCTACATCTCTTTCAAAGAATGCTTGTAAATCAGGGTAAATGTTATCCGGCTGATTAACTTCCACATCGGTTTTTGTTGCAGCTTTGTTGCGGTTCAATTTCTTAGTCAAAGAGGATATTCTAGCACGGAGCTCTTTGTTCTGTTCCTCCAGCTCTGAGTTACGCTGAGACTGTTGTGTAGCTAGCGCTAAACCAAATTCTCTGTGGCAGCAGATAATGCCTTTCACATTGTTCTTGCGAATACATGCTCCAAATACTTTTTTACACTCATCTACAGACCAAGTCTTGTCTGGATGGATCTCATATTTCTGAGTTAGTTCTTGTCTAACTTTCTCAGTGATTATTAGGTTCATTTGTTCCCCTAACAGTGTTTTGAATTCACTATCTGACCACAATGGAGTCGCCAGACCACCCTTTTCTGTTGTTGGAATCAGCCTAGCATTCCTTCTAACCATTTTGTGAGTTTCTTTGTTACCACACAATCAAAAACACTAAAACTTCTCTGATCAACAGAGGGTACGCTTGTTAACACAGATTATCTATTGTTAACCTTCCCTGGCAAAGCAGAGGATAACACAAATTAACTAGCACGTAAATGCCAATCTTCCCTGCCTACAGAGAGGATAACCAATTCTTCCCTGCCGAAAACAGAGGGTAACACAATATTAGCACGTGATGCTAATCTTCTCTGTCTAGAAACAGAGGATAACCAATTCTTCCCTGCCGAAAACAGAGGGTAACACAATATTAGCACGTGATGCTAATCTTCCCTGCTATCTATCCGGGTCACAAGGCACCATCTGTTGTGAACTTTTATTCCTCTTGTCAAAAACAGAGACCAGGAAACGTTGGGATATCTTTCATACAGAAGTTCCTCTTTATTTGAGAACTCGCTGCGCGTCGCTGTAGTCATCCAAGTCTAACTAAAGCAGTGATACATTGTAGTTTAAATACATTTAGGGGGCAGTGCTTAGGAATGGAAACAAAGCACCTGGGTGATGACTTTCTTGCTTTCTTGCTCAAAAGAGAAAGACAGACCCAATCAACAACACTCGATTGCATTGATAATCCAATCAGTCTAACGATTCATGTCTGGGCCAGGGGGCTCCGAAAGCCATTTGCAGAACAAAAGATTCGAGTCTCGGTCGTCTGGCTCATTTCACTTACAATAGGAGAACAGGAACTGGCAGGGAAATCTTGATGTCATCATTTTTCACCTTAAATGCTAAATACAAGGTATATAACTTCTTCAGTTTGTACACTATTACATTGGAATCTAAATTAAACATTTAAATAAATTTGTAATCCCACAGGCCAAAGCTCATGACATTGTAAGAAAATAACCCCTCAGATGTAATGAAGGCAGAAATCTCTTGAGCTCTTTGGGGAAACGGAACCTGCCAATAGCCCTTAAGCAGATCGAATTTACTAACAAATTTCGCTGACCCAACTCGATCAACACAATCCTCAATGCGAGGGAGTGGAAAAGAGGCTGGCTTAGTTACTTTATTTATTTTTCGATAGTCGGTACAAAAACGGTAAGTTCCATCAGGCTTATTTATGAGCAAGCAGGGAGAGGCCCAGCTAGAAAATGACGGCCGTGCAATATCGTTATCCAGCAAATACTGAACTTCAGCCTTAAGATGCAGGAGTTTATTTGGGGACACCCGATAAAAATGTTGGCGAATAGGCTCAGCAACCCCAACATCAATATTGTGCTCCAACCAATGCGTATGTGAAGGTACATCTCCAAATAAAGAGACATAACGGTTAATAAGAGCAGTCAAGTCCGCAAATTTACTCTCTGGCAAATGGGCAAACATTTTGTGCAAACTTTTAAGAGTCTCTGAATTTTTAAGACGCCCCAACAATACCGTATCTTCTGGAAAAGAAACTCCTTCATCAATTTCTTCCTCCACGGGAAGAGATGATGTACTCTGAACTAACAATACAGGCTGAGAGCCTCCGCTGCCACTACCCTCAGCCTTTGTGTCTTAACAGTTTGTGAGAACGGCAATAATAGGGCTTCAACAAATTAATGTGACACAACTGTGTAGACTTCCTTCTATCTGGGGTGGCAATTAGATAGTTTAAATCATTAATTTGCTTTACCACCACAAAAGGACCTGGTCATTCACCCAATCTCCATCCTGCAAAACAAATAAAGGAAAAAACCAACAACTAACCAATATGACCCATAGTGGGTTCATAACACTCAGAAATGTACTTTTTTAATTATACATTTTAAATAATAATGTTTTAAATATAACATTTTGAAAATAGGCAAAATACTACTTTGTATAACGATAAGTCTGTAATTGAGAAAAAATTTTGATAAAAATATGTATCTCATATTTATGTTATATTGAGTTTGACCATCCCCGGAGACACAGATAATAGATGTTTGAAAATGATTTCGCAACTAAATATCTCCAGTGAAGACTGGGATTCAGTCTGGGAGCATGCTAAATAATTCACCCCTTATATCAGAAATAAAATAGACCCAAAATTTTCATTGGAAATAGACACCCTATTTGGACTGTTTCTTTCACTTTGCATGATTGCCTACATTGTTCTTGAAAACTATTGTCATCATGGCTCAAAACAAGAAGCCTATTGCTGTTAATGTTTATGTATCTTCCCCTGTAGCTTATCGATTTCTTTGATTTTATCTTAATAAGAACTAAATTGACAGCTGTGCATTTAAGGTCTGCCTAAGCTTTTTTTTTTGTTTTGTTTCATTTTTGTTTTCTGTTGGTTCTGTTGGAAAAATAATTAATTAAAAAAAAATTGAATATAGAAATATGAAATTAACTGATAGACCAACTGGTATGACATTAATGCCGCCAGTAAGTGGTGGCAAATCACAGCTTTATCACAGAAGTGTTCACTGAACCGATTCATTCAAAACAGTTGATTCGTTCATGAACAAGCAAGAATGGGCCACTGAATCACTCAACCGATTTGTTCAAATCCCTGGATTCGTTCAGTATTCAGTGTGTTGCTTAGAGACGCGCTTAACTCTAGCTGTGGGCTCAACGGAACTGTTGGCAGACGCGCTGAAAATATTACTAAATATTGTATGTTATAAATATAAAAACTCATACTAGGGCCATTTTGACAACATGTCTTCTATTTTGGGTTTAAGAGAAATATCACTATTCGATAAAACACTGTGGTTTTCAACTAACGAATACGTTTACATACCTTTACTTTATGAAGTGGTGACGTCCTGGCTTTGCAAATGCATACAGTTTGGAAGAGTGTTAATCCAAACTTTGTGAGATTCTCTTGCTCCGTGTATTTGGCACGCTGTGTTCCTGTGCTCGTGCAGTGTCATGAACTGCGCAGACTCGGATCACTTCTGCCGCTGGTTCAGTGGCTTGCGTTTTGACCAAATTATGTCGCAATGATTTATAACAATAATTAGAGTTGTTATAAAGTCAAATCCTGCCGAGTCATGAAAGTCAAGTCAAGTCTCAAGTCACTGGATCTCAAGTCCAAGTCAAGTCGAGTCATTTTCTTTATTTAGTCAAGCAAGTCACAAGTCCTTAAATTTGCGACTCGAGTCAGACTCGAATCAAGTCATGTGACTCGAGTCCCCCACCTCTGCCTGATTCTATGAAACCACTCCCTCAGAAACAGGCAATGGGCTCAAATTGGTTAGTTGGGCCGGTGTGTTGTGATTGGCTAAACTGCGTACTGCACATTGTCCGGAAACGCCCATTACCTTCACGGTGACAGTTGTATGTGCTCCGGTCAAATGTAAATAATGGTGTCAATATTGCCGTATCAGTTTGAGCCAGAATCAGACCCAGAAAGCGGTAATGAAGAGAGTCAAGCACAACTTCCGCAAGCACGGCTCTTACAAACGTTTCTGAATGGAAGTTTGCTGTTGTGATTACATATAATTTTTTGAAGTTTGTACACGTTTGTCTTATACACACAAAATAGCATCAAACTAACTGGCTACTAACCAACTGGCGAACCAAGATGGCGGCACGCTCAGACACAGCGGCTTCTCCGGGTCCCAAAGACGGTGCTTTTAAGTGCGGAAGCGCGGTAAGCGCGGAGGTATATCAGCCAGGCTAAGGGCTAACCCCACAAGACCGGCACTTCCAACACTCATGCTCTCAAACGTTCGCTCTCTGGAAAATAAACTGGACTTAATTCAACTCAGTCGGTCTACACAGCACGAGGCAAGGGATTGTTGTGTGTCTGTTTTCACTGAAACATGGCTAAACGACAACATCCCGGACTCTGCCATTCAGCTGCATGGGCTAACCTGCTACCGAGCGGACAGAGATTCATCACTGTCTGGTAAGACTCGCGGGGGTGGCTTGGGTGTGTACGTCAACAAAAAATGGTGTAACAATGCTGTGGAAGTGACAAAACACTGTTCATCACTGGTGGAGTTTATGTTTGTGAAGTGTCGACCGTTCTATCTGCCGTGGGAGTTCACGGCCATTGTTATTGTCGCGGTTTACATTCCCCCGTGTGCAAACGCTAAGGACGCGCTTCGTGAACTGTACAGCGCCATCAGTGAACAACAAACAAATAACCCTGACGGCTTTTTCATCATAGCCGGTGACTTCAACCACGCAAACTTAAAGACAGTTTTTCCAAAGTTCTACCAACATGTGAACTTTGCAACAAGGGGAAATAACACACTGGACTTTGTTTACACAACAGAAAAGAACGCTTACAAAGCGGAACCCCACCCCCACCTCGGGTACTGGGACCACATCTCTGTTATGCTAATCCCAGCATACAAACCACTTCTCAAACTTGCCAAACCAGTTCTAAAACAGATCACAGTATGGCCAGAAAATGCTACCTCAGCACTGCAGTACTGCTTCCAGGACACAGACTGGAACATGTTTAAAGAGGCGGCCACCTACAACAACCACACAGACCTGCAGGAGTACACTGAAACTGTGACTGCTTACATCAAAAAGTGCACTGATGATGTGACAGTCACCAAGACCATCACCACACGCGCCAGCCAGAAGCCATGGATGACAGCAGAGGTTCGTGGGCTGCTAAAGACCAGAGATGAAGCTTTCAGATCAGGAGATAAAGCAGCCCTCAAAACAGCAAGAGCCAATCTGTCCCGCAGCATCAAAAATGCAAAACGGTCATATTCTCAAAAAATCAACATTCACTTCACAGACAGCAGAGACACACGGAGTCTGTGGCAAGCCATTCAGACCATCACAGACTACAAGCCCCCGCCACAGGCCTGTGATGATGACACATCCCTCCCAGATACACTCAACCACTTTTATTCACGGTTTGAAATGCAGAATGTCACACCTGCACAAAAACTGCCCACACCTCCCAATGACCATGTGCTCTGTCTGTCTCCAGCCGATGTAAGGAAGACCCTATTTAGGATCAACCCACGCAAGGCTGCGGGTCCCGACAACATACCTGGCCATGTACTGAAAGACTGTGCTGAACAGCTGACAGATGTTCTAACAGATATCTTCAACACCTCGCTGAGCCAGGCAGTCATCCCCACATGTCTCAAATCCACAACAATCATACCAGTACCAAAGAAATCACCTGTGTCCTGTCTAAATGACTACCGTCCCATAGCACTGACTCCAATCATGATGAAGTGCTTTGAGAGGTTAGTCATGCACAACATCAAAACCAGCCTCCCCAACACACTCGATCCGCTCCAGTTTGCATACCGCTCTACAGACGATGCAATTTCCTCCACCCTCAACCTGACTCTTACCCACCTAGAAAACAAAAACTCTTATGTTAGAATGCTGTTCATTGACTTCAGCTCAGCATTCAACACAATAATCCCACAACAGCTCATCAACAAACTAAACCTGCTGGGCCTTAACAATTCCCTCTGTAATTGGATTCTGGACTTTCTAACCGGAAGACCTCAGTCAGTCCGTGTCGGCCACAACACCTCGAGCACTGCCACACTGAGCACAGGTGCCCCACAAGGCTGTGTGCTCAGCCCGCTGCTCTTCACGCTGCGGAACCACGACTGCACTGCCAAGTTCAGCTCTAACCACATCATCAAGTTAGCTGATGACACAACAGTGGTAGGTCTCATCAGCAACAACGATGAAACGCACTACAGAGAGGAAGTGGCACAGCTGGTGAAATGGTGTGGCCCTAACAACCAGTCCCTCAATGTGAGTAAGACAAAGGAGGTTGTGATGGACTTCAGAAGAAACTCCGGTGATCACCCCTCACTGACCATCGACAGCTCGCCTGTGGAGAGAGTCAGCAGCACTAAATTCCTGGGGGTGCACATCACAGAGGATCTCACCTGGACCACCAACACCATGTCACTCTTCAAGAAGACACAACCGCGCCTACACTTTCTCTGCAGGCTGAAAAGAGCAAGTCTCCCTCCACCCATCCTCACCACTTTCTACAGGGGCACCATTGAGAGCGTGCTGACCAGCTGCATCACTGTCTGGTACGGGAACTGTACCGCAGCAGACCGCAAGACCCTCCAGCGGACAGTGAACACAGCTGCAAGGATCATCGGTGCCCCTCTCCCCTCCATCCTGGACATTTTCCTCACACGATGCTCCAGCAAAGCCAATAGCATCGTGAAGGACTCCACACACCTTACTTACAGGTTGTGGCCCAACAACTGCTGCCTCTGGTTTTAAAGTTGAAACTGCTCCATGTTTTAGTAATAGTTTCTGTGTAAATCTGGCATTGAACTCGTGTAGATTCTCGAAGCTGTCTTCCGTAAAATGCGCAGCACAGAGAGCTAAATTAGGATTGTAATTGTCAGGAACATAATCAAACATAAATTTTAACCATTGTTGACGAACTACAGCGTCCGTAGGAAGCCCGAACGCAGAAGACCTGACAGCTGGGTGAAAATAACACCGTTTCGACGGCATGGCTACAACTCTCCACTATAACTTCCTCTTCGACAAAGCCGCAGAACATGGCCTTGCTCCCTTTTTTTGCATGTTCCGGAGGGAGGGGTTGATGCAAATTTATGGATTTGTGACGTATGCAACCCGGGAAGTATCTTGTTGTAGTCCCATATGAGTCATTTTTGCAGGCATTAAACTTCCTGATTATTAAAAGACAATATCTCCACTTACATTGAACTTTCAGCGCAGCAACTTTGCAGATACTGTTTATGCACAAACAGCAACATTAAACACTGTTTAAAATGAAAAAAGTGAAATCGCAGTAAACCACCCATTTAAATTAATTAATTTGTTTTCTAAAGAATTATATAATATTATACCATTGTCTGTCTGAATATTTTATTCTGTTTGGCTGGCAGGTGTTAAAACCATTGGTTTCACTTTATTTTGATGGTCCCTTTAACACATTCTGTTGACTATAAGTAACATTGCACCTACATTTCTTCTAACTCTTATTAGAGTGTTAGTAGACTGGTAGGGTTAGGGTTATAATAAGTTGACATGTACTTGCAAAGTTACTTATAGTCAGTAGAATATCTGTTGGGAGGCCATCACAATAAAGAGTTGGCAGATATGAAGTAGACAATCTACTAATACTCTAATGAGAGTTTGTTGACATGTAGTTGCAACATTACTTAGTGTCAACAAAATGTTCAAAAGGGACCATCAAAATAGTGTTACCAAACCATTTAATGCACAGGTCTAAGTCAGTTTAAACATCTATGTTAATGTGCTGCTTTCATTGATGCGCACACACACACACACACACACACACACACACACACACACACACACACACACACACACACACACGTCTGGTTTGCTGTCCATGTGGTGACTCTCCATAGGCATATTGGTTTTTCTACTGTACAGACCGTATATTCTATTGCCCTACACCAACCCTACACCTAAACCTACAACTTACAGAAAACTTTCTGCATTTTTAGATTTTCAAAAAAACTTCATTCTGTGTGATTTATTAACTTGTTTACCCGTGGGGACCTCAATTTAGGTCCCCACCGTGACACGAGTCCCCATGAGTCTGTGTGTATTCAGGTTTAAGTCCCCACCTGAATAGCAAAACAGGTATACACACACACACACACACACACACATGTTCGTTTTTGTGAAAAGTGGGGACATTCCATAGGCGTAATGGTTTTTATAGTGTACTTACTGTATGTGCTATTGCCCTACACCAGCCCTACACCTAAACCTACCCCTTACAGGAGACTGTGCATTTCAACTTTCCCCCAAAAAAACTAATTCTGAGTGATTTATAAGCGTTTTGAAAAGTGGGGACATGGGTCAATGTCCTGAGATGTCACCTTCACCTTGTAATACCTATGTCATACCTTTGTCATTATACAAATCTATGTCCTGACTTTTCACAAAAACGCACGCACACACACACACACACACACACACACACACACACACATACATCCACATCACTAGGGTTGGGTATTGTTTGGGGTTTTTTTGATACCGGTGCCAAATCGATACTTTTAAAACGGTACCGGTGCCTGAACCGATACTTAAAAATAATACAAATGAATTGTGTGGGGCCCCATGATTTGTATGGAGGACTGACAGACATTTTCAGGTTTCTCCAGAAATATTTCATTGGGTTCAAGCCCAGGCTCTGGCTGGCCCACTCAAGAACATTCACATAGTTGTCAGTAAGCCACTCTTGCTGTGTGCTTAGTGTCATTGTCCTGTTGAAAGGTGAACATTCTGCCCAGGAAATGAATAAATGAGTAAGGAAGCGAGTAAATGATCACACAATTTTAATTTTTGGACTTAGAGGCTCACAACACTTGTGCTGTGGCTTTACACATAATATTTTCATTGGCGACTGAGCAAAACGGGCAATATTGCGTCTAATATACAACGCAATATTAACTTATTTATTGAACTGTTGTATAAAATCAATAATCACACTTGTGCTATTCCTGACTAAAACAGCACTTGTATTACACTTGTTACTCATGTAATGTTGCTTAAATACATAATTTAAAATAAATGAAACCAAAAATTATTATTATTATTTTTTTATTGGTGCCACCTCAGGCATACAGGTGCTGGTCATATAATTAGAATATCATCAAAAAGTTGATTTATTTAACTAATTCCATTCAAAAAGTGAAACTTGTATATTATATTCATTCATTAGACACAGACTGATATATTTCAAATGTTTATTTCTTTTAATTTTGATGATTATAACTGACAACTAAGGAAAATCCCAAATTCAGTATCTCAGAAAATTAGAATATTACTTAAGACCAATACAAAGAAAGGATTTTTAGAAATCTTGGCCAACTGAAAAGTATGAACATGAAAAGTATGAGCATGTACAGCACTCAATACTTAGTTGGGGTTCCTTTTGCCTGAATTACTGCCTCAGTTCGGCGTGACATGGAGTCGATCAGTCTGTGGCACTGCTCAGGTGTTATGAGAGTCCAGGTTGCTCTGATAGTGGCCTTCGGCTCTTCTGCATTGTTGGGTCTGGCATATCGCATCTTCCTCTTCACAATACCCCATAGATTCTCTATGGGGATCAGGTCTGGTGAGTTTGCTGGCCAATCAAGCACAGTAACACCATGGTCATTAAACCAGCTTTTGGTACCTTTGGCAGTGTGGGCAGGTGCCAAGTCCTGCTGGAAAATGAAATCAGCATCTCCATAAAGCTTGTCAGCAGAAGGAAGCATGAAGTGCTCTAAAATTTCCTGGTAGATGGCTGCGTTGACTGTGGACTTCAGAAAACACAGTGAACCAACACCAGCAGATGACATGGCAGCCCAAATCATTACTGACTGAGTTGCAACACCTGGTCGGTCAATTCTCCGACGTGTTCTCCCCACTCCCCGGGCGGACCCATGTCCTTCAACATGACGTCCGTACACCACCAGGAACCATCGTTCGGCAGCGGCCCTACAGAGTGCCGGAGGCTCGGCGACACGCCATCGATGAGGAAGTGCAGGAGATGCTGAAGTTAGGGATAATAAAGCCCTCGCGCAGCCCATGGTCCAGCCCCATCGTCATGGTCCCAAAACCGGATGGCACCCTCCATTTTTGTAATGACTTCCGCCGCTTGAACGAGGTCTCCGAATTCGACGGGTATCCCATGCCACGGGTAGACGAGCTGCTGGATCGACTGGGGAGAGCCCGATACATTTCCACCCTGGACCTTACAAAGGGATATTGGCAAGTGCCCCTATCAGAAGAAGCGAAGCCAAAGACCGCCTTCTCCACGCCCAGTGGGCACTGGTAATATCGCGTTCTCGCCTTCGGCTTACATGGGGCTCCCACCACCTTCCAGCACCTAATGGATATCCTGCTGAGGCTCCACGAGCCCTACGCCGTGGCCTACCTTGATGACGTAGTCATCCATTCGGAGACCTGGGAGGACAACCTGGAGCGGCTGCGGAGGGTGCTAGTGGAGCTGCGCAGGGCCGGCCTGACCGCCAATCCCCGGAAGTGTCACCTGGCCCTTGATGAAGCAAAGTACCTGGGCTTCCGGGTGGGCCAAGGACTCATAAACCCCAGGAGAATAAGGTGGCAGCTATCCTCTCGGCCCCACGGCCCACCTCTAAAACCCAGGTACGGGCCTTTTTGGGGTTGGCGGGATACTATCGTTGCTTTATCCCTAACTTCTCCTCCTTAGCCGCTCCCCTGACAGACCTGACCAGGAAGGGGCAGCCGGAGAAGGTATCCTGGGGACCCACCGAGGCCGAAGCATTCCAGAAGGTGAAGGAGGCTCTCACCGCGGAGCCGGTGCTACAAGCCCCAGACTTCAACTGCCCCTTCCTGCTGCAAACGGACGCCTCCGACACCGGGTTGGGAGCCGTCCTCTCTCAGGTGCAGGACGGTGAGTAACACCCGGTGATCTACATCAGCCGAAAGCTGACCCCTACGGAACAACGGTATGCCGCCGTGGAGAAGGAAGCATTGGCCGTCAAGTGGGCAGTCCTGCAGCTAAGGTATTACCTCCTCGGCAGGAAGTTCACGTTGTTCACCGACCATGCCCCTCTTCAGTGGATGGCGCGGGACAAGGACACGAACGCGAGAGTCACCCGCTGGTTCCTGGCGCTCCAGGACTTCCACTTCGACGTAAAACACTGGGGCAGGGACGGCCAACGCTAACGCCGATGGACTCTCGCGGATCTGGACTCTATATATATATTAGAGGTCGACCAATTCATCGGTTTTGCCGATTAATGGGCACCGATAGTTGATTGCCACAACTATCGGTTATCGGCAAAAATCCATGCCGATAGTTTTCCGGTTTGCAACTGTTGCTGAAGTGGCTGAGAAAGGGTCCAGTACAAGAAATTATACAGGACTGGAATTACACAGTACAAGAGCGGCCTCTAGAGGCGGAAATCACTGACAGCACGTGTTGTTTATTTTGACACGTGACACTGCGCGCTGCACAGAGCGGGAAACTCCAGACTCGCATTTAAATACAGCCGACAGAAAAGCCTGCCGCGGAACAGAGCGCCATTCACATATTTTTCTATTAAATTACATTATATATGTCCCAAATCGTTGTGAATGTACATAATGACTTCACCCTAGGCTATAAATGATGTATTGTGCATTTTTCAGCAAAATGTTTCTCTATCTGTAGCTCTAATAAAGTCTGTATGCTTCATGTAGAGAGCTGTAATGCATATCGCGCGTTCTCTTTCCGCTTGCTGTTTTTTTTAAACGCCAAACTTCAAACTCATTTATGCCACATTGTTCATTCTTGAAGCAAACTTATGTCCGTTTGGTTAAATAAATTGTTTCAGACCGCCACTTGATTTGAACGCAAAGCGTCTGGTGTGTGTGTGTGTGTGTGCGTGTGATACCTCTGAGAAGAAAAACTGAAATATCACATGGTCCTAAGTATTCAGACCCTTTGCTCGGTATTTAGTAGAAGCACCCTTTTGATCTAATACAGCCATGAGTCTTTTTGGGAAAGATGCAACAAGTTTTTCACACCTGGATTTGGGAATCCTCTGCCATTCCTCCTTGCAGATCCTCTTTAGTTCTGTCAGGTTGGATGGTAAACGTTGGTGGACAGCCATTTTTAGGTCTCTCCAGAGATGCTCAATTGGGTTTAAGTCAGGGCTCTGGCTGGGCCATTCAAGAACAGTCATGGAGTTGTTGTGAAGCCACTCCTTCGTTATTTTAGCTGTGTGCTTAGGTCATTGTCTTGTTGGAAGGTAAACCTTCGGCCCAGTCTGAGGTCCTGAACACTCTGGAGAAGGTTTTCGTCCAGGATATCCCTGTACTTGGCCGCATTCATCTTTCCCTCGATTGCAACCAGTCGTCCTGTCCCTGCAGCTGAAAAACACCCCCAAAGAATGATGCTGCCACCACCATGCTTCACTGTTGGGACTGTATTGGACAGGTGATGAGCAGTGCCTGGTTTTCTCCACACATACCGCTTAGAATTAAAGCCAAAAAGTTCTATCTTGGTCTCATCAGACCAGAGAATCTTATTTCTCACCATCTTGGAGTCCATCAGGTGTTTTTTAGCAAACTCCATGCAGGCTTTCATGTGTCTTGCACTGAGGAGAGGCTTCCGTCGGGCCACTCAGCCATAAAGCCCCGACTGGTGGAGGGCTGCAGTGATGGTTAACTTTCTACAACTTTCTCCCATCTCCCAACTGCATGTCTGGAGCTCAGCCACATTGATCTTTGGGTTCTTCTTTACCTCTCTTACCAAGGCTCTTCTCCCCCGATGGCTCAGTTTGGCCGGACGGCCAGCTCTTGGAAGGGTTCTGGACGTCCCAAACGTCTTCCATTTAAGGATTGTGGAGGCCACTGTGCTCTTAGGAACCTTAAGTGCAGCAGAAATGTTTTTGTAACTTTGGCCAGATCTGTGCCTTGCCACAGTTCTGTCTCTGAGCTCTTCAGGCACTTCCTTTTGACCTCATGATTCTCATTTGCTCTGACATGCACTGTGAGCTGTAAGGTCTTATATAGACAGGTGTGAGGCTTTCCTAATCAAGTCCAATCAGTATAATCAAACACAGCTGGACTCAAATGAAGGTGTAGAACCATCTCAAGGATGATCAGAAGAAATGGACAGCACCTGAGTTAAATGTATGAGTGTCACAGCAAAGGGTCTGAAGGGGGTCTACTTAGGACCATGTGATATTTCAGTTTTTCTTTTTTAATAAATCTGCAAAAATGTCAACAATTCTGTGTTTTTCTGTCAATATGGGGTGCTGTGTGTACATTGAGGGAAAAAAATGAACTTAAATGATTTTAGCAAATAGCTGCAATATAACAGAGTGAAAAATTTAAGTGGTCTGTCACTGTAAAACATTTCATGGTAAATTTACAGTAAAATTACTGTATTTTTACAGGACTACTACTGTATGCATAATTTACAGTTCTGTACTGTATTTACCAAATACAGTATTATTCTGTTATATAACTTATTTTTTTTTACAGTATTGGACTGTGTTTTTTACAGGGAATACTGTAATTCCTGCTTTTCTTTCAGTACTCTTAGATTTACAAAATTAAAAATATTATACTTTTTCATAACAGTAGTCACAACAAAAAAGAGAAAACAACATTCTCTGAGTTTTAAAACATTTATTTATTTAGAAGAAAAGACCAGAACATTGCCTTATATGAACATATTGGATGAAATGCCAGCTTTAGTTTATATATATATTATTATATATATTAGTGGTGGGCCGTTATCGGCGTTAACGTGAGACTCTTATCGGGCAATAAAAAAAATATCGCCGTTAATCTATTCTCAAAGTTGGGTTGGGAGCTGGGTCTATACTACGCAAGCTATGATGACTTTCACCTTGATATTTTAGCGCGGATGTATACCTAGCCGAATTGCACTGTAGTGGGCGAGAACGAGTCTTCGAACCTGTGTGTATGCCTACTGTGAAATTACCACATCAAGCCTTATATTATTTATCTTATTTACATGACGGCAATTCATTTCTGTCTCTACGTTACATGGTCACGCTCTCTGTATTGCTCGCACAGCGGAGTTCCGCCCCGGTTTACACACACACACACACACACACACACACACACCAGGGGCGTAGCCACGGGTGTGCCAGGGTGTGCCGGTGCCACCCACAGTGGCAGCTGGCACACCTAAAAACAGATGCAGAATTATTATTTTTTTAATCGTAATAAACATGGGCAGCACTACGGAGGGGCTAGCAGATGCTTCAGCACCCCCAAGAAAGACCAAAGAACTGCCATAGCACCAATAAGAAATGAAATAAAATAAAAACATTTGACTTATTACGCATTCATAACTCGTGCATTGCAATATAACGTGACATGATTAGCAGGCGCACTTTTCGAATTTTATTTTAAAAATGGACCGGTTCCTTGTGCCAAGTAGGCCTGTCCAGGGGCGCGGGGAAGTGGGGGTGCTGAGGGTGCTGCAGCACCCCCTGTTTTTTTCTGTGGGCAACTGTTTAATTGTTGGGAATATTAAAAAAAAAAAAAAATCGGAGTGTCTATTTAAGTGCAAATAGCCATGTTGTTGGAAGAGGCTATTTATAGTAACTCCATCCACAAATGTATGATTGGGATAGTCAAATATGCAAAAGACGGTCGTCAATTGTCAGCTTCAGTGGCGCAGATGGTAAATCGCGTGTTACCGTACTTTTGACACCATCGACCGGTGTTCGAATCTGCCTTTTGGCGAACTTTTTTTCTCCCTTTTTAAATTTCAAATCACATCAGAAAAGCATTTATTTTTTTTATAAAAATGAAGGAAATAATTAAAAAGTTGAAAATAAAGTATCGGGTAGGTGTAGGGAGAACGTTTGTCCCAATAAGGTGGCATCCATTTAATAATTTGAAATAAACTTAAAAAATTACACTCAATAGCCTAAGTTATTGCATGCTATTTTAAAATGTATTACAATGCAGAGGTGCAGATAATTGCCACTATTTGCAATAAGTCATGTTTTTCTCTAATGTTTTTCGCCACAATTAATCATACCCTTTTATTCAATATTTGCAATAAGTAATTAGAAGAATCCTGCTATTTTAAAATAGAATAGATAGAATCTAAAGCTGTTTGCACTGTGTAAATAGCATATAAATAAAGAATACTGCTATTTTCACTTAGTGTAAATAGCCTCTATCGCAACACCCCCATGCTCAAGCACACGTATAAAACTTGCAATGGCAAAAGTAGGCTAATGATTATGAATATGTTGGGGGAAATTGAAAAGAAAACATTTTAATTATTTAATAAACTAGTGATTTCTTCTCAGTCAGTGTCGGCTGAAAAGATAAAGTTGCCGAATGCGACGCTGCACTCGCCATCTCCACATGAACTTTAATAAAGAAATGCACCTTTTCATTCCGACTACATAATTAGAGTTATATATTTTTACAGGCTATATCAGCCCTGTCTGTTCTGTTCTGTAACGTTAGTAATACACAGTCTTGGTGTTTTTTGTGGGTTTTTTTGCACATTAATCTGACAGTAAATGTGGCACACCCAGTTTTTCTGATGCACACCCAGAGTCTCTTTTCTGGCTACGCTCCTGACACACACACACACACACACACAAACAAACAAACGTAAGCGCACACACAAGTGAGCACACTCCCACTCCTATTTGTAAATTTTAAGCCGCAAAACGTCTATTTAAATATGACTTCTGTGTGTCTCTGTGTTAATGTATGGCGCAGACGCACGGGTTTGTTCACTACTCATACAGAAGCCCGCGTGACGCTTGCGGCGATATTAACGTCTGTTCTCTCACTAAATGAGGACATAAATGCATGAACAACATCTCCAGAACTGCTCTGAGAGTCACTTCATGAGCATTTGAGCGTTTCATTTGAGAAAAACTCCTCACGGCAACCCGTCAAAATAAAAGTTCGGTTTCACTTGAAGACATTGGGTAGCTACTACTACTAAAACTATTAAAACCTTATCTTTAAGGAATAATCATACAATGTCTTCAATGTTATTATCAATATTAAATCCCCTTTATTTTTATGCCCCCCCCCCAAAAAAAAGCGGTAATTAGTCCTTTAATCTTCATAGGATGATTCCACACCGCAAATAATACAATTTATGTATTGAATTACATAATTTAATTTAATTAATTAGCCTATTAATTACCACTACACCACAAATTACCACCATATTATGTTTGCTTCTTGATGACTGCTAGTTGTTTACTACTAGTAATGAACTTATTCTGATACTTGGCAGAATTCAAATGAGCCATTTTAATCTAGATTAATCTAGATTAATTCCAAGATTACAGTGAGATTAATCTAGATTAAAAAATTTTATCTATGTCCACCACTAATATCTATATATATATATATATATATATATATATATATATATATATATATATATATATATATATATATATATATATATATATATAATGCAAATCTAATAAAATATATAATAAAACATGTAAAATGCAATTAATTAAGCAAGTAATTCAAAATGCAGTAATCTTATTTACTTTTAAAGAGTGGCAAGGTTTTTCAGAAATATATTTTTAAAAGTATTTCAGAAGAGAGGAAACCTGTGGGTTTACAGCACTGTTCTTTTTGCACACACGTCCAGTCTTCTTTTAAGTCACTTTTCCTTTCTTGGTTTTTGATGCACATTCAGGGTTGATGTCAAGAAAGTGTCTAAAAGGCTGAAAAGAAAAAAAAAAACAAGTGAACATTTTATATATATAGATAGATAGATAGATAGATAGATAGATATATATATGATTACATGACTACATGTTAAATAGGCAATATATCATTCAGCTCTATAATCAACTGTATAAAAAAAGCTTTCCTGTAGCTCAAATAGTAGAGCATGGCGCTAGCAACGCCAAGATCATGGGTTCGATTCCCAGGGAAAGCAAGAGCTGATAAAATGTAAACACTGTAACTTGAATGCAATGTAAGTCGCTTTGGATAAAAGCGTCTGCTAAATGTAAATTTCAAACATTTCAAATTTCAATAAAATCTTTGTGAAAAAGTACTTTACAAATACTGTCAAGACAAGTTAGTGACAATTCACTATCATATATATCAATGGCAAATATGCTAATGTCTAACCTCAATCGCAGGGGTGCATGCCACCTCTTCCTGATACTGGAGGTGGAAATCATACAATAATACAAACAGCACTGCAAGGCCAGAGACAAAGTTGGGCTGCTCAACATCTACCGCTGGTTGCTTAGAGATTGACCTGAAAAAACAAAAGAAAACCCCCCCCCAGAAAATACTTCAAATAAACTATTGTGGGTTCCATTGTGGTTCTGTTTAGTTGTCTATACATAGTTCAACATAACTATTAAACTAACTATGAAATTTGTGCAGGGAAATGCCATTTACAGCGTTCACCATTTCATTTATTTTGCCAAAGCAGCATTTTCTGGGTAGTGTTCATCTGTAGGGTGCAGTACTCTTTTCTTGAAATTGATCTTAAATGAATTTGATCATTGATAATATTTTGCAGACTGCATTGAGCTGAGAGACATCGATGAACATCCTAGGGATAGCTTATCAAAAATGAAAATCACATCATTTACTCACCTAGCGTTGTTCTAATGCAGTATGCCATTCTTTCTTTTTCGGACCACAAAAGGAGAAATTTAAAAAAAAATGTACCACACGCAAACGTCCATACCACAGCAGTGAATATCAACCAGCATCAAGCTTTGAAAAACTATGCAAAAATTATCACAGAAGGATCCCATGCAACACCTGTCATATATTCCAAATTTGTTATATGATAGGATTTTATGAAAACAAACGAAAATTTAACGTATTATTTAATGAAAATCCTGACCTTGGCTGTTGGTCTTTTGTGCACGACTGTGTTCATGACATTCTATTAGCACCTCAGTTCACTTCGATTCACCCATAAAAAGCACTCAAAAGAAATCAAGATTAATAAAACAAGCCATTCGTGGAAACAATGTAGAAATGTGAACGAAAAAAATCTTACTTAAATATCGATACTCAGACGAACAATAATCCATCTTCTCATGCTCCAAAGTCCATTTATCATCGTCTCAGGCACAGGTTTGATGATTCAGATGACAGATTATTTTCGCATTTGCTCACGCAGCGTCATCCATTATTTGCTGCGTCACAGGCAGCTAACGCTTGAAACGTGAAACGAAGCTCACAAAGCTTAGAAACTACTCACAGATTCACAAACCACTGGCTTATCTTAATAACGCGAATAATTATTCTGTTCAATTAAATCCCGCTGACAAACCTAGTTTGCCTGTAGTACACTGTTCACATCACATCACATTTGAATTGAGCACGCAAAATAAATCTATCCCACAATGCAATGCATTTACAGTATGATACTGTATTACAAATTTAGCGGGCTGAAAACAGAAAACTGCTGTATATTTACAGACATTCTGTAAAATATACAGCATTTTGCTGTTTTATAAAAATACAGTATAATACTGTTAGAAAATGGCTGTAAATTTACAGTAGTTTTACAGTGTACTTTCCGTACCCACTGTGTGTATACAGTATGTATGTATGTATGTATGTGTGTGTGTGTGTGTGTATATATATATATATATATATATACATATAATATACACACACATATACAAACACACACACACACACACACACACACACACACACACACACACACACACACACACACACATATATATATATATATATATATATATATATATATATATATATATATGAGATCGTCACTCTTAGTCAGCTACTAAAATTAGACAACTTTCATTTTAATGAAAAATAACAAATGAAAAAATATATAATCATAATCTATAACAAAAATACTGTTATAAATTAGGTTAGTGGATAATTTAGCTGCAAACATTATTCTAGAAAAATCATGAGTGCACAATTTTATAAAATCTAAACATTTAGTAAAATAACATTAGTGGGGAACAAATAAAAGTGAATAAGTGTAGGACTAAATGTGGTAAAATGCTACACATTTCTCTTTGTACTGTTGTAAAATACATTTAATGAAAACAAATGTATTTATATATAAATATATACTATAAAATTAAAAGACATTTCTTTTAAATGTATAGCACAGTAATGTAGGCAGCAACATATGATAGATAGTCCTACTGTGCTATACATTAGATTATTAATAGCCTTTCTTGTTCTATCCTGTCATAGGGCAGAACAAGAAACGCTATAAATGATTTTTAATTTGTAATTGTGCAAAAGTATTATAATATGAAAGTCTCCAATACCGAGCGGCACAAAGCCCTTTTGCTTATACAGAGTATTCAAAATAATTTAGACTTAATTGGCAGCCAATGCAGTGCTGACCGAACCTAGGCTAATGTGGTCACACTTCTTTGTTTTCGTAAGAACTCTAGCTGCTGCATTTTTGACCAGCGGAGTTTATTAATCTTGCAGGCCAACCACCCAGCAATGCATTATAATAGTCTAGCCTTGAGGTCATAAATGCATGAATTAACTTTTCTGTTTTTGACTGAGAGAATAGAGATCTCATTAAATATTTAAAATATAACTGCCTTATTGCAATGTAATGTTGCACTTTTGTTTAGAAAATGTTGCTATAACTTATTGCTGAAATTATTCATATTTCAACAGATCGGTCTGTCTGAGCGCTCACCAGAGGACAAGTGGAGGTCTGTATCTTTCTTTATTATGAATTTTAAGGATTTCCCCCCACCGATTTATCAAAAGAACAAATCCTATACTGGATACTCTTTTAAAGATTTTATAAAATCCAAATAAGCTTTACAGATCTTTATTAGTAAATGTTTAAACAATATTTTTCATGTTTGTTCAAAGAACCATAAACATTTTAGCACATTCAGATGTAGAACAGTCCTTAAGACCTTAAGAGTTTACAGGCAGAAGAAAATTTACTGTATGTCACAGTTCCAATAACTTAGGACAATAAAGAGATATTTCTACTAGAAGTAAGAGGTCCAGGGTTGCCATAGTCCTACTGAAAGGAGGCATGAGGACTGCAGATGTGGCCAGAGCAATAAACCACAATGTCTGTAATGTAAGTCGACTAATAAGTGCTGCAGGGAGATGGGAAGGACAGCTGATGTCATGTCAGACCACATGTACTATATGTACCCCAGATGTATTTGAGAACTTGCTTACAAAGTGCCTTGGTGGAAAAGTAAAGTAAAAATCTTACAGCAAGAACTGGCAAATCTTTCTCAGTCCATTTAAGATGAGATGCACTGTAGTACTGTAGTACTGGTGGAAACACTGTAGTACTGGTGGAAACACCACACATTCACTGCTACTTATTGTCTACTACTTTTGATATTTGATATTATACTGGCAACTCCACTCTATTGTGGGATTCATTCCTTTTCTGTTTGTCAAATGTCAGTGGAATTAGGTCCATTTATGTTTTAGTTGTTGTCTCACATAAGAAATTTGATTTAAAAAAATTGAATGTTGAGTTGCTTCATTAAAAGCTTATTGTATTATTGAGGACACCCCCTTTGAATAAATATAAAAGATGTATTCTCTTAATGCTCACTAATATAATTCATGGAAAGATGGTAAAATTGAAATGTATTAAGCATATCCTTAATAAAAACAACAAAATATATGCCAATATTTTCTGTAAGATAAGTAAATTAGCCAATTTTGTTTAAATGAAGGATCGCAGAAATGAGTACACCCTAGATTTAATTCAGCAAATGTATAATATTCTAGTACTTAGTATGTCCTCTAGAACTTTTAAGTATACTGCTCTGACTCTTCTTGGCACTGAGTGTACAAGTTCATGACACAGTTTCACATCTGTCCTGTTTAACTCCTGGAGGATGACCTCATTGAATGCTCTGTTCTTTAATGGGGAGTTTAGCTCAGCTCGTCTGTACAGAATCCCCCACAGCTGCTCAAGAGCGTTTAAGATTGAGTGAAATACATGTCCACTGAAGGATTTTCACCTTGGGAGAATGAATATCTTCATTGTCATTGTGAAAAAATGCCCAATAATGCAGGGAATGAGGGGAGGGTAGCATGTTCTGTTTCAAGTTTTTGTATTACATCACTCAGTAGTGTGTGAATTCATGACAGTATTGATAAAGCACAACTCCCTCACACCTTCAGCACTCATTCATCCCTATATAAAAGCTTTACTACCACTGAACGTCACTGTGGGTACCAAGCACTTCACTCTGTACTCCTCCTCTAGCAACACCAGAACATTTTGGATGCTTTTGGATCCGAAATGATTGACATGGTCTCTTGAGACCAGAGTATGGATTCCCAGAAGTCTCTATTTTGTAAATATGGGCCTTGGAAGAGGTTAAGAGTTTATTTTGCTTTGTCTACAGTATGTGATTCTAGTGCTGACAACAGCCATGCATGTCACTTCTACAGGCTGTGTCATACTCTGTGAGATACAGTGTCACTTTTTTTCATGGCTTTTGCCGGCTCTGAAACACTTGCATGTTATTTCTCCTGCTCGAAGACCTGATTATTTCAGGAGCCTTGTCACAAGTCCATCGTTTTTGAATGTCTGTGCTACTTCTGCTATATTTTCACACTTAAAACAATAATTTGGTATACCTCTTGTAACATTGTCCTCTTTTATGAGAAATATGTCAACTGGCAGTTCTCTCCCAAGTGGTTCCACTGCTGCATGCATTAAGTCTGAGTATGATTCAATGGACTATATAACACTTTTAATTGTCAGGAAATTACTTGTTTTGGTTCGATATACTTACCTGTTGATCAAAAGTAGCCTTAAACCTATGCACTTTTTTTTAAAAGTTTTATTTTGTAATTTTCTGGAGGGTGTACTCATTTTTGCAACACATTTTATCACTTTGATAAGAGAATCTTATTTTGCTGAATAATTTTGACGTTCTTCTTTGGTAATTGATCAAGCAGGCTTGTTGGAACATATCTCCAAAGAACTCAAACATGTCATCCAAGTAAAAAGTAATTGCTGAATTTAAGTTTTAGAGGGGGTGTTCTCATTTATGCTGTGCACTGTGTGTGTGTGTGTGTGTGTGTGTGTATATATATATATATATATCTCAAACGATTAATCGCATCCAAAATAAAAAATTTTGTTTGCATAATATATGTGTGTTCTATGTATATATAAATACACAAAGTATATATTTTGAAAATATTTACGTCTTTATTTATATTCATATAATTTATATTATAAATAAATATATTTAATATCTAACAAAAACGTATTTTTCTGAAATATCTTCTGACCCGAATATAAGACAATGTTTTTTTTCTTGGAAATGCATCTGAAAAAAACACGGTCGTCTTATATTCAAGGTCTAGACTTTGACATGTCAATAATAATTGCAGAACTCCACACTAGGCTTCCTGCGATAGACGGTGTTGGCAGTGATACCGGTGTTAAGCTGCAACACTGGTTATGTTACTTGCCCACCGCGGCACCGTCCACCACTGTCTTTTTGATTTATTTATTTATTTTTATAATAATAAAAATCATTTAGTTCAGTTAGAGGACACTATAATTAAAACTGAACGCGGCTGCATCACAGATCAGATTTCATTCATCACACAAGGAGTGAGTCGAGCTGACTGACAAGAAGAGTGAGGTGAAAAAGACAAGACAATGGCGGAAGAGTTTCAAAATGAAATGTAAAAGCGCCTCTTTCAAAAATATTTTGGATTTTGAAAAGCCTGTTGACTTCTGCCATTAATCTAAGTGATAATGGACGTTTTTTTAAACATTCGTTTCTCATTTATTTGGTTCCACAGTATTTGCTGATTTTTATTTTATTTAAAGTTTTTTTTTTTTTTTTCTTCCCATTATTTTACATCAAGGTGTGTATGCCGTCGGTGCCTCCAAACTTTCTTATTGGTTTTGCTAATAAACGTTCTACGTTTCATAATTATTTGTTCCTCATTCTTTACTGATTCCTATTTAAACTTTGTATAAGTTATTTGTTATTTTATATCAGGCATAGGCTAGCCTATAGCATGTTGTATTTTTATTCGTTTTGTTAATAAAATTTATATGTTCTACGTTGTATTTTGTTCATACTGGTGCATTTGCCAAATATGTTTCACGAATATGAGACAGGGCCCCCTGATTCCCCGGGGCCCTAAGCGGCCGCTTACCTGAAGCGCCCCTGGAGATTAATAGTACACTTTTACTCAGAACTCACTTCAAACCACCATCGAGTGTTTGTAATACAGCCCTGATTTGTCTACAGCCCTGATCGTCAGCGGAGACCAGGACACCCAGATGAGTCCCAGAGGCATATCCCCAGTGAAGACCTCGATTAAAATACAATAAAACTAAAAATATAACAAAATAACTAAAAATATAATAAAATACCTAACTACATAATACTATTATTGTTAGAAATTGCAACAAAATAAAAAATTGAAATATAAACTTTTGAACTGCGGGTTTCGCCTGGCCAGAGGAGAACTGGCCCCCCGACTGAGCCTGGTTTCTCCCAAGGTTTTTTTTATCCATTCTGTCACAGAGGGAGTTTTGGTTCCTTGCCGCTGTCGCCTCTGGCTTGCTCAGTTGGGGACACTCAATTTCTAGCGATTATCGCCGATTTGGTTGCACAGATACTATTTAAACTAAACTGAGCTAGACAATGACAACTCTGAATTCAATAATGAAATGCCTTTAACTGAAAACTGAGTGTTTAATCTTAACATTATACATTACTGACACTCTATCTTCCAATTTGATACTGTTAAGTGCTTTGACACAATCTGTATTGTTAAAAGCGCTATATAAATAAAGGTGACTTGACTTGTAATAACTTCCTTTTGCGATAACGTGAAATTTGGTCGTTTACTGTTGTTAAAATATGCTATTTATATCCTTTTATATCACTGCACAAATTAGGAGTTCAGATGTACACATTCATAATAATCGTAATCGTGTGTTTATTATCTAATACAATCTACAGTGGCTGTTGTCATGTTTATTTCTGCTGTGTAAAAGCCTTAAAAATGTATGCTCTGGCTGAAACTCACGTTGTTTGTGATGTTACAACTGCCTCTCCATTCTTAAGTTGCCAGGTATACATTCCAAGTATAATACACATTAGTAAAAGGATGTATTTTAATTTTTATTTGTCTATATACACTTTGGGCGGCCGCGGTACATTATAAAAGTAGCCCAAAAAACCGCAACCCACAGCTCTGTAATTTTTTCTCGCGACTGTATTTTCAAAATAGCCCACTTGTGCTGTTACCCTGGCAACACTGGTTCACTGTACCCTCATCACACAATGATAGATGACCTTCCGCACTGCGATGACAGCAAGAAGTTGGGGTCAAACCTTATCAAACGATTAATTTGCCTTAAAATATTAACACGTTAAATTTTTTGATTAATCGCATGCGTTAATGCATTAACGTTGACACCCCTTGTGTGTGTATGTATGTATGTGTACATACATACACACACAAATATATATATATATATATATATATATATATACACACACACACACACACACACACACAAAGTGCTGTCAATCGATAAAAACATTTGTCATGGACTGTGATTAATCACGATTAATCGCAATTTAAAATACTAGGATTTACCTGTAAATGTGTTGAAATAAAGAAATGCATGACAAACTAGTTTAAGGAAACAGAACCTTTCACACCTCCATCAGGTATGAGACATAATCCTTATTATTCTTTTGTTTGTATTCGGCCATTATCAGCCTTTATACTGGCAATAAAATGTTTACCAAGCCACATCGCTTCAATCCCAGTATACATTTACCCAACTATTATCAAAAGCATTTCGAAATAAATACAAAATTACATTTTCTTGCAACCTTACATGAAGTATTATGACAAAATGCATTATGAAGAATTGGACCTGTTCTGCTGGTGCATTAGAGCTAACATTAGCTTCTTAAGACAATTTATGAGATTAATAGTATACTTTTACTTAAAACTCACTTTAAACCACCATCGAGTGTTTGTAATAACTTCCTTTTGCGATCACATGTGTATATATACACTTTGGGCGGCTGTGGTACATTATAAAAGTAGCCCAAAAAACCGCAACCCACGGCTCTGTAATTTTTCCCACGAGTATACTTTCAAAATAGCCCAATTGTGCGGGAAAACCGCGACCCTGGCAACACTGGTTCGCTTATCACATGATAATACATATCTTTCGCGCACTGTCGTGCTCTCTCTCTCTCTCTCTCTCTCTCTCTCAGACAGACTATACATACATACATACATACCATATTGACCCGAATATAAGACAATGTTTTTCTTCTTGGAAATGCATCTGAAAAAAATGTGGTCATCTTACAGTCCCCTCCATGAGTATTGGAACAGTAAAGACCAAAATTGCTCTGTTGGCTGTGGACATTTGCAAATATGATTAAAAGATGAATGAGACAAAACTACAGAATGTCACATTTTATTATTAGACGATTCAAGACATGCATGTTTTACCAAATAAAAAGAACAGCACTTTTAGAGTTCATCCCACTCATTGATGTGTGCATAAGTAGGGGGGGACAGTTGAACATAAGGCAGATATAAAAGATTAAAAGCTATTATTTAGTTGCAGATCTCTTGCGCATAATCACAGAAGTGAGCCTGTGACCCATAGACATCACCAGACTCTTGGTCTCATCCTTTGAAATGCTTTTCCCAGCCTTTAATGCAGCCAATTCCAATTGTTGCTTGTTTTGGGGAGTTTCTGCCTTTTACTCTCCTCTTCAGATGGTGAAATTCACTTTCAATCGGATTTAAATCTGGAGATTGACTTGGGCAATCTAAGACTTTCCATTTCTTTGCCCTTATAAATTCCTTGACTGAAATGGCAGGGTGTTTTGAGTCATTGTCCTGATGCAATATGAAGCACTTCCTAATGAATCTGGTGGCATTTTCTTGAATATTGGTAGGCAAGATGGATTTGTACCCTTCCAAATTCATTCTGCTACTGTCATCATACATTAAGTCATCAGTAAAGTTGAGAGGGCCTGTTCCAGAAGCAGCCATGCATGCCTACGCCATGACACCACCTCCACCATGCTTTACAGATGAGACTGTATGCTTGGGATCATTGCAGTTCCCTTTTTTCACCACATTTTTGCTTTCCCATCACGTAGATAAAGGTTCATCTTTGTCTCATCAGTCCATAAACACAGCACAAAAGTGAGCCAGAAGAGTTTTGGAACTATTTCATTTTCACAGCTTTTATGATTTGTCTGTCATCAACTACTGTTGTTTTCTCAACCAATCAGGTCGTTGTTGGTTGCTGGTGGTTTCGTCTTGATTTCTCCATGCCCTTTGTTTTTGCTAGAGCTCTAACTGACTTCCTCCTTTCTTTTAGCATCCAAATTGCTTGCTTTTCTCTCAAAGTCATCTACCTCGTCTTCATCCTGGTTTGTGTGTGTTGTCATCAAATGCAAGATTCAGAATGCAGAAGTAATGAATATAACTGATACAACACATTCCCTGCTTTTAATATCTGAAGAATTAATGCAACAGGACACAGCTGATCACTTATAAAGACCTGTGAGGCAACTGTTCCAATACTCATGCAGAGAGATGAAACTCTAAAAGTGCTGAACTTCTGAGCTGGAAAAACATCTATATGTTGAATCACCCAATAATAAAATGTGACATTCTGTAGTTTTGTCTCATATTCATCTTTTAATCATATTTGTAAATGTCTTGACTCCACAGCCAACAGAGCAATTTTGTCTTTACTGTTCCAATACTTCTGGAGGGCACTGTATATTCAGGGTCTAGATTTTGAAATGTCAATAATACACCCACAACAATAGGTGGAGTTCCTATTCTGTTTTTATTTAAGCTCCATTTTATTTAAGCTTTGTACTCAGTCAAAACGATATGACCAGGAAGAAATAATAGATTCAGGAGACCACGAATGCATGTTAAATATACACACAACGAATTGTATCTCATGTTTAATCACTACAGAGACATTAGAGCCAGCAGCAAATGTCGGAAGGACTAGCCGAGCGTAAGGCTGCTCTAGGCGGATACATGAGCACTGAGCACCCGGTGATTGCCTGGAGCTCCGAAATCGGCATAGCCAATTTTCAAATAGGTGCTATCCTTATAAATAAACCGCAGATTTGAGTATTAAACAACTACATTCTCGCCTGAAAAACTCTTGAAACTACATTTCATGACACGTTAATAGTAATATTTTGAAAGTTACGCGGGTTTTTGGGCAATGACGTTTCACAAGTCCACAAGAACAGACAAGAACGCATATTGAGAAATGGCTTGTCTGTGTGAAAAAATAAAATGATAAAATACACTTTTATATTTATTTTTTTGTGTTTGCGCACTCTGAAGTAATAAGCCGAACACAGCAGAGCGTAACAAGTGAAGGAGAAGCTTTATCACCTTGTATCACGCACAAGTGATGATTCTAGTCAACCAATCAACGTTCTGCAGTGAGTTTAGCTCCACCCTTTTGGTACCCTTTGCTGTGCTAGGTACCCCAACGGAAGGGTACCAAAAAAGTGGTACGGTACGGTTCGCTATTTTGGTACCATTCACAACTTCTGACAATGGAAATGGACATAATTAAAAACGCTCAGTGGAAACGAGCCATTATTTACACACAACACTGCTCCACTGATCATGTACTGGTTACTCCACTGCACACCTTGAATCACTTCCTCCTCCCTCTTAACCTCAACATGGTTCCTGACACAACACATACACGAACGAACGATGCATTTATATAGCACTTTATTGTGTATTGCTGTACACCCAAAGCGCTTTACAATCATGTGGGGGGTCTCTCCTCAACCACCACCAGTGTGCAGCATCCACTTGGATGATGCGACGGCAGCCACAGGACAACGGCGCCAGTGCGCTCACCACACACCAGCTACAGGTGGAGAGGAGAGAGAGATAGAGCCAATCAAGTGGATGGGGATTATTAGGAGGCCATGATTGACAATGGCCAGTGGAGGGAATCTGGCCAGGACACCGGGGTTACACCCCTACTCTTTTACGAGAAGTGCCATGGGATTTTTAGTGACCACAGAGAGTCAGGACCTCGGTTTAACGTCTCATCCGAAAGACAGTGCTTTTTTACAGTATAGTGTCCCCGTCACTATACTGGGGCATTAGGACCCACTCAGACCACAGGGTGAGCACCCCCTGCTGGTCTCACTAACACCTCTTCCAACAGCAACCTAGTTTTCCCAGGAGGTCTCCCATCCAGGTACTGACCAGGCTCAGCCCTGCTTAGCTTCAGTGTGCAACCAGTCTTGGGCTGCAGGGTGATATGGCTGTGGCTGTGTACACATGACACATAATGTGTCCTGACACATATCATCTTTCGATGTAACCTATGCTCACTCTCACCCTCCCGGCTATCTGCTATGGTTTCATCTTCGCTTCCTCCCCCTAAACAGTTAGCATCTCTTGATGCTGACAGTACTACTGATACTTTCTGCTCCCCTCTTACATCTTTTTTTAGACAGTCTGCCCCTTGTCTTCCAAGGCCGTCTTGTCGTTCGGTACCAAATTTCGATACCTAAGGGTTAATCTCATTCAACGTCAGTGAGGCAGTAAGCCTGCAGCACTAGGTGTGTTCGACTACAAGCGATGTGGCGCAGATTGATCAGTGTTTGACATCCGCGAGAGCGACTCGAAAGCGTACGGAGCAGTCTCTATATCGTGCGGTTTTGTTTACTACACAAAGACTGAAGCGAGCTTGACACTCGTGGTGATTTCAGCATCTGCCGTCTCACAAACCCCCTTTGTTTGCCAAAATAAATAAATAAATAAACTTTGATTTTCAATAATTTAAAGATGAATGAAATAAATGTTTTATGCCTTCATTTGAAAACCAGAACAGAATTTCTGAGGAAAAATAAAACATTTCATAAGGCTATTTTAAGAATAAATTTGAATAAACTAAGTTTTTATGCATTCAAATAATTAGACATACTACACCAGAATTTAATAACAATAAAACATATGGTGAAAGAAAATAAAACACCCACTTATGAAAGTGGATAAAGATTTTCAGTTTCTTGAAGTCTTTAACAACCTAGAATAAATGAATAGAAATGATGATTCTGTCTGAGCTATGCGTTTTAAAATGAACAGGTACTAGTGTAAATGTAGCCTAACAGATGTGTAAACTGAAAATTATTTGAACTTGAAATTTGAATTTGAAATTATTTCACTGATTTATTGTGTTGGATATATTTTGTTCCTTTGTGCAGTGGCTCAGGAGATGAGGCTTTGAGTCTGTATAAATGTCAACAAGCTGAAAAAATAAAAACAATGTTTTTTTGAGATAATGTAATCTTGTTAAAACTGATTTCATAAAATTGGTATCGGAAAAAGTATCGTTCAGGAACCGGTATCAATATCGAAATTTTTTAAACGATACCCGGCCCTACCCCTTCTGCCCCTTGGCTATCTGATGTTCTCCGCGAACATTGTTCTAAGCTCAGGGCTGCTGAAAGGGTATAGTGCAAATCAAAAAACATCATTAACACATCCCTTCACACTGGTGTTTTTCCCTCAGCATTTAGACAGGCTCGTATAACCCCACTACTTAAGAAACCCACCCTAACCCATCTCTTTTAGAGAACTGCAGACTGGTTTCCCTTCTTCCTTTCATTGCAAAAACACTTAAACGAGCTGTCTTCAACCAATTCTCTGCCTTTCTCACACAGAACAACCTCCTCGACAGCAACCAGTCTGGTTTCAGAAGTGGACAATCAAGCAAGACTGCCTTGCTCTCAGTTGTTGAAGCCCTAAGACTGGCAAGAGCGGGTTCCAAATCTTCAATGCTTATCTTGCTGGATCTGTCCGCTGCTTTTGACACGGTTAACAACCAGATCCTCCTGTCAACCCTATTGGCAAAGGGAATCCCAGGAACCACACTCCAGTGGTTTGAGTCTTACCTCTCAGATAGGTCATTCAAGGTATCTTGGAGAAGTGAGGTATTGAAGTCGCAACATCTAACTACTGGGGTGCCTGAGGGCTCAGTTCTTGGACCACTTCTCTTCTCTGTCTACATGGCATCGCTAGGATCTGTCATTCAGAAACATGGCTTTTCATACCACTGCTATGCTGATGACACTCAATTCTACCTCTCATTCCATCCTGATGATCCGAAGATAGCTGCTCGCATCTCAGCTTGTCTAACAGACATTTTTGCTGGATGAAGGACCATCACCTTGTCAAGACAGAACTCCTTGTGGTTCCAGCAAACCCATTGTTTCATCACAATTTCACCATCCAGTTAGGCACATCAACCATAACTCCTTCAAATACAGCCAGAAACCTTGGAGTTGTGATTGATCAGCTGACTTTATCAGACCACATTGCTACAATTGCCCGGTCCTGCAGATTTGCTTTATTCAACATCAAGAAGATCAGGCCCTTACTTCCGGGAACATGCTTCACAACTCTTTTTCAAGCTGTTGTTCTATCTAGGCTGGACTATTGCAATGTTCTCTTGGCAGGTCTTCCAGCCAGTTCTATCAAACCTTTACAATTAATCCAGAATGCAGCAGCAGGATTAATTTTTAATGAGCCGAAAAGAATGCAGGTCACACCTCTCTTTATCAATTTACATTGGCTACCAATAGCTGCTTGCATAAAATTCAAGGCATTGATGTTTGCCTACAAAACCACCACTGGCTCTGCACCCCTTTACCTAAATTTAATCTTCAGACTTATGTGCTTTCTAGAAGCTTGCCTTAAAGATGGCCATGTTTAAATATCTACACAAGGCCATAGTATTAAAATTACATACAAACCCGATTCCCAAAAAGTTGGGACACTGTGCAAATTGTGAATAAAAACAGAATGCAATGATGTGGATGTTTCAAATTTCAATATTTTATTCAGAATACAACATAGATTACATATCAAATGTTTAAACTGAGAAAATGTATCATTTTAAGGGAAAATTAAGTTGATTTTAAATTTCATGGCATCAACAGATCTCAAAAAAGTTGGGACAAGGCCATGTTTACCACTGTGTGGCATTCCCTCTTCTTTTTATAACAGTCTGCAAACGTCTGGGGACTGAGGAGACAAGTTGCTCAAGTTTAGGAATAGGAATGTTGTCCCATTCTTGTCTAATACAGGCTTCTAGTTGCTCAACTATCTTAGGTCTTCTTTGTCACATCTTCCTCTTTATGATGCGCCAAATGTTTTCTATGGGTGAAAGATCTGGACTTCAGGCTGGCCATTTCAGTACCCGGATCCTCCTTCTACGCAGCCATGATGTTGTAATTGATGCAGTATGTGGTCTGGCATTGTCATGTTGGAAAATGCAAGGTCTTCCCTGAAAGAGACGACGTCTGGATGGGAGCATATGTTGTTCTAGAACTTGGATATACCTTTCAGCATTGATGGTGCCTTTCTAGATGTGTAAGCTGCCCATGACACACGCACTCATGCAACCCCATACCATCAGAGATGCAGGCTTCTGAACTGAGGGCTGATAACAACTTGGGTTGTCCTTTTCCTCTTTAGTCCGGATGACATGGCGTCCCCGTTTTCCAAAAAGAACTTCAAATTTTGATTCGTCTGACCATAGAACACTTTTCCACTTTGAAACAGTCCATTTTAAATGAGCCTTGGCCCACAGGACACGACAGCGCTTCTGGACCATGTTCACATATGGCTTCCTTTTTCCATGATAGAGCTTTAGTTGGCATCTGCAGATGGCATGGCGGATTGTTTACCGACAGTGGTTTCTGGAAGTATTCCTGGGCCCATTTAGTAATGTCAATGACAGAATCATGCCGATGAGTGATGCAGTGTCGTCTGAGGGCCCGAAGACCACGGGCATTCAACAAAGGTCTTAGGCCTTGTCCCTTACACACAGAGATTGTTCCAGATTCTCTGAATCTTTGGATGATATTATGCAGTGTAGATGATGATAACTTCAAACTCTTTGCAATTTTTCTCTGAGAAACTCCTTTCTGATATTGCTCCACTATTTTTCGCCGCAGCATTGGGGGAATTGGTGATCCTCTTCCCACCTTGACTTCTGAGAGACACTGCCACTCTGAGAGGCTCTTTTTATACCCAATCATGTTGCCAACTGAGCTAATAAGTTGCAAATTGGTCCTCCAGCTGTTCCTTATATGTACATTTAACTTTTCCGGCCTCTTATTGCTACCTGTCCCAACTTTTTTGGAATGTGTAGCTCTCATGAAATCCAAAATGAGCCAATATTTGGCATGACATTTCAAAATGTCTCACTTTCAACATTTGATATGTTATCTATATTCTATTGTGAATAAAATATAAGTTTATGAGATTTGTAAATTATTGCATTCCTTTTTTATTCACAATTTGTACAGTGTCCCAACTTTTTTGGAATCGGGTTTGTACATATGGATATTGCATGTGTACTCACACACTTTATTTGGTTCTATTTTTTAACACTTGATAATTATCTAATCAAAAAAAAAAGAAAAGAAAAAAAGTTAGTCACACACCAGATAAAAGCGCAGTGCTGCGTCTAGGAGAACTCAGATATCACACACACACCAGACGCTTTGCGTTCAAATCAAGTGGCAGTCTAAAACAATTTATTTAAATCACCAAACGGACATAAGTTTGCTTCAAGAATGAACAATGTGGCACAAATGAGTTTGAAGTTCAGTGTTTAAAAAAACAGAGCAAGCGGAAAGAGAAATCGCGATCTATTACAGGTCTCTATATGAAGCATACAGACTTTATTAGAGCCACAGAAAGACAAACGTTTTGCTGAAAAATGCACAATACATAATTTATAGCCTAGTGTGAAGTCATTGTACATTCGATTGTACATATGTACACAACGATTTGGGACAAATATAATTTAATTTAATAGAAAACTTTGTGAATGGCGCTCTGTTTCGCGGCAGGCTTTTCTGTCGGCTGTATTTAAATGCGAGTCTGGAGTTTCCCGATCTGTGCAGTGCACAGTGTCACGTGTCAAAATAAAAAACACGTGCTGTCAGTGATTTCCGCCTCTAGAGGCCGCTCTCGTACTGTATAATGCCAGCGGACCCTTTTCAGCCACTCCGGCAATGGTTGCAAACTTAAAAACTATCGGCATGGATTGAATCAGTCGACCTCTAAAGTGAACGTTGCTTTATTGTCCCATCCCAAAGAGGCACAAAATCACTTTCACAGTCTTTTACATTAAATGTTCCCTCCTGGTGGAATGGCCTGCCCAACTCAATCCGAGCAGCTGAATCCTTAGCAGTCTTCAAGAATTGGCTAAAAACACATCTCTTCCATCTTTATTTGAGCCCCTAACTCTAGAACTGTCTATTCTAATTATATTCTTATATTAAAAAAAATCTTGCCCCTTTTAGACTTGCACTCTATTCATTTACTAACTGCTTGTTTTCTTTAAAAACAAAAAAAAACAAAACTAACACTAACTTCTCTATTCTTTTTGTATTCTATTTATTTTTTTATTTATTATACAATTAACAAAAGCAAAAAAAGGTCTCTAACACTAGCTTGCTCTTTTCTATTGTTCTCTTTTTAGTTATTATCATTAAAAAAAAAAAAAAAAAAAACCTTGCTACTTGTACTGCCTTAAGCTAACTGAGACTTTTTATAGCACTTGTTTATCATTGCTCTTTTGTTGATTTTGATTGCTTCCATTGTCCCTTCAGCCATGATTTAATCACGATACAACACAGCCTCTCGTGTCTTATTGCTTACATATATTATATATGGAATAATTGACAACGGGCCATTGAATTATTGGAAAAATAATGCACACCCGAGGTGGTGATGCGGACACTAAGTGGAGGACTGAGCCGTTGATAGCAGACTTATGCAACTAATGAAGTTATTAGAGAGAGAGAAAGTGTGTGAATTATCTCTGTGAGTCTGTCTCAAAAGTGTTCGGCAGCAGCGTCTCTACTAAGAGTGAAACTTTAAGTTCATTTTCTTCACGAACAATGCTGTTGTTACCTCGCTTGTGAGAAATGTCATGTAGCTTTTAAAGGGGTCATCGGATGCCCATTTTCCACATATTGATATGATTCTTTAGGGTCTTAATGAAAAGTCTATAACATACTTTGGTTAAAATTTCTTGATGGTAGTGTAAAAAACTCATGACTCTGCTAGCCCCGCCCCAATGCAATGGAAACCAATGCAACTGCGTTTTCAAGCAGTTTCAAGCACTTTATCCAAAATCCAAGCATTTTTCAAACCTTAAACACTATTAAATTAAAATTCAGCATTTTCAAGGAATTGAAGCACCCGTACAAACCCTGTTCAAAATTCTTGTGATAATGTTTTGTCAGGAGTGTCTGGGAATAATATGCGCTAAATTTCATGTAAATTAGACGGTCAGCCTAAAAGATTTCTGAAAGAAAACTGAAAAGAACAGAATAATTTTCATGATGGAAAAATTGAGAGTATATCTTTTGTAGGGCCTAAATCAAGGATTCATAGGGGGACATTTATTTTATTTGTAGCCTTTGTTTATAGAATTAGGGATCAAAATGCAAATTGCCTTTATTATAGTGCCACCTAGTGTTGGATGGATGTGTGTATGTGCACCCACAGTATCAGTGGATATTTGGGACCATCGTGCACAGTGTGGGGTCTCTATGACTTACGTTCTCCGACACCTATAGTTTTAGGGCAGAAAAATAAAGAGGAAAAAAATCACTATAAACACAATAGGGTGACAACACCTTCGGTGGACCCCTAATAACAATACAAAACACACTGGAACAAAGGCACAGCAAAGACATTAGTTATTCCAATTAAAAACCTTATAAATTTGAATCAAAGCTGATGAATAAACCTTTGCAAGGTGTTCTTTGCCAGGAATTGTACATGGCATGTGCAAAGCTTACAGTATAATGGCCAAGGCTGCTGTTATCAAAATCATGGGTGAACCAATGACATATTAACCACTGGTTATATTGTAGTCTGTTTATTTATGTATGTATTTATTTATTTAATTATGTATGTGCAATGTAGTTTTTTGTTTTGTTTTGTTTTGTTTTTTAAATCTCACATTCCATGATAAGCTGTCTTTTTTTAGTTTTTAGTGTTTTTGTCTTCCAGTATAACATACTCCTAGTATTTAGATGGTTTAATCAAACCTGTAGGATAATTTAAAGTAAATACTGTGCCAATATACTATGCTTATTTATTTATTTTCTGTTTTGCAGGTTGGAACATGCTAAAATGCATGCCAAACACAAAGGGCATGAAGCCATGCATGCAGAGATGGTTCTCATTCTCATTGTCACACTCGTCATTGCCCAACTTGTCCTGGTTCAGTGGAAACAGAGACACCCCAAATCATACAATGTGAGCCAGTTTTTTTTCTTCTCAAACACGTTTTTGTACTACTTGGAACACAACAAACCTGGTGTTCTTTACAGGATGCGTTTTTGTTGTTTGTTTGTTTTTGAAATCATAATCTCAATCTTAACCGAAAAAAAAAAATTCAATTAGTTTCCCCTTCCCCAAATTGTGCATCCCTACTTGTTTAAAATGCAAGATAACTGAAATATCAACAAAAAAAACCAAACAAACAAAAACAACCCAAATCAGGATAAATAACCAGCAGGCTAATATTGTGACAATTATTTTTAATTAATTAATCAAGAGAAGCAGAAATTGTGATCATAATTTAAAAAAAAAAAAAAAAAAAATTAATGAATACTTTATAAATTAATAGAACTATTATGAATACTTATGTCAGTGTAATATTTCATTTTTTTCTTTTCTTTTTCTTTTGTCAAGTTATCACACATCTTGGTTTTGCTTTGTCTTCAATGGGGTGTAGGGTGTAGACTGTGAAAAAAATAAAGCATTTTAGCATAAGTTTACAAAATAACAGTGTTAATAGATATAACAGTCTTTGCTATTTTTATAAGAATATTTTATGTCAATGGTTAGCATGCAGAACCATTAGCATTTAAATTTTACGGTGTTTTAAAGTTTTGAACTGAGAATATTAGGTGCGTCCCAATTCACGTTCTTATGCCATTTTGTATCATAAATGGTGAGAGCAGTATATTCACTGAAATGTGGAATATTGCACACTATATGCACTCAACAGTTGCAGCTTTCTGTACTGTCAGGCTCTGATGCTGGATGAGAAACCCTTCTAAAATTCATACAATAGACGGTAAAGTGCATAAAGTACATAATATGTATTATGTCATTTGGGACATCTCTTATTTTCAATGAATTAAATTTTTGTTGGAGTAGATGCATATGAAGAAAATGGTAAATGAGGTGTGCTGACTGTGGAACCCCATTTAAAAAATAAGGTTTAATGCAACTTTTTATACAAAAATCCTATATTTTTTGCAATTCTGAGTTAACATTTTTCATTTCTGACTTTATCAGAATTGTGTTTATTACACAGGATTCAAAATTTCTGACTTGATATATCAGTTTTGAGTTAACATCTCAAAATCCAACATATCCGTTGGTCCATTTAAACGGATGAAAAACAAAACATTTATTCAAATTCCAAATGGCTAAGTAAGCATGCAAAGAGCCCTCCCTTTTATAATCTCTTAAGAGCTGTCACTCATTTCAGTTTATCGCAATCTCACAAAGTTCCATTATAATAAATTAATCTCTCTATACTGCACAGTGAATGAAGAATAAAATATACAAATGTATTTCTTTTTTAAAAATGTTAGGCTGAGACAGAATAAACATATGTATTAGGTAAACCTATATACTAAGGGTAATGTAATGTGCTGTAGAGGTAGTGATGCATACAAGTATAAAAAAATAAGAGTGAGTTTGCATAGGATGTTACACTAAATAATGGGAGTGTTGCACTTAAAGACCTTGGGGAGGCATTTAACGGTTCAAAGAGGTTGTGGCCAGCGTGTGAGACCATGCACTTCACGAAATAAGGGATACAGGAAATTTAATTCTAAGTTACTTAATAATGAGGGATTTCCTTTGCTGTGTGTGTTTATTTATTTATTTATTTATTTATTTATTTATTTATTTATTTATTTATAGGTGATAAATAAATAAATGTTTTGTCTTTTATTTTCAAGTTGGTAACCCTCTTCCAAATGTGGGTGGTCCCTCTGTACTTCACCACTAAGCTGCACTGGTGGAGGTTTCTGGTGACATGGTTCATCTTCTCTGTCGTTACGGCCTTCATCTCTTTTCGTGCTACCCGCAAACCACTGGACTGCACCACTCCAAGGTAACAAAAAATGGGGGGAAAAAAATGTATCATGATCGGACTTTGAGCTGTGGTTAACTTTCTCCGCCTGAGTTTGTTACTTTTTATCAGCTGTCTCTGTTTGAAGTACGGGTGTGCAATATTGACAAAAAATGATATCTAAATAATTTGGGGGATTTTGACAACAACATTTAGACAATATTTTGTGGAGTACCTTGGTTGATTTAGGTCCGTCATGGACAGGTTACTCCCAAAGCTTTTCATATTCTGTGTGATGGTTGGTTCACAGCAGTGACAACATTTTCTACTAGGCTATATTTGTTTTCTACGAAGCAATATTTGGTTTCACTTTATTTTGATGGTCCCTTTAACACATTCTATTGACTATAAGTAATGTTGCAGCTACATTTCTACTAACTCTATTTAGAGTGTTAGTAGTGTATTAGTTGACTGGTAGGGTTAGGGTTAAATTAAGTTGACACATTATTGCAAAGTTACTTATAGTCAGTAGAATATCTGTTGGGAAACCAACACAATAAGGCATTCATAGATACGAAGTAGACAGTCTACTAATACTCTTATGAGAGTTTGTTGCCATGTAGTTGCAACATTACTTAGTGTCAACAGAATGTTCAAAAGGGACCATCAAAATAAAGTGTTACCCAATATTTGTATAAATATAATGTTATGATTTTTAAAAAACGAAAACAAAATGATGTAAGAAACATAAACTGCCAATAGGTGGTGGTAACAAATCACTGTTTTTAATGAGCCATTCATTCATTCAAATGGCTGATTCATTCTTCAGCGCCTTTGCCTATGTGATATCATTGAAATTAATGTTTTATTTTTTTATTTTTTTCTCACCCGCCAGTTTGGCTACTAAATTAAGTTACCTGACATTCAGAATTTATACTAGCCAAAACAAAAATATCAGAAATAAACAAGATTATCAAAGTCAAAGCTTAGATTTAAAATTTATTTATGTTTTTATATTAATATTTATTAAATTAAATCAGTTAAATCAATTTTTAAAATGCTCAGCTGTTTCTTTACCAAAGTTGTATTGAACGTATTGAAGCCTCACCTCTATTGACATCTATTCAAAATATTAGTGTTGACTATATTAGAATATTAGATTTAAAAACATTAGCGTTGACAGCAAATGTTCAAGGAGTCAGTCCAAAACAGTCAATCTAATCACTATACAGACAAAAGTTCACTTCAAGAATAAACAAAGTGGTGTCAATAAGTTTGAATTAAGGTATAAGGTTGAATTAAGGTCAGTACGTACAGTACATATTTGTTCTAAATCACTGCATTTCAAAGAAAATAATGTGAGTGACACTGTGGCATGCATTATTTAGAACAGTAGTAGTCATAGTTGGGTGCTGCCAGTGTGAGTACAATCATATAAAACAGTGTGTTCAAATTTTCAAGATGATCCTCTTTACACTGTGTGCTAATGTTTGAGGCACCTTATAAGGGAAGGGATGTAATACTGATGACATGCGTATACATTTTTTTCAAGTCATGCATTCCTTGAACATCGCTGCTGTTAGTGCCATGCTCTACTGTTTATAGACTCTACTGAGTCTATAGAAAGGTTAAAATAAAATCATAAAGTTTAGAGATGATTCAAAGTAAATTATAACAAAATGTAATTTAGGGGTAAATTACTCTGATTAAAACACATTTTTGTATTTATTTTCTCTCTTTATTTTTGGGGTGATACTGTATTCAGGCATTTCTTGGTGAGTTTCATATCTTGGTGATTTTACTCTTTTATCTTTCTCTCCATACAGGCTTGTTTATAAATGGTTCCTCCTATTGTACAAGATCAGCTACACCACAGGCATTGTGGGATATACTGTTGTTATGTTCACCCTCTTTGGCATAAATCTTATATTTAGGTGAGTTGTTAAGCTTCATGTTTAAAAGCACTGAATCATTTTGTTGTTGTTTTTATAAACATCGATTTCAGGTGAAATTGCATAATGCACAGGAAAGTGTTTGTTTTGGATTCTCTAACTAATGTTCACCATCTCTTGTTTTTCATTATTTTAAGACTGCTTTTTTATTTATTCTTAATTTTATCTGTTAATAATAAATGTAGTCAATGAATTGTCCTGTCATGTGACAAATGTAGTAAAAAGTACAAATAATTAATGTAATTTTTCAAATAATAATGTTATTTGAATTCAGCAGCATTTTGCCAGTTGCATCAACTCTATTGTTGACTGACTAAAATAATGCATTTCAGATATAATCTCAAATAGTATGTGAGTATGTCACCTGGATATGCTAAGGACAGCTATTGAGTGTTTAGTAAACAGGTAATCCATGGTCAGATTAATTTGGGGGGAAGGAAGCATAGCAAAATCCATTTTATTTATTAATGTTTCCTTGTGATGAAGGATTGTGGACACACGTGTATAGATTTGTGTGCTACAATAATAAATAAGAAAAATACAACATAAATCAGATTTCATACTCAAGTGTGGTATGCATATACTTTCCATTTGTGTGTATGTGTGTGGTTGTCAGCTGTCACGTTAGTCCAAAGTCAATTCTTCAAATTGACAACAAAATGAACACATTCAGTAGTAGGGCTGGGCTATATGACCTAAAATCAAAACTAAATTAATTGAACACTTTACCTCGATTATGATTATTGAATGATTATTTTATTTTTCAACTTTTTTTTGCCCTCATATTTCATTAGGTTTTCACTGTAAATATTCTCAGCTATTAAAGGCGGGATTTTTTTTTCTTTCTTAATGAGAGTGCATTTCTTACACTCTAAGAGTGATTTTAAAATAATTGGAGGAAACAAACTATTTATGGTTATTTGTAGCACACATTGTTTGAAAAGACATCTTATGAAAAAAGTGACATTTCAGTTTTATTGTAAAAGTTTTCCAAAAATAAATAAATAAAAAACAAATAAAAAATTGAAAACGGCTTTCCTTTTTTGCAAACAAAGTAAATAAATGAATAATGCCATGTCAAAAGTAGAAAATAACCAGCATCTCTTGCAAACAAAATACATTTTAAATACTGTCATGCAAAAAAAGTATAAAATAACTTATCTCTTCTAATAATGTATCTCTTCTAAATGAATATCATTTTAAATAATGCAATGTGAAAAGTAGAAAATAATAACTTTCATCTCCTTTAAACAAATGTTTCAAATAATAAATGTAAATAGAACACTGCTGATAGGAGAGAGAGCAGGACACCATCTCAGTGATCTTGTCCTGTCACACTATATGCGCAAGACAAGTACTTACGCTAGGTTCTTACTGGCCATTCACATAAAACATTTCTTTGTGTCTAAAACCGCGAGAGAAAGCACTGTTTATGGTTTTTAAAAAAAGCACAGCATTGAATTTGTTTCGGTATGTACCTCGGTTCGGGCGTCACGGTTCGATACAATTTCGGTACAACAGGGAAAAAAAAGAAATCTATGCTCAGTTTCTTTTCATTTATTTTGAACAGACAGTAGTGCAAATTACAATTTTTTTCATCTAGATGTGAAAATACTAAATATTATTACATGTTTTGTTTTGTTTTCTTTGTGAGTGTACAAAAAATAAAAGCAGACCTTTATACAGTGATTATTAATAAGACTAAGTGTTTAAAGTTGATCCTGCTGGTATAAGGAAACAGTTGAAGTGATCGCGCCGGAGCGCACACACACACACACACACACACACACACACACACACACACACACACACACACATCAGTTCCAGCATTGCTAACTTGACAGCGCAGTTTGTACTTTATCAAAATAAAATAAAGTGAACCAAACATCAGCGCGCGCGCCTCTGTGTCACCTTTGGAACGCGTCTGAAGTACAAAGCCTATAATTTACATAATAAATAATAGTTTAGCATTCAGATACTTTACATTGCCAATATGGAAATATTATGGAATATTTGGATTTGTGCCGAATGAGAGAGGTATACATGAGCACAAAGCCCCATTTCGCAAACAGCTGAGTGCGCACGCCTTTAAAGTATACTCCTTTGTCAGTCTATGTGAGAGACGCGTTCAGAATCACCACATGGTCACTGTCTATTGGGCTTTGTTTTCATGTGCGCAACTCATGGCATTCGCTGTTCTTCTGCTGGCGGTTATCAAGCAGCGTTGCATTACTGCGGGCGCCCCCTTCTGGATTGGGGGTGAATTGCCTGTATTCGTCGTAAAGCCTCATGCACCGAACCGAGATGCCCGTACCGTGACGGTTCGGGACGTGCCACCCCTAATAAAAAAATAAATATATATATGTATATGTGTGTATATATATGTGTATATGTGTGTATATATATGTGTATATATTAGGGATGCACTGAATCCAGGATTCGGATTCGGCCGAATATTGGACTTTTTGACGGGGTTCGGTTTCTGCTGAACCTTAAAAAAAAAATCCACCGAACCCTTAGCTTGCATTAAGCACGCTACACTGGTCAACGTCACGCCGCCGTTGAGTACGGGAAGGTGTTTAAGGTGGACCGTTCGAATGCAGTATATGTGAGAAAGTGAAAATGGAACTCGTGAGCAGAAAAAGTGTTGTTTGGCAGTACTTTCAGTTGAAAGAAGGCGATTCAAGTCAAGTCAAGTCACCTTTATTTATATAGCGCTTTTACCAATACAGATTGTGTCAAAGCACTTAACAGTATCAAATTGGAGGACAGAGTGTCAGTAATATATAATAAGATTAAACATTTAATTTTCAGTTAAAGGCATTTAGTTATTGAATTCAGAGATGTCATTGTCTAGCTCAGTTTAGTTTAAATAGTATATGAGCAATCAAATCGGCGATAATCGCTAGAAATTAGGTGTCCCCAACTGAGCAAGCCAGAGGCGACAGCGGCAAGGAACCAAAACTCCCTCTGAGACAGAATGGAGAAAAAAACCTTGGGAGAAACCAGGCTCAGTCGGGGGGCCAGTTCTCCTCTGACCAGACGACACCCACAGTTCAAAAGTTTCAGGTTCTAACGATAGTAGTATTATGTAGTTAGGTATTTTATTATATTTTTAGTTATATTTTTTAGTTTTAATGTATTTTAATCGAGGTCTCCGGGGGTCATCTGGGTGTCCTGGTCTCCGCTGACGATCAGGGCTGCAGACATCATCTCTTGGTGCTGATCCACCATCTGATCATAGGAAAGAAACAGACAAATATTAGCGTAGATGCCATTCTACTTACGATGTAACGAGTACACCGTGTGCTGTGGGAAGTGTTCCCGGTTCCGGTTGATCTAATTAATGCAGCCTAACAATCCTTTAACGGATTTGAATAATAGAAGCGTATTAGTGTGTTATGTGTACGCCAGGGTAAAGAGATGGGTCTTTAATCTAGATTTAAACTGACAGAGTGTGTCTGCCTCCCGAACAGTGTTAGGTAGACTGTTCCAGAGTTTGGGTGCTAAATAGGAAAAGGATCTGCCGCCTGCAGTCGATTTTGATATTCTAGGTATTATCAAACGGTCAGAGTTTTGAGAACGCAGCGGACGTGGAGGACTATAATGCGATAAGAGCTCGCTCAAGTACTGAGGAGCTAAACCATTAAGGGCTTTATAAGTAATTAACAAGATTTTAAAATCTATCCGATGTTTGATAGGGAGCCAGTGCAGTGTTGACAGAACCGGGCTAATATGGTCATATTTCCTGGTTCTAGTAAGGACTCTAGCTGCTGCATTTTGGACCAACTGTAGTTTGCTGATCAAGCGTGCTGAACAACCACCCAATAAAGCATTACAATAGTCTAGCCTTGAGGTCATAAACGCATGAACTAACATTTCTGCATTTGACGTTGAGAGCATAGGTCGTAATTTAGATATGTTTTTGAGATGAAAAAACGCAGTTTTACAGATGCTAGAAACATGGCTTTCAAATGAAAGATTGCTATCGAACAGCACACCTAGGTTCCTGACTGATGAAGAAGAATTGACAGAGCAGCCATCAAATGTTAGATAATGTTCTAGGTTATTACATGTGGGGTTTTTAGGTCCGATAACTAACACCTCTGTTTTTTCAGAATTTAGCAGTAAAAAATTACTCGTCATCCAGTTTTTTATATCGACTATGCATTCCGTTAGTTTCTCAATTTGGTATGTTTCACCGGGCCGCGAAGAAATATAGAGCTGAGTATCATCAGCATAACAGTGGAAGCTAACACCATGTCTCCTGATAATATCGCCCAAGGGTAACATGTAAAGCGTGAAAAGTAACGGCCCTAGTACTGAGCCTTGAGATACTCCATACTGTACTTGTGATCGATATGATACCTCTTCATTCACTGCTACGAACTGATGGCGGTCAGATAAGTATGATTTGAACCATGCTAAGGCACTTCCACTAATGCCAACAAAGTTTTGTAGTCTATTCAAAAGAGTGTCGTGGTCGATAGTGTCGAACGCAGCGCTAAGATCCAGTAGAACTAATAAAGAGATACAACCACGATCAGATGATAGAAGCAGGTCATTTGTAACTCTAATGAGAGCAGTCTCAGTACTATGATATGATCTAAATCCTGACTGGAATTCCTCAGAGATATCATTTTTCTCTAGGAAGGAATATAATTGTGAGGATACTACCTTTTCTAGTATCTTTGACAGAAAAGGGAGATTTGAGATCGGTCTATAATTAACTAGGTCTTTGGGGTCAAGTTGTGGTTTTTTAATGAGAGGCTTAATAACAGCCAATTTGAAGCTTTTGGGGACATATCCTAATGACAATGATGAATTAATAATAGCCAAAAGAGGATCTATGACTTCTGGAAGCAGCTCTTTTAGTAGTTTCGATGGAATCGGGTCTAACATACATGTTGTTGGTTTAGATGATTTAACAAGTTTATACAATTCTTCCTTTCCTACAGTAGAGAATGAACGGAATTGTTCCTCAGGGGATCTATAGTGTGCTATCTGATGCGATACTGTAGCTGACGGCTGCAAGGATACAATTTTATCTCTGATAGTATCGATCTTGGAAGTAAAATAGTTCATAAAGTCATTACTGCTATGCTCTTGGGAAATGCCAACACCTGTTGATGCTTTATTTTTCGTTAATTTAGTCACTGTATTGAATAAATACCGAGGGTTATGTTTGTTTTCTTCTAGAAGAGATGAAAAGTAATCAGATCTAGCAGTTTTTAATGCTTTTCTGTAGGATAGGGTACTTTCCCGCCAAGCTAAACGAAATACCTCTAGTTTTGTTTTCCTCCAGCTGCGCTCCATTTTCCGGGCTGCTCTCTTTAGGGCGCGAGTGTGCTCATTATACCACGGTGTTGGACTCTTATCCTTAATCTTCCTTAAGCGTAAAGGAGCAACCGCATCTAAAGTGCTAGAAAAGAGAGAGTCCATAGTTCCTGTTACATCATCAAGTTGTTCTGAGCTATTGGATAAACTGAGGAACTGAGATAAGTCAGGAAGATTATTTATAAAGCAGTCTTTTGTGGTGGAGGTAATGGTTCTACCATATTTGTAACAAGGAGTTGGCTTTACAGCTTTAGCTATATGGAATATACAGGAGACTAGATAATGATCTGAGATATCATCACTCTGCTGCAAAATTTCAACCCCACTAACATCAATTCCATGTGACAGTATTAAATCTAGAGTATGATTTCGACAATGAGTAGGTCCTGACACATGTTGTTTAACACCAATAGAGTTTAAAATGTCTATAAATGCTGATCCCAACGAATCTTTTTCATTATCAACATGGATATTAAAATCACCAACAATTAGGACTTTATCTGCAGTCAGCACTAACTCAGACAGAAAATCAGAAAATTCTTTAATAAAGTCTGTATGGTGCCCTGGTGGCCTGTATACAGTAGCCAGTACAAACATCACAGGGGGTTTATCATTAATACTTGTTTCTTTCGATAACGTTATATGGAGCACCATTACTTCAAACGAATTATGCTTGAAGCCCGACCTTTGAGAGATACTGAAAATATTTCTATAAATTGTAGCAACACCTCCCCCTTTACCTTTTGGACGCGGTTCATGTTTATAACAGTAATCTTGGGGTGTAGACTCGTTTAAAGTAATGTAATCATCTTGTTTTAGCCAGGTTTCTGTCAGACAAAGCACATCTAGTTTATGGTCAGTGAACATATCATTTACAAAAAGTGCTTTTGAAGAAAGGGATCTAATATTCAATAAGCCAAGCTTTATCAAGTCTTTATCTGTATTATATTGTTTTTTTATTTGTTGAACATCAATTAAATTGTTACTATTACATGGGTTTGGATGTTTTCTGTATTTTCTAGTTCGGGGAACAGACACAGTCTCTATAGTGTGATATCTAGGTGAAAAAGTTTCTATGTGCTGAGAGTTAACTGACTTCTGTGACGTGAGGCGGCTAGCAGACGATCGGTTTAGCCAGTCTGTCTGCTTCCTGACCTGGGCTCCAGTTAGTCAAGTACAAACTCTAAGACTATGTGCCATATTTCTAGAGAGAAGAGCGGCACCACCCCAGGAGGGATGAACACCATCTCTTTTCAACAGGTCAGGTCTGCCCCAAAAACTCATCCAATTGTCTATAAAGCCTATGTTATTTTGCGGGCACCACTTAGACATCCAGCCATTAAGTGATGACAGTCTGCTATGAATCTCATCACCCCGGTAAGCAGGGAGCGGACCAGAGCATATTACAGTGTCTGACATCGTACTTGCAAGTTCACACACCTCTTTAACATTATTTTTATTATCGATTCAAGTCGAGCTACATGTTCAATTTGCAATGCCGATTTGTCTCATGGTGGCAAGGATCCCAAACAATACACAACATCGCCGCTGTTAAAACATTTGCGTATTAAACATCCGAAAGAATACGAGTTGTGCATGAAGGAATCTATAGACAGCAGCCAAAATGCAGCAACTTCAGGTATGGCAAAGGAAGGACAGTCACAGCTAAAAACTTGTTAACCACACGACCATTACCAGCTTTGCTAGCCCTACACCAAACAAACAGTGGGCCTCAGATCACACACGAGCCAAAGCCATTCATGCAGCAATTGGGAAAATGATAGCCATTGACTTGCAGCCCTATAGCATAGTGGAAGATACTGGATTCAACGAGCTACTCCATCTGCTTGAGCCACGTTACAAAATCCCCTCCAGGCGCTTTTTTGCTGATAAAATCATCCCTGAAATGCACGAGTCCATCACTTCCCGCATACAAGCACACGTTGCCGAAGCACATGCTTTTGCATTTACATGCGACATATGGACTTGTGAGTACACTACACAGTCCTACATCAGTGTGACCTCACATTGGATTGATGATGATTTTAAGCGCACACATGCTATTCTTCGATGTGAAGCATTTGATGGAAGTCACACCGCATTAAACATTGCAGATGCACTGCAAGAAATTATCAGAGCGTGGGACATACCTGTTAACAAGTGTCACCTGGTCTTGAGGGACAATGCTGCAAACATGCGGAAAGCCATGTCCGAGGCAGGGGTTCCAAGTGTTGGCTGTTTTGCGCACACGCTCCAGTTGTGCATCCACGACAGTCTTTTATCACAGCGAAGTGTTTCTGACATGATCGCACTGGCCAGGAAAACTGTTGGTCAATCAAGGCTTTCTGCTCTTCAGCAGGAGTTGGGGCTGCCAAATCACCATTTAATCCAGGACGTGTCAACGCGATGGAATTCGACATATCTGATGTTCGATCGTTTAACAGAACAGAAACGTGCCATAAACCTCTACTTGTGTGAGACAGATGGTATGCAACATATTCATGCACAGAGGTAGACTCTAATGGAGGATGTTCTCAAGGTGCTCAGAACCTTTGAGGAGTTGACAAGAGAAATAAGCGCAGAAAATGCGTGTATATCCACTGTTCTGCCAGCTGTGATGATGCTGAAGCGCTATGTCCACAACGAAACAGACGATCATGGAATCAAGCAGATGAAAACTCGCTTGCTGAAATCTCTGCAGGATAGATTTGAGGGAAGCGAGCAGAATAGCCACTTAGTTGTGGCAACAAGTCTGGATCCCAGATACAAGGCGAAATTTTGGGTGAGTGACACAGAACAGTGTCGATCAAAGGGTTAGGGAGCCTTTCAGCGAGCCTCTGATTCCTCTTAGAGAGGATCCTCTTCAGTGGTGGAAGACAAACCAGCAGCGATTTCCACTTCTGGCGAAAACGGCAAAAATTTACCTTTGTGCGCCACCAACCTCTGTGCCCAGTGAAAGACTTTTCAGTACTGCTGGGGACATTCGTTCCCACACCCGCAACCGGCTGTCAGCTGTTAATGCCGAGCGTCTTGTTTTCCTGAAAGGAAATTCTCATTTCATGTGAAAGGTTAGATGTTTAATTATATCAGGCCAACAATTTTTCGTAATATTTGGCTACTGTTCTAATCGCAGCCTATACTGTTATAAACTAAACAATCGCCTACTATCCATGTTTGAGTAAATGTTCAATAACGTTAATTTCAGATTTAATTCTGATTTAAAAAAAAAAAAAAATCTTTTCTTTGCAGTGTTGCACTTTTATTGAAAGGTTTTGGTTTTACTTGGGGGTAGCCTACTTTATGGGATTATAAATCTAAAAGGCTAATATTTTGGATATTGATTGGATCCTGGCATAATGTTGCCTATTCTTTTTTTCATTTTTTTTCAGTTAAAATAAAATAAAATGAAAAATACACTGCTGTGGACGTTGTTTACTTCATTAATGTGTTTACTGTGTTAATGGTCTGAGGATGGGAGTAGGATTCGGTATTCAGTTTCGGGTTCGGCAGAATCTTAAAGGAACACTCCACTTTTTTTGGAAATAGGCTCATTCTCCAACTCCCCCAGAGTTAATAAGTTGAGTTTTACCGTTTTTGAATCCATTCAGCCGATCTCCGGGTCTGGCGATAGCACTTTTAGCATAGCTTAGCATAGATCATTGAATCCGATTAGACCAGTAGCATCGCGTTCAAAAATGACCAAAGAGTTTCAATAGTTTTCCTATTTAAAACTTGACTCTTCTGTAGTTGTATTGTGTACTAAGACCGGCGGAAAATTAAAAGATGCGATTTTCTAGTCCGATTTGGCTAGGAACTATACTCTCATTCCGGCGTAATAATCAAGGAACTTTGCTGCGGCAGCAGGCGCAGTGATATTACGCAGCGCCTGAAAGTAGTCCCAGCTAGGTACCTAGTTATAATATATAATATATATATATAAGTATATGTATATGTATATATATATATGTATATGTGTGTGTGTATGTGTAAAAGAATACTGACAGTACAGAATATTTCAGCTGATTCTAAGCATTATTTTTCATTCTTCAGGCAGATCAGGCAGCTCATGAGGTTTAAGGTTATGCCTCCATCTGGTGGTCATCCTTGGTATTACACTCTTCACCTTTAAACCGATTTCAGTAATAGTTTTAATTGTTTTGTGGCCCCTGAGCATGATACATTTTTTTAAACTAAGCATGTTTCCTCAGAATCTTGTTATATTTATGTAAAAAGTTTTGAAGTGTTTGGAAACTGCACTTTAAAGATATAAGAAAATTACTGCTATCTTTTTTTACTGTTACTTTAATGAATCAACACTGCCACACTGTTCGAGATATCCTAAATCCGTCCGCAATTTAAAATCTTCAGTATATTGGCATCATGTTGACAAAGTTTGGTGTGAACTACTTGTTTCTGCTTGAAGGAGTATGAATTTATTTACAGCCTGTTTTCTCAAAAAACAAACATTAAAATAAAAATAGCCGACTTTCTGTTGGACGTAGCTAATGACTGTAAATAAGAAAGTTGTCTAGCTTAATAAGAACAATTTATGTACCGAGTTTGGTGTCTGTAGCTAAAAACTAACCCCCCCCCACTTTTGACAAAAGGTGGCGCTATAGAGTGCCTTTTCCACGCCCATTTATGAGTTTTTGCCAGTGTCTAACTATCATTAATATGGATATGTGTATTGAGTTTCATGGAATTCTAAGCATGTTATCTGCCTCAAAATCACCGGAAAAGAATATTCAACTTTGACATTGCCATGGCAACAATATTTTAGATATCAATATTCCCTTTACAGTTTTACATCGGCCGTGTTTTGTCATTATTCTGATGAAGTTTGAAGCAAATCGGGTAAAAGTAAGATGCTGAATTCAAAGCATTTTGAACATGACACATTTCCTGGTGCCAGTTGGTGGCGCTATAACTTTTACTCATAATAGTCACATCTATTTGATCGGCATCATTCAACGAACAAACCCCTGAAGTTTGATCAAAATCAGACAATGTATGTGGATGTTATTAGTATGGATGTTCATTTCGGTTATTTTTCCTAACCGACAACCGACGCTCGTTAACCGATTATTAACCGTTAACCGACAAGATTATTTTAAATTAGAACTAAAATTAAATTAGAATAAGTGTCTGTGACCCGTTAAAAATACTATTTGTTTTCCGGGGATAAATTTTACATGCGCAAAAAGCAGCAAACAACCCTAACCGTTTACAATTCCGATTGCTTCCACTGTTAGAAGGGGAAAAAATCAAGTGATTTCTCCAGCGCCGCACACAGTTTAGCATTCTACCTTGACAATGCAGCCTGTTCATTATCATTTTAAAAAAAACTATCAGTCAAACATATTGGGGGAAAAAAAACCTTAGTTTAAATATGTAGTAAAATCTGTGCCGTTAAGCGTTATCACCGTAACACGGCGAAGTTATGCAAAACATTTTGTTTTACGTGGATATTGGAGCGCGAGTGAAGTAGGCCTATACATAAAAGGTAAATAATATTTTGGCATTCAAATACATCACGAATACAGAAACATTTGATTTTGTGTCGAACGAGAGACCCAACATTGGTTTCAGTTTCGTTTTAGCCTTAATTCGTTTTGGTTTGCCGCTATAGCTTCTTACATTTTTAATTCTTGTTCTTTTCTAAATAGCCTACTGTTAATTGAAAGGATTTGTTGTGGAGTGAGGGGAACTAAAATAGCATAGCTATGTTTACAGTGTTTATTATAATATTTGTAATTCGCGCCTATTTCTGAATGAAATAATAAAATGCGACTTATGTTTTTTTTCTCTCTCTAAAAAACGCTTTTTTTATTTATTATTTTTTATACGCATAGCTTATTTTAACCATGCATTAAACCTTTTAAAACATCTTGATAAATTACTGAAAAAATAAAATAAAATAAATAAGTGACTTTAAACCGTTTAACTGATTGTATTAATCGGTCAAAATTCTTATCGGTCGGTTAACGGTTAAACGGTTAAAATGAACATCCCTAGTTATTAGACATTTCCTGTCTCTCATTTTTTGCCATAACTTCATCGCCTTGCCATGGGCAAACCATTCGAGGTATCAAAAATATCTTCACAATTTAGCATCCCCAATGTCTTGATCATGTTCACCGAGTTTGGTGGCAATCGGTTGGAAATCCTCAGAGGAGTATATCAAATTCCAGAGCATGCGCTTTTCAAACAGCCCTAAATAGCCGACTTCCTGTTGGGCGGAGTCTATGAAATGCAGCGTGAAAGTTGTTCGGCTCAATAAGATCTATATGTGTACCGAGTTTCATATGAATATGTGCAAGTATGTGTGAGCTATACATCAAGTTTTCAGACTGTGTTTCAGGGGGCGCCGTAGAGCCCGGGTTTCTGCCTCTGTGGCGTCCTAATGGCCGCGGATTCCAATGTGTGTGCCAATTTTCAAGAGTTTTTGAGTATGTTAAGGCCCCCAAAAAGCCCCGGAAGGTTAAAAAAAAAATAAATAATAATAATCCTGAAGGAATCAATAGGGCCCATCAATAGGAGCCTGCGCCTTACTGGCTTGGGACCTAATAATAAACAGAGCAATTCCATGAGGGTCCTCGCACCTCGGTGCTCGGGCCCTAATTAGTTTATAATGCATGTTCGCTATTCCCAATTCAGAAGACTGCGTCTCTGAATGCTTCTCATACTCGCTCCTCTCTGCCCCGCGCGTTTATACTCGTGGTCTTGCACCCGGTTCCACACCGCAAGTCTCTTTACGAGCGCATCTGGCTCTGCATTTAAAACAAATGTAAATTTAGTCTAACTGCTTTGCTAATTTCACTTGGATGAAGTGAAACATTCAGCACATTTTCCACTTGTTCTTAAAATCCCAAATACTTAAAAATGAATAAATCAGCCTATGTAACATAAGTAATACTTGAATAATTGACTAAAGTAATACAGTTCTTTATTTACACAAAATAAACAAATCTTTCTGGTGAAATTCAGTAATTAAGTAAATTCTGTAAAAGTAGTAATACCATTATAATCTTCCCTGCTGAAAAAGCAATAGAACCCCTCCCAAAAGACAATAGAAAATGTAATGGATTTAAAGGGTTATAATGGGTTTTGTATTGGTTTTAATATAATGGTGTCTACTGGCATTTGATGGATTCTATTGGTGGGATGTAATCTGGTAGATGAGAACCAATAGAACAACAGTAATTCCTATTGCAATAATGCCCAAAAAGGAATTTTGTAATGGTTTAAATGGAAACCATAAGAATTTCTGTGATGGTTTCTATTGTTTTTCTCAGCAGAGAACAATACCCATACTGTGCTGCACACTACCGACAATATTGAGCTGAAGCTTGACTTTGCAAAATTAAAATCGCAAACCAAATCGCAATCGCAATATCTGTCAAACAAATCGCAATTAGATATTTTCCCCAAATCGCACAGCCCTAACAGAGACTACATGCTTCTGTGACTCTTCAGTGTGGCTTGACGCAAACCTGTTTCTGAGCTCTACAGGCAGTTGTGTTTTTTTTTTTTTTTTTTTTTTTTTTTAACCTCAGGGCTTGGTCTTTGCTCTAATATGCATTTTCAGCTGTTAGATCTTTTAAGACGTGTGTGCCTTCCCAAATCACACCCATTCGATCGAATTTGCCACAGGTTAACTTCACTCAAAGTGTAGTAACATCTACAAGCAATATTAATGCTCCTGAGCTAAATTTCAACTGTCCCAGGTAAGAGTATGAATACTTATGCAATGGAATCATTTACGTTTCTTATTTTTAATAAATTTGCAAAGATGTTAAAAACCTGTTTTTTGCTTTACTATTATGGTGTATGGAGTGTAGATTGATGTGGGGGAAAAAAGAAATGTAAAGCAGTTTAACATAAGGCAGAAAGATAATAAAACGTGAAAAAAAAGGAGGGGTATGAATACTTTTGCAAGGCACTGTAGATCATCTGTTATTCAACTTTATTTTCTTCAAACGTGGCCTAATTTTAGCCTATGTTCAATTGTATTATTGAAGGGTATCATGTTTTTGATGTTTAAATGATAGCCTAAGTGCTGAAAACAGACTCATGATTTGATGACATCTTTAATTTAATTACTTAATTTAATTATTTTTTTCTCCAAAAATGAAAGTTATTAATTTTTAACATTAACTTCATTTTACAGTGAATTGACACACATTTTTTAAGCCTATACTATATTTATTACAACATTATTACTTTTTTTAATATTTGAGTACAATTTAAAGTTATACTTTTAAAAAAACATTTTTTTGACTTTTACTCAAGTATGTTTTTGGCCAGATACTTTTACTTTTAACTGAGTAAAATGTTCACTGAGTATTTGTATTTTTACTTGAGTATAATTTGAGTACTTTTTTTACCTCTTTTGTTCAATGCCATAGTTACTAGTTTTAACACTAAAATCCAAAGCAAAAATGTATATTATTTTCAAACTGTGTAAGAATCTATCTATTAATTTTAGTTATTATCTGTCACATGCACTCTGCAAGCTCAATTCATGATCTCACTCACCTCCGCACTCCCTCACCCAATCACAGTCCCTGGATTACTGATGAATATCACCTGGATTCATTCAAGGATCACACTTCAAAAGCACAGCAGTTTCAGTCATTCTTTGTCTGGCTTTGAATGTGTTTATGGACCCCTTCTCCTGTGTTTTCCTCTCTTGCTACCTACCTTGTGATTCTTGGATCACTTGAGTTTATGCGGTTTGTACTTACCAGTTTGTTGAATATAAAGACTTTTCCCTCCTCTGAGACTTGAAGAAGATTGATACTTACCTGAGCTTGAGCTTTGTATCAGTATTAAGTACTGTTTAGGTTTTTAGGGGTTCAAGCACGTAGTGCATTGAAACCCTTTTGTAATTGTAAGGATTTTTATTTATTTATTTATTTTCTCCGGTAAAACTGATCATGCAGCCCAAACCGTAAGGCCTAGAGAGCTGAAACTTGGTCAGATCGTAGTAGTCCTCACAGTTACTCAGATACAAAGGCTTGCCCCAATCGGCCTAACGGGTGTGCTACAGCGCAAAAAACTAACATTTCAGACATTTTTGGCTGTAGCTCGTACACCGTTTGTAGTAGATTCAAAAAATGTACATCGTTGCAATCCTTGGCTCAGCGCGAACAAAAGTCTGTCTGAACTTGTGCAGATTTTCTCTACGACGCACGGTTTTTCTGACTTGTATCCGAAACATACTTTTGCGAACTAGTCCTAGGTTTTTCGCCTGATCGGAACCAAACCACTGCAGAAATATTCTGTGGACATTTAATATCAGTAATTATCAAAAAAAAAAAAGTAGAAATTTCGATTTTCGCGCGAAACAGTACGCCAAAAAGCGTCTATGCTAACGTTAGCCAAATTTTAATTGTAGCGTAACTCTTGAACAGAATGAGATATCTTCACCAAAGTCAGTACACATGTGTACGAGCTCAATCTTTGGTCAAATAAAAAAAATTGCACAACTCTACCACTTGGTAGCACTATAAAACGAAAAAAAAAAAAACATAAAAATGATAACTACGCAACTGTTGGTCCGATCGACTTGAAAATTGTCCAATGGGGCACAAGTGTCTATGAGGACATTCGCGTATCTCAAAACACATGGCGACCATTGGCCAAAGAAGTTTAATCATCTGTTAGACAAGGTTAACAGAGGACGATTGGAGCAAAACTCGGTGGGCATGTTCGACGCATGGTCCTAAAGGTCTGTAAGAATTTTGAAAGAAATTGGCCACTAGTTGGCGCTGTCGAGTTTTATGGCTCTTTAATCGCGTGGTGTTTCACACATCGACACAATATGCATATCATTTGATAGATATCCTCTTAATGAGCAACTTTGCCTCAAGGACCATTGCTGTCAATCAAATCGTTCATTAAATATTCTCAATTATGTTAAAAACCTACTTTTGCAAACTTTTGAAAACTTTACGAAACTTGGTGAAAACATGTCTGATGACTCTTAAAGTGCTTCTATTATGGGTTATGAAAGGTTCATATTTTGGTTTTGGGAGTCCCCAACAACAGGTTGACATGCATGCAAAGTAAAAAAAAAACACTTTCATTGTCTTAAAATATGCATTTATTTTTTCCTTTTTTGCTCACGACTCCCAAACGGTTCATTCAACGATTCATTTTTCCAAACACCTCCTTTGCGTGACTCTAATCTGCGGTGATTGGTCTGATGACCCAGTCTGTTGTGACTGGTCTTCTGTGTGCAGTGCATGTCAATAACGGAACGCCCATCGCCACTTAGCCCACAGCTCAGTGGTAAACACCCAAACAGCCATGGTAAATGCATTAGCCCAATGCAGAAACACATTGATGAAGCACTGCAGTTTGTACACCAACGTACTGCTCTATATCAGAACTCCAAATAACAACAACGACAAACATTCAATATTCAACATCAACGACAAGCATTTACAGTTTTCTGTTTCCTGTTGAGAGTACGCAGTGCGCAATTTGGCAGCCGCTTCTCTTCGCTTGTTTTTGTCTACTTTTTGTTCATCTATGTTTTGTTTTTGTTTTTCACTTATCGCTCCCCGCACTGGATTTATAATCAAAGTTTTTGAACTATTTTTTTCTTGGACTGTCCTCTCTTGGATAATAACATGCTGCACGCTTCACACTCCCGCGAGCCATCTCCCCAGATTGATGGTGTGTTTGTACCGCTTGACAGTGTCGGTGAGTGAGTCTCCACTTTCTCACTGATTCGTCGTGCCTGGTATTGTCTAACTTTCGTCTCGGGCTTGGCTAACGTGGTGCTACGCGGCCACATTTCACGGCGCTCCACGAGCTCATGTATGGAAAAAAAATTATCGTCCACTACATGTATACATCACGGAGTTTCTTTATCGTCACTAAGGCAACTAGAAAGGACCAGAGATGTCACTGTGCTTAACAAGAATGTGCAGCATTGTGGTAATTTTGCCCTACTCAACACTCGGTCTCTAACTGGGAAAGGAACGTTTCTTCGGCACTTCATCTCTGACAATAACTGTGATATGCTGATGCTCACAGAAACCTGGCAAGCATCTAATGACTTTGTTGAACTTAATCTGCTCTCTCCTCCTGGTTTCGGTACTTTGACTAAGCCCTGAATCGGAGGAAGGGATGGGGGCTTGGCGGTAGTCTATCGCCAGAGTCTTCATATTGAGCTGTCTCCTTTCCACGAGGTGATATCGTTTGAATATTTGGCATTTAAAATCACTGGTCACACTTCACTGCTCCTAATACTGGTGTATCGTCCTCCTAAAACAAACATACAATTTCTATCAGATATGTGTGAATTGCTGACGGTTGCTTCTGCCCAATCTACAGCTATGCTATTGCTAGGGGATTTCAATATTCATGTTGATACTGATACTGTTCATGCCCTTGAATTCATGTCTGTCCTTGATTGTTTTAATCTGCAGCAACATATTTATTTTCCAACTCATGTACATGGCCACACACTGGACTTGGTTTGTTCTACAGGTATTGACATTATTGCCTCTAAAGGCTCTGACATGGGTAACTCTGATCATAAACTGATTGAATTTTCTTGTGATTTGTATACTCCAAAATCTGTTGCTAAATCTCTGATTGTTTATTGTGCTTGGAAGTTGGTTGATCCTCTGTCATTCTCTGCTGCTCTTAGTGATTCCCCCCTTTCTGATTGCTATAGTCTTTCCAGTGATGAAGACATTCTTAATCTCTATGATGAAAGTATTTCTACTATTTTGAATCAATTTTCACCTTTAAAATTTAGACAGGTCCCTTCCTCGCGTTGCTCCCCTTGGTTCAATACTGAGCTTAGGGCAATAAAAACCAAAGGCCACCGGCTAGAAAGGCTTTATAAGAAAATTGGCCTTGTTGTTCACTCCTTGGCTTATACTGAACGCATTAAGCAGTACAGGAATGCTCTTAATGCAGCCCGTTCATCTTATTTCTCCACTTTTATTAATGAGTCCAAAAACAGGCCTAGAACATTATTTACTTCAATTAAAAAGTTCATTCAGCCTCCTTCACGGTCTCTAGAAAGCTCTGATCAAATGTGTGATGCTTTCCTGAACTTTTTTCAGAGTAAAACATCTCATACCTGTCTACAGCCTACCTCTGCTCCCACTACTGAACTTCTCTCTTCAAGCCACGCTCATAGTCTCCCTAGTTTTGACTCTATCGCCCCCACAGTGGTTGATGAGATGATCAGGCTGTCTAACTCCTCTACTAGTCTTCTTGATTCTGCACCTACCCTCTTACTAAAGAATTGCTTGCCTGCCCTGTCAATACCCATTACTCATTTCATTAACACGTCAATGTCATCCGGAACTGTACCTTCCAAGCTTAAGATTGCTGCTGTCACTCCAATTCTTAAAAAGCATGGTCTCGAACCATCTTCCCTAAGTAGCTATAGGCCTATTTCTAACTTATCCTTTTTCTCTGATATTAGAAAAATTTGTTGCCTCCCAGTTACAGACCTACTTAACTGAACACAACCTCTATGAGCCCTTCCAGTCTGGTCTTCGCCCATTACACAGTATGGAAACGGCCCTGGTTAAGGTTATCAATGATCTTCTTTTAGCTTCTGATTCTGGTGCTTTTAGCACTCTCCTTCTATTAGACCTCAGTTCAGCTTTTGACACTGTTTGTCATGAGATACTCCTTTCACGACTTTCAGCAATTGGAATTACTGGCACAGCCTTTGATTGGTTTTCATCCTATTTGACTGGGAGGCAACAATTTGTTATATACCAGAATCACAGCTCATCTACCAAATTCATCAGCTCTGGTGTACCTCAGGGTTCTGTTTTGGGCCCTCTCCTCTTCACCATTTATATGCTACCAATTGGACAAATAATTAAGCACTATGGGTTTAACTTCCACTGCTACGCAGATGACATTCAGATTTATTTTAGTACACCTTCCACTTCAGTGTTTCCTCCGCCTTCATTAACAAATTGCATCAAGGAACTCAAGCTTTGGCTTGAGGCAAATTACCTTAGATTTAACTCTGATAAAACTGAGATAATTCTGATTGGCTCTAAAGCTGTTGTATCAAAGCATTCTAGTCTACTGCTGGATCTGGATGGTGATCTGATTATGCCCTCCACTAAAGTTTGCAATCTTGGTGTTCTCATTGATTCTACTCTTTCATTCAACGATCATATTGATAAAGTGGTTAAGACAGCTTTTTTTTCCATCTACGTAATATCTCGCGTATTCGATCCTCTCTCAAGTCAGCAGGATGTTGAAACTGTTATACATGCCTTTGTTACATCCCAATTAGATTATTGTAATTCACTTTTTTTGTGGCATCTCAGCTAATAATATCAAACGACTACAGTATGTTCAAAACTCTTCTGCTCGCTTGATTACTCACACTAGAAAGAACGATCACATTACCCCTATCCTTTATCATCTTCATTGGCTCCCGGTTTCCTAAAGCCCACCATAACATTGCTCCTCCTTATTTATCTGATTTTACTTCTGCCATATGTTCCTGCCCGTTCATTAAGATCTTCTAGTGAGGGATTGTTAGTCACCCCTAAGTTTCGTCTAGTGACAATGGGAGCTAGGGCCTTCAGTGTTGTTGCTCCCAGATTGTGGAATGCTCTTCCCCAAACCAAGCTGCGTGGAGTGAACACAACACTCACAACTAAATACGTACTTTGCATGCTACAGTACAGAGTATATGACAGCAACAGTTTTAAAAGAATTGCTCCACTTTCAGAATAAAAATTCTGATAATTTACTCACCCCCATGTCATCCAAGATGTTCACGTCTCCCTTTCTTCAGTTGCAAAGAATTTATCGGTCACAACTTATCTAGCGAAACCATCTGTAAGTTTCTTTAAGAAAAAAAAAAGTTTATACACTTTAACCACAAATGCTCGTCTTGTCTAGCTCTGTGAGGCACATGCGTACTTTGTCTGTGTACAATGGTTCAAGACAGGGTATGTCTAAAAACTCCCAACACTTTTCTCCTCCAACTTCAAAATCGTACTACATTGTTGGGTAACACTTTATTTCGATAGTCCACTTTAGACATTCTACTAACAATAAGTAACTTTGCAACTACATGTCAACTAGCAGTCATTAAAATATTAGTAGACTGTCTGTTTAATATCTTGTAACACTTTATTTTGATGGGTCCACAACATACAACATACTGACTATCAGAAACTTTGCAAGTATATGTCAACTTATTCTACTAACCATAACCTACCCTACTGAGAGTTAGTAGACATGTAGTTGCAAATGAATGAGAATTAGTTGACATGTAGTTGACATGTAGTTACAAAGTTACTTATAGTTAGTAGAATGTCTAAAGTGGACTATCAAAATAAAGTGTAACCCATTGTTGTTTTACCTTTTTTATGTAAACAGTGTTTGACCCTCCTTGCACGTTCACTTTGTAAACACTGGGTTGGTGCTTCTCCAACGATGTAGGATGATTTTGAAGTTGGAGGAGAAAATGAGTTGGGAGTTTTTCTACATAGTCTAACTGTACCCTAACGGATTTTCCCTCACAGTGTAGAGCGCACAGTTGTCTTCATCTGCTACGGTGTTTAAGGGAGGGGAGGTTCAAGTTCCCTGTCGATACTCCACTCGTACTGCGTCTTGATAAAGACGCATATGGGAAAAAGCCTTTTTTCTCCTGAACTGAAGTCTTATTCAATCACGCAGTGCCCGGCTGAGGGCAAGCTCACTTCGGCTCAGATCCCGCATGCCTCGCTCTCACCACACAGAGAGGTTTCTCTTGTCCTTTTTTCCCAACCTGACCAGCGTCTCTCTGCAAGTGCGAGCGATCTGGTCTCGTTCGGGGGAAGTGACGAAGAGCTGGCCGATGACAGCATGTCATTGGCAGCTTCGGACGATGAGGAGCTGTCGGGCTCAGTGGCTGACCCCGCCCCCCCGTGTTCGTCCGCGCCCAGCACCGCCAAAGCCGGGATGGATACCGAACTTTTCCGTGTCCTCTCAAAGGCGGTTGAAGAGCTGGGATTGGAGTGGTCTCCACCTGAGAATTCGCCTCCACATCTCGCAGCCGTCTCGACTAGTGGTTCCTGCCGGGGCGCCGTCAGGCCCCTCACCAGCAACCCTCGCCGTTCTTCCCTGAAGTTCACGACGAGCTCACGAGATTTTGGCGCGCCCCCTACTCTGCTCGCCTCCGTACTTCCGCTTCATCCGCCCTCACTACAGTTGACGGCGCTGAAGAAAAGGGGTATGAGAAGATGCCTCCAACTAGATGAATCAGTGGCTGCTCACCTCTGCCCACCCACTGCCATCGGTTGGAAAGCAAAAGTCCCGTCCAAGCCATGCAGGACCACTTCAGCGCTCGCTGGACGCTCCTACGCTTCAGCTGGACAGGCGGCTTCAGCGCTTCACTCAGTGGCGGTTCTACAGGTCTATCAGGCCAAACTCCTCTCTGCCATGGACGAGTCTGAGCCTGATCCTGCGATTCTCAGGGAGCTGAGAAGTGCAACAGACCTGGCACTGCGTGCCACCAAGACCACCGCCCAGCCGATAGGAAGGTCCATGGCCAGCCTAGTGGTGCTCGAGCGCCACCTGTGGCTCACATTGACAGAGAGATCAAGGACGCGGACAAGGTCCCCTTCCTTGATGCCCCGATTTCCCCCAACGGCCTCTTTGGACCTGCGGTGGAAGGATTTGCTGAGCGCTTCACAGAGGCACAGAAGGCGTCACAGGCCATGCGACACTTCCTGCCAAAGCGCTCCAGCTCCGCAGCTGCTTCGAGTCGCCCTAAATCTGTGCCGAATCAGCAGCCAGCGAAGCCTGCACCTGCCGTTCCCGCCCCTCAGTCTGCCAAGACTCAGCAGACGCGAGGACGTTCCCGCTCGGCCAGATGCCACCCCTTTCCGAAGCGCCAGGGCCCCCGACCCAGGATCGCGTTGGACCCTGCGCCTCCGGCATCTTCCTGATCTACAGGGCAGGAAGAGGAGAGGGCCAAGTCCCGCCAAGGCCGGACCGGCCACCAAGCAGCCTCTCTTAAACCTCTTTTCACCCGTTCATTTCCGGGTGCAGAGGGAAGTGTGTTTGTTGCAAATACACGGCCGGTACAAGCGCCCAAGCAACCATCCGCTGTGATAGTGGAAAAAGTAAAACAAACATTTTCAAAAAGAGAGCAGATTTCCTCTTCCGCCACTCACGAGTGCCCTGCCTCCGTGCAGTCAGTCACTCGAGTTTATCCAACCCCTTGCCACGCGGGCCGTGGCCTGGCAGGCCATCCCCGGAGTGTCAGAATGGGTTATGGGGATAATAAAACGAGGTTATTCACTCCAATTCGCTCGAAGACCCCTGCGCTTTGGCTGCGTGGTCTCCACCTCAGTACAGGGCAAGAATGCTCGCGTTCTGCGCTCAGAGGTGATGACACTGTTGGAAAAAGGAGCCATAGAAAAGGTTCCTCCAGCTCAGAGCGAATCAGGCTTTTACAGCCGTTACTTCCTCGTTCCCAAAAAGGATGGAGGCCTCCGGCCCATCCTCGATCCTAGATGCCTGAATCACGCCCTCATGAATCAAACTGAAACAGATCCTCTCGCAGATTCGCACAGGGGACTGGTTCTGTTCTCTGGACCTGAAAGACGCATACTTTCACATCCAGATAGCCCCCCATCACAGACGATTCTTGAGATTCGCCTTCGAGGGAGTGGCTTATCAGTACACGGTCCTCCCCTTTGGACTGTCTCTGGCCCCCTGCACTTTTACAAAGTGCATGAACGCGGCTCTTTCCCCTCTGCGACAGATGGGAATCCGTATTCTCAACTACCTTGACGACTGGCTCATTGTGGCCCAGTCAGAGGTGGAGTTACTCTCACACAGGACCCTCCTCCTCAGCCACTTAAAGTGCCTGGGGCTCAGGGTCAATTTCGCCAAAAGTGCACTGTCCCCCAGACAACGAGTATCGTTCCTGAGAACAGTTCTGGACTCGGCTCAGATGAGAGCGGTGGTAGCGCCAGAACGCGCTCTGGCCATTCAGAAACTCGCAGCCTCCTTCAAGAGCGGCACCGCTCGCCCCCTCAAAGTGTTTAAGAGAATGCTGGGCCTCATGGCCGCAGCATCGCCAGTGTTACAGCTGGGCCTGCTTCGCATGTGGCCCCTCCCACGCATGGCGTCATGGATGCCTGCATATCAGGGTGAGCCAGGCCTGTGTGACAGCCCTAGCCCCCTGGAAGAACCCACGATGGATGGAGAAGGGCGTGGCTATGGGAATGGTCTGCAACAGGAAGGTTGTCACGACAGACGCCTCCAACACAAGTTGGGGGGCGCTGTGCGAAGGCAAACCGACCTTTGGCCATTGGTCGGAAGCGGAGAACGGCCTCCACATCAACTGCTTGGAAATGCTAGCAGTATGTCGAGCCTGCCGGTTTCTTCTGCCAGACTTAATAGGATGCCATGTGCTGATTCGCTCAGACAATATGTCCGTGGTGTCCTATATAAATCACCAAGGAGGCCTCTCCTCGAAGTGCCTCTTCATTCTGGTAGAGCGCCTTCTGGAGTGGGCTCAGCGCAATTTCTGCTCGCTGAGGGCAGCACACTTGCCGGGCAAATTGAACCAAGGAGCGGATATGTTATCTCGGAGCAATGTCCCCTCAGAAGAGTGGATGCTCCATCCGCGGACGGTTCAGATGATCTGGAAGATCTTTGGCAAGGCAAAGGTAGATCTTTTCGCCTCCAAAGACAGCTCTCACTGTCCAATTTATTATTCGAAGGTCAGGGACGCGTTGGCCCACGATTGGCCCGACCTCCTCCTTTACGCATTCCCTCCGATCGCCCTGATCCCTCAGGTCAACAGGCGGATCAAGGAACAAGGACTATTGGTAGCCCCCTTGTGGGAAAACCAACCTTGGTTGTCAGAGCTGGTTCAGCTGCTCACAGCAGCCCCCTGGCCCGTGCCCCTGAGACGGTATCTCCTCTCTCAGGCGAACGGAACAATATGGCACCCTCAGCCCGAGCTGTGGGCTCTCCACCTGTGGCCGCTCGACGGGAGCCTACCAGCCTCCCAGAGCGAGTGTTAAACACCATTTCTGAGGCTAGAGCCCCGTCCACAAGACGCCTCTACGCCCTTAAGTGGGCTGTTTTCTCCACTTGGTGCCTAGACCGCGGTGAAAACCCGTCTACCTCCGAGTTGGCGGTGGTTCTGTCCTTCCTGCAGGAGCTTCTGGATAAAGGACGTTCCCCCTCCACACTCAGGGTGTTCGTAGTGGCTATAGCGGACTTTCATGCCCCTATAGCAGGCCAATCGGTAGGCAGAGACAACTCAGTTGCCCGTTTTCTGAGGGGAGCCAAGAGGCTGAATCCGCCTCAGCCCCTCACCGTCCCTACATGGGACCTGCCCACTGTATTGAGGGCCCTGAAGGGCCCTCCTTTTGAGCCGCTTCAGTCTACGAACCTTCGGTCGCTGTCGCTGAAAACTGCTCTGCTACTACTACTAGCATCGGTTAAGCGAGTAGGAGACCCACAGGCGCTCTCTGTTAGCCCTGCCTGCCTGGAATTTGGGCCCAACGACTCCAAGGTCGTCCTGAAACCAAGGCATGGTTACGTACCCAAGGTACTTTCAACTCCATTCAGAGCTCAGGTCATCACACTCTCCGCGCTTCCTCCTTCTGAGGAGGACCGGGAGTTGTCCTTGTTATGCCCTGTCAGAGCTTTGAGGATGTACTTCGAGCGTTCTGCCTCATTTAGGCGTACAGAACAGCTCTTCATCAGCTTCGGTAACCGCGCCAAAGGGCATCCGGTCACAAAGCAGAGGCTCTCTAAGTGGATAGTGGATGCTGTTATGCAGGCGTACTCTTCCTTGGGCCTACAATGCCCCATTGGAGTACGAGCCCATTCTACTAGAGGCATCGCCTCGTCATGGGCCAGGTCTAGCGGTGTGTCCATTACAGAGATTTGTGCAGCGGCCGGCTGGGCCTCACCGTCCACATTTGCTAGGTTTTATAGCCTGGATGTACCAGCCTTACAGGCTAGGGTCCTCTCTGTTTAGATGAGCGTACATGTATACGTTATGGGAACAATCCTGACAGAGAATTCTTGACCGCAATGCGCTCAAGCTCTCTAGTTGGTTTCTTGCATACCTCGGTCCTGGAAGTACTGAGTATGTAAGGTTCATAAGGAATGATCACCCAGGCCGAGCATAACCTCTATGAGTTTAGCTCACTTAGCCTGGAGCATACTATTGAACTTCCCTGTGGGCATTAAATGCTTAGGGAGTAATATTATGCAGTCGTTCCTCTGCCTTAGCACGGCGTGATTGAATTGAGTTCCCATATGCGTCTTTATCAAGACGCAGTACGAGTGGAGTATCGACAGGGAACGTACTCGGTTACTTTCGTAACCTCGGTTCCCTGAGATACGGAATGAGTACTGCGTACTTTGCCGTTCCAGACAGCTGCACGACTCAGTCGTCTCGCAGTCGAAGTAACCTGAGGATCCTATGGCGAAGCGGCCGCTTATATAGCCAGATGCCCCGCCCATTCTGGCAGGCTTTGGCGGGCTTCGTCGCCATAGGCTCGTGCAGCTCCGCTGCCGACACATTGGTTCGTTTTTTACAAACGAACTGCAATAGTCGTGCAGTTTCACTGCGTGATTGAATAAGACTTCAGTTCAGGAGAAAAAAGGCTTTTTCCCATATGCGTCTTTATCAAGACGCAGTACTCGTTCCGTATCTCAGGGAACCGAGGTTACGACAGTAACAGAGTACGTTTTCCCGGGTTTGTGTGCGCAACAATTGGGCGGGCATAAATATGCTAATGTTTCATGTTGACGTCACCTTGAAACAGCTAAAGATTCGTTTTAAAAACGACTTATTTTCATGACTGCGAGTCGACTCTTTCTTTTGAGAGACAATAACTTTATACACAGTGAACTTTTAGATTTAAAACTTTGCAGAGTGTTTTCATTCACTTAGAGCTGTGTAACACAGCACATGAAAGGTAATTTTCAAAAATCCATAATAGGGGCACTTTAACAAGCATGCAAAGTTTCATGTAGATCTGTCCCTAGGTGGCGCTATAACAGTAAAAAAAAAAAAAAAAAAAAAAAAAAAGTCTTCAAAAACACTATTTCAATTGTAAAAGAATTAAATTGTAAAAAAAAAAAAAAAGTTCATATATTCACACATACACATTCATATCATAAGATAGATCTCCTCATGATGAACAACTTTGCCTCTGGAACCAATGCTGTCAATAAAACTCTTAATTAAATATTCAAGATTATTTAAAAATGCTACTTTTGCTAACTATTCCTATGTTTTTCGCCCATTCGGAACCAAACCAGTGCAGAAATACTCTATGGACAGTGAATATCTACATTTATCAAAAAAAAAAGTTTAACTTTCAACTCATGGTCGCAAAGAGGCGCCTTAATGTTCCAAAGTGGCGGGGCCTATTTTACTAAAATAGCTATAACTCTTGAACGGAATGAGAGATCTTCACCAAACTGAGTACATTGTGTACAAGCTCAATCTTTTGTAAAATTAAAAAAAATTGTGGAGCTCTGCTACTTATACAGGGCTGCTGGTGGCCAAATGGGTGCCCTAAGCAGAATTGTATTGTTGTGCCCCCTCCGTCAAATATTATGGAAGTAGTAGTAGTAATAATAATAATAATAATAATAATAATAATAATAAAAAACACATATAGGGGTTAAAGCAGAACTTTAATAAAATATAAAAGTTAATAAATAAATAAATAGTAATGAAATTATATTATTTACAAATTACAAATACAACTTTAGCTTTAGACAGTTACCTATGGCTGGCTACAATTTTATTAATACAGTTGTTTGATTGATTTTATAGTCTCAAGCATTCATAAATCATGCAAAAGAAAATTAAGCAGTTTTACTATAAAACTATGGTTCATTTTTGTGATGTCAACATGTTTTTGTTGAAGAAATTATATAGAGGCTGTAGCATTTCTATCGCAAAAAGGTGGCCAAAAATTAAAGATTAAGTGGATATTTGAATTAGCCTAAATGTTTGGTCATTATTAAACAAGGATTTGATCGTCCTGTAAGTGTAACAGCAGCAATTACTAAGCCTTTGGCTCCCTTTACAGGCATTTGTAATGTAATGTACATAAATGGTTTATTTTGTATTACATTATGTATTTTAATAGTGTTATTCAATGAAACCATATAATTATTAATTAACCAATTGCCTCATTGTTTTTATATAATGCATTTTTAAGTCATTTTAAAGGCTGTTGTTGGCTTAGGTTTGTTTTTATAACCACAAAAAAATATTATCCTAATTGTAAACTATTATTTGAAGTAACAAAACCATGGTTAATTTGTGGTTACCATGGCTACAAGAACCATGATTTTTGGTTTTATTCGTAGTAAAACCATGGCTATTTTTTGTAAGGGAACATGGAAACTCAAGAGAGAATATTAGATGTGTTGTTTGTGGTTAAATTATTGCCGACATTAAAACACGTTATTAAGGTCAACAGCCAAAATAAGTTTCACAAGATTAAGAAAGTACCTGAAAGTAATGCACGGGCTTCATCTGTTGTTATTTTTCTTTTCTTGACGCTGAATTGCTGATGTCTTTTCCCGGGTATAGTTGTCCATCAATTATGATCATTTGCAGTCAGCCGCAAACATAAGGTGCGAGCGGTCTTAAGCGCGGAAGCGGGAATAGCGCGTCACATGTGCTTAGCCTGCTGCCTACTGTGTTCACCGTAAAAAAATTTTTTACAATGATATATGTAAATAAAAATCTAAACATGTGTATATATATATGTTAATTTTAATATTAATGTAGAACGAAAGAATTTATTTATTTATTTATTTATTTATTTATTTTTGAGTACCTGGGATGGTGCCCCCTGGGAGTTGGTGCCCTACACAAACTGCGTACTCTGCGTATAGGGAGCGGCGGTACTGCGCTTATAATATGGAAGAAGCTTAAAAATGAATATAACTTTGAAACCATTGGTCCGATCGGCTTGAAAATTGGTATGCAGAGTCAGTTAGTGTTCATTAAATATTCTCAATTATGTTAATTATGTTAAAAACCTACTTTTGTGAACTAGTCCTAGGTTTTTTGCTCAATCTCGATCAAACCACTGCAGCGTAATTCTGTGGACTCTCTAGATCAATAATTATTAAAAAAAAAAAAAATGTTGAATTTAAGAGGGTCATTTATAAAAGGGGCGTTGTCAAATATACCCAAAGTCCTATAAGTGTTGTATGAGAAATTGCAATTTATAACCACTAGATGGCAGCGGAAGTCCACTAATGGACTCAATAAATGAACAAAAACAGTACTGTTCATTTGTCTGCTTATGGATTCATGCGTACATATTATAAAATCACTGTAATAACATTTAAAATCACATGGTCAAAGTTTACCATTTTGTTCATACAGACATATCTGTTTTACAATTATCCCAGATTATGATTACAGTAAAACCTAAAAATGACATGTAAACTCTTAAAAAGAAAAGACTTGCAATAAGTTTTGTCACCTATCATTTGTTTCAAATATCTATATGTGCAAAAAAATCCAGGTTGGCCTAGACCCTAAAAGCATACTACCTTAAAAGCCTTAATGTGCTTGAACCCCGGTAATCGCTGCTTGCAGCTATTGTATTGTCCCGACCCCCCTTTTTCCAGATGTACCTTTTGGAAAAAGGCTTTTTGAAAAACAATTTTTTTTTCTCTCTCTCTGTAAATCACATTTTTTCTTAAATTTTCAATTTGCATATTTTTCCTATTTAAATTTTTCTTTTGAAAGTATGGTAAATACTGGTAAAATGTACCAACAATGACATTGAAATATACACTTTTTGATATACCATAAAAATAACAGGTAGCCCATCTGAATTATATAACATCTAGGCTATCCATCTCATAGTAGCCTACCAAAATTTTATTTTCAGTAGAAGTGAAATCTTATTGTAGTCTTCAAATCTGGGTACTGTCTTATGTTTTAAAATCACTTACAGAGGAAGTTTGGTCCCATCAGGCTAACATGACAGTCACTACTCGTGCCGCTGTAAGCTTTTCTTTTTCTTTTGTTTTCACTCGCGATTTTTACAACACACATTACATTACATATTTCATGGCACACTCATTTTAAGCTTGTTTGGCGCCACCTATTGTTGTGGGTGTATTACTGACATGTCAAAGTCTAGACCCCGAAAATAAGACGACCGCGTTTTTTCAGATGTATTTCCAAGAAAAAAACATTCTTATAATCGAGTCAATACGGTATATTTATTATTATTATTTGCTTAACCACTTCAAAATGACTTTTTGGTTGCTTTTAGTTGGTAAACGGAAAGAAATCGACACACATACAGCAAGATAATATTATACTGGCCTATCACTTGAACAAACATCCATCCCTTAAAAATCTGTGTTAAAAGAGAGCTGCGTGTTGTGCCATTTAAGCCGCGACTGCTGTAGCCTATATCCAGCTTATATCCGCGTGTTCTCCCTTTATTTTTAATTTGTATACAGTTTGAATGACAGCTTGGTAAATCTGTTGGCGATCAAATATTCAATATCGCTACTTATCATAAGTACTTGGTACATTACACTGGTGTAGTCCAATGAAAAAAAACAAAAAAGTGGTTTACTATTACCAAGCTTACCCCCCACTCCCTTCCCCCAACAACATAAACAAAAATCACGAAAGTAAATGTTTTTATGGTTTATAAGTACTTCATAGAGTTCTACATAGTTAATTGAAAGGTGATATTTGACTTCAAGTGATTTACAGGGGCATATATATATATATATATATATATATATAAATTTTATCTTTGTAATAGCATTTTTTTCTAACTTTATTAAAAGCATGCCATCTTTTTGTATCAAATTCAAAAGTTAGATTCATAAGCTTTTCGGGTTAACAAATCTAATATTAATGTAGTATAACGGTGACATATACATGTAATGTAATTTTAATGCACATTAAATGAAATTAAGTTGTTTCATTTGCATTCTGTCTTCAACCCCCCCCCCAACATTTTAGCTTTTGTTGTGCCTCTGGTTAGAACACAGCTCATTCCCTTTGAAATAAGCTTTTCCAAAATTTCTCATTAAAACAATAGAATAAGAACAAGTGAAGAGTTTAGATGCAAAAGCCTCTAAGTGCTGTCTGAAAGTTTCTTCTAATATGAGCATTTTTAGACTCCTATATTTGTTTAGCTATTTCACTTTCATTGCATAGAAAAGGACCTATACATTGCTAGAGTAAAATAGCTGAACCTAAACATAGGAGCCTGATTAAAAATAGTAATTTTAACGAAAATTTTAGCACTTGGAGACATTTGCACCTGAACTCTTCAAGTAGAATTAGAAAAATAAGATACCAATCAAAAGAAATAAATATTAACAAAATTAATTTGCACTACAGAGGTGGCACAGAACAACACAGGCATGGATGTTTTAAATTCATAATGTTATGAGATCAATGCTTCAAATACAGGTGCATCTCAATAAATTAGAATGTTGTGGAAAAGTTCATTTATTTTAGTAATTCAACTCAAATTGTGAAACTTGTGTATTAAATAAATTCAATGCACACAGACTGAAGTAGTTTAAGTCTTTGGCTCTTTTAATTGTGATGATTTTGGCTCAAATTTAACAAAAACCCACCAATTCACTATCTCAACAAATTAGAATATGGTGACATGCCAATCAGCTAGTCAACTCAAAACACCTGCAAAGTTTTCCTGAGCCTTCAAAGTGGTCTCTCAGTTTGGTTCACTAGGTTACACAATCTGCTGATCTGACAGTTGTCCAGAAGACAATCATTGACACCCTTCACAAGGAGGGTAAGCCACAAACATTCATTGCCAAAGAAGCTGGCTGTTCACAGAGTGCTGTATCCAAGCATGTTAACACAAAGTTGAGTGGAAGGAAAAAGTGTCGAAGAAAAAGATGCACAACCAACCGAAAGAACTGCAGCCTTATGAGGATTGTCAAGCAAAATTGATTCAAGAATTTGGGTGAACTTCACAAGGAATTGACTGAGGCTGGGGTCAAAAGCATCAAGAGCCACCACACATAGACGTGTCAAGGAATTTGGCTAGTTGTCATATTCCTCTTGTTAAGCCACTCCTGAACCACAGACGTCAGAGGCGTCTTGCCTGGGCTAAGGAGAAGAACTGGACTGTTGCCCAGTGGTCCAAAGTCCTCTTTTCAGATGAGAGCAAGTTGTATTTCATTTGGAAACCAAGGTCCTGGAGTCTGGAGGAAGGGTGGAGAAGCTCATAGCCCAAGTTGCTTGAAGTCCAGTGTTACGTTTCCACAGTCTGATGATTTGGGGTGCAATGTCATCTGCTGGTGTTGGTCCATTGTGTTTTTTGAAAACCAAAATCACTGCACCTGTTTGCCAAGAAATTTTGGAGCGCTTCATGCTTCCTTCTGCTGACCAGCTTTTTAAAGATGCTGATTTCATTTTCCAGCAGGATTTGGCACCTGCCCACACTGCCAAAAGCACCAAAAGTTGGTTAAATGACCATAGTGTTGGTGTGCTTGACTGGCCAGCAAACTCACCAGACCTGAACCCCATAGATTATCTTAGTATTGTCAAGAGGAAAATGAGAAACAAGAGACCAAAAAATGCAGATGAGCTAAAGGCCACTATCAAAGAATTGAGGCAGTAATTAAAGCAAAATGAGCCCATACCAAGTATTGAGTACATATTAGTGGTGCAACGGATCACAAAACTCACGGTTCGGATCATACTATGGATTTTGAGTCACGGATCGGATCATTTTTTTGGATAATTTATTACTAAAAGCTTACTTTAAGTACTTCTATACCCCAGCAGAAAATACTAGCTTAACTACTAAAGTCAGAAATACAACAAGAACAATTGCACAAATTTCAAACAGAATAGATGTACAGCCTACAACCTAAAATTATAGGCTATATAAAGACAGTAACAGTAGTATTCAGGTGCAGACATGTAATAATTAAGAGTAAAACAACACAATAATGCTTACTGCATAAGTTAAATATAAATGAATCTTTGTTAAAGCTGTGGTGTTGTTTGGTTAGCAGACAAGACCGAAGTAGGTATTTCTAGGCTGCTTTCTCTTTAAGACTAAATACTGACACACATTCGGTTTTTTCTTAGTCAGACTCAGCTGTATACGTTAACTTAAGACATGGACATAACCTACTGTGTTTACCAGAATACTTGCCAAAACGGGTATTTTCACACAACTTTGTGTGTATGTATCCATCCATTGAGGCGTTGTCTGAAACGCGGTTTCTGAATGTCGCCTCTCTCTCTCTCTCTCTCTCTCTGCGCGTTTCGTGTGTGTGCTGCAGCGGCTGAGCGCAGAAAATGGCGTGAGTCCCGATTCGATTTCTCCTTCATCTGAATGGTCTAAAATTGCTTGAATGTGTAAATTGGTAAACGTGCAAATTATAACTTTCAGTCTATACTGGTTGAACTTAATATATATATATATATATATATATATATATATATATATATATATATCAGTGGGGATTTCTTTAAGACTGCAAGGGAAGCTCAGCTTCCCCTATAATGTAAAAAAATTAATGGTCAAATATGTACTATTGTGTTAACATTTTATTGACTAAAAATGCGTTAGAACACGTTCATCTCGAAGTCTAGTTCGTTCAGAATCAGCTTCATAAAGCAGGTCGGACTCGATTTCCTTCTCATACATTCCCGTAGCGTCAGTGTATTTCTCTGTTGAAGCCGAGCGTCCATGGACTTCAATGGGGCTGCTTTGAACAGTTTTTTTCAGGGCTTCGAAACTAGACGGTCATTGGATAAATGCTGCGATTATGTCCCGCCCCCGGACGCTCAGCGTCTCTGGGGGTGTATGGAGGAGTGGGCTGGCCTGGACTACGGGCTTCTGCGTGATGATTGGAGGGTCTGCATCTCCTTTTGATTGACAGCAATTTTGTACAATGAAAAGTCGCTGCCGCTGAAGCTATTCGAGCTCAGTCCCATCGCGGCTTTGCTCTTGGCTCTTATCAATCATTATATATATAATATAATATAACATAATAGTTTTTTATTTAATTATTTCTTAATAATATTATGTTTTAATATACATTCTGCTAACTCGGAAATTTCAAGATATTCGAGCAAAAAATGCTCCTGACACTTAGGCAATATGACACGAGCAAGAGTGCTGTTTTTGTTTCGTTTGTGTTCGAATCCAAATCTGCATTGGTTTGGGCGAATCACTGATTCACTAAGAAGCCATTAATTAAATCAGTCATTTGATTCGCTCCTGAAGGATTCAGCCGTTTTGAAAGAATCGTTTGAATGACTCATTGATTTAATCACGAACTTCTGCCACCTGCTGGCCGTTTTTATGTTTCCCATCTAAAAGTAGGTATATTACATTATTTTCCAACATATTTCTATATTCAGAATTTAGTATTTAAAACATTAATCTCATAACATTATTTATGCAATTATAAATACGGTCTAAATGAATAAATGCCACATCTAAATGTCACTTCATGCAGCTTCTGTGCAGTGCTAAGATGAGTTTTGTTTAGATCATTTCATGGATAACAATAGCTAGTCATTCATTCACATTAATTAAGTATTCAGAGAATAATATTGTCTGTTTTCACTTACATCTATTTATTTATTAAATTTTGATTCATTTTGTAGAATTGAATTATAAATTAAGCTGGTATAGTATTGTAAGACATTTTTATGGTATCATGACAACCCTATTATACACCACATTCCTTGTTTGTTTAACCTAATTCCCACATTTCCTCCCTCGAGTTTAATATCTTTTTTTTTTAGGTTGTTTGTTCATTCATACAGTAGGCTAGGCTAGCGTCACTGTAAAAGATGCCTAGTTGGTACGACAGGGTCACAGAGCATTTTCTTGAAAAGGAACGTAGGGCAGGATTTACGTATAAATAAATGGACAATTTTTATGATGTAGGCCGAAAATGAGCTTCCCCTCTTTGAAAGACCAGCAGCCGCCACTGATATATATATATATATATATATATATATATATATATATATATATATATTAGTGATGCGTGGATGGCGGTTGTATCCTCGGGTAATCCACGGGTCGGGTGGGTCATGTAAAAAATACATTCTAATTAATTGCGGGTGGGTCGCCGGTGGATGAGATAAATCATTAGTGATGCAAATATTCTCTAAAATATGAACGTGTTTTAAATTAATTTTTTCATCAGGCAGATACGCAGATTTTATTTTTGTGTGTGTTTGCCTGTTCGGGAAGTTGCAGCGACAGATAGCCTACAGTGGCATTCCAGATAAAGTTTGAATGGAGTAAAGCTGTGTTTATGCTATTAAGAAAGTGTAGACTATAATCTGGCTGAAGAAGAACTTTTGTTTTTTAATTAAATGTTCATTTAAAAGCAGCCTATTATCATTGTATTAGCCTGTTACCTTTACCCCTTATGGCTCCGACTATGTTTTGTTCCGTATGTATGTAATGGTAAAGTGATTATATTTAGTTTTGTTTTTTATAAAGTTAATTTATAAAAACGTTTGGAGCACTTTTTGTTTGTTAAATGGAAGTGTATTTTTTTATTTTATTTTTTTTATTTTTTTTTTTAAGTAACGACCAAGCGGCCAGCCAGACAGTGAGCTGATCATAGCCTATGTTTGATCAATTTAGCCTTCTCAAATCATCAGGACTTGCCTAAAATAAAATCTATAGATATAAACAGTTCAAGCATATCACAATGTTAGTTTAAATGTTTGAACTATATAAATGCACTAGGTGCATATCTAATTGTTTGTGTGAAGAATGGAAGCTGAAACGCACTTTGCAGGACATGGAGGCGCCAGAGCGGTCACTTGCATTTTTTCTTGATAGAGTGGAAACAACTTAAAATATGCTGTATTTTTTGCTCATAAAGCTAAGAGTAATACATCATTCGGAACTGTAAAGGGTCTACTTTTATTTGTGTGCATTCACAATATCAACAAAACGTTGTGCTTTTATAAAATAAATAGGAAGACAGAGGATGCGCTTGCCCTCTCATCTTGAACAGGAGCGCTTCACAGTGATGAACTGAAACTCAAAGAATTTGAGTCAAAAATATGATAAATATATCTATAGAAAGCTTTAAATTACTACTTTAAAACGAAATAATTCAAATCGAAAACAAAAACTCTTTCATTATGTAATCCTTAAAGATGCTTCTCTCTAAAGGCACTTCCAATGAGGAGATGGGAGTCATTTTTCATCACCGTCTAAAATATAAAAATAAGGAAAAGCCTAAAACAGGCCCGATTATATTTTTTCAGATATTTATGTTGCTCTGCTCTGAATTCCTTAAAATTTAAAGGATTTTCTGCAACAAATTTTGTCTGATATTTGAATGATTTATTAGCCTATTGTTTAAGCCATGCAGCAAATGCTTTAAAAACAGCTTTTAAAATTACTTTATTGCATTCCAGATGATTTTAAAGAACTTTTAACTATAAATTTTAAGAGTAGCTTGAATGTAAAACATTGTCATTAATTCGTTGCATTCCCATTTGTAAAATTAATTGTAGTCTAACCCGATCTCATGAAAGTGCGTGTAACACGATTTTTTCTTTCTATTTGACTTTGGCATGCAAAAGACTGATACATTCATTATTGATGGCATGGCTGGTTCAGTCGACAGAAATAAGGGACACACAGGCCTATAATTTACTGCTGAAAAGTTTGCGGGGCAAATCTCAGGTCAGTCTGAGTGTTCATGGTACGCCCAGTGCGTACAGCCGTACACCTGCAGGTGCCACTGTCTATGGGTATAAACACAAGCATTGACTTGACTAGAGCGACCGTGATCAACTCCGGTGGCCGCGTCGGAGCCGTAATGTGCGGCAGACGTGGTGCGCAGATCAGCTCTCACATCACTGAATCTGCTGTTAAAAATGCACCATCCATTCATCATATCATCGTGCAAAAATAAGAATTAGTGTAATTAGAATCATTGTAAAGCTACGATCGGGTGCGGGTCGGGTCGGTTATTTATATCAGAGAAAAATATAGGTGCGGGTGGGTGGCGGGCGGATAATTTATTTGAAGCAGCGGATTCGGGGGACGTTTCAGCTCATCCGCGCATCTCTTTAAAAAAAAAAAAAAATATATATATATATATATATATACGGCCACCGGAGCTGATCACGGTCGCTCTAGTCAAGTCAATGCTTGTGTTTACACCCATAGATAGTGGCGCCTGCAGGTGTACGGCTGGGTGTACCATGAGCACTCAGACTGACCTGAGATTTGCCCCGCAAAAAAAAAAAAAAAAAAATTATATATATATATATATATATATATATATATATATATATATATATATATATATAGATATATATATATATATATATAGATATATATATATATATATATACTGAATATAGAAAATGAATATAGAAATAAAATGAATATAGAGATATTGATTGATTTGAAATTAATTATAGAATAGAATTTAAATAACTGAAATGATCCTTTATGAAACTACAATTGCCAGTAGGTGGTGGCAAATCACTAATTTTATCACTGAATTGTTCATTCAGTTGATTAGTTTGAATGGCTGATTCATTCAGGAATGAAGCAATTAAGTGTCTTATGAATTTGTAGTTGACTCACTAGATTCCTTTAAAAATGCACGTTCATTCATAACGTTTGAATGGAGATGCCAGAAGCTCAGCTGTGACTGTTTCAGTAAAATCAGGCAAAACTGTTATAGTCAGACAATGTAAAACACTTAATATTAACATCTTGTTTATTGAATTGTTCAATTTCTGAATATCACATTTGGAAACTCCCTTAATAATCTTTAAAAGCTGTCAATCATCGCGATTTCACAAAGTTCCATTAAAATCAATGAAGCTCTCTACACTGCATAATTAATCTATTATTTACATAGTGTGTGGCTGTTTTTGTTTTTTGACTGCAGTAGAGCTTTTATTTTGAAGGAAAACAGCTTCAGTGAAAACAGGCTTTCAGAAACGTCTCACTACAAATCTAGTGAAACACTGTAATCATCTGCTGTGAAAATAAAGCATAACTGGTTGCTCTAAATTCACAGCATGCGCATAAACTAGTTGACTGCATTCATTCTGCTGTTCTGAGGCGCGAAAAGTGCATGAACAATGTGTGCCCTTCACTTTAAAACAAGCAGCAAAAACAGACTTGAAGGGATTAAGCCATATTGTGCTTTCGGTTTTAGTTAGTTTAAAAGATACTTTGCCAAAGCATTGCAAAAAAAACTACACTTTTTGCCAGGAAGACTTATCATTTCATATCATGATGTGAACACGATAATATCGAGACAGTTTTGCTATTGCAATATTGATAATATCATTACATCCCTAATACACCGTAATAAATGATTTGAGACAAACAACATCTGACATGAATCCTTACATATCAGAAATCACTGATCACAGATTAGACATTAGAAAGAACACTGCTAATTAAATTTTGTGGCATTACTGTCAGGTCCATATCTTACAGTAAAAAATATGTGTGCAAAGTCTGCACCAAAACTTTGTCCAATTTTCCAAAGAATCCAGATTGAAATGTACTCAGCAAACAAATAATGCCACATTTGCACTTTCCTAGCATTCCTTTACAAGGTATTGTTATTTTTAGTCCAGTAATCCTGTATCGCTCTTCACTGAAAAAAAACAATAAGTAAATTTACTTAATTTTTATTTGGCAAGTTTTTGCACAAATAAATTTTAAGTAAAATGTAAGTACTGAATTAAGTAAAATCTACTTGGCTAAGTTAGGTAAAATTAGCAAAGGAAATAAGTAAATTTAACATGGCCAGTTAGAGTTTGATGAGTAATTTTTACTTGATTATTTTAAGTTAAATCTGCAATACTTAAGTACATTTCACTCAGTCATGGCTTCTAAACTTTACTCAAACGATGTAGTACTGGGAAACAACCATGCTATTAAAGCATGCGATTCACTTACAAACATGTAAGTAAGCAAGTAGACAGCTTGTTATCCTTTTAAGATAATATGTCCACTCAAAAGAATTGTTACTCAAATGAACACAGAGACCTCAATACTTGGTACACCATACACAATGACGGTGACAATCAGTGGATAGTGTTTGAGTATGAATGGGTCATTTTGAGTAGAAAATCAACTCCAGATGTCACAAAACAGTAAGTTACTAAACCTAACAACAAAAGCAACCGTAGAACATCAGTGTAAATATAACTAAAACACAGTGACAAATTTAACCTTTTTATTTATTCATGCCCCAGTGCATGATGGGAAAAACGGGATCATAATTTTGATATTTACTTAAAGAATCCTTGTAAACATAACAAACAATTCCAAATATAAAATAAAATATACTTATAAGTTCAAACTTTAATTTCTACAAGCTTAAATTGAGTACTAATATAGAATTTACTTTAATTTTTTTCATTCTTGCCTTAACTAAATTATTTAATGTAGAAATTACATTTGTTTTTATGTAGTGTTTACAAAAAATCATTTTTATCAGTGTTCTCTCCTTTTCTTCTCAGTAAAGCCCAGCTCTCACTGTGCAATTTTGGCCACGATTTGGTCGTCTAAGACACATTTTGAAAATGATAAAAGATTTCTATAATCCTAGGCTAAAATCTGTAGTCTTTGATCGCTGGTTTGACATGTTCACTGACAGTGATTAATGGCTGTTGTGATCAAATTTTACCTTTGACGAAATTCTGGCAGTGTCAGAAGTTTTGGCGCACGGTCCTGCAGTGTGACTTCTCCTTCAACGAATGTCAAACTGTCTTTGTTTTTCAAGACAAGCCATGATCATAATTAATTCTAGAGATTTCTTCTAAACACCATAAACTGTAGCGCTCCCGTCCTCTGCTCATGGAATTCATATGTTATGTTGCCTTTGCTATTATAAATACTGGTTGCACTGCTGTTTTTATGTGGGTGTGTAGTGCTGCTTACACTATTCTTCTTAAATACACCGCTGTATATGCCATTCATATACTTGAATATTTTGAATATATTTGAATATTCATTCAGCCCCATGTGTAATGCAGCTCACAGTCACTGAACATGTATGGCTTGATAATGTAAAACTCTGGACAAGTTTTCTTGTGCCATCTGTTTTTATCGCATCTTGACTATTGTACAGTCTGACATTGAGGACAATTGAGATCATCATAATGTTCATACAGTTTGACAAGCAACAATCGTAAAGGACTATTAAAAGTCGCAAAGTGTGAGCCCGGCTTAACACTCCAGTGGGCTTGGCAATAGACGTGATGATATAGAGTAGGTGTTGATATGATTCTGCAGAGGTGAGCTTTTGTTGCACTATGATGTCATATAATGTGACAAAATCTGAAACAAGTCATTGGTTGGTTTCAATAAAACCTGTTTTTGGACAAACAACGAAGTTTTGAGTTTTGAAATTTATAGGATGTTTTTATAGTACAATAACTCTTACATGTCAAAAGATCAAGGAAAATTTGATTTATCAGTTTATGACCCCTTTAGAGTTCACCAATGAGCCCACTCCAGAGCCCGCTCCAACCCAAGAACTCGTTCCAAAGTCCACACCAATACATAAACCTGCTCCTGAATCCACCCTAACCCATTAGTCTGCTCTAGAGTCAGCTCCATCCCTTGAGCACCAACCAATAATCCCACTCCAGAGCCCGTTCCAGTCCACGAACGCAGTTCAGTGTTGGCTCCAGCCCCTGAGCACAGTCTAGAATTTGCTACAGAGTCCAGACCAGTATCCCCTGAACACCCTGAGGGAATACTTGACCCAGAGGTTTCAGCCTCCTCAAACACAATGCTCTCAGTGATGCCAAGTCAAATGGTCTCAGTGCTGGCCAGCACAGAGGTCTCTGCGCTGCCAAATCAAATGATCACAGCACTGCCCAGTCCGGTGGTTTCAGAGCTACTAAGTCCAGTAGTCTCAACACATCAGAATCAGATGGTCCCAGTGTTGCCATTATTATCTGCTTGTGTGTTTGGGCCACTCAAAACAATTCCTCATGAAGTGGTGACATATACTTGTGAGCCCCTGTTTTCCCTGTAATCCCAAATTTCTTTGTCACGGCCAGAGAGGCCATTAGAGAGGTTCCTACCTGTTCTATTTTTACCAAGGACATCGTCCCTGAATCCCTTGCCTGTTCTGTGTTGGCTATGGAGGTCATTTCTGAGGTCCCTGCCTGTTCTGTTGCGACTAAGGAGGTTGTACCTGAAATTTTACCTGTCCCATGTTGGCCAATCAGGCAGTTGCACGATTAGCTACTTGTCCTTTGTCAGCCACAAATGCCATTCCCAAAGATTCTGTTTGTCCATTTCAGGACAAATCTTAATCTTTAATCTAGATTTAAACTGACAGAGTGTGTATGCTTCCCGAACAGTGTTAGGTAGATTTTTCTAAATAGGAAAATGATCTCCCGCCCGCAGTTGATTTTGATATTCTAGGTATTATCAAATGGCCAGAGTTTTGAGATCGCAGCGGACATGAAGGACTATAGTGGGATAAGAGCTCACTCAAATACTGAGGTGCCAAACCATTCACGGCCTTATAGGTAATTGGCAAGATCTTAAAATGTATACAGTGTTTAATAGGGAGCCAGTGCAGTGTTAACAGAACCGGGCTAATGTGGTCATACTTCCTGGTTCTAGTAAGAACTCTAGCTGCTGCATTTTGAACCAGCTGGAGTTTGTTTATTAAACGCACAGAGCAACCACCCAATAAAGCATTACAATAATCTAGCCTCCAGGTCATGAATGCATGAATTAATGTTACTGCAATTCACATTGAGAGCATAGGTTGTAATTTAGATATATTTTTAAGATGGAAAAATGCAGTTTTACAAATGCTAGAAACATGTTTTTTCGAAGGAAAGATTGCTATCAAAAAGTACACCTATGTTCCTAACTGATGATGAAGAATTTACAGAGCAGCCATCAAGTATTAAACAGTGATCTAGGTTATTATATGCAAAAGTTTTTGGTCCAATAATTAACACCTCTGTTTTTTTTTCTGAATTTAGCAGTAAGAAATTGCTAGTCATCCAGTTTATGATATCAACTATACATTCCGTTAGTTTTGGAAATTGGTATGTTTATTCGGGTTGCGAAGAAATACAGAGCTGAGTATCATCAGCATAACAGTGAAAGCTAACACCATGTTTCCTAATGATATCTCCAAAAGGTAACATGTAAAGCGTGAAAAGTAAGGGGCCTAGCACTGAGCCTTGAGGTACTCCATTCTGCACTTATGATTGGTATGATACCTCTTCAATTTACTGCCACGAATTGATGCCGGTCAGATAAGTACGCCAGTGCACTTCCTGTAATGCCAACATAATTTTCTAGTCTATTTAAAAGAATGTTGTGGTCAATGGTGTCAAACGCGGCGCTAAGATCCAGTAGCACTAATAGAGAGAAACAACCACAATCAGATGATAAGAGCAGGTCCTTTGTAACTCTAATGAGAGCAGTCTCAGTACTATGATATGGTCTAAAACCTGACTGGAAATCCTCACGTATAGCATTTTCCTCTAAGAAGGAACATAGCTGTGATGATACTACCTTTTCTAATATCTTTGACAGAAAAGGGAGATTCGAGATCAGTCTATAATTAACTAGATCTTTGGGGTCAAGTTGTGGTTTTTTAAGGCTTAATAACAGTCGGTTTGAAGGTTTTTGGGACCTAATGACAATGATGAGTTAGTAATATTCAGAAGAGGACCTATTACTTCTGGAAACACCTCTTTTAGGAGCTTAGATGGAACAGGGTCTAACATACAGGTTGTTGGTTTAGATGATTTAACAAGTTTATAAAATTCCTCATTTCCAATAGAAGAGAATGAGTGGAATTGTTCCTCAGGGGATCTATAGTGTACTATCTGATGCGACGTAAAGTAAGCAGATCTTGCCGTTTTTAAGGTTATCCTGTGGGAGAGAGCATTTTCCCGCCAAGCAATACGAAATACCTCTAATTTTGTTTTTCTCCAGCTGCGCTCCATTTTCCAGGCTCTATTCCCGTGACTCCTGAAAAACTTTTTTCATGCCGCGGTGCTCCATCAAGCTCTTGCTGGATCTGCTCCTCGGCTATTAGCGAGAGGAACGTCTGTCTGTCTCAACAGACAACGAAACATTCATTTTCGTGTTGTTAAAAAAAGGTGTTCTCACTAAAAATAGTTGCGTTCGATGCTTCGCTGGCTGTGCTGATTTAAATCTAGCGGGTCTGTTGTGTCTAATCTAACACTAATGATCTAACACATGTCTTAGATTTATCCAATAAAGTCTTATTTATATTGAAAAGAGAACTATCTTGTGTTTTGTGCTTACAAGTTAATGTCTTAAACTGCCGATCTTGTTACTGTGCTATTAAATAGTGTTTTCACTATATTTTGGATTTTATTATCCATTGCAGAGTTGATGTACGGCTCGTTCGGTGAATCACTGGCTGACTCAGTGATCAGCCGTAAAACAGTGATTATATCCAAATTCCCTATAAAGTTGATTGCCTTTGAGCTAAATTGACCTGTTTCCCTTACAGATCATTTAAGTCGTATGTCACCTCTCTTTATGTTTTCAGAATAAAGCCAGAAGATGCTATGGATTTTGGCGTTTCGCTTCTCTTTTATGGCCTGTACTATGGTGTACTTGGTCGGGATTTTGCAGAGATGTGTGCTGATTTTATGGCATCTACAGTTGGGGTAAGAGCTTAAATCAATGGATAAACATTGCATTTGCTTTTACCTATGTACTGTATACCTTTTTCCTATAACACGTGACCCTGGACCACAAAACCCGTCTTAAGTGTAAATTTTTCGAAATTGAGATTTATACATCATCAAAATAAACTTTCCATTGATGTATGGTTTGTTAGGATAGGAAAATATTTGCCTGAAATACAACTCAAAATATCTGGAATCTGAGGGTGCAAAAAAAAATCTAAATATTGAGAAAATCATCTTTTAAATTTGTCCAAATAAAGTCCCTCGCAATGCATATCAAAAAGTAAAACAAACTGGTGCCATACATGGCAGCCACGGTGCTTTGCTCTCCAGTTCTTTTAGTGTTTTTGTACGTTTTTCCTGTTTTTTGTTTTTCAAACACGATTTTCACCGGGGATGAACTGCTGAACATTTGGCAGAACACACCACAAAATCTCCTACCGGTTTTCGATTATTCAGACGTTTTGCTGAACATAGTAGTTGGCGGAACAGCGGCACTGATCAGATACTTCAGGACGCGCAGACAGGGGAAGAGAGCCGGCGCGCTCGTGAAGCTCAGACGGATTTTTAACGCCATTGCCTAGCATCCATCTGGCAAATTTCCGCTCTCTACCCAATAAAACGGACAAACTTCTTCTGCTCTCCCAGACAAATAAGGATTTCTCACACTCTGCTGCACTGTGTTTCACAGAAACGGCTGAATGACGCCATTCCAGACAACACGTTATGTCTGCCAGGCTTTCAGCTGCTTAGAGTGGACCGTGATGCAGAATCAACGGGGAAATCACGTGGCAGCGGGACATGCTTCTACATCAATGAGAGATGGTGTATAGATGTAATGGTGTTAAAGAAGATGTGTTATCCCGATCTAGAAGCGCTCTTCATTTACTGTAAGCCATTCTGTTCGCTGTGGGAGCTTTGCTTGAGGGCCTGAATGAGTTTTATTGTAGATTTGAAACCCCCCACACCTGTCCTGACCATCTCCCTACACAGCCGCTAACACCCCCTGCAGCTTGCTTACTGAGCAAACAGGCCCGTGGATGATGCAGTCAACATGGGACTGCATTATATCCTGCAGCAACTGGACAAATCAGGGAGCTGAACACGCTCAAAACAGTGAAGATGATCATGGACCTCAGGAGGAACCCCCCTGCACTCTCCCCACTCGCCATCACAGACAGCACTGTGGCTGCAGTGGAGACATTCAAGGTCCAGGGTCCATCATCTCTCAAGAACTGAAGTGGGACACTCACATTGATTCCATTGTAAAAAAAAAAAAAAAAAAAAAAGCCCAACAAAGGTTGTACTTCCTTCGCCAGCTGAGGAAGTTTAACCTGCCACAGGAGCTGCTGAAACAGTTCTACTCAGCCGTCATCAAGTCTGTTCTGTGCACATCAATAACTGACTGGTTTGGTTCAGCTATAAAATCAGACATCAGAAGACTACAGAGAACAGTTCAGACTGCTAAAAGGATTATTGGTGCTCCCCTGCCCACCCTCCAAGAACTGTATACATTCAGAGTGAGGGAAAGGGCTCAGAAAACCACTCTGGATCCCTCACATCCAAGTCATCCCCTTTTTGAACTTTTGCCACCTGGCCGGCGCTACAGAGCCCCAAATACCAAGACAGCCAGGCACAAGAACAGTTTCTTCCCCCAGGCAATCAACCTTATGAACAGTTAAATGTTCCCCACATTATGCAATAAAAATGTGCAATAACCTTATATTTATTTGTTACCACCTCCATCCTTGCACATCCCTGCATCTCATTCTATTCTATTCTATTCCATTCTATCATCTATAGCATAACTATACATACAATTTATTTATTTTTCAAATTTTGTCTGTTTATATTTACATTTTTGTCTATTTTTTTTTTTTAATTCTCATCTTATTTTTATTGTCTGTGTGTTGCCTCTGTGTACTGGAAGCTTATGTGACTAAAACAAATTCCTTGTATGCGCAAGCATACTTGGCAATAAAGCTCTTTCTGATTCTGATTCTGGTATTACTAATCAAAACTGATATTTGATATATTATGGTAGGAAATTTAGGACGTCGGCATTGCGTGATTAGTGACAAGCGCGGAGAGAGAACAAAACAAAAAACGCCAGTCATGAATTAAAACACAAACCAAGGATTTGTAAAGAAATTTGTTAGTCAGCGGAAGTGAGAAAAAAGTGTTTATTACATTTGAAATATGGATAAATATAGGCTAGAAACTTTTAGTTTGATTTAGTTTTCTTGTTTTGTAAAATTATATTTTATTGGGAACACTTATTTACTATTAACTATGACTTCCCTCAATAAATTCATAATTGGTTGCTTATTAATAGTTAGTAAGGTAGTTATGTTTAGTTATTGAGAAGGATTAGGGATGTAGAATAAGGTAATGTAGAATAAGGCATTAATATGTGCTTAATTAGTACTAATAAATGGCTAATATTGTGGTAATATCCATGGTAATAAGCAACTAGTTAAGAGATCCTAAATTAAGTGTTACCGACTTTTCATGCCTTCAGGTTTATTCTTGGCATCATATCCAGGTCAATAGGTAAGGCAATAAGTTATAATTGATATGGCCTTCATAGCCCTATCAAAAGAAAAGAGATTCTCAATCAGCTGAGACAACTCCAATGTCAGATAGCATTTCTTCAAGAAATGCATTTATCAGACAGAGAACACGAAAAATGGAAAAAACTGGGCGGACAAGGCTTTTTATTCATCTCACAAATCAGGAAAGAGGAGAGGAGTCTGTATTCTAGTTCATAGAAGTCTGAATTTCACATCTACTAAAGTTCATAAAGACACTGAAAATACTGATCTGTTTTTATTTTATAGAAATCATCAATATATTTTATTATTGCATCTGTTATAAATTGCTTTGTCAGGACAACCTGATGTACAGATCTGTTGTTTCAGTATTACAGTGCATCTGGAATGCCCACTAAGCATCTGTCAGACAGCATCTGTGCCGTCTGTGGTCAGCCAATTCTTGTGGATGTGAGTGAAGAAGGAATCATAGAGAACACATACAGACTGTCCTGCAATCATGTGTATCCTTTACTGTGTTTACATTTGTATTCATTTGTCATGTCTGCAAGCTCCAGGGTTTGTACAGAGTTTGGAAAGTTTGGATAATGCTTGATTTAACTTATGTTTTCAAGGTTTAAAATGTAATTGAATTTTTAATATTGTCCTTGAAAATGCTTGACATTGAAAGTAACAACAAAATGAAAGTAACAACAGGTTCACTGGAGATGGTGGACCTGCCAATTATGGTGTTCTCTGTCAAATGCCGGTCGTGCTGCATGGTCCTGGGCTGTGAGCACTGGTCCCATTAGAAGACGTCAGACCCTCATGCCACCTCATTGTCTTAGTTTCAGAAATATCTATAAAGTGTTGCCATGGAAAAAAACAATTTGCAGAACAGTTTTTTGAAACCAGAAAAGGTTATGCTTTATAATTATAATAAGCTGTGGCTGAGTATCAAGCTTTTAAACCTCTGAACAACAGACCTTTATGTAACATGTATGCCACTATTGTATTCTTTTTCATCCATCTTATTATTATCTAAGCATATATAAGACAATGAGTCACCAAATTTGAATTGATTATGTATTCTATTTATATGCTTTTTGTTAAGGTTTTATTCATTTCAAGCTTACATTGATGTTAGTAAAATTACATGTAACAGTGTGACATTTCTAACTTTTTTTAAACCAGAGACAATAGAGTTGTCATCATCTGCCACTTACACTAGATGCACAAGTTTTTTTCCTTAACCTATTTTTTCTCAGATTCCATGAGTTTTGCATACGTGGCTGGTGCATTGTGGGTAAGAAGCAGACATGTCCATACTGCAAAGAAAAAGTTGACCTTAAAAGGATGTTCAGTAACCCGTATCCTTTTTGACCTCCAAAACACTCAAATCAACTTTAGCATATACATGTGTAACTCATCTCACACATTATAAATGCTTTTTACAAGATTTGTGTTCTTTATAGAGTCTGTGCATTTAAAAAACTCTAAGTCCTGTAATGCTTTAAGCAGAAAAAAAACATTGGCTAAATTTGAATTTTATTCCACTGTTCAAGCTTAGTATTGTGTATGTTATGTCATACTTTCTCAAGATGTGTCAAAGGAGCCAACAGTAGTAATGGTTTGGGATTCATAAGCTGGACCTGCCAGTAACAACTCCTTTTCCCTGAGTCATAGATTCAGCTGATTATGAAGTAGATTTAAAGGACAGACAGACAGATAGATAGTTCATTTTAAAAAAGGGATAGTTCACCCAAAAATAAAATTTGTCGTTTACTCGCCCTCATGTCTTTCCAAACTACTAAGATCTTCGCTCATCTTCGGAACAAAAATTAAAATAAAATATTTTTGATGAAATCCAAGAGGTTTCTGACCCTTGCAACTGAAACGTTTTATGGCACAGAAAGGTAGTAGGGCATTGTTAAAATAGTGTGTGTGTGTGTGTGTGTGTGTGTGTGTGTGTGTGTGTGTGTGTGTGTGTGTGTGTGTGTGTGTGTGTGTGTGTGTGTGTGTGTGTGTGTGTGTGTGTGTGTGTGTGTGTGAGACGTCAGTAGTTCAACCGCAATGTTATGAAGCTACGAGCTTCGTGACACAATGCTGCTTTGACTGCCGGGTAGAAGTTGGCTGCGTATCTCGCAGGCTCAGCATAAGTGCATATCGAGGGTGCATAGCGGCCTGCAAGTTCTCAAAATGAAAGTGCACATGAAGTGTGTAAATTGGAGCAGGGCCAATTTCTTCTCTTCCAGTCTCTACTGCCATTCATGAGAGTATCTAGATGTATACATGTGGTGCTGCTGACACAGGAGCCGGCGTTCTGACGTAGGATGTCCATCTCTCTTAGTTCATCATCTTTATATTCTAGTTCAAATAAGGCTGGGCAAAAATTTGCAAGTCATCCTCTGTCAAAATATTCAGACATGTTTACAAAGACTTTTTGTACAGCGTCCATCTTCTGCTGTAAACACAGCGCATTGCATCCGGGTTCTCGTCAGAACGCCTGCTCCTGCATCAGCAACACCACACGCGTGCATCGTAGTACATGAATGGCAGCAGAGAATGACACTGAAGAGAAGTCGTTTTTTTTCTTTCTTTGTGTGCAAAAAGTATTCTTGTAGCTTCATAACGTTACGGTTGAACCACTGACATGGACTATTTTAACAATGCCCTTCCTACCTTTTTGGGCCATAAAATATTTCAGTTGCGTTGCTGGCTATGCAGGGTCAGAAAGCTCTCGGATTTCATCAGAAATATCTTAATTTGTGTTCTGAAGATGAATGAAGGTTTTATGGGTTTGGAACAACATGAGGGTGAGTAATTAATGACAAAATTTTCATTTTTGGGTGAACTATCCCTTTAAGCTCAGTACATTGCATGACACTCTGTCCAGATAATTGTCTAAGATAATGCCTTTTCACACACATGCTCCAGTTTCTGTGAGAATGTCACTGATACCATTCGCAAGGCATTTGTTATAAGACTGTGCTATGCCACTTGCTCGATTACTAACATAACCTCGGTTCCCTGAGATACGGGAACGAGTACTGCATCGCTAGATGCTATGGGGAAAACTCCTTTTTCTCTGAGGACTGAAGACTTTTCAATTACGCAGTGTAACTGCACAGCCATTGGTTCATGCAATAAATTAAAAACAAACCAATGTCTCACCGGTGAAGCTGCATGAGCCTATGGCGATGAAGGCTGCCAGAATGGGCAGGGCCATCTGGGCTATATAAGTGGGCATTACACCATAGGATCTCAGGTAAATTCGACTGAAGTGACAACACTGAGTCGTGCAGCATCATAGCATGACAAGCAATGCAGTACTCATTCCCGTATCTCAGTGAACCAAGGTTACGCTAGTAACAGTAAGTTCCCTTTCAATACTGAATTCAGGTAAATGCCTGAAGGATTAGACCTGCCCTTAGGCAGGCGCGTACCCCTTTAAGCAGAGCCTTTAAGGCTGGAACGTCCAAGTTATAGAACCTGGCGAAGGTGGACAGCGAGGCCCAGCCAGCTGCCACACAAATGTCTGTTAAGGATGCACAGCTAGACCACTCCCAAGACGAGGCCATGCCCCGAGTGGAATGGGCTCTAAGTCCTATTTGGAGTTAGTCTAATTCCCAGTGCCCTCACAGGGCAGAGAAGGTTAAGCTCCAAGTCCTCTGCCAAAGGAGGAAGCACAGAGAGAGTGATAACCTGTGCTCTAAACGGGGTGTAAAGAGCTTTAGGGATGTATCCATGCCTCGGCTTCAGGACGACTTTGGAGTCGCTAGGCCAAAACTCAAGACAGGCAGGGCTTACCGAGAGCGCCTGCAAGTCACCTACTCATTTAACCGATGCTAACGCTAGTAGGAGGGCGATTTTCAACAACAAGGTTTTTAAGTCTGCAGACTCTTTGGAGTTGCTCAAAAGGGAAACTCTTGAGGGCTCTCAGGACCGTGGGCAGATCTCACGCAGGGACCATGGGGGGCCGAGGCAGATTGAGCCTCCTGGATCCCCTCAGAAAATGAAACGACTAAGCTGTTCCGGCCCACAGACTGTCCGACTAAAGGAGCATGGAAAGCTATTATAGCTGCCATATAGACCTTGAGCATTGAAGGGGAATGGCCCTTATCCAACAGCTCTTGTAGGAAGGACAATATCACCGTTATGTCTCAGGAGACTCAGTCTTCGGGCATAGAGGCATCCCATAGACAGGGCTCTAGCCTGTGATATAGTATTTGGGACAATCTCGGGAAGATGTGCTGATTCCCGTCGAGGGCCCAGAAGTGCAGAGCCCACAGCTTGGGCTGGGGGTGCCAAATGATCCTGTTCGCCTGAGAGAGAAGGTCCTGGCTCAGGGGAATGGGCCATGGGGCTGCTATCAGCAGCTGAGACACCTCCGAAAACCAAAGCTGGTTCCTCCAGAGCGGGGCCACTAGAAGGACCCTGTGTCTGTGTTCCCTGATTTGCCTGATTACCTGAGGGATCAGAACGCTCAGGGGAAAAGCATACAAGAGGAGGTTGGGCCAGTCGTGGGCCAATGCGTCCTTGCTCTTCAAAAAATAAATTGGGTAGTGAGAGTTGTCTTTTGAGGCAAAGAGGTCGACCTCTGCCTTGCCAAAGATCTCCTAGATTTTCTGAACCATTTGTGGGTGAAGCATCCACTCCTCTGAGGGGACATTGCGGGGGTCTTCGAGCGAACTGAAGTGAATTAACCTCATTTTATAATCCCCAAAACCCAATCTGACACTCCGGGGATGGCCTGCCAGGCCTTGGCCCGTGTGGCGAGGGCTTGGATTGGTTCGGGTGGTGGGTCGCCGTGAAGGGACTTGACACTCATGATAAGTGGAAGAGGAAATTTGCTCTCTTTTTAAAAATATTAGTTTTATTTGTCCCACTATAACAGCGGCTGTTTGTGCTTTTAAAATGGGCCCAGTATTCACAACAGTTTTTGTGACATACATACTGCCACCGGTACCTGGAATCAAACAGAGTTCTTGGGGGCATAACAGAGGCCATTTCGGGGGTGGTCTGGCAATGGTGAGACTTGCCCCCTCATCTTCCTGTTCAGTAGATCAGGATGACGCCTGAGGCGCAGGATCCAGCGTCAGCTTGGGCCGGGGTCCTTGACGCTTTGGGAACGGGTAGCATCTGGCCAAGCGGGAGCGCTGTCGAGACTCAGGATTCTGAGTTTTTTTTTTTTTTTTTTTTAAGTACCCATGGTTAAAAGTGAGGTTTAGGGTGTCAGATTTTGTGGGGGGGAAAATCATTCTATTTAAGAGAGGTGACATTCACTGATTTGGATCACTTTTGGACATTTTCTATGGGTTTTTGTGCTGACATATACTTAATTGATAAATGAAAAATATTATTAATACAAACACTAACAAATACAAAACATGACTACTAAAGTGTTATAATCTGCATGTTTTCTTTCTCACGTTGTAAAGCAATCTTACTTCAGGGGGGGTTTTTTTAATTAATTTTTTATAAATATAAATAATTTAGCTCCTTAACTCAGTCCTTAGATGGGAGAGACCCCATGTCATGTACGGACAGCTACTGGACTGGCTGCGCTACCTTGTGGCCTGGCAGCCTATAATCATTGGACTGGTACAAGGCATCAATTACATTCTGGGTTTGGAGTAATAGCACCAGCATAGAGGATGGGCATTCTTGACTCAACCTGCGGCGTATACATCTTTGGTTTCACTGACACAGGGACACTTTTTCAATGACTGATGCTAATGTGTTTTGCTGTGGTAATATGTCTTCAAATGAAATTCTATGAGCAGTCTGATGTTGGATGTTTTCGTTTATATTTTTCTTGTCAGACATTTGTTTATGGACTATTTGAAGTTTGGACCTTGAATTATATATACATCAGTAGCGTAATGTATAAATGTTGCACATTGAATGTCCAATATGGTCTTTGAAATTTGAGTGCACGATTTCCCAAATGCACATTTGGTTTTATAGAAATAAAAAAAAAAAAATGGCATAAATGTGTTCTCCATGTGCAGCTACTGTGCACATGCACACTTTTATTAGTGTGAGCCAAGTATTGAAAGAAAAAAAAATAATGATTTTTAACTTTTAATTTCATATGCATTTAGAAAATTATTGAATATTATGCCACTCTTGTGAATGGAGTTGAGCACTTAAAATTATGAATCCTGAAATTGTTATCCAGAAGTAATAATGATCAACAATGCACACTTCACAATGATTAGCATTATAGACAGACAGTATAATGACAGACACTGCCAGACTTGTTAGGTGGTCAAATGGTCCTTTGCCCAGTTTCAGTAGGTCTGATAACACAGTACTATATAACCACTGCCACACACACATATGCTGTTGGTGGTGGTGTGTGGAGGCAAGTACCGTAATGTCAACTCCTCCTGTTGTCTGAATTGCATAAATGTATTTATGCCTGAAACAAATTAACTCTTTTGCCAGTGGGAATGAATGAGAATAATATACTTCTGCAAATATGCAGTATCCTGTACATGTTTGCTTCTCTGGTAAATGTATTTTGTTTAGATATTTTTTTTCTTCTTAGACAAGACAAGGATACGGAGTAGGAGAATGTAGTATGTTGGTACAGACGGCATTTACAGTCCATATTATCGTGTAGCGTTGAACTTAGCTGTATACCATGGATGGGTTATTTTTGGGAGGTGACAGGGTGGAAAAACACGTATGCACAATCTTCCTCAGACTGGGTTTAAAGAAAAAATAATGTATGTTAATACATTCTAAGTAATATATTTAATGTACTTAATGTGTGTTTAAAAAAAAAAAAAAGTCCATATTTAAAATCTGGGCTCTACTACTTCAGGATGCTTAATTTCAGACATGCTAGTAATTTGAAGGACAAAGAAAGCCTTCATCGGGGTATGTGTATTTATTTAAATGGTTCTCCACAGTTTTTTTTTTTTGTTTTTTTTATTTTATTATTAGATGTATTCCACTCTCTATTGTGAGTAGTGCCCAGTGACAACATAAGCGAAAGGTTCTATGAACGACTTTATAAACATGGATAAATAATGTTGATTTCACACACTATATATATATATAATATTTCTTTCTTTCTTTCTTTCTTTTAGTGGTGTTTGCTCAGGCAAGCATCACTATCACTATTGCTCATACCAGGTTATAGATTTGAGAAAATCTCTAACCCTAAATATTAGGGGTGGCACGGTACATGTATTCGTCCTGAACCGTCACGGTACGGGCGTCTCAGTTCGATGCATGAGGCCTTACGACGAATACAGGCAATTCACCCCCAATCCAGAAGGGGGCGCCCGCAGTACTGCACCGCTGTTTGATAACCACCAGCTTCAGCGAATGCCAGGAGTTGCGCACTTGAAAACAAAGCCCCTAGACAGTGACCATGTGCTGATTCTGAACCCGTCTCTCACATAGACTGACAAGGGAGTATACTTTAAAGGCTTGCACACTCAACTGCTTGCAAAATGGAGCTTTGTGCTCGTGTATCCTACCTCTCATTCGGCACAAATCCAAATATTCCAGAATATTTCCATATATGCGATGTAATGTATCTGAATGCTGAACTATTATTTATTATGTAAATGATAGGCTTTGTATTTCAGTCGCGTTCCAGCTGTGACACAGAGGTGCGCGTGCTGATGTTTGGCTCAATGTATTTTATTTTGATAAAGTACCAACTGCGCTGTCAAGTTAGCAATGCTGGAACTGATGTATGTGTGCGCAACTGTTTCCTTATACCAGCAGAATCAACTTTAAACACTTATTGTATAACACTTAATAATCACTGTATAAAGGTCTGCTTTTATTTGTGTACACTCACAATGAAAACAAAACAGATTTTATATATGTAACATGTAATAATATTTAGTATTTTCACATCTAGATGGAAAAAATTGTAATTTGCACTACTGTTTGTTCAAAATAAATGAAAAGAAACTGAGCATAGTAGATCCCCCCCCCCACCCCCGGTGTACCGAAATCGTATCGAACCGTGATTCCCGAACCGAGGAACTTACCGAACCGTGACATCTGTGTACTGTGCCACCTCTACTAAATATATAGCCAAGCAATAAGGGTGTCCTATAACACCTTAATGACAGCAACGCAACGCTCTAAAAACATTTAGAGCGTTAACCATCATAAAGTAAGAACATGGCATTTGAATAATTTTTGATGTTTGCCTGTTTCAGGTTTCTGTTTGACCTGTATGTTACTGAGTAAGTGGGAGTGCTGTATGCTTAGAGGCAGGCTTTGTCATCACTTAAATTGCCATGAGTAATGTGTCACTCTCTAATATTACAACAAATAAGAGTGTGCGTAGTAACACAGGGTAACCTTAGGGAGTCCCCTATATGCTCCCAGTAAAACTGAGAGAACATATTTAATTTACATCATTTAGCAGATGCTTTTATCCAAAGTGACTTACAAATGAGGACAATAGAAGCAATCAAAACCAACAAAAGAGCAATAATAAGCAAGTGCTATAACAAGTCTCAGTTAGCCCAACACAGTACATGTAGCGAGGTTTTTTTTATATTATGTTCGGATATAAGGATATAATATATACGCACATGGTCAGAATTGTTGGTACCCTTGGTAAATATGATTAAAGAAGGCTGTGAAAATAAATGAAATTCTTATGAGTAAAATATCTCTGAAATATATTCCCATTCATATTCACAATTTTGAGCACACCAGCGTGATTATGAACATGAAATTATCCAGCCATGGCTTCCTGTTTCACAGAAATATAAATAGGAGGGAAAACAAAGGCCAAATTCCAAATTAATCACCCATCACAATGAGAAAAACCAAAGAATATATTTCTGATGTGCAGCAAAAGATAATCGAGCTTCACAAATTAGAAAGTGGCTTTAAGAAACGAGCTAGAGCAGTGAAAATTCCCATGTCCACCATCAGGGCAATAATTAAGATGTTCAAATCAACAGAAAATGTTATGAATCTGCCTGGAAGAGGACATGTTTCTATATCGTCCTAATGCATGGTGAGAAGGAGAGTTTGAGTGGCCAAAGACTCTTCAAGGATCACAGCTAGAGAATTGCAGAAAAAGGTTGAGTTTTGGGGTCAGAAAACCTTAAAAAATAATGATCAAACAGCACCTACATCACCACATGTTGTTTGGGAGGGCTTCAAGAAAAAAAATCAAGAAAAGAAAAGAAAAATGCTTTCACCAAAAAACAATCTCCAGACACAACTGGAACTTCAAATGGGACTGGCTTCTATGGTCAGATGTAACTAAAAAATTAGCTTTTTAGCAGCAAACACTCTTTGATTTGGTGAACACAGGGATAAAAAAAAATACCCCATGTGTACAATGAAATATACTGCTGTATTTTTAATGTTGTGGGCCTATATTTCTGCTGGAGGTCCTGGACATCTTGTTTAGACACATGGCATCACTGATTCTATCAAATACCAACAGATAAAAAATCAAAAAGTGACTGTCTCTGTTAGAAATCTTATAATGGGTCATGTTTGGATCTTCCAACCAGACAATAATCCAAAAACAAACCTTAAAAACAACACAAAAATGGGTCACTGGGCACTAAACCTTCTGCTATGGCCATTTCAAGTCAAGTCAAGTCAAGTCACCTTTATTTATATAGCGCTTTTAACAATACAGATTGTGTCAAAGCACTTAACAGTATCAAATTGGAGGATAGAGTGTCAGTAATGTATAGTGATAAAATTAAACACTCAATTTTCAGTTAATGGCATTTCATTATTGATTTCAGAGATGTCATTGTTTAGCTCAGTTTAGTTTAAATAGTATCTGTGAAATTAAATATAGTAATATAATAATAGCGATAATCGCTAGAAATTAAGTGTCCTCAACTGAGCAAGCCAGAGATGACAGCGGCAAGGAACCAAAACTCCCTCTGAGACCGAATGGAGAAAGAAACCTTGGGAGAAACCAGGCTCAGTCGGGGGGCCAGTTCTCCTCTGGCCATTTCAGTTCACTGACCTGTACCCTATAGAAAACGAGTGAGATTAACTGAAGAGGAGAGGCACCGTCATGGAGCTGGGAATCTGAAGGATCTGGAGTGATTCTGGATGAAGGAATGTATCCAATGTGTATTAGAGAAAAACATTTATTTCATAATGATATTTCCCCCCATTGTAAATTCTTATTCTCCAATGAAAGGTTAGATTTTTGTGAATTTTTTTAAAATAATAGATCAAAAGGTTAAACAATGCAGATTTATTTTCAAAGCCTTCTTTGATCATATTTACCAAGGGTAGCAACAATTTTGACCACGTGTGTGTGTGTGTGTGTGTATATATATATATATATATATATATATATATATATATATATATATATACTGAACAAAATTATAAATGCAACACTTTAGTTTTTGCCCCCATTTTTCATGAGCTGAACTCAAAGATCTAAGACTTTTTCTATGTACACAAAAGGCCTCTCAAATATTGTTCACAAATTTGTCTAAATCTGTGTTAGTGAGCACTTCTCCTTTGCCGAGATACTCCATCCACCTCACAGGTGTGGCATATCAAGATACTGATTAGACAGCATGATTATTGCACAGGTGTGCCTTAGGCTGGCCACAATAAAAGGCCACTCTAAAATGTGCAGTTTTACTGTATTGGAGGTGTCCGGGGGGATCCGAAAACCAGTCAGTATCTGGTGTGACCACCATTTGCCTCACGCAGTGCAACACATCTCCTTCGCATAGAGTTGATCAGGTTGTTGATTGTCGCCTGTGGAATGTTGGTCCACTCCGCTTCAATGGCTGTGCGAAGTTGCTATATATTGGCAGGAACTGGAACATACTGTCATATACGCCAATGCAGAGCGTTCCAAACATGCTCAATGGGTGACATGTCCGGTGAGTATGCTGGCCATGCAAGAACTGGGATGTTTTCAGCTTTCAGGAATTTTGTACAGATCCTTGCAACATGGGGCCGTGCATTATCATGCTGCAACATGAGGTGATGGTCGTGGATGAATGGCACAACAATGGGCCTCAGGATCTCGTCACGATATCTCTGTGCATCAATAAAAATGCCATCAATAAAATGCACCTGTGTTCGTTGTCCTAACATATGCCTGCCCATACCATAACCTCACTGCCACCATGGGCCACTCGATCCACAACGTTGACATCAACAAACCGTTCACCCACACAACGCCATACACACTGTCTGCCATCTGCAATTCTTTGGTTATGCAAACCGATTGTTGCAGCAGCTGTCCGGGTGGCTGGTCTCAGACGATCTTGGAGGTGAAGATGCTGGATGTAGAGGTCCTGGGCTGGTGTGGTTACACGTGGTCTGCGGTTGTGAGGCTGGTTGGATGTACTGCCAAATTCTCTGAAATGCCTTTGGAGACGGCTTATGGCAGAGAAATGAACATTCAGTTCACGGGCAACAGCTCTGGTGGACATTCCTGCAGTCAGCATGCCAATTGCACGCTCTCTCAAAACTTGCGATGTATATGTGTATATATATATATGTATGTATGTATATATACAGTGCTGCTGTGAATCTGTGAAAATGAAATTTTAACAAAATAAGAGAGATCATACTCAGGACAGTATTAAAAAATAACATGCATTTTGTAAGATATTTTACACAAAAGATGTATATACATTTAGTCAACAAGACAAAAAAAATAGCTGAAATTATTAAAATAACCCCCTTCAAAAGTTTGGGAACCCTTGGTTATTAATACTGTGTGTGGTTACCTGGATGATCCGTGACTGTTTTTTGTTTTGTGATGGTTGTTCATGAGTCCCTTGTTTACTCTGAACAGTTAAACTGAGCACTTTCTTCAGAAAAATCCTTGGTTTGAGGGACTCAAACACAACTATTAAAAAAGGTTCAAACATTCACTGATGCTCCAGAAGGTAACACGATGCATTAAGAGCCGGGGAGTGCAAAGTTTTGAACAGGATGAAGATGTCCAAATTTTTCTTATTTTGTAGAAATATAATTTTTTTTCCATTTAGTACTGCCCTTCGGAAGCAACAGAAGATACTTGCATGTTTCCCGGAAGACAAATTAAGTACAATTTACCTTGATCTTCAAATTCAAAAAGTTTCATCCCCCAGCTCTTAATGCATCGTGCTTCCTTCTGGAGCATCAGTGAATGTTTGAACCTTTTTAATAGTTGTGTTTGAGTCCCTCAATTGTCCACAGTGTGAAAAGATGGATCTCAAAATCATTGTCATTGCTGGAAAGGGTTCAAATATGCAAAAGATGCTGGAAAACTGATGAATCTGCAGGACATGGAGGATTTTTCTGAAGAACAGTGCTCAGTTTAACTTTTCAGAACAAACAAGGGACTCATGAACAACCTTCACAAAATGAAAAACAGTCGTGGATCATCCAGGTAACCATACACAGTATTGAAGGGGTCATCGGATGCCCATTTTCCACAAGTTGATATGATTCGTTAGGGTCTTAATTAAAAGTCTATAACATACTTTGGTTAAAATTTCTCAATGGTAGTGTAAAAAAACAAACACTTTTTTACCCTGTCAAAATCAGATTTGTTTTCAACTAGCCGTTTTTTTAGTCAGTGTTGCTTTAAATGCTAATGAGCTCTGCTGACCCCACCCCTCTCTTCCGTGGAGTGAGGTGCAGACTGTAAACTTCAGCCACAAAACTGGCTAACGAGCACATTATTAGGAAAGGCGATTTACAAAGATTCACAAAAAATCCTTATACTTGCTTCTGTAGATGAAGCTAGATAATTCGCATGAACATAGACACATTTCGGCAGAGAGGGGATTGGCGCATTCCCTTCAAAACGAAAGTAACATTAATCCTCTGCATCAGTGGCTCAGATGTTGGGAGTTAATGACGAGTGCTATATTCATTATTACATCTGACAACAAAGCACCTCAATTGCTTAATCGGAGACATCTTGTCTTCCCCTGCACCGGAGTCGACACAGTGGTGGACTGATGACAGCTCACTCAGGGCGGGTCGGTAAGACGGCCTTGTCAATCAACTATTGTGGGAGCAGTCTGTGCAGAACTACGTCAGTTATCAGACACGACTGGAACTTCAAATTGGACTGGCTTCTATGGTCAGATGAAACTAAAAAACGTGCTTTTTAGCAGCAAACACTCAAGATGGGTTTGGTGAACACAGGGATAAAAAAGTACACCATGTGTACAATGAAATATACTGCGGTATTTTTGATGTTGATATTTCTAGTCCTCTGACCTGAACCTTGTAGAAAATGAGTGGGGTGAACTGAAGAGAAGCACCAACATGGAGCTGGGAATCTAAAGGGTCTGGAGTGATTCTGGATGAAGGAATGGTCTCTGATCTATTGTCAGGTGTTCTCTAACCTCATCAGGCATTATAGGAGAAAATTTAGAGCTGTTAAATTGGCAAATGGAGATTTCAAAAAGTATTGAATAAAAGGGTGCTGTTAATTGTGGCCAATGTGTATTAGAGAAAAATATTTATATCATAATGATATTTCCCCCAATTTTAAATTCCTATTATCAAATGAAAGGTTAGATTTTTGTGGATTTTTTAAATAAAAGATCAAAAGGATTAACAATGCAGATGAATTTTCATGTAGGCTGTTAATGTTTTAATTATAGGGCTATAATTCATTGTAGGTAGCCTATAGCCTAATACAGTGGTTTTCAAACTTTTTTCAGAGCGACCCTATTTTTGTCTTTTTAAATTGGCGCGACCCATGTATATATATATATAAGAAAGAAGGAAAGACAACTGCGCTACAGACCGATCTCGAGTCCCACCGCAGAGCTCCAGAAGGACGCTCTGTTCCAAAATCAAATCTGTCAGTGCTTCTTAAATTAGTGAGGGTGCTTGCCTTCATGCACATCTATTCTGACATATCATATTTTGTCCAGTCCATAGTTATGATTATCACAATAATCTGCTGCTGGCTAAATGGGTGCCCTAAGCAGGATTGTATTGTTGTGCCCCCTCCCTCAAATATTATGGAAGTAAAAACAACAACAACAACAACAAAAAAAAACCTACTATAGGGGTCAAAATAGAACTTAAATAAAATATAAAAGTAAATAAATAAATTGTAATTAAATTGTATTATTTACAAATTACAATTGTAGCTCTAGACAGTTATGGCTATGATTTTATTAATACAGTTTTGATTGATTGATTTTATAGTCTTCAGAAATTACTACCATAAAACCATGGTTAATTTTTGTAAGGGTTATGATGTCCACATGTTTTTTTGTTGAAGAAATTATAAAGGCTGTGTCATCTGTACCAAAAGTTGGCCAAAAATTCAAGATTAAGTGTATATTTGAATTAAATTTTTGGTCAATATTAAACAAGGATTTCATTGTCCTGTAAGTATAACAGCAGCAATGCAAGCATTTGTAATAACATGTAATGTACATAAATTTATTTTACATTACATTAGACCTATGTATTTTAACAGTGTTATTCAATGAAACCATAAACCAATCATTACTGTTTCATTGTTTTGTATAATGCATTTTAAGTAATTTTAAAGGCTGTTGTTGGCTTAGGTCTGTTTTTAAACCACAAATATATATATATATATATATATATATATATATATATATATATATATATATATATATATATATATATATATTAAACTTTTTTGTAAGTTATTAGTTGAAGTAATCCATGGTTAATTTGTGGCTACAAGAACCATGATTTTTGGTTTTATTCGTGTTAAAACCATGGCTAATTTTCGTAAGGGTAGAAACTCAGAGAATATTAGATGCGTTGGTGGTGGTGAAATTAGCTATTACGTCAACAGCCAAAAAAGTTTCACAGGCTATGAATGTAGCCAACCTGAAAGGGATGCACGGGCTTCGTTTTCATCTTTTTTTGTTCTTTTCTCGGTGCCGGATTGCTGTTGTCTTTTCATGGGCATAGACAAGCTGTCCATCAATTATGATAATCTGCATTCAGCCACAAACATGAGGTGCGAGTGGATGCGGGAATGCGCGTTATGTTTCTGTTCTTTTTTTTTTTTTTGAGCACTGGAACGAGTACTGCGTCTTGATAAAGACGCATATGGGAAAAAGCCTTTTTTCTCCTGAACTGAAGTCTTATTCAATCACGCAGTGTAAAAAACGAACCAATGTGTCGGCAGCGGAGCTGCACGAGCCTATGGCGACGAAGCCCGCCAAAGCCTGCCAGAATGGGCAGGGCATCTGGCTATATAAGCGGCCGCTTCGCCATAGGATCCTCAGGTTACTTCGACTGAAGCGACGAGTGAGTCGTGCAGCTGTCTGGCACGGCAAAGTACGCAGTACTCGTTCCGTATCTCAGGGAACCGAGGTTACGAAAGTAACCGAGTACGTTCCCTGTCGATACTCCACTCGTACTGCGTCTTGATAAAGACGCATATGGGAACTCAATTCAATCACGCCGTGCTAAGGCAGAGGAACGACTGCATAATATTACTCCCTAAGCATTTAATGCCCACAGGGAAGTTCAATAGTATGCTCCAGGCTAAGCGAGCTAAACTCATAGAGGTTATGAGTAGTTATATCATACACTGTACGTCAGAAATGATTTATGACCGTGATTTATGACCTGATTTATGGGCACCCTGTCAGCGTTGATGGACAGGTTGTCCTATGTCAAATGTACACCAGGGTAGATTTCTGACCTGATTTATGGGTATATGACCCCCCCCTCACCCCTCTGTCCCCCTGACTGTCACGTCACCGGGGTCCTGTCATCCCTGACTGACATGACAGTAGGGGTTTGTAAATCAAAAGATCTAAACAGATGTCATTTGTTGGATTTATGAGTGGATTTACGATGTTTTTTATCACTCACCATGTGCCGTGGGGGTTTTTATGGCGTTCCTTCCTGGTCTGTAGCTAACGGTCAGTCTCGGAGGTGTCGGGCCTCTTCTTGATAGTGGAAAATTGGCTGAGAAAAGGATGTGTATTGCCACCTTATGTTTGTTTGATCTGTATGTTATATGTTAATGCCAAGCCAGGGGGGTCATCCTGACTGTGGGGAAAATGGCTGAGCAAAGGGTGATGTAGTGGCTCCTTAAGAGGATCAAAGTTTGTTTGATTTGTATGGCATATGTTATTGTCTAGTCACCAATTTGTTCCTACCGGCTTGTCTACATCGGCTTCTGAATAAGGAAGGTTGTCAGGACGTCTACCTTTCCAGGTTGGGGGGTAAAAAGGTGTCATGTTTGAGGGTTGTTCTTTGTTTTTGGGGGGATGGAAGGCATCCAAACACGTGTCTAATGTCAAACCCCTAAACGGTTCAGTTCTGCTTGATCTATAGGCTAAATGTTGATAGCTAAGACATCGCTGTTTTGATTGTATGAAAACTGAAACATAGAATTAAAGAATTAACCAATTGATGAAAATGTCTATATGCGTCTGAAAAAGGTGCTATGTCCGGGCAAGTTTTTCTTTATCATCTCAACGTGTGTATGCTAACACTTCTGTAGGATCAGAACAACCTAATCTGTAGGTTGAATCTGTAGATAAACTTGTGAGAAGCAGTCTTTTTCAAAATTATTCAAACCACCAACTATCCATTTACTTCTGACAGTGAAGGTGATTGTGGGGTCTAACTGACAGCGGACGACAGTATCCTCTTTGTGCTTGTGTTAATGGCTTTACAGCATTCACTCATATAGATGTGTACAGAATCATGCTTTAGTTCAGTTCAATTCATTTTATTTTATTTATAAAGCACAATAAAACAACAATGGTTGACCATTGTGCTAAACGACATTGTTTAAATTAAAAGTACATAACATGATATGACAAGACAAACAAATAAACATGTTTAAATAAGCCCTGCTTTAGACAAATAATCAACACTTTGGCTGATTATTTGGGCTCTCTCTCTCTCTCTCTCGCACACACACACACACACACACACACAAATCTGAGCAAAAATGTTGTTTTTACTTTTTGTTATTTAATAAATGTTTTCATTTTAATCTATCCCGTAGATAGAATGTGTACTGTAAAAGAACAAATATACATTTCACTTAAAACTTCTCAGTAAAAAAATTACACCTACGTTTTAAACATGTTTAAAAAGTTTTAAACACATTGTGTGTCACTAAAGCAAGTCATGCTGTCTATTGTCTTTAAATTAAACTTTAGTTTTATTCTTGAATTTCTTTAAAACAGCCTGATGATAATGCACCCAAGTGCTTTTTCTCACACGAGTAGAAAACTCTTTGGATGTGTTTGTGACAAACACAATTTTTTTTTTTTTTTTTGTAAATGTATGACTGAACCTTTCTCATTTGACAGACCTACGTTTTCAAATTATTTATTATTTCAAGTTATGTTTAACAGCCACAGGGAATACATGTTGTTTTCTAATGTTCATGAAAACTTTATTGGTGTAAATTTCTCACCTAGAATACAAAACTTGGTTTACTAAACACTAAATGGTTTACTAAAAGATTAAAGGACCAGCATCTGTGATTTTCAAAATGAAAGGGGGTATAAAATATAAGCATGTTTCAGCTAATATCATCATTTCCTTTTGACCCTAATAAACTGGTAATGAATTTACTATGACAACTGATACAATGTAGGCTACAGTTCTCGTACTGTGTGTGTAAATAGCTGTGCTAAAACATTTATGAGTATTTTGCACACCAAACAGATTTTGTCAGGGATGCGTCTCATCTAAGAATCACAGTGTTTTGTAAATAACATTTTTTTTTTAATTAATTTATTTTTTTTACATTACTAGATTTAGTCATATTATCAAGATTTCAGATGGCCGTTCACAATTTTTTGTCGGACTGCGTATGTTTTTAGGCGAAGACACCTCTTTGTAAGCTGTCATCATAACAGGAATAAATGAAAATTAAGAAATTAAGTAACAGTCTTTTCTTTTTGAGAAATTTCTTTTAGTGCAACTTTGTGTCTGTCCATGATGTGCGAACACACGAAACATCAACACGAAAATTAAGTCTTGCTGTTTTACCCTTACAACTATTACAACTGAAAAAAATCAAACTATTGCACTGAAAGCTGCACATTCATTTAAGTTTTGAGCATGTTAAAATTTCCACACTCTTGTATTGATAAATTTAATACATAACCTTTCATACGTTCAAGAGACCAAATCTCTAAGAACGAGTGTATAGCAAGACAAGAAAATGTTTATAATGCATATAGAATTCGGAAAATCTGTTTCATAAACAATTGTGAAAGGATGACTGGATTTAGTCATCTTGCTCAGATAGCAGATGACAATTCACATTTCGTCTGTTTGGCTGCATTTGTTTTAAGACTCCTCTGCAAGCTCATGCTAATCCTCGCATGGGACAGAGAGCATGACGAGCACATACTTATTCATTTAAGAAAATGATTGAACATTTGACCAGACTTTTTATTATTTGGACAAACCTCCATTTCAAATTATTTCCCACGAGGTGTTTGTCCACAGAATCTTTTTCAACACAACGACATTAAACATTAAAGAATGTTATCAGTCGCTGTCGCCATCTTCTTTGACTCAAATAAAGCAACATCTCAGGTGTACGTAAACACCTACAATGTGTGTGTGTGCTAAACATCTTTGTTTCTCCACTTCTGTCATATTAATTTGATGTAATGCAAACATATTTTGAGAACTATGATGTTCCAGGCTTTTGTAAAGGTTATAGAAAGAATTCAAACATAATCTTTACATTGGAATTATCTTTGCGTAAAGCAAATTGACAAAAAATCATTGAATTATAAAATGCAAAAATTTATACATTTAAGAAAAATTGCTATAATGCATACAGAATACAGAAATCCTCCTCTTGATCTATTGTGACTGACATTTTACTAAGTCAGACGGTCAGGATTATGGATGACGCGGCTCACATTTTGTTTGTTGGACTGTATGTGTCACTGCTATGACTGTACTGTAGGTGAGGCCTTCTCTCTCTGAGAGCCATCAGCATTCAGTGTTTATAGAAATAAATGAAAATTAAGAAAATTTCTTGAGAGTGTTTGACTAAGTCGGTATTTCTTTTTAGGACGATTATGCATCTATTTGATGTGATACCCCATTAAGTGTCGACACAAAAATTAAGGCGTGTTGTTTTACACTTACGACTGAATTTACATATCTTACCATTGTGCTCAAAGCTACACATTCAGTCAAGTTTGAGGTCGTACACGATCTTGAAAAGGCTACAGACACAAAATATCAAGGCATTTTTTAGTGCTCTCTATGTAACTCAAGAGTCCAAGTCGCTAAGTAAATATCATATGAATACAGAAAACCCACTCATGATCATCTGGGTATATTTTTGTAAATGTTGTTTTAAATTACTTTTTTCTTACGCCACTACATCTAGAGCTCTTGTTCAGATGTGCGCATTTTATCTGTTGTACTCGTTTCAACATTTCCGCTTGAGATTAAAGCGTAGGTAATGTGACTGCAATTAAGAACCATGACATTATACTACATTCCCTTTGAAAAGTTTATAGACATAGTCGTTTATACAGGAAATATGTTTGCGCAACAGAAATATGTATCAGTATAACAAATGCCTAATACTGAAATCCTCTCTTCTAAATTTGTTAAAGTTTTTAATGCTGATTTTGATGGCCTACGCCGCTAGCTGATACCACTCTATACTTTTTCATTGTTTTTAGAGGAAGACTATTCTCAGAATCTGGTCAATCATGTCGCGAGTGTTTGCAGGAAAATATGAACAAATACATTATAAGAAAATAAAAGCATAGTCCTTCTACAAGAGATTGTTTAAACCGAGATTGTGATGTACCGTAGAGCTTTTTCTGGTCCGTCTTCGAAGCGGCCACGAGACACACAGATCTTACAGTTTCTCTGTTACATGTACATCAATTTCATTTAGAACTAGAAGTTGCACATTACAAGTTGAAGATAGTGTGGAAACACTGTTTTCTTTGTACGCGTCTCTAAACACGACTTTAATAAATAAATCACAGATGTCATGTAGTTAATTCATTGAAAGGTGCATGTTTTTGACCATTTTAGACAGACTGCACCAGCACACAGACACACGTTTTAGGTATTTATCTGACCAAAAGGTTTGATCCTGGGGAAACACGCACAACGGCGGCTGTGTGTTGTCATGATTGTCTTTATAACTGATCCGCTTTTATTAAAACAATGCGGCATGAAGTTACTGTATTCAACATCACAGTCCCTTGAAATATTGTAGTATATATATATATATATATATATTTTTTTTAGCTTAAATATTAGTTGTTAAGTGTTTACAAAGCTGTCATGCCTGTTGTTGAATTTTATAACATATATTTCACCAAACCTAAAGGACCGAAAAATAGGTTTAGCTTAAGTCCGCATTTCAGCTGTTAGCCTGAAAATGCAAGTGAACTGAGATTTCATACTGAGATAATCTACAGAACGTAAAACAAGCTCACAGTTTTGGATTCTAGTTTGTTGAATATTGTTTGTTACAGTTTCACAGGTTTAACACCTCATTACTTGAAGACACGTACTGTATAAATCACAAAGTTTTTCACTGTAGTAGGCCGATTCTGAAACCAGACCGAAAAAATAATAATTTGCTTGAGACTTAGCTGTATGAACATTTTTGTGTTTTTCTTTCTATGATTTGTTCGTCAATATTTATGTGGATTTCCTTGATTTAATAAAATATTTAACAAAATGTTTGGGTAATGTGTGTGAATATAGAATGTGGCACAAGGATCTTTGAAAGTGTTTTATCCTAAAATATCCAAGTAACACTCGGAATCATTTAAGATTGAGAATAATAATACAATTAACACATTAACATTTTACAGGAGATGTGAATGTGAGTTCTTGGCTGATTTGTACATTATTAAATTAAAATAAATTTATTAGAAATTGTCACGAACTGAAGGTGTAAACAAAAACACTGTGCATTTAACAGCGAGATACTTTTAACGCCTTGTTCGCAAGAAAAACATAAGATCGTTGTGAGATATAAACCGCAAAGTTTTTCATAACATTACGCTTTGAAACCAGAAACGTTTTTTTTTTTAGTTTCCATGACTTTGTTCGCTCTTTCTGTTTGAATTTGTGGTTTCACCATCCTTATCTTATTTTCCCACCTAATTGTAATTGTCAGGCCTTACGCTTGGTCTCGTTAGCTCCTCTTTGTTCGCATAAGTCAATATTTCTACGAATTTGGTTGATTTAATAAAATATTGCGTCTTCATTCGAGACATTTACGTTATATTATCATATCATCCTAGTTTATATCAGATATACAAGATTGTTTCTTATTAAATATTATTAAATTGCTAACAACAAACAAAAAAACGTGCTATCTATACCTATCCTAGTTTATATCAGATATACAAGATAGTTTCTTATTAAATATTATTAAATTGCTAACAACAAACAAAAAAACGTGCTATCTATACCGTGGAAATCGTGACATTTAAATATTTTAAATAAAGACGTTTTTATGAAGTCAGAGAACAGAATAACAAGTTAGGTGAGTCAACCTTTTATTTCAACAATAATTGTACAATCGTACATTGAGTGAAGAAAATGATCAAATTTACAAACAAACAGTAGTAACGACATTAAACTGGTGGTCTAGCCAGAAAAGGAAATCTCTGCAGACAAACATGTTTTGCTCAAATATAAAATCAACCAGCGATGCAACAATTTCGCATGTCATAGAATCACAATTTTTAACAGCCAACAACACGCATAGATCTGTCACAGACGTACACAGATAGAGAACCTCGTTAATGTCCATCTCATCCTCACATTCAGACATCACATCCAAAATTTTTCTGGTAATTAGACAGACTGGCTCCCTGCTGGTAAGAAACATGCTGGTCAAATCAGGCCATGGATATTTCAGGCTTCTTACAATTTTCATTTCATTCTTGAGGGTTGTTTCGCGTTTGGTGTCTTTCGTGCAATCGTTATTTGGATCGCATGCTGTCGCGATGACCGTTTGCATCAGTTTTATCAATTGTCCTCCGTAATGTGGTTTAAACGTGGGGTCTACGACGTCTTTTACTAAACACTTTTTCCCCGTACCGCAGTCGCAGTCCAGTTGCTCATCTGCAGCATAGCCAGAACTCTGGTCACGATCCATTAGCTTTTGCGCAGCATCAGACGACTTTTTCAGAATTCAATTCTTTCCAGGAGATACATTTTGTCCCCTAACCGATATAGAGCTTTGTCGCCGTTTCCTAGAATCTGGACCGACTGTTTTAATCCATGACGGCACTGCGGAATTTCGCTTTCAGTTTCAATTTCCGGTTCATGGTTCAGATCCGCCGAAGCGTTATTAGTAGAAAAATTGCAGAGCGAGTCAGGCTCAGGCGATTTGGTTTCTTGAAGCTGATTCTGTCGATCCATGTAAATAACGTTTGACAAGACCTTACAGTAGCACGCCGTCTGCGCTTTCAAACCTGGTAGTGACGCCGTAACTGAGTTTATCGGGGTCGGTCGTCGTTGGTTTTAGCGTTCGGACCCACCCTCAACTTTTTGCGTGGTGTACCGGGGCGGGGTTGTCATCAGGAAAGCCATAAACGCTGGTCACGCCTAAGATACTTTTTTGGTTGTTGTTAGCAATTTAATAATATTTAATAAGAAACAATCTTGTATATCTGATATAAACTAGGATGATATGATAATATAACGTAAATGTCTCGAATGAAGACGCAATATTTTATTAAATCAACCAAATTCGTAGAAATATTGACTTATGCGAACAAAGAGGAGCTAACGAGACAAAGCGTAAGGCCTGACAATTACAATTAGGTGGGAAAATAAGATAAGGATGGTGAAACCACAAATTCAAACAGAAAGAGCGAACAAAGTCATGGAAACTAAAAAAAAAAACGTTTCTGGTTTCAAAGCGTAATGTTATGAAAAACTTTGCGGTTTATATCTCACAACGATCTTATGTTTTTCTTGCGAACAAGGCGTTAAAAGTATCTCGCTGTTAAATGTTTTTGTTTACACCTTCAGTTCGTGACAATTTCTAATAAATTTATTTTAATTTAATAATGTACAAATCAGCCAAGAACTCACATTCACATCTCCTGTAAAATGTTAATGTGTTAATTGTATTATTATTCTCAATCTTAAATGATTCCGAGTGTTACTTGGATATTTTAGGATAAAACACTTTCAAAGATCCTTGTGCCACATTCTATATTCACACACATTACCCAAACATTTTGTTAAATATTTTATTAAATCAAGGAAATCCACATAAATATTGACGAATATGATGAACACGAACAAATCATAGAAAGAAAAACACAAAAATGTTCATACAGCTAAGTCTCAAGCAAATTATTATTTTTTCGGTCTGGTTTCAGAATCGGCCTACTACAGTGAAAAACTTTGTGATTTATACAGTACGTGTCTTCAAGTAATGAGGTGTTAAACCTGTGAAACTGTAACAAACAATATTCAACAAACTAGAATCCAAAACTGTGAGCTTGTTTTACGTTCTGTAGATTATCTCAGTATGAAATCTCAGTTCACTTGCATTTTCAGGCTAACAGCTGAAATGCGGACTTAAGCTAAACCTATTTTTCGGTCCTTTAGGTTTGGTGAAATATATGTTATAAAATTCAACAACAGGCATGACAGCTTTGTAAACACTTAACAACTAATATTTAAGCTAAAAAATATATATATATATATATATATACTACAATATTTCAAGGGACTGTGATGTTGAATACAGTAACTTCATGCCGCATTGTTTTAATAAAAGCGGATCAGTTATAAAGACAATCATGACAACACACAGCCGCCGTTGTGCGTGTTTCCCCAGGATCAAACCTTTTGGTCAGATAAATACCTAAAACGTGTGTCTGTGTGCTGGTGCAGTCTGTCTAAAATGGTCAAAAACATGCACCTTTCAATGAATTAACTACATGACATCTGTGATTTATTTATTAAAGTCGTGTTTAGAGACGCGTACAAAGAAAACAGTGTTTCCACACTATCTTCAACTTGTAATGTGCAACTTCTAGTTCTAAATGAAATTGATGTACATGTAACAGAGAAACTGTAAGATCTGTGTGTCTCGTGGCCGCTTCGAAGACGGACCAGAAAAAGCTCTACGGTACATCACAATCTCGGTTTAAACAATCTCTTGTAGAAGGACTATGCTTTTATTTTCTTATAATGTATTTGTTCATATTTTCCTGCAAACACTCGCGACATGATTGACCAGATTCTGAGAATAGTCTTCCTCTAAAAACAATGAAAAAGTATAGAGTGGTATCAGCTAGCGGCGTAGGCCATCAAAATCAGCATTAAAAACTTTAACAAATTTAGAAGAGAGGATTTCAGTATTAGGCATTTGTTATACTGATACATATTTCTGTTGCGCAAACATATTTCCTGTATAAACGACTATGTCTATAAACTTTTCAAAGGGAATGTAGTATAATGTCATGGTTCTTAATTGCAGTCACATTACCTACGCTTTAATCTCAAGCGGAAATGTTGAAACGAGTACAACAGATAAAATGCGCACATCTGAACAAGAGCTCTAGATGTAGTGGCGTAAGAAAAAAGTAATTTAAAACAACATTTACAAAAATATACCCAGATGATCATGAGTGGGTTTTCTGTATTCATATGATATTTACTTAGCGACTTGGACTCTTGAGTTACATAGAGAGCACTAAAAAATGCCTTGATATTTTGTGTCTGTAGCCTTTTCAAGATCGTGTACGACCTCAAACTTGACTGAATGTGTAGCTTTGAGCACAATGGTAAGATATGTAAATTCAGTCGTAAGTGTAAAACAACACGCCTTAATTTTTGTGTCGACACTTAATGGGGTATCACATCAAATAGATGCATAATCGTCCTAAAAAGAAATACCGACTTAGTCAAACACTCTCAAGAAATTTTCTTAATTTTCATTTATTTCTATAAACACTGAATGCTGATGGCTCTCAGAGAGAGAAGGCCTCACCTACAGTACAGTCATAGCAGTGACACATACAGTCCAACAAACAAAATGTGAGCCGCGTCATCCATAATCCTGACCGTCTGACTTAGTAAAATGTCAGTCACAATAGATCAAGAGGAGGATTTCTGTATTCTGTATGCATTATAGCAATTTTTCTTAAATGTATAAATTTTTGCATTTTATAATTCAATGATTTTTTGTCAATTTGCTTTACGCAAAGATAATTCCAATGTAAAGATTATGTTTGAATTCTTTCTATAACCTTTACAAAAGCCTGGAACATCATAGTTCTCAAAATATGTTTGCATTACATCAAATTAATATGACAGAAGTGGAGAAACAAAGATGTTTAGCACACACACACATTGTAGGTGTTTACGTACACCTGAGATGTTGCTTTATTTGAGTCAAAGAAGATGGCGACAGCGACTGATAACATTCTTTAATGTTTAATGTCGTTGTGTTGAAAAAGATTCTGTGGACAAACACCTCGTGGGAAATAATTTGAAATGGAGGTTTGTCCAAATAATAAAAAGTCTGGTCAAATGTTCAATCATTTTCTTAAATGAATAAGTATGTGCTCGTCATGCTCTCTGTCCCATGCGAGGATTAGCATGAGCTTGCAGAGGAGTCTTAAAACAAATGCAGCCAAACAGACGAAATGTGAATTGTCATCTGCTATCTGAGCAAGATGACTAAATCCAGTCATCCTTTCACAATTGTTTATGAAACAGATTTTCCGAATTCTATATGCATTATAAACATTTTCTTGTCTTGCTATACACTCGTTCTTAGAGATTTGGTCTCTTGAACGTATGAAAGGTTATGTATTAAATTTATCAATACAAGAGTGTGGAAATTTTAACATGCTCAAAACTTAAATGAATGTGCAGCTTTCAGTGCAATAGTTTGATTTTTTTCAGTTGTAATAGTTGTAAGGGTAAAACAGCAAGACTTAATTTTCGTGTTGATGTTTCGTGTGTTCGCACATCATGGACAGACACAAAGTTGCACTAAAAGAAATTTCTCAAAAAGAAAAGACTGTTACTTAATTTCTTAATTTTCATTTATTCCTGTTATGATGACAGCTTACAAAGAGGTGTCTTCGCCTAAAAACATACGCAGTCCGACAAAAAATTGTGAACGGCCATCTGAAATCTTGATAATATGACTAAATCTAGTAATGTAAAAAAAATAAATTAATTAAAAAAAAAATGTTATTTACAAAACACTGTGATTCTTAGATGAGACGCATCCCTGACAAAATCTGTTTGGTGTGCAAAATACTCATAAATGTTTTAGCACAGCTATTTACACACACAGTACGAGAACTGTAGCCTACATTGTATCAGTTGTCATAGTAAATTCATTACCAGTTTATTAGGGTCAAAAGGAAATGATGATATTAGCTGAAACATGCTTATATTTTATACCCCCTTTCATTTTGAAAATCACAGATGCTGGTCCTTTAATCTTTTAGTAAACCATTTAGTGTTTAGTAAACCAAGTTTTGTATTCTAGGTGAGAAATTTACACCAATAAAGTTTTCATGAACATTAGAAAACAACATGTATTCCCTGTGGCTGTTAAACATAACTTGAAATAATAAATAATTTGAAAACGTAGGTCTGTCAAATGAGAAAGGTTCAGTCATACATTTACAAAAAAAAAAAAAAAAATTGTGTTTGTCACAAACACATCCAAAGAGTTTTCTACTCGTGTGAGAAAAAGCACTTGGGTGCATTATCATCAGGCTGTTTTAAAGAAATTCAAGAATAAAACTAAAGTTTAATTTAAAGACAATAGACAGCATGACTTGCTTTAGTGACACACAATGTGTTTAAAACTTTTTAAACATGTTTAAAACGTAGGTGTAATTTTTTTACTGAGAAGTTTTAAGTGAAATGTATATTTGTTCTTTTACAGTACACATTCTATCTACGGGATAGATTAAAATGAAAACATTTATTAAATAACAAAAAGTAAAAACAACATTTTTGCTCAGATTTGTGTGTGTGTGTGTGTGTGTGTGTGCGAGAGAGAGAGAGAGAGAGCCCAAATAATCAGCCAAAGTGTTGATTATTTGTCTAAAGCAGGGCTTATTTAAACATGTTTATTTGTTTGTCTTGTCATATCATGTTATGTACTTTTAATTTAAACAATGTCGTTTAGCACAATGGTCAACCATTGTTGTTTTATTGTGCTTTATAAATAAAATAAAATGAATTGAACTGAACTAAAGCATGATTCTGTACACATCTATATGAGTGAATGCTGTAAAGCCATTAACACAAGCACAAAGAGGATACTGTCGTCCGCTGTCAGTTAGACCCCACAATCACCTTCACTGTCAGAAGTAAATGGATAGTTGGTGGTTTGAATAATTTTGAAAAAGACTGCTTCTCACAAGTTTATCTACAGATTCAACCTACAGATTAGGTTGTTCTGATCCTACAGAAGTGTTAGCATACACACGTTGAGATGATAAAGAAAAACTTGCCCGGACATAGCACCTTTTTCAGACGCATATAGACATTTTCATCAATTGGTTAATTCTTTAATTCTATGTTTCAGTTTTCATACAATCAAAACAGCGATGTCTTAGCTATCAACATTTAGCCTATAGATCAAGCAGAACTGAACCGTTTAGGGGTTTGACATTAGACACGTGTTTGGATGCCTTCCATCCCCCCAAAAACAAAGAACAACCCTCAAACATGACACCTTTTTACCCCCCAACCTGGAAAGGTAGACGTCCTGACAACCTTCCTTATTCAGAAGCCGATGTAGACAAGCCGGTAGGAACAAATTGGTGACTAGACAATAACATATGCCATACAAATCAAACAAACTTTGATCCTCTTAAGGAGCCACTACATCACCCTTTGCTCAGCCATTTTCCCCACAGTCAGGATGACCCCCCTGGCTTGGCATTAACATATAACATACAGATCAAACAAACATAAGGTGGCAATACACATCCTTTTCTCAGCCAATTTTCCACTATCAAGAAGAGGCCCGACACCTCCGAGACTGACCGTTAGCTACAGACCAGGAAGGAACGCCATAAAAACCCCCACGGCACATGGTGAGTGATAAAAAACATCGTAAATCCACTCATAAATCCAACAAATGACATCTGTTTAGATCTTTTGATTTACAAACCCCTACTGTCATGTCAGTCAGGGATGACAGGACCCCGGTGACGTGACAGTCAGGGGGACAGAGGGGTGAGGGGGGGGTCATATACCCATAAATCAGGTCAGAAATCTACCCTGGTGTACATTTGACATAGGACAACCTGTCCATCAACGCTGACAGGGTGCCCATAAATCAGGTCATAAATCACGGTCATAAATCATTTCTGACGTACAGTGTATGATATAACTACTGTTATGCTCGGCCTGGGTGATCATTCCTTATGACCCTTACATACTCAGTACTTCCAGGACTGAGGTATGCAAGAAACCAACTAGAGAGCTTGAGCGCATTGCAGTCAAGAATTCTCTGTCAGGATTGTTCCCATAACGTATACATGTACGCTCATCCAAACAGACAGGACCCTAGCCTGTAAGGCTGGTACATCCAGGCTATAAAACCTAGCAAATGTGGACGGCGAGGCCCAGCCGTCCGCCGCACAAATCTCTGTAATGGTGATGCCTCTAGTAGAATGAGCTCGTACTCCAATGGGGCATTGTAGGCCCAAGGAAGAGTACGCCTGCGTAACAGCATCCACTATCCACTTAGAGAGCCTCTGCTTCGTGACCGGATGCCCTTTAGCGCGGTTACCGAAGCTGACGAAGAGCTGTTCTGTACGCCTAAATGAGGCAGAACGCTCAAAGTAGATCCTCAAAGCTCTGACAGGGCATAACAAGGACAACTCCTGGTCCTCCTCAGAAGGAGGAAGCGCGGAGAGTGTGATGACCTGAGTTCTGAATGGAGTTGAAAGTACCTTGGGTATGTAACCAGGTCTTAACCGATGCTAGTGCTAGTAGCAGAGCAGTTTTCAGCGACAGCGACCGAAGGTTCGTAGACTGAAGCGGCTCAAAAGGAGGGCCCTTCAGGGTCCTCAATACAGTGGGCAGGTCAAATGTAGGGACGGTGAGGGGCCGAGGCGGATTCAACCTCTTGGCTCCCTTCAGAAAACGGACAACTGAGTTGTCTCTGCCTACCGATTGGCCTGCTATAGGGGCATGAAAGGCCGCTATAGCCGCTACGAACACCTTGAGTGTGGAGGGGGAACGTCCTTTATCCAGCAGCTCCTGCAGGAAGGACAGAACCACCGCCAACTCGGAGGTAGACGGGTTTTTCACCCTCGGGCCGAGGGTGCCATATTGTTCCGTTCGCCTGAGAGAGGAGATCCCGTCTCAGGGGCACGGGCCAGGGGGCTGCTGTGAGCAGCTGAACCAGCTCTGACAACCAAGGTTGGTTTTCCCACAAGGGGGCTACCAATATAACCTTGTGGTTTTCCCACAAGGGGGCTACCAATATAACCTGAACCGTCCGCGGATGGAGCATCCACTCTTCTGAGGGGACATTGCTCCGAGATAACATATCCGCTCTGTAGCAAATTAGCTTAAAAGGGAATTGTATATAAATAATTACAATTAATTATGATTAATTACAATTATTTATATCGGCTGACAGGATTAACTGTAGCAGAATTAAATTGCCATCAACTGATCTGTTCGTCCAGCGACCATTCAGTGCAAGTTAAAATCAACTCTAAGAAAGGATATTTTCGTGGCCACAGAAAATACTTTCTTAAGTATTAATGCATTAGAGAATGTAGCGAGGGTCAGAATCGTTATGGAAAACAGAATGCAGTTATGGAAAGAGTCGGTTAACCACCTGAATAAAACCATCAGTGCCGTTCATAACGGGGTCTATAGCTTATACTAAACCTCTGCTTCGTTTAGTTAGATGTACCATACTTGCACTTCCACGGCTGTTGGCGTGTCTGGAATGCAGTCTTGGATGGAAAGTCTTGAGGGTTTCAGGTCTTGGACTCGCGATCACGTTCTTCCGGGTTGAAGAGTGATGAATTCCAAAGAGGTTATTCTTGTTCTGAGGTCCATGTAGCTTTGGTTGAATGGTAGGTCAAGGCCGCAAAGCCTGGCGCAAAACTTAAGTGTCCCGAAGAGTTCTAGCTCGCATCCTTTTAGAATCTAACAGAACCGCAAAACTGGGATATGTTGAAGCCCACCGGGCACGCCGGCACCGGCTCAGGCTCTCCACACGGGCAGCAGTCCGGGATTCTTATCAGAAGAGAGTGCGCAGAAGAAACTGTGCGTGGGCTCTTTAAAGTCTACGAAGAGTCACACCTCTCAGGATGGGCTTGACCAATGAGAAAGCGGGAGTTTGGAAATACTGGGGGGTTAATGGCCCTTTGTCTGAGAGCATGGTAATTTGCAAAAGGGGTTGGATTGAAAGTTATTATACAAACTATTAAAGATTCTTAGGACACTGATATGTTACATAGGTATCAACATGTAATATTCACTCTCACTTAGATCATCCGAAGACGAATTGATAGAGACCAAACATGTTACAGTCAGAGTGATATTAACTAGTGATCTATGCATGCATAAAACGGTATAAAATACACAAAAACAGTAATAATATACACAATGACTTAATGATATGTGTGCTCATTCAAAGAAAGGTTTTTCTATGAATTAATTATAGAAGAGTCCATTTTATGGCATAGTGTCTTTTTCCTATATGAAGTGAGTGTTGCTCGACCATTTGCATTCCTTTGAGCAATAAAACTAGTGTTATCTGATGGGTTGCCATGGCACCAGGGGGCCTGAAGTCCTTGATAGTCCTACTGGCTCCGGGTATGTGTATTGGCTGAGGGGTCTGTGACCATTTGTTAATCTAATAACTAATTGATTTGTTGAATCAAATGCAAAATTATGTGTCTGATTGGTCCAAACACTACATAATTCCCCTCTTTCGAATGTTGTTGTCAGTCCAATAGACAACAACAAGCGACGTTAAAGATTCAGAACAATCAAACATGCACCTGCCACCCATGGCTGGGAGACAGTGGTGGCTCTCGAGCTGGTGCAGCAGGTGTCGAGGCAGTGTCGGCTGTCATGCTGAAGTGATTGGTCCGGGTCAGATGGTTGTTGATGCTGTTAGCCAGAAGGCTATCTGTGGTACCCGTGGTGTGGAACAGCCGGGTTAAACTCTCACTGGTGAGAGTGCAGGTGGTTCCAGGGGTTGCAGGGAATTGTTATGGAAATTTTGTAGGGTGAAGAGAGTTTCAGACTGACCTAGTGATGATGGCAGGAGGGCAGCAGGTGGTTGTTAGCCCTCTGTTCTGCTGGAACATCACCAGAAATTTGATGTTTGCAGTGTCGCTTTGCTTTTGTGGCGGCACCGATTTGAGCTTGCCTGAGTTGTGTTGGTAGAGGTTTCGCTGTCGGGCATGTGGGCCCGTTGCTCAACCCAACGTTGTCTAGCTGCTTCTGGGGTGTCGACTGGTTTTAAGGGATGCTCCTCCCTTGGAGGGGTCTGATGCTGTGTTGCGTCGGGCAAGGAGTCAGAAGTTTGTCCTTCACAGTACTCCTCGGCTGAGTCTATTTCAAGGAGCTCTTTTGCCAGTATCAGAAGCTCCTGTAACTCAGAAGTAGGCGTGTCCGGCTGTCCTTGTGCAACATCCGTTTGGCGCCTGTGTGAAGGGTGTGGAGCAGGATGTTGTGGGGGACTGTCGTTGGACATACCATGGTGTTCGCAGGATGAGGATGGCCTTTTCCATGGTTCCTGCCAGTGGCTGGTCTGGGACCTGGGTCTGTTGCCATGGCAACGGCTCTTTCCTCTGCTGGCTAGTGGCTTTCTGTAGAAGGGCCTTGCATTGTGGCAATGCTGGGTGCCTTCTGGCGCCTGTTTTGGATTCTGGGTTGTGCAGTTCAGATTCAGTGGGGTCTTACAAACACCTTTGGTAGAGGCCTTGTGCTTGTTAAAGGCCTTCTGTGTCAGGTCACGCAGTTGTTGAACTGGCCTTGTGGGGCAGGCCATAATGCCTATATGGTGACTTACAATGGGGTGGAGGTTTCGGAGGAAAAGGCTCTTTAAAGCTAATGTCTTCCTCCATCCCAGGTTCACTGCGAGCTCCGAAGTAAGCTCGTCGAAGTCTGTGGTAGTAATCACGGGGAGTTTCATGATGGCCCTGTTCGATGGCTAAGGCAGCGATCAAATTCGTGTTCAAATTCTGGGTCTGAGAATTCCTTTATGATAGCTTGTTTAAGCTGCTGGTAGTCCGATTGGATGTGTCCTGGCTGTCGAGCCAGGAAGCGTCGCACTTCTGGGCTGCAGGTGATCCAGAGTAGATAGAGTCTATCTTGGTGGTTCACACTGGTCCACGACTGCAGGAAAAAGTCAATCTCTCTTAAGTAAGCGTAAACATCATATTCTCCTGCCAGTTCTGGCGTGAAAGCAGGGATGTTTCTGGCCATTCGGTTGAGGTCTTTGAGTGTCACTCCATGTGCTGTTTCAGGGCTCGCCTGAATAAATCCCTTTCCTTCTGCAGCTGCAGAGGTTTTCAGGAAGCTGACTTGTGAAATGTCAGGCAGAAGACTTTGGCTCCCCCCTTCGTATCTGTGTACAGGAGTGAGGGGATTTGCACTGCTGGCTGTGTGACGTGCAGAAGGGTGCCTTTTATTTGAATCCATGCACAGCCGGTAGGACTGTTTCAGTTCTCTCTGAACCATGTCAAGCTCCTCGTTAATGCTGCAGAATTGCTGAGTCAAAGTTTGGACTTCAGCTCTGGCTGCATGTAGATGGCCTGCTAATGCCTTAGTTCTGGTGTCCCTCTCATTAAGTTCCACATACGCTGTTTTTAACAGTGTCTTTGTGTGAAACAATTCTCTTTCCAGGTCCTGTCTGGTGGCTTTTTCATACTGCGCTTGGTGTCCAGCAGCTGTTAGAGCCTCTTGAAGACTGCTGATTTCCTTCTGTTGTGCCATTCTGTAAGGTTCTTTACATCCGTTCTGTGCCTTCTCTCGCTGTGCGGGTGTCAGTTCCCTGTAGGACTCTGTGACTTGCAGCTTCAGTTCATTTACCTCCTGTCTGAGGTCCAGGAGATCGTGGACCAAGAAGGAGATGATGTTGGTCAGCTCCTGGTGGTTCAGGCTAGGGGTCAGGTGTCCACTTGTGTCACAGTCTCGCTGTTCCTTTCTCTGCCACTGCAGGTTGTTGGCTGCTTTGGGCTGAAGGATGTCCATCACCGTGCTCTGCTGGGTTTTCAGGTGGTCCTGGTGAGCTGGCAGGGCTGGATGTCTGTGGAATGTCTGAGACACACTGGCACACTTGGGAGAACACCAGAGAGAGAGAGGCAGAAGGCAAGTGCAAGTACGTACAGAGGTGTTAGGCTATCTGTATGGGGAATGGCTCTGTAGGCCGTGTAAGGTGTGAATAGCTGGTGAGGGGCAGCTAGTGAGCTAGTGAGGTAGGGTGCTAAGAACGCAAGGAGAAGGTTTGAGTAACTTTGTTGACGAGGCTGTAAGCAGGGGTCAGCTAGTGACCGGCTATACGTGTGGTCAAACTATTACTCAAAGCACTGATGGTTCACAGGTTTGGTCACTATGAAGGTATCAAATAAACAAAACTGAAATAAAATCAGGAAGAGACAGAGGGAGAAAGAAGGGCTTTCCTTATTTAGTTTAAGCTAGGAGATATGACTAAGCAGATATCACTTGTTCAAAGGAATGTAGCAGGGTCATAAAGCCTAGGGAGACTGCTGGCTACGCTAGCAGGGACACATCAACCACTTTAAGGTAAATAAACAGAAACAATAGGAAGTGTTTCTAGTCTGCTCAGGTCCCTGGTGTAAGGAGGGTAGTAGAAGAGACAGGAACTAGGCTACTAATAACCTGTACAGCTCATTAAGGGGACAACAGTTGCTAGAACTGCTCTAATCCTATACCGAGAGGGAAGATGGTGATGGTCAAGTAACTAAAATAAGGTAAGGGTAAAATGAAAATTCCCTAATAGCTTTAGGAAACTAAAAGGAATAAAAACATAAAAAAAAATTGATTTAATTAAATCTCAGATTTAATTAAAATCAACTTAGCTGAATTGGAACATTCAAGCTAAACGAAGGTAAATTGATGAAATAAAATCAAGAAGAGGTAGAATAAAGTCAAGATAAAAAAAATACATAAAAAATAAAATAAATGAATAGAACCAACGTATGTGAGGAGGGGCCAACCTTAATCTAAACAGAAGGTAATAGCACAAACAGGAAGTGAAAACAAGATTGAGGGGGAAAGAGAGAGAGAGAGAGAGGAGTGGTTCAAAACTTCTCACTTTACACTCACACAGTGTCAGTTAGTTGGATGCTAACAGCTAGTAGTTGAGGTAAAGGGCTTAGCTTAGATGCCTGTGCAGCTGCTACAGAGTTAGCTTTGGCTAAACTCAGTTGTTTGTTTACACAAGGGTCTGTGACGTGTGTGTGCTGTTATCAGATTGAACTGGAAGAGGCTGCTCTCAACTTCCGTGATCAGACGTTGCTAAGAGACTGATGCGACTTTACAACATGCACAAGTGGAGCAGAACTTGCGCCACTATAAACATGCATGGGAACTCACGCGAAGTCAGTTATGACGTATCGCATACAACTTCTTTCACAAATCAAAACAGCACATTCACTTCACAGACAATAGTAAAATTACTAGTTAGCAAGGCTGGAATTACACCATTAATTCACTATTCAATTGCATCACTTCAATAACTACAATGATACGCGATGGTTACAAGAAGGCCTTAAATCTGGGAGATGAGGAACATCGCTCAAATCATCATTTAATTAAATATCCTGTAGCAACATTTCTTCGTTGCCCAGTTCTGATATCACTGCAAGTGGGGTTTCTTCACCACGCAGATTAATTTGTGCTGCTAATCTGAGATTTCTTCGTCAGAGAAGATTTACACATTTAAAAATGAAATGGGGATATGTTCGCCCAGAATCAGATTAATTTAGTCTGGTACCATCTGTACGGGCTGCTAATCTGAGATTTCTTCTTCAGAGAAGACTTACGCTCTACTAACAACAGAAATTAGGTTTTCTTCGCTAATATCAGGTTAGTTCCTTATTTTACGATTTAAACACGTATTATAGCATTGATAAACGTTCTACTGCTCGTAGTAAGGTGCATTCAAGCTACAGTCTATCTGATTTTATCAGAAACTGCATGTGTAAAGCATTATAAAATTATGAGACAAACACACAAGTTTGATACTGGGTCTGCTTGCAAATAATGTTTAAACAATTGCCCCGGTTCTCCACCAAATAATGTAGCAAATTAGCTTAAAAGGGAATTGTATATAAATAATTACAATTAATTATGATTAATTACAATTATTTATATCGGCTGACAGGGTTAACTGTAGCAGAATTAAATTGCCATCAACTGATCTGTTCGTCCAGCGACCATTCAGTGCAAGTTAAAATCAACTCTAAGAAAGGATATTTTCGTGGCCACAGAAAATACTTTCTTAAGTATTAATGCATTAGAGCATGTAGCGAGGGTCAGAATCATAAAGGGACATTAGTTTGCAAGGCAGAACCAGAAACTCATGTAATTTGTGCACACAACTTTTATTAACTAAACGCTAACACACATAGCTAATCTAAACAAACGAACATACATACACTCACGTGTATATACAAAAGGGAAGCTAAAGTGGATGAATGAAGCCATTAGAGAAAACAGAATGCAGTTATGGAAAGAGTCGGTTAACCACCTGAGTAAAACCATCAGTGCCGTTCATAACGGGGTCTATAGCTTAGACTAAACCTCTGCTTCGTTTAGTTAGATATACCATGCTTGCACTTCCACGGCTGTTGGTGTGTCTGGAATGCAGTCTTGGATGGAAAGTCTTGAGTGTTTCAGGTCTTGGACTCGTGATCACGTTCTTCCGGGTTGAAGAGTGATGAATTCCAAAGAGGTTATTCTTGTTCTGAGGTCCGTGTAGCTTTGGTTGAATGGTACGTCAAGGCCGCAAAGCCTGGCGCAAAACTTAAGTGTCCCGAAGAGTTCTAGCTCACATCCTTTTAGAATCTAACAGAACCGCAAAACTGGGATATCTTGGAGCCCACATGTACGCTCAGCTCCTTGGTTCAATTTGCCCGGCAAGTGTGCTGCCCTCAGCAAGCACAAATTGCGCTGAGCTCACTCCAGAAGGCGCTCTACCAGAATGAAGAGGCGCTTCGAGGAGAGACCTCCTTGGTGATTTATATAGGATACCACGGACATGTTGTCTGAGCCAATCAGCACATGGTGTCCTATTAAGTCTGGCAGAAAAAAACGGCAGGCTCGACATACTGCTAGCATTTCCAAGCAGTTGATGTGGAGGCCGTTCTCCGCTTCCGACCAATGGCCAAAGGTCGGTTTGCCTTCGCACAGCGCCCCCCAACCTGTGTTGGAGGCGTCTGTCGTGACAACCTTCCTGTTGCAGACCATTCCCATAGCCACACCCTTCTCCATCCATCGTGGGTTCTTCCAGGGGGCCAGGGCTGTCACACAGGCCTGGCTCACCCTGATATGCAGGCATCCGTGACGCCATGCGTGGGGTGGAACCCGTGGTTTCAACCAGCGTTGGAGGGGCCGCATGCGAAGCAGGCCCAGCTGTAACACTGGCGATGATGCGGCCATGAGGCCCAGCATTCTCTGAAACGCTTTGAGGGGGCGAGCGGTGCCGCTCTTGAAGGAGGCTGCGAGTTTCTGAATGGCCAGAGCGCGTTCTGGCGCTACCACCGCTCTCATCTGAGCCGAGTCCAGAACTGTTCCCAGGAATGATACTCGTTGTCTGGGGGACAGTGCACTCTTGGCGAAATTGACCCTGAGCCCCAGGCACTTTAAGTGGCTGAGGAGGAGGGTCCTGTGTGAGAGTAATTCCACCTCTGACTGGGCCAGAATGAGCCAGTCGTCGAGGTAGTTGAGAATGCGGATTCCCATCTGTCGCAGAGGGGAAAGAGCCGCATCCATGCACTTCGTAAAAGTGCAGGGGGCCAGAGACAGTCCAAAGGGGAGGACCGTGTACTGATAAGCCACTCCCTCGAAGGCGAATCTCAAGAATCGTGGGGGCTATCTGGATGTGAAAGTATGCGTCTTTCAGGTCCAGAGAACAGAACCAGTCCCCTGTGCGAATCTGCGAGAGGATCTGTTTCAGTGTGATCATCCTGAACGGCCTCTTCATGAGGGCGTGATTCAGGCATCTGAGATCGAGGATGGGCCGGAGGCCTCCATCCTTTTTGGGGACGAGGAAGTAACGGCTGTAAAAGCCTGATTCGCTTTGAGCTGGAGGAACCTTTTCTATGGCTCCTTTTCCCAACAGTGTCATCACCTCTGAGCGCAGAACGCGAGCGTTCTTGCCCTGTACTGAGGTGGAGACCACGCCGCCGAAGCGCAGGGGTCTTCGAGCGAATTGGAGTGAATAACCTCGTTTTATTATCCCCATAACCCATTCTGACACTCCGGGGATGGCCTGCCAGGCCTCGGCCCGCGTGGCAAGGGGTTGGATGAACTCGAGTGACTGACTGCACGGAGGCAGGGCACTTGTGAGTGGCGGAAGAGGAAATCTGCTCTTTTTTTGAAAATGTTTGTGTTTTATTTTTTCCACTATCACAGCGGATGGTTGCTTGGGCGCTTGTACGGGCCCTGTATTTGCAACAAACACACTTCCCTCTGCACCCGGAAATGAACGGGGTGAAAAGAGGTTTAAGAGAGGCTGCTTGGTGGGCGGTCCGGCCATGGCGGGACTTGGCCCTCTCCGCGCAGGGTCCAACGCTATCCTGGGTCGGGGGCCCTGGCGCTTCAGAAAGGGGTGGCGTCTCGCGGGAACGTCCTCGCGTCTGCTGAGTCTTGGCAGACTGAGGGGTGGGAACAGCAGGTGCAGGCTTCGCTGGCTGCTGAGTCGGCACAGATTTAGGGCGACTCGAAGCACCTGCGGACATCGGGGCATCAAGGAAGGGGACCTTGTCCGCGTCCTTGATCTCTGTCAACGTGAGCCACAGGTGGCGCTCGAGCATCATTAGGCTGGCCAGGGACCTTCCTATCACCTGGGCGGTGGTCTTGGTGGCGCGCAGTGCCAGGTCTGTTGCACTTCTCAGCTCCCTGAGAATCGCAGGATCAGGCTCAGACTCGTCCATGGCAGAGAGGAGTTTGGCCTGATAGACCTGTAGAACCGCCATTGAATGAAGCGCTGAAGCCGCCTGTCCAGCTGACGCGTAGGAGCGTCCAGCGAGCGCTGAAGTGGTCCTGCATGGCTTGGACGGGTGGGCGGCTTTTGCTTTCCAACCGATGGCAGTGGGTGGGCAGAGGTGAGCAGCCACTGATTCATCTAGTTGAAGCATCCTCTCATACCCCTTTTCTTCAGCGCCGTCAACTGTAGTGAGGGCGGATGAAGTGGAAGTACGGAGGCGAGCAGAGTAGGGGGCGCGCCAAGATCTCGTGAGCTCGTCGTGAACTTCAGGGAAGAACGGCGAGGGTCGTTGGGGAGGTGCCCGACGGCGCCCCGGCAGGAACCACTCGTCGAGACGGCTGCGAGATGGCTCCTCAGGTGGAGACCACTCCAATCCCAGCTCTTCAACCGCCTTTGAGAGGACACGGAAAAGTTCGGTATCCATCCCGGCTTTGGCGGCGCTGGGCGCGGACGAACGCGGGGGGCGATGTCAGCCACTGTGCCTGACAGCTCCTCATCGTCCGAAGCTGCCAATGACATGCTGTCATCGGCCAGCTCTTCGTCACTTCCCCCGAACGAGACCAGATCGCTCGCACTTGCAGAGGGACGCTGGTCAGGTTGGGAAAAAAGGACGGGTGAAACCTCTCTGTGTGGCGAGAGCGAGGAACGCGGGATCTGAGCCGACGTGAGCTCGCTCTCAGCCGGGCGCTGAGCTCCTCTGCCCCGCTGTTTTTTCCTCACAGGTCCCTGGGAGGAAGAAAACGGGAGGGCGCGAGGGGCAGAGTCACTCTCTGAAAAGAAAGCTATCCGTGAGCGCACGAGCCGCAATAACGGCGCGGCATTTGCAACAACGCCGATTTGCTTCTTTTAGAACGCGTGAGTTCTCACCGGATGGCGGCAGCGAACAGGACCGGAACCGCTGCGATGCTGGAGCATGGAGTAAAAGGTGAGTCAGCCGAGCAGTTCGAGGCCGCTGGGTCCAGCTGCGATGCTTGTCTACGGCGAGCAGGCTTCTAGGATCAGCGAGGCGAAGTCGTCGTCGCTGAAGGAGAAGAAATCTGAGGGTCCTATGGCGAAGTGGCCGCTTATATAGCCAGATGCCCTGCCCATTCTGGCGGGCTTTGGCGGGCTTCGTCACCATAGGCTCGTGTAGCTCCGCTGCCGACACATTGGTTCGTTTTTTACACACTGCACGAACCAATAGTCGTGCAGTTTCACTAAGTGATTGAATAAGACTTCAGTTCAGGAGAAAAAAAGCTTTTTCCCATATGCGTCTTTATCAAGACGCAGTACTAGTGGAGTATCGACAGGGAACCATGGTTTAACTATGATTGTTGTAGTAAATTCACAGTAACTACCATAACCATGGTCTTACTACAGCATAGTAGTAAACCTAGTAACTACAAACTTTATCATGGTTTCAAAAACTATGGTTACCACAGTTTTACTCAAGCATTACTAAAATATTACTATTGTAGAACCATGATATCAAAACCTTAGTTTGAGAAAAACTAAAAAACCCTGATTACTACTATGATTACTAGTTTTACCATAGTAATACATGGTTAACTGTTCTAAGGGTACAATGCTTTTCCCAATTAAAGCAGCTTCAGAAAATTTCAAGGTTTCAAAAAAAAAAAATAAATAAATAAAATCCTGTTAACTGCCTGAGGTGCCTGTGACTCAATGGGGAGCATCTTCTGGCAACAAATTAATGTCTATATGTCAATAACTCTAAGATAATATGTGTAACACATTTTGAAGATAAGTTATGTGTTCAAAGTCATGTTCAGTTAAAGGGTAGGTTCGGGGAATTTAAATCCACTTTATACTGTCACAAAGTCTGTAACATGTAAATAAACATTATTCGGATAATGCACACTATTATTTGGCTGACAAATAAATGGGTATATCTTATGGAACTCAGAGAAAGATTAAACATTGTTCGTTCACATATATTACCATCATAGTAACAATACAAAGTGGGTTGAAAATCACTCAACGTATGCTTTAAGGCAATGATTACAATACATAACATTTGTCAGGTTGGTATGTTCATCTATAGTTACCATCATCTGGGGTCTTCATGAGTGTTGGCATCATCTGAAGTAACCACAAGTGAGGCTGGATCCAAGCTGTAGTAAAACTGGGATGGGAAACCCGAGAGATAGAAACAGGAAAACAAAAGGAGAAGAATTAGCATAGATGCTGTTCATATTATTTCAGGCAAAAGATGACGATGCACATTTATTACTAGAGTACAAGGTTATGAGTTGTTATGTGAATGCTTGGCTAAAAGATGTATTTTTAATCTAGATTTAAACAGAGAGAGAGAGTGTGTCTGAGCCCCAAGTTTTGTGACATTATTTAGCTTACTTTGCTATAATTTGTTTAAATCGCAATCTGATTTTATTCTATATCCCTTAGCAAGCATATAATTTGTCCTCAGTATTCAGGGAACAGACACAGTCTACACTCTAGAAATTAGTTTTATAGTCTATTCAACTAAAATGTTTGGTCACACTTTATATTAGGTGGCCTTAACTACTATGTACTTACATCAAAAAAATAAGTACAATGTACTTAGTGTGTTCATATTATATTGCAAAACACTTTTGCTGCTTTTGAGGTGGGATATGGGTAAGGTTAGGGACAGGGTTGGTGGTCTGGGTAGGTTTAAGGGTGGGTTAAGGTGTAAGGGATGGGTCAACAGTTTAATTATAAATGTAATTACAGAAATTAATTACAGATGTAACTACACATAGGTATTTTAACAAATATAAGTACAATGTAAAAACATGTATGTGCACAATAAGTGCATTGTATCAAATGATTAATTTAAATGTAAGTACATAGTAGTTAAGGCCACCTAATATAAAGTGGGACCAAATGTTTTAATTGGTCAAACATTTAGAAGGCTACAGCAAGTTATGTCAATTAAAATTTAACACTTTACTCCAAAAAGACACAATTTACAACACATAATAGCCATTATTTAATATCTCCATTTATAACATTTGTCATACACACTAAACATACAGGCTTAAAGAAAAAAAGTCACCTACATCTTGGATGGCCTAAGGGTCAGTAAATTAACAGCAAATGTACATTTTTGGGTGAACTATCCCTTTAAAGCTCCAGCTGACAAACATTACATCTGTAATACAACTGCAAAGTTCAGTTTAAACTTTAATGAACTAAGAAAAACCTAGACATGCTAAACAAAATGTTAGCAAACAAACATTTACAAATATTACTATTGTTCACAATTACATCTTTAAAATAAGGCAGAAGTCACAAAAAAAAAGAAGAAAAAAAGAACCAGGTGTCACAGTATATAAAATCAAGTCAAGTCACCTTTATTTATAATGCACTTTATACAATACTGATCATGTCAAAGCAGCTTTACAGTCAAACAGGAAAATGGTTTGTTAATAATGCAAGAGGACATTAACAAGTCATTTTTCCTGTTAAAGTCAGTTCATTGATGATTCATTGAAATTATCATTCAGTTCAGCTCTCTTCCAATAATGTCTGTGCAATCAGCCAAGCGTCCCCAAATAAGCAAGCCAAAGGCGACAGCGGCAAGGACTCAAAACTTTATCGGTGACAGAAACTGAGTAGAAAACCTTGGGAGAAACCAGGCTCAGTCGATGGCCAGTTCTCCTCTGACCAGACGAAACCAGCATGACGTGGTTTAATTCCTTTACAGGTCAGATTGAGCAGAGGACTTGTCTGGTTCTCGAGGTCTTGTCCCGATGGCCAACGAGGTCTTCACTGGGGATATGTCTCTGGAGCTTATCTAGCTGACATGGTCTCCGCTGACATTCAGGACTGTTGAGGTCATCTCTAGGTGCTGATCCACCATCTGATCTGGATATGGACTGGATCCGGGTTGCTATGGTGACCCCGGAATAAGAATGAAACAGACTAATATTAGCGTAGATGCCACTGAGAACAATAAAGCACATTTTAATTGTAGTAAACACTAAACATTTACACACATTACCTGGAATGAAAACAATAAACTCCTAGTCTTGAAGATACACACAGTATGTAGTTGCAGTGGAGCGGTCTGGTGTTTGGTGCCTTGGAAGAACTGACTGGGTTGCATCTGAAATCCTGCAGTGATGACAAAGCACCAATGAAACCTTTGGCCACACCCTGATGGAGAAAGAAAAGTACATTTTAAGTTAAAAAAATTACATGATCCCTTTTAAATCACTTACAATGTATCAATATCAGTTAATTAAGTCAATTTGTGGTGAAACAGAAGTTGAAACCATTTTTTTTTTTTTTTTGGCTTAAATCCATCCATTGCACAACAGGGAGCATTGATGCTGACTGGATTTGTAATAGAATGTACATTTCATATTACAGGGCTAAGTTACCTTAAATAGCATAATATAACGGCCCTGCCTGTTGTTAATAAATACCAATAGTGACGTTTTACAAATTGATTCATCAGTTGTCCCAGTGAGCTGTAAACACTGGGATAAAGTTGTATAAAGTCTTTCCCTGTGCAGGAACTCGTGTGCACCATCTAGTGATTCACTAACCTAGAACTGACTGAGACGCTTTGAACAGTCTCGTGAAATGATTCAGTTGTTCATTTTCGTTCGGAACGATTAACTTCTCTTACGAAGCGCCATTCACGAGACAAGAATTCATTATAGTAACACAGCTTTTGACATTGTGTTTTATGGATTAAACAAGGTGAGAGCACGTTCCCTTAAATTTCCCTCAGACGTAACGTATCATACAATGCTCATTCAATGTTTTTATTTATGTTGCATGCTTGTGTATAAATATATACATTTTAAATAAAACATTTACAACTTTATAATATACATTTTTATAAATGCAGTATAACGTTAAATACAAATATTTATTCAGTGCCACTTGACTTACTTGATGCCTGAGCTTGACATACACTGTCCTTATATCCACTTTTTAACAAAACACTTTCTAAATGTCCACTCAAAAAATTGGATATGTTGCATGATTTTCTTGTTAAATTTGGTCTAAAAAATAACATTGCAGAATGATCTCAGTGTTGGCTGGATTTGTTTTTATTAGTTTAGTCAACATTTAGCATTCTGAATGTTGACTGGATTTGAAAATAACCATTCATTTAATATTTTTTAAAATATATTTGTGCAGACTTAATATGTCTTCTCAACTAAGCACAAGCAATAAAAAGAGTTCAATTTAAATATTTGGTAACACTTTATTTTGATAGTCCACTTTAGACATTCTGCTAACAGTAAGTAACTTTGCAACTTAACATCAACTAGCAGTCATTAGAGTATTAGTAGACTCTCTGCTTAATAACTTCTAACACTTTATTTTAATGGGTCCACAACATACAACATACTGACTATGAGAAAATTTACAAGTACATGTCAACTTATTCTACTAAGCCTAAACCTACCCTACTGAGAGTTAGTAGACATGTAGTTGCAAATGAATGAGAATTAGTTGACACGTAGTTACAACGTTACTTATAGTTAGTAGAATGTCTAAAGTGGACTATCAAAATAAATTGTAAGCCAATTTTCTTCTTAATTCTGAAGGAATTAGAATAATGACTGTCTAAATGTCAAGGAATAGTCAGTGCTATAATGCATTGTGACTGACTTTGCCATTCATTTTCTCCCAATTTCTACTGTAAAATCTCTTGAAACTTAAAACAGACAGAGTCTTGTGTGTCTTGAAAAAGAATGTATTGAAAATTTCATGTTAACTCTGAAGGAATTAGAATAATGCCTGTCTAAATGTCAAGGAATGGTCAGTGCTGTAATGAATTGTGACTGATTTTGCAATTCATTTTCGCCCAAAATTCTTCAGTAAAATCTCATGAAAGTTGACACAGACAGAGTCTTGGGTGTCCTGAAGAAGAATGTATTGAAAATTTCACGTTAACTCTGAAGGAATTTGAATAACACCTGTCTAAATGTGAAGGTGTGCTATAATGCATTGTGGCAGACTGGCATTCATTTTCTCCCAAATTCTTCAGTAAAATCTCATGAAAGTTGACACAGACAGAGTCTTGGGTGTCCTGAAGAAGAATGTATTGAAAATTTCACGTTAACTCTGAAGGAATTTGAATAACACCTGTCTAAATGTGAAGGTGTGCTATAATGCTTTGTGGCAGACTGGCATTCACTTTCTCCCAAATTCTACAGTAAAATCTCATGAACCTTGACACAGACAGAGTCTTGGGTGTCCTGAAGAAGAATTAATTCCAGTTTTCTTCTTAACTCTAAAGCAATTAGAATAATGCCTGTCTAAATGTCAAGGAATGGTCAATGCTATAATGCATTGTGAATGATTTTGCCATTCATTATTTTCCAAAATTCTACATTAAAATCTCATGAAAGTTGACATAGACAGAGTCTTGGGTGTCCTGAAGAAGAATTAATTCATGTTAACTCTGAAGGAATTTGAATAATGCCTGTCTAAATGTGAAGGCGTGCTATAATGCATCGTGGCAGACCTTTTTATTCATTTTCTCCAAAATTCTACATTAAAATCTCATGAAAGTTGACACAGAAAGAGTCTTGGGTGTCCTGAAGAAGAATTAATTCATGTTAACTCTGAAGGAATTTGAATAATGCCTATCTCAATGTGAAGGCGTGCTATAATGCATTGTGGCAGACCTTTTTATTCATTTTCTCCCAATTTCTACTGTACAATCTCTTGAAACTTAAAACAGACAGAGTCTTGTGTGTCCTGAAGAAGAATGTATTGAAAATTTCATGTTAACTCTGAAGGAATTAGAATAATGCCTGTCTAAATATCAATGAATGGTCAGTGCAATAATGCATTGTGGCAGATTTTGTCATTCATTTTCTACCAAATTCTACTGTAAAATCTCATGAAACTTGACACAGAAAGAGTCTTGGGTGTCCTGAAGAAGAATTAATTCCAGTTTTCTTCTTAACTCTGAAGCAATTAGAATAATGCCTGTCTAAATGTCAAGGAATGGTCAGTGCTATAATGAATTGTGACTGACTTTGCAATTCATTTTCGCCCAAATTCATCAGTAAAATCTCATGAAAGTTGACACAGACAGAGTCTTGGGTGTCCTGAAGAAGAATGTATTGAAAATTTCACGTTAAATCTGAAGGAATTTGAATAACACCTGTCTAAATGTGAAGGTGTGCTATAATGCATTGTGGCAGACTGGCATTCATTTTCTTCCAAATTCTACAGTAAAATATCATGAAACTTGACACAGACAGAGTCAGGGGTGTCCTGAAGAAGAATCAATTCCAATTTTCTTCTTAATTCTGAAGGAATTTGAATAATGCCTGTCTAAATGTCAAGGAAAGGTCAGTGCTATAATGCATTGTGGCAGATTTTGCCATTCATTTTCTCCCAAATTCAACAGTATATTCTCATTAAACTTGACACAGACAGAGTCTTGCGTGTCCTGAAGAAGAATTAATTCCGATTTTTCTTGTTAACTCTGTAGGAAATAGAATAATGCCTGTCTAAATGTCAAGGAATGGTCAGTGTGGCAGATTTTGCCATTCATTTTCTCCCAAATTCTACATTAAAATCTCATGAAAGTTGACATAGACAGAGTCTTGGGTGTCCCGAAGAAGAATTAATTCATGTTAACTCTGAAGGAATTTGAATAATGGCTGTCTAAATGTGAAGGTGTGCTATAATGCATTGTGGCAGACCTTTTTATTCATTTTCTCCCAAATTCTACTGTAAAATCTCATGAAACTTGACACAGACAGAGTCTTGGGTGTCCCAAAGAAGAATTAATTCCGATTTCCTTGTTAACTCTGAAGGAATTAGAATAATGCCTGTCTAAATGTCAAAGAATGGTCAGTGCTGTAATGCATTGTGGTAGACTTTGGAATTCATTTTCTCCCAAGTTCTACTGTAAAATCTCATGAAAGTTGACACAGAGAGAGTCTTGGGTGTGCTGAAGAAGAATGTATTGAAAATTTCACATTAACTCTGAAGGTATTTGAATAACGCCTGTCTAAATGTGAAGGTGTGCTATAATGCATTGTGGCAGATTTTGGCATTAATTTTCTCCCAAATTCTACGGTAAAATCTCAAGAAACTTGACACAGACAGGGTCTTGGGTTTCCTGAAGATGAATTAATTCCAATTTTCTTCTTAATTCTGAAGGAATTAAAATAATGACTGTCTAAATGTCAAGGAATGGTCAGTGCTATAATGCATTGTGACTGACTTTGCCATACATTTTCTCCCAATTTCTACTTTACAATCTCTTGAAACTTAAAACAGACAGAGTCTTGTGTGTCCTGAAGAAGAATGTATTGAAAATTTCATGTTAACTCTGAAGGAATTAGAATAATGCCTGTCTAAATGTCAAGGAATGGTCAGTGCAATAATGCATTGTGGCAGATTTTGTCATTCTTTTTCTCCCAAATTCTACATTAAAATCTCATGAAAGTTGACACAGACAGAGTTTTGGGTGTCCTGAAGAAGAATGTATTGAAAATTTCATATTCACTCTGAAGGAATTTGAATAATGCCTGTCTAAATGTGAAGGTGTGCTATAATGCATTGTGGCAGAACTTTTTATTCATTTTCTCCCAAATTCTACTGTAAAATCTCATGAAAGTTGACACAGACAAAGTCTTGGGTGTCCTGAAGAAGAATTAATTCATGTTAATTCTGAAGGAATTTGAATAATGCCTGTCTAAATATCAATGAATGGTCAGTGCTATAATGCATTGTGGCAGATTTTGTCATTCATTTTCTACCAAATTCTACTGTAAAATCCCATGAAACTTGACACAGAAAGAGTCTTGTGTGTCCTGAAGAAGAATTAAATCCAGTTTTCTTCTTAACTCTGAAGCAATTAGAATAATGCCTGTCTAAATGTCAAGGAATGGTCAGTGCTATAATGCATTGTGACTGACTTTGCCATTCATTTTCTCCCAATTTCTACTGTAAAATCTCTTGAAACTTAAAACAGACAGAGTCTTGTGTCTCCTGAAGAAGAATGTATTGAAAATTTCATGTTAATTCTGAAGCAATTAGAATAATGCCTGTCTAAATGTCAAGGAATGGTCAGTGCTATAATGCATTGTGACTGACTTTGCCATTCATTTTCTCCCAATTTCTACTGTAAAATCTCATGAAACTTGACACAGACAGAGTCTTGGGTGTCCTTAAGAAGAATGTATTGAAAATTTCATGTTAACTCTGAAGGAATTAGAATAATGCCTGTCTAAATGTCAAGGAATGGTCAGTGCTGTAATGAATTGTGACTGATTTTGCAATTCATTTTCGCCCAAAATTCTTCAGTAAAATCTCATGAAAGTTGACACAGACAGAGTCTTGGGTGTCCTGAAGAAGAATGTATTGAAAATTTCACGTTAACTCTGAAGGAATTTGAATAACACCTGTCTAAATGTGAAGGTGTGCTATAATGCATTGTGGCAGACTGGCATTCATTTTCTCCCAAATTCTTCAGTAAAATCTCATGAAAGTTGACACAGACAGAGTCTTGGGTGTCCTGAAGAAGAATGTATTGAAAATTTCACGTTAACTCTGAAGGAATTTGAATAACACCTGTCTAAATGTGAAGGTGTGCTATAATGCTTTGTGGCAGACTGGCATTCACTTTCTCCCAAATTCTACAGTAAAATCTCATGAACCTTGACACAGACAGAGTCTTGGGTGTCCTGAAGAAGAATTAATTCCAGTTTTCTTCTTAACTCTAAAGCAATTAGAATAATGCCTGTCTAAATGTCAAGGAATGGTCAATGCTATAATGCATTGTGAATGACTTTGCCATTCATTATTTTCCAAAATTCTACATTAAAATCTCATGAAAGTTGACATAGACAGAGTCTTGGGTGTCCTGAAGAAGAATTAATTCATGTTAACTCTGAAGGAATTTGAATAATGCCTGTCTAAATGTGAAGGCGTGCTATAATGCATCGTGGCAGACCTTTTTATTCATTTTCTCCAAAATTCTACATTAAAATCTCATGAAAGTTGACACAGAAAGAGTCTTGGGTGTCCTGAAGAAGAATTAATTCATGTTAACTCTGAAGGAATTTGAATAATGCCTATCTCAATGTGAAGGCGTGCTATAATGCATTGTGGCAGACCTTTTTATTCATTTTCTCCCAAGTTCTACTGTAAAAACTCATGAAAGTTGACACAGAGTCTTGGGTGTGCTGAAGAAGAATGTATTGAAAATTTCACGTTAACTCTGAAGGAATTTGATTAACGCATGTCTAAATGTCAATGAATGGTCAGTGCTATAATGCATTGTGACTGACTTTGCAATTCATTTTCGCCTAAATTCATCAGTAAAATCTCATGAAAGTTGACACAGACAGAGTCTTGGCTGTCCTGAAGAAGAATGTATTGAAAATTTCATGTTAACTCTGAAGGAATTAGAATAATGCCTGTCTAAATGTCAAGGAATGGTCAGTGCTATAATGCATTGTGGCAGACTTTGCCAATCATTTTTTCCAAAATTCTACATTAAAATCTCATGAACGTTGACACAGACAGAGTCTTGGGTGTCCTGAAGAAGAATTAATTCCGATTTTTCTTGTTAACTCTGTAGGAATTAGAATAATGCCTGTCTAAATGTCAAGGAATGGTCAGTGCTATAATGCATTGTGGCAGACTTTGCCATTCATTTTTTCCAAAATTCTACATTAAAATCTCATGAAAGTTGACATAGACAGAGTCTTGGGTGTCCTGAAGAAGAATTAATTCATGTTAATTCTGAAAGAATTTGAATAATGCCTGTCTAAATATCAAGGAAGGGTCAGTGCTATAATGCATTGTGGCAGACTTTGCCAATCATTTTTTCCAAAATTCTACATTAAAATCTCATGAACGTTGACACAGACAGAGTCTTGGGTGTCCTGAAGAAGAATTAATTCCGATTTTTCTTGTTAACTCTGTAGGAATTAGAATAATGCCTGTCTAAATGTCAAGGAATGGTCAGTGCTATAATGCATTGTGGCAGACTTTGCCATTCATTTTTTCCAAAATTCTACATTAAAATCTCATGAAAGTTGACATAGACAGAGTCTTGGGTGTCCTGAAGAAGAATTAATTCATGTTAATTCTGAAAGAATTTGAATAATGCCTGTCTAAATATCAAGGAAGGGTCAGTGCTATAATGCATTGTGACTGACTTTGCCATTCATTTTCTCCCAATTTCTACTGTACAATCTCTTGAAACTTAAAACAGACAGAGTCTTGTGTGTCCTGAAGAAGAATGTATTGAAAATTTCATGTTAACTCTGAAGGAATTAGAATAATGCCTGTCTAAATATCAATGAATGGTCAGTGCAATAATGCATTGTGGCAGATTTTGTCATTCATTTTCTACCAAATTCTACTGTAAAATCTCATGAAACTTGACACAGAAAGAGTCTTGGGTGTCCTGAAGAAGAATTAATTCCAGTTTTCTTCTTAACTCTGAAGCAATTAGAATAATGCCTGTCTAAATGTCAAGGAATGGTCAGTGCTATAATGAATTGTGACTGACTTTGCAATTCATTTTCGCCCAAATTCATCAGTAAAATCTCATGAAAGTTGACACAGACAGAGTCTTGGGTGTCCTGAAGAAGAATGTATTGAAAATTTCACGTTAAATCTGAAGGAATTTGAATAACACCTGTCTAAATGTGAAGGTGTGCTATAATGCATTGTGGCAGACTGGCATTCATTTTCTTCCAAATTCTACAGTAAAATATCATGAAACTTGACACAGACAGAGTCAGGGGTGTCCTGAAGAAGAATCAATTCCAATTTTCTTCTTAATTCTGAAGGAATTTGAATAATGCCTGTCTAAATGTCAAGGAAAGGTCAGTGCTATAATGCATTGTGGCAGATTTTGCCATTCATTTTCTCCCAAATTCAACAGTATATTCTCATTAAACTTGACACAGACAGAGTCTTGCGTGTCCTGAAGAAGAATTAATTCCGATTTTTCTTGTTAACTCTGTAGGAAATAGAATAATGCCTGTCTAAATGTCAAGGAATGGTCAGTGTGGCAGATTTTGCCATTCATTTTCTCCCAAATTCTACATTAAAATCTCATGAAAGTTGACATAGACAGAGTCTTGGGTGTCCCGAAGAAGAATTAATTCATGTTAACTCTGAAGGAATTTGAATAATGGCTGTCTAAATGTGAAGGTGTGCTATAATGCATTGTGGCAGACCTTTTTATTCATTTTCTCCCAAATTCTACTGTAAAATCTCATGAAACTTGACACAGACAGAGTCTTGCGTGTCCTGAAGAAGAATTAATTCCGATTTTTCTTGTTAACTCTGTAGGAAATAGAATAATGCCTGTCTAAATGTCAAGGAATGGTCAGTGTGGCAGATTTTGCCATTCATTTTCTCCCAAATTCTACATTAAAATCTCATGAAAGTTGACATAGACAGAGTCTTGGGTGTCCCGAAGAAGAATTAATTCATGTTAACTCTGAAGGAATTTGAATAATGGCTGTCTAAATGTGAAGGTGTGCTATAATGCATTGTGGCAGACCTTTTTATTCATTTTCTCCCAAATTCTACTGTAAAATCTCATGAAACTTGACACAGACAGAGTCTTGGGTGTCCCAAAGAAGAATTAATTCCGATTTCCTTGTTAACTCTGAAGGAATTAGAATAATGCCTGTCTAAATGTCAAGGAATTGTCAGTGCTGTAATGCATTGTGGTAGACTTTGGAATTCATTTTCTCCCAAGTTCTACTGTAAAATCTCATGAAAGTTGACACAGAGAGAGTCTTGGGTGTGCTGAAGAAGAATGTATTGAAAATTTCACATTAACTCTGAAGGAATTTGAATAACGCCTGTCTAAATGTGAAGGTGTGCTATAATGCATTGTGGCAGATTTTGGCATTAATTTTCTCCCAAATTCTTCAGTAAAATCTCATGAAAGTTGACACAGACAGAGTCTTGGGTGTCCTGAATAAGAATTAATTCCAGTTTTCTTCTTAACTCTGAAGCAATTAGAATAATGCCTGTCTAAATGTCAAGGAATGGTCAGTGCTATAATGCATTGTGACTGACTTTGCCATACATTTTCTCCCAATTTCTACTTTACAATCTCTTGAAACTTAAAACAGACAGAGTCTTGTGTGTCCTGAAGAAGAATGTATTGAAAATTTCATGTTAACTCTGAAGGAATTAGAATAATGCCTGTCTAAATGTCAAGGAATGGTCAGTGCAATAATGCATTGTGGCAGATTTTGTCATTCTTTTTCTCCCAAATTCTACATTAAAATCTCATGAAAGTTGACACAGACAGAGTTTTGGGTGTCCTGAAGAAGAATGTATTGAAAATTTCATATTCACTCTGAAGGAATTTGAATAATGCCTGTCTAAATGTGAAGGTGTGCTATAATGCATTGTGGCAGAACTTTTTATTCATTTTCTCCCAAATTCTACTGTAAAATCTCATGAAAGTTGACACAGACAAAGTCTTGGGTGTCCTGAAGAAGAATTAATTCATGTTAATTCTGAAGGAATTTGAATAATGCCTGTCTAAATATCAATGAATGGTCAGTGCTATAATGCATTGTGGCAGATTTTGTCATTCATTTTCTACCAAATTCTACTGTAAAATCCCATGAAACTTGACACAGAAAGAGTCTTGTGTGTCCTGAAGAAGAATTAAATCCAGTTTTCTTCTTAACTCTGAAGCAATTAGAATAATGCCTGTCTAAATGTCAAGGAATGGTCAGTGCTATAATGCATTGTGACTGACTTTGCCATTCATTTTCTCCCAATTTCTACTGTAAAATCTCTTGAAACTTAAAACAGACAGAGTCTTGTGTCTCCTGAAGAAGAATGTATTGAAAATTTCATGTTAATTCTGAAGCAATTAGAATAATGCCTGTCTAAATGTCAAGGAATGGTCAGTGCTATAATGCATTGTGACTGACTTTGCCATTCATTTTCTCCCAATTTCTACTGTAAAATCTCATGAAATTTGACACAGACAGAGTCTTGGGTGTCCTTAAGAAGAATGTATTGAAAATTTCATGTTAACTCTGAAGGAATTAGAATAATGCCTGTCTAAATGTCAAGGAATGGTCAGTGCTGTAATGAATTGTGACTGATTTTGCAATTCATTTTCGCCCAAAATTCTTCAGTAAAATCTCATGAAAGTTGACACAGACAGAGTCTTGGGTGTCCTGAAGAAGAATGTATTGAAAATTTCACGTTAACTCTGAAGGAATTTGAATAACACCTGTCTAAATGTGAAGGTGTGCTATAATGCATTGTGGCAGACTGGCATTCATTTTCTCCCAAATTCTTCAGTAAAATCTCATGAAAGTTGACACAGACAGAGTCTTGGGTGTCCTGAAGAAGAATGTATTGAAAATTTCACGTTAACTCTGAAGGAATTTGAATAACACCTGTCTAAATGTGAAGGTGTGCTATAATGCTTTGTGGCAGACTGGCATTCACTTTCTCCCAAATTCTACAGTAAAATCTCATGAACCTTGACACAGACAGAGTCTTGGGTGTCCTGAAGAAGAATTAATTCCAGTTTTCTTCTTAACTCTAAAGCAATTAGAATAATGCCTGTCTAAATGTCAAGGAATGGTCAATGCTATAATGCATTGTGAATGACTTTGCCATTCATTATTTTCCAAAATTCTACATTAAAATCTCATGAAAGTTGACATAGACAGAGTCTTGGGTGTCCTGAAGAAGAATTAATTCATGTTAACTCTGAAGGAATTTGAATAATGCCTGTCTAAATGTGAAGGCGTGCTATAATGCATCGTGGCAGACCTTTTTATTCATTTTCTCCAAAATTCTACATTAAAATCTCATGAAAGTTGACACAGAAAGAGTCTCGGGTGTCCTGAAGAAGAATTAATTCATGTTAACTCTGAAGGAATTTGAATAATGCCTATCTCAATGTGAAGGCGTGCTATAATGCATTGTGGCAGACCTTTTTATTCATTTTCTCCCAAGTTCTACTGTAAAATCTCATGAAAGTTGACACAGAGTCTTGGGTGTGCTGAAGAAGAATGTATTGAAAATTTCACGTTAACTCTGAAGGAATTTGATTAACGCATGTCTAAATGTCAATGAATGGTCAGTGCAATAATGCATTGTGGCAGATTTTGTCATTCATTTTCTACCAAATTCTACTTTAAAATCTCATGAAACTTGACACAGAAAGAGTCTTGGGTGTCCTGAAGAAGAATTAATTCCAGTTTTCTTCTTAACTCTGAAGCAATTAGAATAATGCCTGTCTAAATGTCAAGGAATGATCAGTGCTATAATGAATTGTGACTGACTTTGCAATTCATTTTCGCCTAAATTCATCAGTAAAATCTCATGAAAGTTGACACAGACAGAGTCTTGGCTGTCCTGAAGAAGAATGTATTGAAAATTTCATGTTAACTCTGAAGGAATTAGAATAATGCCTGTCTAAATGTCAAGGAATGGTCAGTGCTATAATGCATTGTGGCAGACTTTGCCAATCATTTTTTCCAAAATTCTACATTAAAATCTCATGAACGTTGACACAGACAGAGTCTTGGGTGTCCTGAAGAAGAATTAATTCCGATTTTTCTTGTTAACTCTGTAGGAATTAGAATAATGCCTGTCTAAATGTCAAGGAATGGTCAGTGCTATAATGCATTGTGGCAGACTTTGCCATTCATTTTTTCCAAAATTCTACATTAAAATCTCATGAAAGTTGACATAGACAGAGTCTTGGGTGTCCTGAAGAAGAATTAATTCATGTTAATTCTGAAAGAATTTGAATAATGCCTGTCTAAATATCAAGGAAGGGTCAGTGCTATAATGCATTGTGACTGACTTTGCCATTCATTTTCTCCCAATTTCTACTGTACAATCTCTTGAAACTTAAAACAGACAGAGTCTTGTGTGTCCTGAAGAAGAATGTATTGAAAATTTCATGTTAACTCTGAAGGAATTAGAATAATGCCTGTCTAAATATCAATGAATGGTCAGTGCAATAATGCATTGTGGCAGATTTTGTCATTCATTTTCTACCAAATTCTACTGTAAAATCTCATGAAACTTGACACAGAAAGAGTCTTGGGTGTCCTGAAGAAGAATTAATTCCAGTTTTCTTCTTAACTCTGAAGCAATTAGAATAATGCCTGTCTAAATGTCAAGGAATGGTCAGTGCTATAATGAATTGTGACTGACTTTGCAATTCATTTTCGCCCAAATTCATCAGTAAAATCTCATGAAAGTTGACACAGACAGAGTCTTGGGTGTCCTGAAGAAGAATGTATTGAAAATTTCACGTTAAATCTGAAGGAATTTGAATAACACCTGTCTAAATGTGAAGGTGTGCTATAATGCATTGTGGCAGACTGGCATTCATTTTCTTCCAAATTCTACAGTAAAATATCATGAAACTTGACACAGACAGAGTCAGGGGTGTCCTGAAGAAGAATCAATTCCAATTTTCTTCTTAATTCTGAAGGAATTTGAATAATGCCTGTCTAAATGTCAAGGAAAGGTCAGTGCTATAATGCATTGTGGCAGATTTTGCCATTCATTTTCTCCCAAATTCAACAGTATATTCTCATTAAACTTGACACAGACAGAGTCTTGCGTGTCCTGAAGAAGAATTAATTCCGATTTTTCTTGTTAACTCTGTAGGAAATAGAATAATGCCTGTCTAAATGTCAAGGAATGGTCAGTGTGGCAGATTTTGCCATTCATTTTCTCCCAAATTCTACATTAAAATCTCATGAAAGTTGACATAGACAGAGTCTTGGGTGTCCCGAAGAAGAATTAATTCATGTTAACTCTGAAGGAATTTGAATAATGGCTGTCTAAATGTGAAGGTGTGCTATAATGCATTGTGGCAGACCTTTTTATTCATTTTCTCCCAAATTCTACTGTAAAATCTCATGAAACTTGACACAGACAGAGTCTTGCGTGTCCTGAAGAAGAATTAATTCCGATTTTTCTTGTTAACTCTGTAGGAAATAGAATAATGCCTGTCTAAATGTCAAGGAATGGTCAGTGTGGCAGATTTTGCCATTCATTTTCTCCCAAATTCTACATTAAAATCTCATGAAAGTTGACATAGACAGAGTCTTGGGTGTCCCGAAGAAGAATTAATTCATGTTAACTCTGAAGGAATTTGAATAATGGCTGTCTAAATGTGAAGGTGTGCTATAATGCATTGTGGCAGACCTTTTTATTCATTTTCTCCCAAATTCTACTGTAAAATCTCATGAAACTTGACACAGACAGAGTCTTGGGTGTCCCAAAGAAGAATTAATTCCGATTTCCTTGTTAACTCTGAAGGAATTAGAATAATGCCTGTCTAAATGTCAAAGAATGGTCAGTGCTGTAATGCATTGTGGTAGACTTTGGAATTCATTTTCTCCCAAGTTCTACTGTAAAATCTCATGAAAGTTGACACAGAGAGAGTCTTGGGTGTGCTGAAGAAGAATGTATTGAAAATTTCACATTAACTCTGAAGGTATTTGAATAACGCCTGTCTAAATGTGAAGGTGTGCTATAATGCATTGTGGCAGATTTTGGCATTAATTTTCTCCCAAATTCTACGGTAAAATCTCAAGAAACTTGACACAGACAGGGTCTTGGGTTTCCTGAAGATGAATTAATTCCAATTTTCTTCTTAATTCTGAAGGAATTCGAATAATGACTGTCTAAATGTCAAGGAATTGTCAGTGCTATAATGCATTGTGACTGACTTTGCCATTCGTTTTCTCCCAATTTCTACTGTAAAATCTCTTGAAACTTAAAACAGACAGAGTCGTGTGTGTCTTGAAGAAGAATGTATTGAAAATTTCATGTTAACTCTGAAGGAATTAGAATAATGCCTGTCTAAATGTCAAGGAATTGTCAGTGCTGTAATGCATTGTGGTAGACTTTGGAATTCATTTTCTCCCAAGTTCTACTGTAAAATCTCATGAAAGTTGACACAGAGAGAGTCTTGGGTGTGCTGAAGAAGAATGTATTGAAAATTTCACATTAACTCTGAAGGAATTTGAATAACGCCTGTCTAAATGTGAAGGTGTGCTATAATGCATTGTGGCAGATTTTGGCATTAATTTTCTCCCAAATTCTTCAGTAAAATCTCATGAAAGTTGACACAGACAGAGTCTTGGGTGTCCTGAATAAGAATTAATTCCAGTTTTCTTCTTAACTCTGAAGCAATTAGAATAATGCCTGTCTAAATGTCAAGGAATGGTCAGTGCTATAATGCATTGTGACTGACTTTGCCATACATTTTCTCCCAATTTCTACTTTACAATCTCTTGAAACTTAAAACAGACAGAGTCTTGTGTGTCCTGAAGAAGAATGTATTGAAAATTTCATGTTAACTCTGAAGGAATTAGAATAATGCCTGTCTAAATGTCAAGGAATGGTCAGTGCAATAATGCATTGTGGCAGATTTTGTCATTCTTTTTCTCCCAAATTCTACATTAAAATCTCATGAAAGTTGACACAGACAGAGTTTTGGGTGTCCTGAAGAAGAATGTATTGAAAATTTCATATTCACTCTGAAGGAATTTGAATAATGCCTGTATAAATGTGAAGGTGTGCTATAATGCATTGTGGCAGAACTTTTTATTCATTTTCTCCCAAATTCTACTGTAAAATCTCATGAAAGTTGACACAGACAAAGTCTTGGGTGTCCTGAAGAAGAATTAATTCATGTTAATTCTGAAGGAATTTGAATAATGCCTGTCTAAATATCAATGAATGGTCAGTGCTATAATGCATTGTGGCAGATTTTGTCATTCATTTTCTACCAAATTCTACTGTAAAATCCCATGAAACTTGACACAGAAAGAGTCTTGTGTGTCCTGAAGAAGAATTAAATCCAGTTTTCTTCTTAACTCTGAAGCAATTAGAATAATGCCTGTCTAAATGTCAAGGAATGGTCAGTGCTATAATGCATTGTGACTGACTTTGCCATTCATTTTCTCCCAATTTCTACTGTAAAATCTCTTGAAACTTAAAACAGACAGAGTCTTGTGTCTCCTGAAGAAGAATGTATTGAAAATTTCATGTTAATTCTGAAGCAATTAGAATAATGCCTGTCTAAATGTCAAGGAATGGTCAGTGCTATAATGCATTGTGACTGACTTTGCCATTCATTTTCTCCCAATTTCTACTGTAAAATCTCATGAAATTTGACACAGACAGAGTCTTGGGTGTCCTTAAGAAGAATGTATTGAAAATTTCATGTTAACTCTGAAGGAATTAGAATAATGCCTGTCTAAATGTCAAGGAATGGTCAGTGCTGTAATGAATTGTGACTGATTTTGCAATTCATTTTCGCCCAAAATTCTTCAGTAAAATCTCATGAAAGTTGACACAGACAGAGTCTTGGGTGTCCTGAAGAAGAATGTATTGAAAATTTCACGTTAACTCTGAAGGAATTTGAATAACACCTGTCTAAATGTGAAGGTGTGCTATAATGCATTGTGGCAGACTGGCATTCATTTTCTCCCAAATTCTTCAGTAAAATCTCATGAAAGTTGACACAGACAGAGTCTTGGGTGTCCTGAAGAAGAATGTATTGAAAATTTCACGTTAACTCTGAAGGAATTTGAATAACACCTGTCTAAATGTGAAGGTGTGCTATAATGCTTTGTGGCAGACTGGCATTCACTTTCTCCCAAATTCTACAGTAAAATCTCATGAACCTTGACACAGACAGAGTCTTGGGTGTCCTGAAGAAGAATTAATTCCAGTTTTCTTCTTAACTCTAAAGCAATTAGAATAATGCCTGTCTAAATGTCAAGGAATGGTCAATGCTATAATGCATTGTGAATGACTTTGCCATTCATTATTTTCCAAAATTCTACATTAAAATCTCATGAAAGTTGACATAGACAGAGTCTTGGGTGTCCTGAAGAAGAATTAATTCATGTTAACTCTGAAGGAATTTGAATAATGCCTGTCTAAATGTGAAGGCGTGCTATAATGCATCGTGGCAGACCTTTTTATTCATTTTCTCCAAAATTCTACATTAAAATCTCATGAAAGTTGACACAGAAAGAGTCTTGGGTGTCCTGAAGAAGAATTAATTCATGTTAACTCTGAAGGAATTTGAATAATGCCTATCTCAATGTGAAGGCGTGCTATAATGCATTGTGGCAGACCTTTTTATTCATTTTCTCCCAAGTTCTACTGTAAAATCTCATGAAAGTTGACACAGAGTCTTGGGTGTGCTGAAGAAGAATGTATTGAAAATTTCACGTTAACTCTGAAGGAATTTGATTAACGCATGTCTAAATGTCAATGAATGGTCAGTGCAATAATGCATTGTGGCAGATTTTGTCATTCATTTTCTACCAAATTCTACTTTAAAATCTCATGAAACTTGACACAGAAAGAGTCTTGGGTGTCCTGAAGAAGAATTAATTCCAGTTTTCTTCTTAACTCTGAAGCAATTAGAATAATGCCTGTCTAAATGTCAAGGAATGATCAGTGCTATAATGAATTGTGACTGACTTTGCAATTCATTTTCGCCTAAATTCATCAGTAAAATCTCATGAAAGTTGACACAGACAGAGTCTTGGCTGTCCTGAAGAAGAATGTATTGAAAATTTCATGTTAACTCTGAAGGAATTAGAATAATGCCTGTCTAAATGTCAAGGAATGGTCAGTGCTATAATGCATTGTGGCAGACTTTGCCAATCATTTTTTCCAAAATTCTACATTAAAATCTCATGAACGTTGACACAGACAGAGTCTTGGGTGTCCTGAAGAAGAATTAATTCCGATTTTTCTTGTTAACTCTGTAGGAATTAGAATAATGCCTGTCTAAATGTCAAGGAATGGTCAGTGCTATAATGCATTGTGGCAGACTTTGCCATTCATTTTTTCCAAAATTCTACATTAAAATCTCATGAAAGTTGACATAGACAGAGTCTTGGGTGTCCTGAAGAAGAATTAATTCATGTTAATTCTGAAAGAATTTGAATAATGCCTGTCTAAATATCAAGGAAGGGTCAGTGCTATAATGCATTGTGACTGACTTTGCCATTCATTTTCTCCCAATTTCTACTGTACAATCTCTTGAAACTTAAAACAGACAGAGTCTTGTGTGTCCTGAAGAAGAATGTATTGAAAATTTCATGTTAACTCTGAAGGAATTAGAATAATGCCTGTCTAAATATCAATGAATGGTCAGTGCAATAATGCATTGTGGCAGATTTTGTCATTCATTTTCTACCAAATTCTACTGTAAAATCTCATGAAACTTGACACAGAAAGAGTCTTGGGTGTCCTGAAGAAGAATTAATTCCAGTTTTCTTCTTAACTCTGAAGCAATTAGAATAATGCCTGTCTAAATGTCAAGGAATGGTCAGTGCTATAATGAATTGTGACTGACTTTGCAATTCATTTTCGCCCAAATTCATCAGTAAAATCTCATGAAAGTTGACACAGACAGAGTCTTGGGTGTCCTGAAGAAGAATGTATTGAAAATTTCACGTTAAATCTGAAGGAATTTGAATAACACCTGTCTAAATGTGAAGGTGTGCTATAATGCATTGTGGCAGACTGGCATTCATTTTCTTCCAAATTCTACAGTAAAATATCATGAAACTTGACACAGACAGAGTCAGGGGTGTCCTGAAGAAGAATCAATTCCAATTTTCTTCTTAATTCTGAAGGAATTTGAATAATGCCTGTCTAAATGTCAAGGAAAGGTCAGTGCTATAATGCATTGTGGCAGATTTTGCCATTCATTTTCTCCCAAATTCAACAGTATATTCTCATTAAACTTGACACAGACAGAGTCTTGCGTGTCCTGAAGAAGAATTAATTCCGATTTTTCTTGTTAACTCTGTAGGAAATAGAATAATGCCTGTCTAAATGTCAAGGAATGGTCAGTGTGGCAGATTTTGCCATTCATTTTCTCCCAAATTCTACATTAAAATCTCATGAAAGTTGACATAGACAGAGTCTTGGGTGTCCCGAAGAAGAATTAATTCATGTTAACTCTGAAGGAATTTGAATAATGGCTGTCTAAATGTGAAGGTGTGCTATAATGCATTGTGGCAGACCTTTTTATTCATTTTCTCCCAAATTCTACTGTAAAATCTCATGAAACTTGACACAGACAGAGTCTTGCGTGTCCTGAAGAAGAATTAATTCCGATTTTTCTTGTTAACTCTGTAGGAAATAGAATAATGCCTGTCTAAATGTCAAGGAATGGTCAGTGTGGCAGATTTTGCCATTCATTTTCTCCCAAATTCTACATTAAAATCTCATGAAAGTTGACATAGACAGAGTCTTGGGTGTCCCGAAGAAGAATTAATTCATGTTAACTCTGAAGGAATTTGAATAATGGCTGTCTAAATGTGAAGGTGTGCTATAATGCATTGTGGCAGACCTTTTTATTCATTTTCTCCCAAATTCTACTGTAAAATCTCATGAAACTTGACACAGACAGAGTCTTGGGTGTCCCAAAGAAGAATTAATTCCGATTTCCTTGTTAACTCTGAAGGAATTAGAATAATGCCTGTCTAAATGTCAAAGAATGGTCAGTGCTGTAATGCATTGTGGTAGACTTTGGAATTCATTTTCTCCCAAGTTCTACTGTAAAATCTCATGAAAGTTGACACAGAGAGAGTCTTGGGTGTGCTGAAGAAGAATGTATTGAAAATTTCACATTAACTCTGAAGGTATTTGAATAACGCCTGTCTAAATGTGAAGGTGTGCTATAATGCATTGTGGCAGATTTTGGCATTAATTTTCTCCCAAATTCTACGGTAAAATCTCAAGAAACTTGACACAGACAGGGTCTTGGGTTTCCTGAAGATGAATTAATTCCAATTTTCTTCTTAATTCTGAAGGAATTCGAATAATGACTGTCTAAATGTCAAGGAATTGTCAGTGCTATAATGCATTGTGACTGACTTTGCCATTCGTTTTCTCCCAATTTCTACTGTAAAATCTCTTGAAACTTAAAACAGACAGAGTCGTGTGTGTCTTGAAGAAGAATGTATTGAAAATTTCATGTTAACTCTGAAGGAATTAGAATAATGCCTGTCTAAATGTCAAGGAATTGTCAGTGCTGTAATGCATTGTGGTAGACTTTGGAATTCATTTTCTCCCAAGTTCTACTGTAAAATCTCATGAAAGTTGACACAGAGAGAGTCTTGGGTGTGCTGAAGAAGAATGTATTGAAAATTTCACATTAACTCTGAAGGAATTTGAATAACGCCTGTCTAAATGTGAAGGTGTGCTATAATGCATTGTGGCAGATTTTGGCATTAATTTTCTCCCAAATTCTTCAGTAAAATCTCATGAAAGTTGACACAGACAGAGTCTTGGGTGTCCTGAATAAGAATTAATTCCAGTTTTCTTCTTAACTCTGAAGCAATTAGAATAATGCCTGTCTAAATGTCAAGGAATGGTCAGTGCTATAATGCATTGTGACTGACTTTGCCATACATTTTCTCCCAATTTCTACTTTACAATCTCTTGAAACTTAAAACAGACAGAGTCTTGTGTGTCCTGAAGAAGAATGTATTGAAAATTTCATGTTAACTCTGAAGGAATTAGAATAATGCCTGTCTAAATGTCAAGGAATGGTCAGTGCAATAATGCATTGTGGCAGATTTTGTCATTCTTTTTCTCCCAAATTCTACATTAAAATCTCATGAAAGTTGACACAGACAGAGTTTTGGGTGTCCTGAAGAAGAATGTATTGAAAATTTCATATTCACTCTGAAGGAATTTGAATAATGCCTGTATAAATGTGAAGGTGTGCTATAATGCATTGTGGCAGAACTTTTTATTCATTTTCTCCCAAATTCTACTGTAAAATCTCATGAAAGTTGACACAGACAAAGTCTTGGGTGTCCTGAAGAAGAATTAATTCATGTTAATTCTGAAGGAATTTGAATAATGCCTGTCTAAATATCAATGAATGGTCAGTGCTATAATGCATTGTGGCAGATTTTGTCATTCATTTTCTACCAAATTCTACTGTAAAATCCCATGAAACTTGACACAGAAAGAGTCTTGTGTGTCCTGAAGAAGAATTAAATCCAGTTTTCTTCTTAACTCTGAAGCAATTAGAATAATGCCTGTCTAAATGTCAAGGAATGGTCAGTGCTATAATGCATTGTGACTGACTTTGCCATTCATTTTCTCCCAATTTCTACTGTAAAATCTCTTGAAACTTAAAACAGACAGAGTCTTGTGTCTCCTGAAGAAGAATGTATTGAAAATTTCATGTTAATTCTGAAGCAATTAGAATAATGCCTGTCTAAATGTCAAGGAATGGTCAGTGCTATAATGCATTGTGACTGACTTTGCCATTCATTTTCTCCCAATTTCTACTGTAAAATCTCATGAAATTTGACACAGACAGAGTCTTGGGTGTCCTTAAGAAGAATGTATTGAAAATTTCATGTTAACTCTGAAGGAATTAGAATAATGCCTGTCTAAATGTCAAGGAATGGTCAGTGCTGTAATGAATTGTGACTGATTTTGCAATTCATTTTCGCCCAAAATTCTTCAGTAAAATCTCATGAAAGTTGACACAGACAGAGTCTTGGGTGTCCTGAAGAAGAATGTATTGAAAATTTCACGTTAACTCTGAAGGAATTTGAATAACACCTGTCTAAATGTGAAGGTGTGCTATAATGCATTGTGGCAGACTGGCATTCATTTTCTCCCAAATTCTTCAGTAAAATCTCATGAAAGTTGACACAGACAGAGTCTTGGGTGTCCTGAAGAAGAATGTATTGAAAATTTCACGTTAACTCTGAAGGAATTTGAATAACACCTGTCTAAATGTGAAGGTGTGCTATAATGCTTTGTGGCAGACTGGCATTCACTTTCTCCCAAATTCTACAGTAAAATCTCATGAACCTTGACACAGACAGAGTCTTGGGTGTCCTGAAGAAGAATTAATTCCAGTTTTCTTCTTAACTCTAAAGCAATTAGAATAATGCCTGTCTAAATGTCAAGGAATGGTCAATGCTATAATGCATTGTGAATGACTTTGCCATTCATTATTTTCCAAAATTCTACATTAAAATCTCATGAAAGTTGACATAGACAGAGTCTTGGGTGTCCTGAAGAAGAATTAATTCATGTTAACTCTGAAGGAATTTGAATAATGCCTGTCTAAATGTGAAGGCGTGCTATAATGCATCGTGGCAGACCTTTTTATTCATTTTCTCCAAAATTCTACATTAAAATCTCATGAAAGTTGACACAGAAAGAGTCTTGGGTGTCCTGAAGAAGAATTAATTCATGTTAACTCTGAAGGAATTTGAATAATGCCTATCTCAATGTGAAGGCGTGCTATAATGCATTGTGGCAGACCTTTTTATTCATTTTCTCCCAAGTTCTACTGTAAAATCTCATGAAAGTTGACACAGAGTCTTGGGTGTGCTGAAGAAGAATGTATTGAAAATTTCACGTTAACTCTGAAGGAATTTGATTAACGCATGTCTAAATGTCAATGAATGGTCAGTGCAATAATGCATTGTGGCAGATTTTGTCATTCATTTTCTACCAAATTCTACTTTAAAATCTCATGAAACTTGACACAGAAAGAGTCTTGGGTGTCCTGAAGAAGAATTAATTCCAGTTTTCTTCTTAACTCTGAAGCAATTAGAATAATGCCTGTCTAAATGTCAAGGAATGATCAGTGCTATAATGAATTGTGACTGACTTTGCAATTCATTTTCGCCTAAATTCATCAGTAAAATCTCATGAAAGTTGACACAGACAGAGTCTTGGCTGTCCTGAAGAAGAATGTATTGAAAATTTCATGTTAACTCTGAAGGAATTAGAATAATGCCTGTCTAAATGTCAAGGAATGGTCAGTGCTATAATGCATTGTGGCAGACTTTGCCAATCATTTTTTCCAAAATTCTACATTAAAATCTCATGAACGTTGACACAGACAGAGTCTTGGGTGTCCTGAAGAAGAATTAATTCCGATTTTTCTTGTTAACTCTGTAGGAATTAGAATAATGCCTGTCTAAATGTCAAGGAATGGTCAGTGCTATAATGCATTGTGGCAGACTTTGCCATTCATTTTTTCCAAAATTCTACATTAAAATCTCATGAAAGTTGACATAGACAGAGTCTTGGGTGTCCTGAAGAAGAATTAATTCATGTTAATTCTGAAAGAATTTGAATAATGCCTGTCTAAATATCAAGGAAGGGTCAGTGCTATAATGCATTGTGACTGACTTTGCCATTCATTTTCTCCCAATTTCTACTGTACAATCTCTTGAAACTTAAAACAGACAGAGTCTTGTGTGTCCTGAAGAAGAATGTATTGAAAATTTCATGTTAACTCTGAAGGAATTAGAATAATGCCTGTCTAAATATCAATGAATGGTCAGTGCAATAATGCATTGTGGCAGATTTTGTCATTCATTTTCTACCAAATTCTACTGTAAAATCTCATGAAACTTGACACAGAAAGAGTCTTGGGTGTCCTGAAGAAGAATTAATTCCAGTTTTCTTCTTAACTCTGAAGCAATTAGAATAATGCCTGTCTAAATGTCAAGGAATGGTCAGTGCTATAATGAATTGTGACTGACTTTGCAATTCATTTTCGCCCAAATTCATCAGTAAAATCTCATGAAAGTTGACACAGACAGAGTCTTGGGTGTCCTGAAGAAGAATGTATTGAAAATTTCACGTTAAATCTGAAGGAATTTGAATAACACCTGTCTAAATGTGAAGGTGTGCTATAATGCATTGTGGCAGACTGGCATTCATTTTCTTCCAAATTCTACAGTAAAATATCATGAAACTTGACACAGACAGAGTCAGGGGTGTCCTGAAGAAGAATCAATTCCAATTTTCTTCTTAATTCTGAAGGAATTTGAATAATGCCTGTCTAAATGTCAAGGAAAGGTCAGTGCTATAATGCATTGTGGCAGATTTTGCCATTCATTTTCTCCCAAATTCAACAGTATATTCTCATTAAACTTGACACAGACAGAGTCTTGCGTGTCCTGAAGAAGAATTAATTCCGATTTTTCTTGTTAACTCTGTAGGAAATAGAATAATGCCTGTCTAAATGTCAAGGAATGGTCAGTGTGGCAGATTTTGCCATTCATTTTCTCCCAAATTCTACATTAAAATCTCGTGAAAGTTGACATAGACAGAGTCTTGGGTGTCCCGAAGAAGAATTAATTCATGTTAACTCTGAAGGAATTTGAATAATGGCTGTCTAAATGTGAAGGTGTGCTATAATGCATTGTGGCAGACCTTTTTATTCATTTTCTCCCAAATTCTACTGTAAAATCTCATGAAACTTGACACAGACAGAGTCTTGCGTGTCCTGAAGAAGAATTAATTCCGATTTTTCTTGTTAACTCTGTAGGAAATAGAATAATGCCTGTCTAAATGTCAAGGAATGGTCAGTGTGGCAGATTTTGCCATTCATTTTCTCCCAAATTCTACATTAAAATCTCATGAAAGTTGACATAGACAGAGTCTTGGGTGTCCCGAAGAAGAATTAATTCATGTTAACTCTGAAGGAATTTGAATAATGGCTGTCTAAATGTGAAGGTGTGCTATAATGCATTGTGGCAGACCTTTTTATTCATTTTCTCCCAAATTCTACTGTAAAATCTCATGAAACTTGACACAGACAGAGTCTTGGGTGTCCCAAAGAAGAATTAATTCCGATTTCCTTGTTAACTCTGAAGGAATTAGAATAATGCCTGTCTAAATGTCAAAGAATGGTCAGTGCTGTAATGCATTGTGGTAGACTTTGGAATTCATTTTCTCCCAAGTTCTACTGTAAAATCTCATGAAAGTTGACACAGAGAGAGTCTTGGGTGTGCTGAAGAAGAATGTATTGAAAATTTCACATTAACTCTGAAGGTATTTGAATAACGCCTGTCTAAATGTGAAGGTGTGCTATAATGCATTGTGGCAGATTTTGGCATTAATTTTCTCCCAAATTCTACGGTAAAATCTCAAGAAACTTGACACAGACAGGGTCTTGGGTTTCCTGAAGATGAATTAATTCCAATTTTCTTCTTAATTCTGAAGGAATTCGAATAATGACTGTCTAAATGTCAAGGAATTGTCAGTGCTATAATGCATTGTGACTGACTTTGCCATTCGTTTTCTCCCAATTTCTACTGTAAAATCTCTTGAAACTTAAAACAGACAGAGTCGTGTGTGTCTTGAAGAAGAATGTATTGAAAATTTCATGTTAACTCTGAAGGAATTAGAATAATGCCTGTCTAAATGTCAAGGAATTGTCAGTGCTGTAATGCATTGTGGTAGACTTTGGAATTCATTTTCTCCCAAGTTCTACTGTAAAATCTCATGAAAGTTGACACAGAGAGAGTCTTGGGTGTGCTGAAGAAGAATGTATTGAAAATTTCACATTAACTCTGAAGGAATTTGAATAACGCCTGTCTAAATGTGAAGGTGTGCTATAATGCATTGTGGCAGATTTTGGCATTAATTTTCTCCCAAATTCTTCAGTAAAATCTCATGAAAGTTGACACAGACAGAGTCTTGGGTGTCCTGAATAAGAATTAATTCCAGTTTTCTTCTTAACTCTGAAGCAATTAGAATAATGCCTGTCTAAATGTCAAGGAATGGTCAGTGCTATAATGCATTGTGACTGACTTTGCCATACATTTTCTCCCAATTTCTACTTTACAATCTCTTGAAACTTAAAACAGACAGAGTCTTGTGTGTCCTGAAGAAGAATGTATTGAAAATTTCATGTTAACTCTGAAGGAATTAGAATAATGCCTGTCTAAATGTCAAGGAATGGTCAGTGCAATAATGCATTGTGGCAGATTTTGTCATTCTTTTTCTCCCAAATTCTACATTAAAATCTCATGAAAGTTGACACAGACAGAGTTTTGGGTGTCCTGAAGAAGAATGTATTGAAAATTTCATATTCACTCTGAAGGAATTTGAATAATGCCTGTATAAATGTGAAGGTGTGCTATAATGCATTGTGGCAGAACTTTTTATTCATTTTCTCCCAAATTCTACTGTAAAATCTCATGAAAGTTGACACAGACAAAGTCTTGGGTGTCCTGAAGAAGAATTAATTCATGTTAATTCTGAAGGAATTTGAATAATGCCTGTCTAAATATCAATGAATGGTCAGTGCTATAATGCATTGTGGCAGATTTTGTCATTCATTTTCTACCAAATTCTACTGTAAAATCCCATGAAACTTGACACAGAAAGAGTCTTGTGTGTCCTGAAGAAGAATTAAATCCAGTTTTCTTCTTAACTCTGAAGCAATTAGAATAATGCCTGTCTAAATGTCAAGGAATGGTCAGTGCTATAATGCATTGTGACTGACTTTGCCATTCATTTTCTCCCAATTTCTACTGTAAAATCTCTTGAAACTTAAAACAGACAGAGTCTTGTGTCTCCTGAAGAAGAATGTATTGAAAATTTCATGTTAATTCTGAAGCAATTAGAATAATGCCTGTCTAAATGTCAAGGAATGGTCAGTGCTATAATGCATTGTGACTGACTTTGCCATTCATTTTCTCCCAATTTCTACTGTAAAATCTCATGAAATTTGACACAGACAGAGTCTTGGGTGTCCTTAAGAAGAATGTATTGAAAATTTCATGTTAACTCTGAAGGAATTAGAATAATGCCTGTCTAAATGTCAAGGAATGGTCAGTGCTATAATGCATTGTGGCAGACTGGCATTCATTTTCTTCCAAATTCTACAGTAAAATATCATGAAACTTGACACAGACAGAGTCAGGGGTGTCCTGAAGAAGAATCAATTCCAATTTTCTTCTTAATTCTGAAGGAATTTGAATAATGCCTGTCTAAATGTCAAGGAAAGGTCAGTGCTATAATGCATTGTGGCAGATTTTGCCATTCATTTTCTCCCAAATTCAACAGTATATTCTCATTAAACTTGACACAGACAGAGTCTTGCGTGTCCTGAAGAAGAATTAATTCCGATTTTTCTTGTTAACTCTGTAGGAAATAGAATAATGCCTGTCTAAATGTCAAGGAATGGTCAGTGTGGCAGATTTTGCCATTCATTTTCTCCCAAATTCTACATTAAAATCTCATGAAAGTTGACATAGACAGAGTCTTGGGTGTCCCGAAGAAGAATTAATTCATGTTAACTCTGAAGGAATTTGAATAATGGCTGTCTAAATGTGAAGGTGTGCTATAATGCATTGTGGCAGACCTTTTTATTCATTTTCTCCCAAATTCTACTGTAAAATCTCATGAAACTTGACACAGACAGAGTCTTGCGTGTCCTGAAGAAGAATTAATTCCGATTTTTCTTGTTAACTCTGTAGGAAATAGAATAATGCCTGTCTAAATGTCAAGGAATGGTCAGTGTGGCAGATTTTGCCATTCATTTTCTCCCAAATTCTACATTAAAATCTCATGAAAGTTGACATAGACAGAGTCTTGGGTGTCCCGAAGAAGAATTAATTCATGTTAACTCTGAAGGAATTTGAATAATGGCTGTCTAAATGTGAAGGTGTGCTATAATGCATTGTGGCAGACCTTTTTATTCATTTTCTCCCAAATTCTACTGTAAAATCTCATGAAACTTGACACAGACAGAGTCTTGGGTGTCCCAAAGAAGAATTAATTCCGATTTCCTTGTTAACTCTGAAGGAATTAGAATAATGCCTGTCTAAATGTCAAAGAATGGTCAGTGCTGTAATGCATTGTGGTAGACTTTGGAATTCATTTTCTCCCAAGTTCTACTGTAAAATCTCATGAAAGTTGACACAGAGAGAGTCTTGGGTGTGCTGAAGAAGAATGTATTGAAAATTTCACATTAACTCTGAAGGTATTTGAATAACGCCTGTCTAAATGTGAAGGTGTGCTATAATGCATTGTGGCAGATTTTGGCATTAATTTTCTCCCAAATTCTACGGTAAAATCTCAAGAAACTTGACACAGACAGGGTCTTGGGTTTCCTGAAGATGAATTAATTCCAATTTTCTTCTTAATTCTGAAGGAATTCGAATAATGACTGTCTAAATGTCAAGGAATTGTCAGTGCTATAATGCATTGTGACTGACTTTGCCATTCGTTTTCTCCCAATTTCTACTGTAAAATCTCTTGAAACTTAAAACAGACAGAGTCGTGTGTGTCTTGAAGAAGAATGTATTGAAAATTTCATGTTAACTCTGAAGGAATTAGAATAATGCCTGTCTAAATGTCAAGGAATTGTCAGTGCTGTAATGCATTGTGGTAGACTTTGGAATTCATTTTCTCCCAAGTTCTACTGTAAAATCTCATGAAAGTTGACACAGAGAGAGTCTTGGGTGTGCTGAAGAAGAATGTATTGAAAATTTCACATTAACTCTGAAGGAATTTGAATAACGCCTGTCTAAATGTGAAGGTGTGCTATAATGCATTGTGGCAGATTTTGGCATTAATTTTCTCCCAAATTCTTCAGTAAAATCTCATGAAAGTTGACACAGACAGAGTCTTGGGTGTCCTGAATAAGAATTAATTCCAGTTTTCTTCTTAACTCTGAAGCAATTAGAATAATGCCTGTCTAAATGTCAAGGAATGGTCAGTGCTATAATGCATTGTGACTGACTTTGCCATACATTTTCTCCCAATTTCTACTTTACAATCTCTTGAAACTTAAAACAGACAGAGTCTTGTGTGTCCTGAAGAAGAATGTATTGAAAATTTCATGTTAACTCTGAAGGAATTAGAATAATGCCTGTCTAAATGTCAAGGAATGGTCAGTGCAATAATGCATTGTGGCAGATTTTGTCATTCTTTTTCTCCCAAATTCTACATTAAAATCTCATGAAAGTTGACACAGACAGAGTTTTGGGTGTCCTGAAGAAGAATGTATTGAAAATTTCATATTCACTCTGAAGGAATTTGAATAATGCCTGTATAAATGTGAAGGTGTGCTATAATGCATTGTGGCAGAACTTTTTATTCATTTTCTCCCAAATTCTACTGTAAAATCTCATGAAAGTTGACACAGACAAAGTCTTGGGTGTCCTGAAGAAGAATTAATTCATGTTAATTCTGAAGGAATTTGAATAATGCCTGTCTAAATATCAATGAATGGTCAGTGCTATAATGCATTGTGGCAGATTTTGTCATTCATTTTCTACCAAATTCTACTGTAAAATCCCATGAAACTTGACACAGAAAGAGTCTTGTGTGTCCTGAAGAAGAATTAAATCCAGTTTTCTTCTTAACTCTGAAGCAATTAGAATAATGCCTGTCTAAATGTCAAGGAATGGTCAGTGCTATAATGCATTGTGACTGACTTTGCCATTCATTTTCTCCCAATTTCTACTGTAAAATCTCTTGAAACTTAAAACAGACAGAGTCTTGTGTCTCCTGAAGAAGAATGTATTGAAAATTTCATGTTAATTCTGAAGCAATTAGAATAATGCCTGTCTAAATGTCAAGGAATGGTCAGTGCTATAATGCATTGTGACTGACTTTGCCATTCATTTTCTCCCAATTTCTACTGTAAAATCTCATGAAATTGGACACAGACAGAGTCTTGGGTGTCCTTAAGAAGAATGTATTGAAAATTTCATGTTAACTCTGAAGGAATTAGAATAATGCCTGTCTAAATGTCAAGGAATGGTCAGTGCTGTAATGAATTGTGACTGATTTTGCAATTCATTTTCGCCCAAAATTCTTCAGTAAAATCTCATGAAAGTTGACACAGACAGAGTCTTGGGTGTCCTGAAGAAGAATGTATTGAAAATTTCACGTTAACTCTGAAGGAATTTGAATAACACCTGTCTAAATGTGAAGGTGTGCTATAATGCATTGTGGCAGACTGGCATTCATTTTCTCCCAAATTCTTCAGTAAAATCTCATGAAAGTTGACACAGACAGAGTCTTGGGTGTCCTGAAGAAGAATGTATTGAAAATTTCACGTTAACTCTGAAGGAATTTGAATAACACCTGTCTAAATGTGAAGGTGTGCTATAATGCTTTGTGGCAGACTGGCATTCACTTTCTCCCAAATTCTACAGTAAAATCTCATGAACCTTGACACAGACAGAGTCTTGGGTGTCCTGAAGAAGAATTAATTCCAGTTTTCTTCTTAACTCTAAAGCAATTAGAATAATGCCTGTCTAAATGTCAAGGAATGGTCAATGCTATAATGCATTGTGAATGACTTTGCCATTCATTATTTTCCAAAATTCTACATTAAAATCTCATGAAAGTTGACATAGACAGAGTCTTGGGTGTCCTGAAGAAGAATTAATTCATGTTAACTCTGAAGGAATTTGAATAATGCCTGTCTAAATGTGAAGGCGTGCTATAATGCATCGTGGCAGACCTTTTTATTCATTTTCTCCAAAATTCTACATTAAAATCTCATGAAAGTTGACACAGAAAGAGTCTTGGGTGTCCTGAAGAAGAATTAATTCATGTTAACTCTGAAGGAATTTGAATAATGCCTATCTCAATGTGAAGGCGTGCTATAATGCATTGTGGCAGACCTTTTTATTCATTTTCTCCCAAGTTCTACTGTAAAATCTCATGAAAGTTGACACAGAGTCTTGGGTGTGCTGAAGAAGAATGTATTGAAAATTTCACGTTAACTCTGAAGGAATTTGATTAACGCATGTCTAAATGTCAATGAATGGTCAGTGCAATAATGCATTGTGGCAGATTTTGTCATTCATTTTCTACCAAATTCTACTTTAAAATCTCATGAAACTTGACACAGAAAGAGTCTTGGGTGTCCTGAAGAAGAATTAATTCCAGTTTTCTTCTTAACTCTGAAGCAATTAGAATAATGCCTGTCTAAATGTCAAGGAATGATCAGTGCTATAATGAATTGTGACTGACTTTGCAATTCATTTTCGCCTAAATTCATCAGTAAAATCTCATGAAAGTTGACACAGACAGAGTCTTGGCTGTCCTGAAGAAGAATGTATTGAAAATTTCATGTTAACTCTGAAGGAATTAGAATAATGCCTGTCTAAATGTCAAGGAATGGTCAGTGCTATAATGCATTGTGGCAGACTTTGCCAATCATTTTTTCCAAAATTCTACATTAAAATCTCATGAACGTTGACACAGACAGAGTCTTGGGTGTCCTGAAGAAGAATTAATTCCGATTTTTCTTGTTAACTCTGTAGGAATTAGAATAATGCCTGTCTAAATGTCAAGGAATGGTCAGTGCTATAATGCATTGTGGCAGACTTTGCCATTCATTTTTTCCAAAATTCTACATTAAAATCTCATGAAAGTTGACATAGACAGAGTCTTGGGTGTCCTGAAGAAGAATTAATTCATGTTAATTCTGAAAGAATTTGAATAATGCCTGTCTAAATATCAAGGAAGGGTCAGTGCTATAATGCATTGTGACTGACTTTGCCATTCATTTTCTCCCAATTTCTACTGTACAATCTCTTGAAACTTAAAACAGACAGAGTCTTGTGTGTCCTGAAGAAGAATGTATTGAAAATTTCATGTTAACTCTGAAGGAATTAGAATAATGCCTGTCTAAATATCAATGAATGGTCAGTGCAATAATGCATTGTGGCAGATTTTGTCATTCATTTTCTACCAAATTCTACTGTAAAATCTCATGAAACTTGACACAGAAAGAGTCTTGGGTGTCCTGAAGAAGAATTAATTCCAGTTTTCTTCTTAACTCTGAAGCAATTAGAATAATGCCTGTCTAAATGTCAAGGAATGGTCAGTGCTATAATGAATTGTGACTGACTTTGCAATTCATTTTCGCCCAAATTCATCAGTAAAATCTCATGAAAGTTGACACAGACAGAGTCTTGGGTGTCCTGAAGAAGAATGTATTGAAAATTTCACGTTAAATCTGAAGGAATTTGAATAACACCTGTCTAAATGTGAAGGTGTGCTATAATGCATTGTGGCAGACTGGCATTCATTTTCTTCCAAATTCTACAGTAAAATATCATGAAACTTGACACAGACAGAGTCAGGGGTGTCCTGAAGAAGAATCAATTCCAATTTTCTTCTTAATTCTGAAGGAATTTGAATAATGCCTGTCTAAATGTCAAGGAAAGGTCAGTGCTATAATGCATTGTGGCAGATTTTGCCATTCATTTTCTCCCAAATTCAACAGTATATTCTCATTAAACTTGACACAGACAGAGTCTTGCGTGTCCTGAAGAAGAATTAATTCCGATTTTTCTTGTTAACTCTGTAGGAAATAGAATAATGCCTGTCTAAATGTCAAGGAATGGTCAGTGTGGCAGATTTTGCCATTCATTTTCTCCCAAATTCTACATTAAAATCTCATGAAAGTTGACATAGACAGAGTCTTGGGTGTCCCGAAGAAGAATTAATTCATGTTAACTCTGAAGGAATTTGAATAATGGCTGTCTAAATGTGAAGGTGTGCTATAATGCATTGTGGCAGACCTTTTTATTCATTTTCTCCCAAATTCTACTGTAAAATCTCATGAAACTTGACACAGACAGAGTCTTGCGTGTCCTGAAGAAGAATTAATTCCGATTTTTCTTGTTAACTCTGTAGGAAATAGAATAATGCCTGTCTAAATGTCAAGGAATGGTCAGTGTGGCAGATTTTGCCATTCATTTTCTCCCAAATTCTACATTAAAATCTCATGAAAGTTGACATAGACAGAGTCTTGGGTGTCCCAAAGAAGAATTAATTCATGTTAACTCTGAAGGAATTTGAATAATGGCTGTCTAAATGTGAAGGTGTGCTATAATGCATTGTGGCAGACCTTTTTATTCATTTTCTCCCAAATTCTACTGTAAAATCTCATGAAACTTGACACAGACAGAGTCTTGGGTGTCCCAAAGAAGAATTAATTCCGATTTCCTTGTTAACTCTGAAGGAATTAGAATAATGCCTGTCTAAATGTCAAAGAATGGTCAGTGCTGTAATGCATTGTGGTAGACTTTGGAATTCATTTTCTCCCAAGTTCTACTGTAAAATCTCATGAAAGTTGACACAGAGAGAGTCTTGGGTGTGCTGAAGAAGAATGTATTGAAAATTTCACATTAACTCTGAAGGTATTTGAATAACGCCTGTCTAAATGTGAAGGTGTGCTATAATGCATTGTGGCAGATTTTGGCATTAATTTTCTCCCAAATTCTACGGTAAAATCTCAAGAAACTTGACACAGACAGGGTCTTGGGTTTCCTGAAGATGAATTAATTCCAATTTTCTTCTTAATTCTGAAGGAATTCGAATAATGACTGTCTAAATGTCAAGGAATTGTCAGTGCTATAATGCATTGTGACTGACTTTGCCATTCGTTTTCTCCCAATTTCTACTGTAAAATCTCTTGAAACTTAAAACAGACAGAGTCGTGTGTGTCTTGAAGAAGAATGTATTGAAAATTTCATGTTAACTCTGAAGGAATTAGAATAATGCCTGTCTAAATGTCAAGGAATTGTCAGTGCTGTAATGCATTGTGGTAGACTTTGGAATTCATTTTCTCCCAAGTTCTACTGTAAAATCTCATGAAAGTTGACACAGAGAGAGTCTTGGGTGTGCTGAAGAAGAATGTATTGAAAATTTCACATTAACTCTGAAGGAATTTGAATAACGCCTGTCTAAATGTGAAGGTGTGCTATAATGCATTGTGGCAGATTTTGGCATTAATTTTCTCCCAAATTCTTCAGTAAAATCTCATGAAAGTTGACACAGACAGAGTCTTGGGTGTCCTGAATAAGAATTAATTCCAGTTTTCTTCTTAACTCTGAAGCAATTAGAATAATGCCTGTCTAAATGTCAAGGAATGGTCAGTGCTATAATGCATTGTGACTGACTTTGCCATACATTTTCTCCCAATTTCTACTTTACAATCTCTTGAAACTTAAAACAGACAGAGTCTTGTGTGTCCTGAAGAAGAATGTATTGAAAATTTCATGTTAACTCTGAAGGAATTAGAATAATGCCTGTCTAAATGTCAAGGAATGGTCAGTGCAATAATGCATTGTGGCAGATTTTGTCATTCTTTTTCTCCCAAATTCTACATTAAAATCTCATGAAAGTTGACACAGACAGAGTTTTGGGTGTCCTGAAGAAGAATGTATTGAAAATTTCATATTCACTCTGAAGGAATTTGAATAATGCCTGTCTAAATGTGAAGGTGTGCTATAATGCATTGTGGCAGAACTTTTTATTCATTTTCTCCCAAATTCTACTGTAAAATCTCATGAAAGTTGACACAGACAAAGTCTTGGGTGTCCTGAAGAAGAATTAATTCATGTTAACTCTGAAGGAATTAGAATAATGCCTGTCTAAATGTCAAGGAATGGTCAGTGCTATAATGCATTGTGGCAGATTTTGCCATTAATTTTCTCCCAAATTCAACAGTATATTCTCATGAAACTTGACACAGACAGAGTCATGCGTGTCCTGAAGAAGAATTAATTCCAGTTTTCTTCTTAACTCTGAAGCAATTAGAATAATGCCTGTCTAAATGTCAAGGAATGGTCAGTGCTATAATGCATTGTGACTGACTTTGCCATTCATTTTCTCCCAATTTCTACTGTAAAATCTCTTGAAACTTAAAATAGACAGTCTTGTGTGTCCTGAAGAAGAATGTATTGAAAATTTCATGTTAACTCTGAAGGAATTAGAATAATGCCTGTCTAAATATCAATGAATGGTCAGTGCAATAATGCATTGTGGCAGATTTTGTCATTCTTTTTCTCCCAAATTCTACATTAAAATCTCATGAAAGTTGACGCAGACAGAGTTTTGGGTGTCCTGAAGAAGAACGTATTGAAAATTTCATATTCACTCTGAAGGAATTTGAATAATGCCTGTCTAAATGTGAAGGTGTGCTATAATGCATTTTGGCAGACCTTTTTATTAATTTTCTCCCAAATACTACAGTAAAATCTCATGAAACTTGGCACAGACAGAGTCTTGGGTGTCCTGAATAAGAATGAATTGACAATTTCATGTTACCTCTGAAGGAATTAGAATAATGCCTGTCTAAATGTCAATGAATGGTCAGTGCAATAATGCATTGTGGCAGATTTTGTCATTCATTTTCTCCCAAATTCTACTGTAAAATCTCATGAAACTTGACACAGACAGAGTCTTGGGTGTCCTGAAGACGAATGTATTGAAAATTTCAAATTCACTCTGAAGGAATTTGAATAATGCCTGTCTAAATGTTAAGGTGTGCTATAATGCATTTTGGCTGACCTTTTTATTAATTTTCTCCCAAATACTACAGTAAAATCTCATGAAACTTGGCACAGACAGAGTCTTGGGTGTCCTGAATAAGAATGCATTGACAATTTCATGTTACCTCTGAAGGAATTAGAATAATGCCTGTCTAAATGTCAAAGAATGGTCAGTGCTATAATGCATTGTGGCAGATTTTGCCATTCATATTCTCCCAAATTCAACAGTATATTCTCATGAAACTTGACACAGACAGAGTCTTGCGTGTCTTGAAGAAGAATTAATTCCAGTTTTCTTCTTAACTCTGAAGCAATTAGAATAATGCCTGTCTAAATGTCAAGGAATGGTCAGTGCTATAATGCATTGTGACTGACTTTGCCATTAATTTTCTCCCAATTTCTACTGTAAAATCTCTTGAAACTTAAACCAAACAGAGTCTTGTGTGTCCTGAAGAAGAATGTATTGAAAATGTCATGTTAACTCTGATATTTAGACAAGCATTATTCTTATTCCCTCAATGAATGATCAGTGCAATAATGCATTGTGGCAGATTTTGTCATTCATTTTCTCCCAAATTCTACTGTAAAATCTCATGAAACTTGACACAGACAGAGTCTTGGGTGTCCTGAAGAAGAATTAATTCATGTTAACTCTGAAGGAATTTGAATAATGCCTGTCTAAATGTGAAGGTGTGCTATAATGCATTGTGGCAAACCTTTTTATTCATTTTCTCCCAAATTCTACTGTAAAATCTCATGAAAGTTGACACAGGCAAAGTCTTGGGTGTCCTGAAGAAGAATGAATTCAGATTTTTCTTGTTAACTCTGTAGGAATTAGAATAATGCCTCTCTAAATGTCAAGGAATGGTCAGTGCTATAATGCATTGTGGCAGACTTTGCCATTCATTTCTTCCAAAATTCTACATTAAAATCTCATGAAAGTTGACATAGTCTTGGGTGTCCTGAAGAAGAATTAATTCATGTTAACTCTGAAGGAATTTGAAAAATACCTGTCTAAATGTGAAGGTGTGCTATAATGCATTGTGGCAGACCTTTTTATTCATTTTCTCCCAAATTCTACTGTAAAATCTCATGAAACTTGACACAGACATAGTCTTCGGTGTCCTGAAGAAGAATAAATTCCAATTTTCTTCTTAAATCTGAAGGAATTAGAATAATGCCTGTCTAAATGTCAAGGAATTGTCAGTGCTGTAATGTATTGTGGCAGATTTTGGAATTCATTTTCTCCCAAGTTCTGCTGTAAAATCTCATGAAAGTTGACACAGAGAGAGTCTTGGGTGTGCTGAAGAAGACTGTATTGAAAATTTCACGTTAACTCTGAAGGAATTTGAATAACACCTGTCTAAACGTGAAGGTATGGTATAATGCATTGTGGCAGACTTTGGCATTAATTTTCTCCCAAATTCTACAGTAAAATCTCATGAAACTTGACACAGACAGAGTCTTGGGTGTCCTGAAGTAGCATTAATTCCAGTTTTCTTCTTAACTCTGAAGGAATTATAAAAATGCCTGTCAAAATATCAATTAAAAAATATCTCTGAAAAAAAGCTCTAACTCATGAAAATCTGTCTTCTGCATTGCAAATTACATGTCATTTCATGAGAAAGAAACATTTTTCTTGTACTTGAGTTTTACTCTTAAAAATGCTTTGAGCAACTTTCTCTCACCGAGAAAGAAACTTTTCAGCATCTGTGGCCTTGAATTCTCTTCATTTGCTTAGTTGCACTAACACAGCTTTTAGTGTTCTCTGAAGCTCCAAAAGAGCGATTCTGAGCATTGAAGCTCTAACATAACTTTCTCTGCAAAAAAGCTCTATCTCATGGAAAATTGTCTTCTGCATTGCAAATTCCATGTCATTTCATGAGAAAGAAACATTTTTCTTGCACTTGAGTTTTACTCTTAAAAATGCTTTGAGCAACTTTCTCTCACTGAGAAAGAAACTTTTCAGCATCTGTGGCCTTGGATTCTCTTCATTTGATTAGTTGCACTAACACAGCTTTTGGTGTTCTCAGAAGCTCCAAAAGAGCGATTCTGAGAATTGAAGCTCTAACATAACTTTCTCTGCAAAAAAGCTCTAACTCATGAAAATCTGTCTTCTGCATTGCAAATTACATGTCATTTCATGAGAAAGAAACAATTTTCTTGTACTTGAGTTTTACTCTTAAAAATGCTTTGAGAAACTTTCTCTCACCGAGAAAGAAACTTTTCAGCATCTGTGGCCTTGAATTCTCTTCCTTTGCTTAGTTGCACTAACACAGCTTTTAGTGTTCTCAGAAGCTCCAAAATAGTGATTCTGAGCACTAAAGCTCTAACATAACTTTCTCTGAAAAAAAGCTCTAACTCATGAAAATCTGTCTTCTGCATTGCAAATTACATGGCATTTCATAAAAAAAATAAACATTTTTCTTGTACTTGAGTTTTACTCTTAAAAATGCTATGAGCAACTTTCTCTCACCGAGAAAGAAGCTTTTCAGCATCTGTGGTGTAAAGGTTTTATACATAAATATAATTTAATTTAGCTCAAAGGGAATCATTAATGATTTTATAGGGAATTTGAACAGAATCACTGTTTTGCGGCTGATCACTGAGTCGGCAGCGATTCACTGAACGAGCCGTATAACATTAATTCTGCACTGGATATTAAAATCCAAAATATAGTGAAAACACTATTAATAAGCACAGTAACAAGATCGGCAGATTAAGACATTAACTTGTAAGCACAAAACACAAGATACTTCTCTTTTCAATATAAATAAGGCTTTATTTATATAAACCTAAGACATAAACTAATCTAACATGAACACACGCATTCACACATTCACACGTTGCAGAAAAAGAGAAAGGAGGAATTTAGAAAATGAGAATGTGAAATCCCAAGTTTATAGCGATATGTGCTATTGCATAGACCTGAACAACCATCAATCACTTAATTAACCCTCGCGTTGAGTTTCTCAATGAGGCTAAAATTTATATTAAATACACCAGCTCAGTTATAATCTGGAGTTTGTACTTGCGTTGCCTTGTGTTACAGGGATTCCCTTTTGTCTTTGTCGTCGTTGCAGGAAAGGGGTTTTCCCGAGTTGGTGATTGGCTGGAAGTTCAGTAGTCTTTGCAGTGATGTCTTGGGAAGCCAATGGTTGGGCCGTTGGCTGAGGATGGTCTTGGAGTCAGTTTCTGGTTGAAGTTTGAAGCGGGTGCAGTCGCTGGACTTTGCGGCAAACTTAACTTTTGAACACGAGACTCAACGGAAAGAAAAGAAACTAAAGTAAAAGAATAAAATGAATAATGAGACTAGGTGGTTTTTCTTCTCATCGTGGTGTTAAGTAGCAACTGGCCTGTAGGCCAGAGCACGCTCAAAGAGCGCTAAAACAGCGTCAAAACGCTGTGGCGAGAAGAAGAAGGAAAGAGAAGAGAAGGGAGTTTTTGAGAGAGAGATTTGATGGTGTCCTGAGTTCTTAAACTCGGCTTTGGGACACATCCCATTTGGTGTTTTGACCAATTAGATAGGCTATTATCTTAGCTAGGGTTGTTCCTTCCATCATAAATCAGCCTGTTATCAGTCACATGGTCTGAATTTTACACACTCTTGCAAAGTATACTTTTGGACATGATTTCTATGACCAGAATATGACACATTTGACACAGAATTAATTGAAAGAAACATTTCAAGCTAGAAATGTCAAGCTCATACATACCAAACACGACTAACCTTAAATTCATTCAATAGTTATTAGAAAGACATACATAATATGTGCTTAAAACATGATGGTCTAATATGTGGTTACATACATAATATAGTGTTATGCCTAGCGCTGTCCTTTAGGATGGTTTTATGTGCATATGAAAAAGAAAGTCTCTGTGTAGTTCTGTGGAGGCCAAAAAGAAATGTTCTTTGGCCAGAGGAATTTCAGTCTGGTTCTTTGTCTTGTATGTGTGGGGGAGAAGTCAATCTAAAGAAGCTTGTGATTTCTCTTGTGGAACGCCATGTGATGGCCATCTCTTTGACCATTAATCTTGACTATTTACCCCAAATTTGACGATCTCCTTCCTGCATAGAACACTTATCAATAAGTGTTCTTTTGTCTTAATGTTGCGAGCTGTTCTGTGAAAGAGGCTTGTTAGTTAGGCTTGCTCCAGAAGTCAGAGATAGGAATCTTTACGATGTTGTCCTGTTATCCTGGAATTTCAGCTCCTCATGTTTCGATGCTCCGATCGAATCTTAGTTTTGTCTGACTCGTTCTGACGCTACATACCCCCCTTGATTGGCGATGTGTCGAGTTGGAGACATCGGCAAGCACTGGATAAACAGAGGCAGAAGAAGCAGACACAAACACAGCAAACAACAAGACAACACCTCCATGACAGTTACTGTACTGGTGCAGGGCATCAGGTTATTCGGGTACAGGCGGTTATATTCAATCGGTCAATCTAGTTTGGTAAACTGAATAGTTTTAGTTCAATTTTGGAAATTGTTGTTCTAATTTAGTTTAGTACGTTGATTCTTCGATCAAATTTTGTGATTAGATTTGTCTGTTTCTTAAGAGTGTTCACCTTTAGTTTCTGGTGACATCATTTGTGGCAAAATGAATTGACCTATCGTGCGTGGAGCTCTCTGGCTTCCATTCGGTTTAGAGTGGCTTGCGGATATTAGGTGTGGTGAGTCAATCCTAATATCAGACCTTTGACCCTTGCAGGGTGTCTAGGTTTTTCACCTACTAAAGAAAGAGGGGAAGGAAAAGGATAGGTAAAAGAAGAACAAAACAAACAAAGCTACTGTGGGTTTTCCTAGCATGGTTTGCAACTACTGTTGAGCTAGGATGTCATGTGCAGCTAGGGAGTCGTGTACCTTAACTTAGTGTCAGGTGTTCTAACTATGGTGATGATAGCTGCATGTTTCTTCATGGTGGTGTATGTAACTATGTTACGCTAAAATTTGGATATTCTACTTGTGGGAAGAATATGTTTGTTAAATGTGTTATCAGTAGATGTGGTTACCTCTGGATGTAGGTAACGTTGTGTGTGTTACTGGTGTAGTGTAGGTGTGGTCAGATCTGTTTCAGTCTGTGTTGTCTCCCCCCTTTTCAGGTATGTCAGTGGAGACGGGCTCTCTGCATCCTTGGCTTGGATGAGGGTGTGTCCATGATCTAATGGGGGTCAGTCCAGAAAGGCAGGAAGTTCTTTAGCAGACAGTCAGAGGTAGTTTGGCATGGCCGTGCGTGAAGCTGGGATGCAAACTTCGTCTCCTATGTTGCATTCCTCTTGTGCTGCCTTCTGGATGTGGCAGACTTTCTGACCTTCTGTGCTTTGGTGGTTGCTGTTGCACAGACAGGATGTGGTTCTTGGAGTTGGAGTACATTTACCAGTTTGTTAGTGAGTGATGGGTGACTGAGGTGATGTTCTCTGGTACCTCAGTTTTCATCAACAGTTGGCCGTGAGAGAATTGCTCGTTCAGGGTGGTTGTTGAACAGGTGCTTGTCGAACAGGTGCTTGTCATCTCTGATATGGTGGTGTACCATGTGATCACCGGCCTTCCATTCCGTCGCTGGTCACAGCGAGCATGACTCAATTTTGTAGTCATCCGTGTTCAGCTTATCTTGAAGGAGCTCTTTCAGTTGTCTCATGACTTGTTCCATGTCTTCTGACGGTAAGCTGTCTTGTTCTTGTGCGTACTCAGCCCTGTGCATGTCTGAGTGGTGCTGAGGTGGGTTTCGTTGTCGCTTACCCACACGAGTTGCTCTTGGATGAGTCAGGCGATTACCTTTGGATGTCTGATCTTTTGGGTTTCTTGAGAAGCGTGGCTTGTCCCATGGATTTTTCCAGCGGTTGGGCTGATAGCTGTCGTGGACATGGGGGTCACGTTCTCCGTGCTCTTGATGGAAAACTCTGGTGTTGTGATGCAACTGGGTGTCGACCAGTGCAAGGCTAGAGTCTTTGGTGGCAGAGTTCAAGAGTGTGGAGGTTTTGTTACCTTTCTTTGAGGCCATCTTCTGCTTGTTGTAGGCCTTCTGTGTTAGGTCACGCAACTGTTGGATGGTCATGGAGCGTGGACAGGCCATGACGCCTAGATGGTGACTGACTCCAGGGTGCAGATTTTTTAGGAAGAGGCTTTTGAAGTTCACATCCTCTTCAAGGTCAGGTTCGTTGTGTGCACCAAAGTAAGCTTGTCGGAGTCGGTTGTAGTAAGTTTGTGGAGTTTCTTGTCGACCTTGTTTGGTTTCCAAGGCAGTTGACAGTCCATGTTCTGACTCTGGATCTGTAAATTCTTTAATCAGGACCTCACAAAGTAGCTGGTAGTCTAACTTTGTTCGACTGGGCTGTCGATCTAGGAAGTTTCGTACCTCGGGACTGGATGTTGCTCTAAGGAGGTATAACCTGTCTCTGTCAGTCACATGAGGTCTCATTTCTAGATAGAAGTTGATATCTTGCAGATGAGCCTCGATGGTGTGGCCCTCTGTGGAGTTCGGGTTGAACTTGCTTATGTTTTTAGACAGCTTGTCAAGGTCTTTGACGGTCATCCCAAGTGCAGCTCCAAGGTCTGCTTGGATGGGAGGTTTTCTTTCGTTGGCAGGAAAGAGTTCTGTGGCGAAGGCAGATGAGGTTTTGGGTTGTGGCCCTTCGCTTCTTTCGTTGCATGCCAGTTCTTGGACGTAGGACTCGGCTCTGCTCAGCAGTGGTGAGGCTGAGAGATGTTTCTCTTGCCTTGGCTCTTGTTTCTGCTCATAAGCATGTTTGAGTTCTTTTCTGACCATATAGAGCTCATAGTTGGTATCGTCTAGTTGTTGGGTCAGATTGTCCATTTCAGTTCTGTACCTTTCAAGGTTGTCTTTCAAGGAACTGATTTCGGCGTTCTTGTTGCTGATGTCATTCTTAGCTTTCTCTAGTAGCTGTTCGGCATACTGGAGCCTGTTTACCAGGTCTTTCTGGGCAGCTTTTGCATGTTGTTGGTCAAGCTGAGCTGCTGTCAGGGCTGCTTGGAGCTCCTTAACTTGTTCCGTTGTTTCCTGCTCCCTCTCGTTGGGTGCTTTGGGTTGATTTTGAACTTTCACTTCCAGCTTGTCTATGCGGCGTTGAGCACATGTCAGCTCCTCTTGAAGATGGGTGATGTGCTTGTCGCTCAGTTTCAGCTGGGTCGTGAAGGCATAGCTTAGGGAGCTGGTGATTTTGACTAGCTCTTCGTGGTTGGTGTTCTGGCTCGAATCTTGTGTCAGGAATCTTCTCAGAATTAGGATTATTATTAAAAATAATAACAGTTCAAGGGTCTTGGGGGTGAGGCTGTCTGTCGTGCCTCTCAGCCAAGTGTTCCCATCTTCCCCTTGGGCAAAGGGGGCTGCAGTCTGCGGCATGTTAGCACGCTGGGGAGAAGAGAGACTGACACAGATCTGTGTGGAGTAGAAGCCTATGTGTGGTGGGACAACTAAGTGTTGTGTCAGTGATTTTGAACCACTAGTGTAATGTGGTGATGACTGTGTTGGTCTTAGGGTATCTAGGTAGACTAGAGATGTGAAGACTTCGTCACTTCTAATGAGGAAGAGGGAAAAGAGAGAAAAAAAATGGTGAAAAACAAATTCAATTAAAGAAACAATTCCTTTTTTTTCAAATGAGGAAAATTCTCTTTTTTTTTCAATTAAATGTTATCAAGGAGGCAAACAATATTACTAAATCTCTGTTTTAGACAAATGAATATAATAGTAATTCTGATATCTCTTTCTTAGTCTGACAGGATTGACAACATACACCTTACAGTTGGACCGCTCACCAGGGAGGCTGCAAAGGCAACGGTTGCCCAAAACTTATCTCTATTAAATTGATCTCAGCGTTGGATGAGATGTTAAAATTTGGATTGCGTTTTCAAATGTGGGGAGGCTAGGAAGAACGAAAGAGTGTTTGATTACAATCAAATTCGTAAGGATGATTCTCCTTTTGACAGGATTGTGTATTTCATTCACTTTAAAATTGATTGATTGATGGTTCTTACAGGTCCCTACAAATGTGAAAAGTGAAGAGTGAAGAAAGTAGGAGAGGACAGGAGAGAGACAGTAGATTAAGTGGATCGGGTCCACTAGTACGCTGTTATGCCCAACTACGAGTAGAGCGTTATTTTCAGTTGCTGCACAACTAATAACAAATAAATAAATTTTGGGTGAAAGAGATTTGTCTCTCTAATTTATTTGCACTTGTAGTGAGGGATAACAATGTCTCTAATGCTCGGGTGTGTCGTTCCCAAGCCTAGGATACACAGAGGAAAGAGAATGGTAAGACAAAGGAAACTTGAAAAGTAATAAATGGGTAAAATAAGCAAAAATGAAATTAAATAAAGGAGGAAATAAGTCTTTAGTTTCAGTAACTAAAAATAGTGGCTAAGTGTATAACCAAAACAGGAAAAAAGAGGGGTAAAACGCAATAAAATAATGAGTAAGTAGTCTGAATAGAATCTATTGAGATGGGTAATAAATCAATTAGGTGGAATAAGTTTACTTAAACCTTCAAAGTTCAAGACTTATTTGTACCTAAAATGATTTGTCCCAAAAGAGAATACTAGAAGTAATGATCATATGAAATGATCTGAGGGGGAAATTTTGAATGATTCCAAATAAATTTAATGTTTTAATTAAATTTTGAATTTGGCACAATTAATAATTGTGAACTAGTAGTATTTCCCTTTCTAGTAAAATGCAAATAAGTGGTAAGAAGTGAGAAATTAGAGAAATAAGAGAGAGAAAGACCAACAAGTGTATTAGTTGAGATGTTTAAAGGGTTAAACCACTTTAGCTTTTCAAACACACACACACTGTATTCAACCACTGGATGCTAATGCTAACTGCTAACCTTTGAGGCTAATGGCTTTAACATAGGCTTCAATGTAAACACAACCGTTCCGTTAGCTTAGCAACAGTATAGAGTTTGTTTACAATAGCATCAATGTGCTGTGCGTGCGCAGTTCAGAGTTGCTCCGGAAGTAGGTTAAGACTTCCGTGTCATGCAAGTAACTGTGGCAACTAAAACAACTCTAGTGGACTAGATTACAATTACAGTTAATGCAGTTACAGTTAGGCATGTTACATGAAATGTCGGCGCATTTCAACACTGTACAAATAACAACACCGCTTTTAGTTGGTTCTGCGATGTGGCGCTTAAACTCTCAGTTCGTTCAGAGTTTACTTTAAACTTTATTCAAATCGCCGCTTCGTGCTGCAGTTGAGGAAAACAGTGATCGGATCATAAAAGCCCGTGCCAGTTTCTCTGGACACGTACACACAACAGGTTTTCTTCGCTGTTGGCACAAAGTTAACTTTAACTTTATCAAGCTTATATCATAGCTGATCTGACAATGGAACACGCACTGAAAATCAAACTATGAATAATAAAGCTTTGATCAGATAGAATTGAGGAACACGCTCAAAACTATTCTTTATCCACCGATTTATTTACCTTTTAACTATTGCAGTTTAGCTCCGTTCAGCTAACAGTGACTGAGATTCAGGAGTATAACTATTGAATGACCTGGAACACGCAGGACATCAATTCAGCTATAAAACAAGGCATTACAGAAAAGAGGAACACGCTCAATTTCAACCTTATTGTATGATCTCAGATAACTTTAAGTTCACTTACTGCAGTTTAACAATGAAGAGGCAGACTGGAGTTACAGCCTTCTCTGCGTTCATTCATTCAAGCAGGCGCGCGCTGCTGACGTCACACACACACACGCTAGTCTCGCTCAGAAGCGTCTCATCTTTCATCCACAGCAATGGAAAAGATTAAATAACTTGGTTTATGCTCACAATTTAGATTAATCTGCCCGCATTCTCCACCAATAAATATGTAAGGGTTTTATACATAAATATAATTTAATTTAGCTCAAAGGGAATCATTAATGATTTTATAGGGAATTTGAACAGAATCACTGTTTTGCGGCTGATCACTGAGTCGGCAGCGATTCACTGAACGAGCCGTATAACATTAATTCTGCACTGGATATTAAAATCCAAAATATAGTGAAAACACTATTAATAAGCACAGTAACAAGATCGGCAGATTAAGACATTAACTTGTAAGCACAAAACACAAGATACTTCTCTTTTCAATATAAATAAGACTTTATTTATATAAACCTAAGACATAAACTAATCTAACATGAACACACGCATTCACACATTCACACGTTGCAGAAAAAGAGAAAGGAGGAATTTAGAGAATGAGAATGTGAAATCCCAAGTTTATAGCGATATGTGCTATTGCATAGACCTGAACAACCATCAATCACTTAATTAACCCTCGCGTTGAGTTTCTCAATGAGGCTAAAATTTATATTAAATACACCAGCTCAGTTATAATCTGGAGTTTGTACTTGCGTTGCCTTGTGTTACAGGGATTCCCTTTTGTCTTCGTCGTCGTTGCAGGAAAGGGGTTTTCCCGAGTTGGTGATTGGCTGGAAGTTCAGTAGTCTTTGCAGTGATGTCTTGGGAAGCCAATGGTTGGGCCGTTGGCTGAGGATGGTCTTGGAGTCCGTTTCTGGTTGAAGTTTGAAGCGAGTGCAGTCGCTGGACTTTGCGGCAAACTTAACTTTTGAACACGAGACTCAACGGAAAGAAAAGAAACTAAAGTAAAAGAATAAAATGAATAATGAGACTAGGTGGTTTTTCTTCTCATCGTGGTGTTAAGTGGCAACTGGCCTGTAGGCCAGAGCACGCTCAAAGAGCGCTAAAACAGCGTCAAAACGCTGTGGCGAGAAGAAGAAGGGAAGAAGGGAAGAGAAGAGAAGGGAGTTTTTGAGAGAGAGATTTGATGGTGTCCTGAGTTCTTAAACTCGGCTTTGGGACACATCCCATTTGGTGTTTTGACCAATTAGATAGGCTATTATCTTAGCTAGGGTTGTTCCTTCCATCATAAATCAGCCTGTTATCAGTCACATGGTCTGAATTTTACACACTCTTGCAAAGTATACTTTTGGACATGATTTCTATGACCAGAATATGATACATTTGACACAGAATTAATTGAAAGAAACATTTCAAGCAAGAAATGTCAAGCTCATACATACCAAACACGACTAACCTTAAATTCATTCAATAGTTATTAGAAAGACATACATAATATGTGCTTAAAACATGATGGTCTAATATGTGGTTACATACATAATATAGTGTTATGCCTAGCGCTGTCCTTTAGGATGGTTTTATGTGCATATGAAAAAGAAAGTCTCTGTGTAGTTCTGTGGAGGCCAAAAAGAAATGTTCTTTGGCCAGAGGAATTTCAGTCTGGTTCTTTGTCTTGTATGTGTGGGGGAGAAGTCAATCTAAAGAAGCTTGTGATTTCTCTTGTGGAACGCCATGTGATGGCCATCTCTTTGACCATTAATCTTGACTATTTACCCCAAATTTGACGATCTCCTTCCTGCATAGAACACTTATCAATAAGTGTTCTTTTGTCTTAATGTTGCGAGCTGTTCTGTGAAAGAGGCTTGTTAGTTAGGCTTGCTCCAGAAGTCAGAGATAGGAATCTTTACGATGTTGTCCTGTTATCCTGGAATTTCAGCTCCTCATGTTTCGATGCTCCGATCGAATCTTAGTTTTGTCTGACTCGTTCTGACGCTACAGTGGCCTTGGATTCTCTTCATTTGCTTAGTTGCACTAACACAGCTTTTAGTGTTCTCAGAAGCTCCAAAAGAGCGATTCTGAGCATTGAAGCCCTATCATAATTTTCTCTGCAAAAAAGCTCTAACTCATGAAAATCTGTCTTCTGCATAGCAAATTACATATTATTTCATGAGAAAGAAACATTTTTCTTGCACTTGAGTTTTACTCTTAAAAATGCTTAGAGCAACTTTCTCTCATCGAGAAAGAAACTTTTCAGCATCTGTGGCCTTGAATTCTCTTCATTTGCTTAGTTGCACTAAGACAGCTTTTAGTGTTCTCAGAAGCTCCAAAAGAGCGATTCTGAGCATTGAAGCCTAACATAGCTTTCTCTGCAAAAAAGCTAAAACTCATGAAAAACTGTCTTCTGCATTGCAAATTACATATCATTTCATGAGAAAGAAACATTTTTCTTGTACTTGAGTTTTACTCTTAAAAATGCTTTGAGCAACTTTCTCTCACCGAGAAAGAAGCTTTTCAGCGTCTGTGGCCTTGGATTCTCTTCATTTGATTAGTTGCACTAACACAGCTTTTGGTGTTCTCAGAAGCTCCAAAAGAGCGATTCTGAGCATTGACGCTCTAACATAACTTTCTCTGCAAAAAAGCTCTAACTCATGAAAATCTGTCTTCTGCATTGCAAATTACATGGTAATTCATGAGAAAGAAACATTTTTCTTGTACTTGAGTTTTACTCTTAAAAATGCTTTGAGCAACTTTCTCTCACCGAGAAAGAAGCTTTTCAACATCTGTGGCCTTGAATTCTCTTCATTTGCTTAGTTGCACTAAGACAGCTTTTAGTGTTCTCAGAAGCTCCAAAAGAGCGATTCTGAGCATTGAAGCTCTAACATAACTTTCTCTGAAAAAAAGGTCTAACTCATGAAAATTTGTCTTCTGCATTGCAAATTACATGTCATTTCATGAGAAAGAAACATTTTTCTTGCACTTGAGTTTTACTCTTAAAAATGCTTTGAGCAACTTTCTCTCACCGAGAAAGAAGCTTTTCAGCATCTGTGGCCTTGGATTCTCTTCATTTGCTTAGTTGCACTAACACAGCTTTTAGTGTTCTCAGAAGCTCTAAAAGAGCGATTCTGAGCATTGAAGCTCTAACATAACTTTCTCTGAAAAAAAGCTCTAACTCATGAAAATCTGTCTTCTGCATAGCAAATTACATTTTATTTCATGAGAAAGAAACATTTTTCTTGCACTTGAGTTTTACTCTTAAAAATGCTTTGAGCAACTTTCTCTCACTGAGAAATAAGCTTTTTAGCATTCTGTGGCCTTGGATTCTCTTTATTTGATTAGTTGCACTAACACAGCTTTTAGTGTTCTCAGAAGCTCCAAAAGAGCGATTCTGAGCATTGAAGCTCTAACATAACTTTCTCTGAAAAAAAAGCTCTAACTCATGAAAATCTGTCTGCTGCATTGCAATTTACATGGTAATTCATGAGAAAGAAACATTTTTCTTGTACTTGAGTTTTACTCTTAAAAATGCTTTGAGCAACTTTCTCTCACCGAGAAAGAAGCTTTTCAGCATCTGTGGCCTTGGATTCTCTTCATTTGCTTAGTTGCACTAACACAGCTTTTGGTGTTCTCAGAAGCTCCAAAAGAGCGATTCTGAGCATTGAAGCTCTAACATAACTTTCTCTGCAAAAAAGCTCTAACTCATGAAAAACTGTCTTCTGCATTGCAAATTACATAGCATTTCATGAGAAAGAAACATTTTTCTTGCACTTGAGTTTTACTCTTAAAAATGCTTTGAGCAACTTTCTCTCACCGAGAAAGAAGCTTTTCAGCATCTGTGGCCTTGGATTCTCTTCATTTGCTTAGTTGCACTAACACAGCTTTTAGTGTTCTCTGAAGCTCCAAAAGAGCGATTCTGAGCATTGAAGCTCTAACATAACTTTCTCTGAAAAAAAGCTCTAACTCATGAAAATCTGTCTTCTGCATTGCAAATTACATAGCATTTCATGAGAAAGAAACATTTTTCTTGCACTTGAGTTTTACTCTTAAAAATGCTTTGAGCAACTTTCTCTCACCGAGAAAGAAGCTTTTCAGCATTCTGTGGCTTTGGATTCTCTTCATTTGCTTAGTTGCACTAACACAGCTTTTAGTTTTCTCAGAAGCTCCAAAACAGCGATTCTGAGCATTGAAGCTCTAACATAACTTTCTCTGAAAAAAAGCTCTAACTCATGAAAATCTGTCTTCTGCATTGCAAATTACATGTCATTTCATGAGAAAGAAACATTTTTCTTGTACTTGAGTTTTACTCTTAAAAATGCTTTGAGCAACTTTCTCTCACCGAGAAAGAAGCTTTTCAACATCTGTGGCCTTGAATTCTCTTCATTTGCTTAGTTGCACTAAGACAGCTTTTAGTGTTCTCAGAAGCTCCAAAAGAGCGATTCTGAGCATTGAAGCTCTAACATAACTTTCTCTGAAAAAAAGCTCTAACTCATGAAAATCTGTCTGCTGCATTGCAATTTACATGGTAATTCATGAGAAAGAAACATTTTTCTTGTACTTGAGTTTTACTCTTAAAAATGCTTCGAGCAACTTTCTCTCACCGAGAAAGAAGCTTTTCAGCATCTGTGGCCTTGGATTCTCTTCATTTGCTTAGTTGCACTAACACAGCTTTTAGTGTCCTCAGAAGCTCCAAAAGAGCGATTCTGAGCATTGAAGCTCTAACATAACTTTCTCTGCAAAAAAGCTCTAACTCATGAAAAACTGTCTTCTGCATTGCAAATTACATGGCATTTCATGAGAAAGAAACATTTTTCTTGCACTTGAGTTTTACTCTTAAAAATGCTTTAAGCAACTTTCTCTCACTGTGAAATAAGCTTTTCAGCATTCTGTGGCCTTGGATTCTCTTTATTTGATTAGTTGCACTAACACAGCTTTTAGTGTTCTCAGAAGCTCCAAAAGAGCGATTCTGAGCACTAAAGCTCTAACATAACTTTCTCTGAAAAAAAGCTCTAACTCATGAAAATCTGTCTTCTGCATTGCAAATTACATGTCATTTTATGAGAAAGAAACATTTTTCTTGTACTTGAGTTTTACTCTTAAAAATGCTTTGAGCAACTTTCTCTCACAGAGAAAGAAGCTTTTCAACATCTGTGGCCTTGAATTCTCTTCATTGGCTTAGTTGCACTAAGACAGCTTTTAGTATTCTCAGAAGCTCCAAAAGAGCGATTCTGAGCATTGAAGCTCTAACATAACTTTCTCTGCAAAAAAGCTCTAACTCATGAAAAACTGTCTTCTGCATTGCAAATTACATAGCATTTCATGAGAAAGAAACATTTTTCTTGCACTTGAGTTTTACTCTTAAAAATGCTTTGAGCAACTTTCTCTCACCGAGAAAGAAGCTTTTCAGCATCTGTGGCCTTGGATTCTCTTCATTTGCTTAGTTGCACTAACACAGCTTTTAGTGTTCTCAGAAGCTCCAAAAGAGCGATTCTGAGCACTAAAGCTCTAACATAACTTTCTCTGAAAAAAAAGCTCTAACTCATGAAAATCTGTCTTCTGCATTGCAATTTACATGGTAATTCATGAGAAAGAAACATTTTTCTTGTACTTGAGATTTACTCTTAAAAATGCTTTGAGCAACTTTCTCTCACCGAGAAAGAAGCTTTTCAACATCTGTGGCCTTGAATTCTCTTCATTTGCTTAGTTGCACTAAGACAGCTTTTAGTGTTCTCAGAAGCTCCAAAAGAGCGATTCTGAGCATTGAAGCTCTAACATAACTTTCTCTGCAAAAAAGCTCTAACTCATGAAAAACTGTCTTCTGCATTGCAAATTACATAGCATTTCATGAGAAAGAAACATTTTTCTTGCACTTGAGTTTTACTCTTAAAAATGCTTTGAGCAACTTTCTCTCACCGAGAAAGAAGCTTTTCAGCATCTGTGGCCTTGGATTCTCTTCATTTGCTTAGTTGCACTAACACAGCTTTTAGTGTTCTCTGAAGCTCCAAAAGAGCGATTCTGAGCATTGAAGCTCTAACATAACTTTCTCTGCAAAAAAGCTCTAACTCATGAAAAACTGTCTTCTGCATTGCAAATTACATAGCATTTCATGAGAAAGAAACATTTTTCTTGCACTTGAGTTTTACTCTTAAAAATGCTTTGAGCAACTTTCTCTCACCGAGAAAGAAGCTTTTCAGCATCTGTGGCCTTGGATTCTCTTCATTTGCTTAGTTGCACTAACACAGCTTTTAGTGTTCTCAGAAGCTCCAAAAGAGCGATTCTGAGCACTAAAGCTCTAACATAACTTTCTCTGAAAAAAAAGCTCTAACTCATGAAAATCTGTCTTCTGCATTGCAATTTACATGGTAATTCATGAGAAAGAAACATTTTTCTTGTACTTGAGATTTACTCTTAAAAATGCTTTGAGCAACTTTCTCTCACCGAGAAAGAAGCTTTTCAGCAGCTGCGGCTTTGGATTCTCTTCATTTGCTTAGTTGAACTAACACAGCTTTTAGTGTTCTCAGAAGCTCCAAAACAGCGATTCTGAGCATTGAAGCTCTAACATAACTTTCTCTGCAAAAAAGCTCTAACTCATGAAAATCTGTCTTCTGCATTGCAAATTACATGTCATTTTATGAGAAAGAAACATTTTTCTTGTACTTGAGTTTTACTCTTAAAAATGCTTTGAGCAACTTTCTCTCACCGAGAAAGAAGCTTTTCAACATCTGTGGCCTTGAATTCTCTTCATTTGCTTAGTTGCACTAAGACAGCTTTTAGTGTTCTCAGAAGCTCCAAAAGAGCGATTCTGAGCATTGAAGCTCTAACATAACTTTCTCTGCAAAAAAGCTCTAACTCATGAAAAACTGTCTTCTGCATTGCAAATTACATAGCATTTCATGAGAAAGAAACATTTCTCTTGCACTTGAGTTTTACTCTTAAAAATGCTTTGAGCAACTTTCTCTCACCGAGAAAGAAGCTTTTCAGCATCTGTGGCCTTGGATTCTCTTCATTTGCTTAGTTGCACTAACACAGCTTTTAGTGTTCTCTGAAGCTCCAAAAGAGCGATTCTGAGCATTGAAGCTCTAACATAACTTTCTCTGCAAAAAAGCTCTAACTCATGAAAAACTGTCTTCTGCATTGCAAATTACATAGCATTTCATGAGAAAGAAACATTTTTCTTGCACTTGAGTTTTACTCTTAAAAATGCTTTGAGCAACTTTCTCTCACCGAGAAAGAAGCTTTTCAGCATCTGTGGCCTTGGATTCTCTTCATTTGCTTAGTTGCACTAACACAGCTTTTAGTGTTCTCTGAAGCTCCAAAAGAGCGATTCTGAGCATTGAAGCTCTAACATAACTTTCTCTGCAAAAAAGCTCTAAATCATGAAAATCTGTCTTCTGCATTGTAAATTACATATCATTTCATGAGAAAGAAACATTTTTCTTGCACTTGAGTTTTACTCTTAAAAATGCTTTGAGAAACTTTCTCTCACTGAGAAAGAAGCTTTTCAGCATTCTGTGGCCTTGGATTCTGTTTATTTGATTAGTTGCACTAACACAGCTTTTAGTGTTCTCAGAAGCTCCAAAAGAGCGATTCTGAGCATTGAAGCTCTAACATAACTTTCTCTGCAAAAAAGCTCTAACTCATGAAAAACTGTCTTCTGCATTGCAAATTACATGGCATTTCATGAGAAAGAAACATTTTTCTTGCACTTGAGTTTTACTCTTAAAAATGCTTTGAGCAACTTTCTCTCACTGAGAAATAAGCTTTTCAGCATTCTTTGGCCTTGGATTCTCTTTATTTGATTAGTTGCACTAACACAGCTTTTAGTGTTCTCTGAAGCTCCAAAAGAGCGATTCTGAGCATTGAAGCTCTAACATAACTTTCTCTGCAAAAAAGCTCTAAATCATGAAAATCTGTCTTCTGCATTGTAAATTACATATCATTTCATGAGAAAGAAATATTTTTCTTGCACTTGAGTTTTACTCTTAAAAATGCTTTGAGAAACTTTCTCTCACTGAGAAAGAAGCTTTTCAGCATTCTGTGGCCTTGGATTCTGTTTATTTGATTAGTTGCACTAACACAGCTTTTAGTGTTCTCAGAAGCTCCAAAAGAGCGATTCTGAGCATTGAAGCTCTAACATAACTTTCTCTGCAAAAAAGCTCTAACTCATGAAAAACTGTCTTCTGCATTGCAAATTACATGGCATTTCATGAGAAAGAAACATTTTTCTTGCACTTGAGTTTTACTCTTAAAAATGCTTTGAGCAACTTTCTCTCACTGAGAAATAAGCTTTTCAGCATTCTGTGGCCTTGGATTCTCTTTATTTGATTAGTTGCACTAACACAGCTTTTAGTGTTCTCAGAAGCTCCAAAAGAGCGATTCTGAGCACTAAAGCTCTAACATAACTTTCTCTGAAAAAAAAGCTCTAACTCATGAAAATCTGTCTTCTGCATTGCAAATTACATGGCATTTCATGAGAAAGAAACATTTTTCTTGTACTTGAGTTTTACTCTTAAAAATGCTTTGAGCAACTTTCTCTTACCGAAAAAGAAGCTTTTCAGCATCTGTGGCCTTGGATTCTCTTCATTTGCTTAGTTGCACTAACACAGCTTTTAGTGTTCTCAGAAGCTCCAAAAGAGCGATTCTGAGCATTGAAGCTCTAACATAACTTTCTCTGCAAAAAAGCTCTAACTCATGAAAAACTGTCTTCTGCATTGCAAATTACATGTCATTTTATGAGAAAGAAACATTTTTCTTGTACTTGAGTTTTACTCTTAAAAATGCTTTGAGCAACTTTCTCTCACCGAGAAAGAAGCTTTTCAACATCTGTGGCCTTGAATTCTCTTCATTTGCTTAGTTGCACTAAGACAGCTTTTAGTGTTCTCAGAAGCTCCAAAAGAGCGATTCTGAGCATTGAAGCTCTAACATAACTTTCTCTGCAAAAAAGCTCTAACTCATGAAAAACTGTCTTCTGCATTGCAAATTACATAGCATTTCATGAGAAAGAAACATTTTTCTTGCACTTGAGTTTTACTCTTAAAAATGCTTTGAGCAACTTTCTCTCACCGAAAAAGAAGCTTTTCAGCATCTGTGGCCTTGGATTCTCTTCATTTGCTTAGTTGCACTAACACAGCTTTTAGTGTTCTCTGAAGCTCCAAAAGAGCGATTCTGAGCATTGAAGCTCTAACATAACTTTCTCTGCAAAAAAGCTCTAACTCATGAAAAACTGTCTTCTGCATTGCAAATTACATGGCATTTCATGAGAAAGAAACATTTTTCTTGCACTTGAGTTTTACTCTTAAAAATGCTTTGAGCAACTTTCTCTCACTGAGAAATAAGCTTTTCAGCATTCTGTGGCCTTGGATTCTCTTTATTTGATTAGTTGCACTAACACAGCTTTTAGTGTTCTCAAAAGCTCCAAAAGAGCGATTCTGAGCACTAAAGCTCTAACATAACTTTCTCTGAAAAAAAGCTCTAACTCATGAAAATCTGTCTTCTGCATTGCAAATTACATGGCATTTCATCAGAAAGAAACATTTTTCTTGCACTTGAGTTTTACTCTTAAAAATGCTTTGAGAAACTTTCTCTCACCGAGAAAGAAACTTTTCAACATCTGTGGCCTTGAATTCTCTTCATTTGCTTAGTTGCACTAACACAGCTTTTAGTGTTCTCAGAAGCTCCAAAAGAGCGATTCTGAGCACTAAAGCTCTAACATTACTTTCTCTGAAAAAAAAGCTCTAACTCATGAAAATCTGTCTGCTGCATTGCAATTTACATGGTAATTCATGAGAAAGAAACATTTTTCTTGTACTTGAGTTTTACTCTTAAAAATGCTTTGAGCAACTTTCTCTCACCGAGAAAGAAGCTTTTCAGCATCTGTGGCCTTGGATTCTCTTCATTTGCTTAGTTGCACTAACACAGCTTTTAGTGTTCTCTGAAGCTCCAAAAGAGCGATTCTGAGCATTGAAGCTCTAACATAACTTTCTCTGTAAAAAAGCTCTAACTCATGAAAAACTGTCTTCTGCATTGCAAATTACATGGCATTTCATGAGAAAGAAACATTTTTCTTGCACTTGAGTTTTACTCTTAAAAATGCTTTGAGCAACTTTCTCTCACTGAGAAATAAGCTTTTCAGCATTCTGTGGCCTTGGATTCTCTTTATTTGATTAGTTGCACTAATACAGCTTTTAGTGTTCTCAAAAGCTCCAAAAGAGCGATTCTGAGCACTAAAGCTCTAACATAACCTTCTCTGAAAAAAAAGCTCTAACTCATGAAAATCTGTCTTCTGCATTGCAAATTACATGTCATTTTATGAGAAAGAAACATTTTTCTTGCACTTGAGTTTTACTCTTAAAAATGCTTTGAGCAACTTCCTCTCACCGAAAAAGAAGCTTTTCAGCATCTGTGGCCTTGGATTCTCTTCATTTGCTTAGTTGCACTAACACAGCTTTTAGTGTTCTCTGAAGCTCCAAAAGAGCGATTCTGAGCATTGAAGCTCTAACATAACTTTCTCTGCAAAAAAGCTCTAACTCATGAAAAACTGTCTTCTGCATTGCAAATTACATGGCATTTCATGAGAAAGAAACATTTTTCTTGCACTTGAGTTTTACTCTTAAAAATGCTTTGAGCAACTTCCTCTCACCGAGAAATAAGCTTTTCAGCATTCTGTGGCCTTGGATTCTCTTTATTTGATTAGTTGCACTAACACAGCTTTTAGTGTTCTCAAAAGCTCCAAAAGAGCGATTCTGAGCACTAAAGCTCTAACATAACTTTCTCTGAAAAAAAGCTCTAACTCATGAAAATCTGTCTTCTGCATTGCAAATTACATGTCATTTTATGAGAAAGAAACATTTTTCTTGTACTTGAGTTTTACTCTTAAAAATGCTTTGAGCAACTTTCTCTCACTGAGAAAGAAGCTTTTCAGCAGCTGCGTCTTTGGATTCTCTTCATTTGCTTAGTTGAACTAACACAGCTTTTAGTGTTCTCAGAAGCTCCAAAAGAGCGATTCTGAGCATTGAAGCTCTAACATAACTTTCTCTGCAAAAAAGCTCTAACTCATGAAAAACTGTCTTCTGCATTGCAAATTACATGTCATTTTATGAGAAAGAAACATTTTTCTTGTACTTGAGTTTTACTCTTAAAAATGCTTTGAGCAACTTTCTCTCACTGAGAAATAAGCTTTTCAGCATTCTGTGGCCTTGGATTCTCTTCATTTGCTTAGTTGCACTAACACAGCTTTTAGTGTTCTCAGAAGCTCCAAAAGAGCGATTCTGAGCACTAAAGCTCTAACATAACTTTCTCTGAAAAAAAAGCTCTAACTCATGAAAAACTGTCTTCTGCATTGCAAATTACATAGCATTTCATGAGAAAGAAACATTTTTCTTGCACTTGAGTTTTACTCTTAAAAATGCTTTGAGCAACTTTCTCTCACTGAGAAATAAGCTTTTCAGCATTCTGTGGCCTTGGATTCTCTTTATTTGATTAGTTGCACTAACACAGCTTTTAGTGTTCTCAAAAGCTCCAAAAGAGCGATTCTGAGCATTGAAGCTCTAACATAACTTTCTCTGCAAAAAAGCTCTAACTCATGAAAAACTGTCTTCTGCATTGCAAATTACATAGCATTTCATGAGAAAGAAACATTTTTCTTGCACTTGAGTTTTACTCTTAAAAATGCTTTGAGCAACTTCCTCTCACCGAAAAAGAAGCTTTTCAGCATCTGTGGCCTTGGATTCTCTTCATTTGCTTAGTTGCACTAACACAGCTTTTAGTGTTCTCTGAAGCTCCAAAAGAGCGATTCTGAGCATTGAAGCTCTAACATAACTTTCTCTGCAAAAAAGCTCTAACTCATGAAAAACTGTCTTCTGCATTGCAAATTACATGGCATTTCATGAGAAAGAAACATTTTTCTTGCACTTGAGTTTTACTCTTAAAAATGCTTTGAGCAACTTTCTCTCACTGAGAAATAAGCTTTTCAGCATTCTGTGGCCTTGGATTCTCTTTATTTGATTAGTTGCACTAACACAGCTTTTAGTGTTCTCAAAAGCTCCAAAAGAGCGATTCTGAGCACTAAAGCTCTAACATAACTTTCTCTGAAAAAAAGCTCTAACTCATGAAAATCTGTCTTCTGCATTGCAAATTACATGGCATTTCATCAGAAAGAAACATTTTTCTTGCACTTGAGTTTTACTCTTAAAAATGCTTTGAGAAACTTTCTCTCACCGAGAAAGAAACTTTTCAACATCTGTGGCCTTGAATTCTCTTCATTTGCTTAGTTGCACTAACACAGCTTTTAGTGTTCTCAGAAGCTCCAAAAGAGCGATTCTGAGCACTAAAGCTCTAACATAACTTTCTCTGAAAAAAAAGCTCTAACTCATGAAAAACTGTCTTCTGCATTGCAAATTACATGGCATTTCATGAGAAAGAAACATTTTTCTTGCACTTGAGTTTTACTCTTAAAAATGCTTTGAGCAACTTTCTCTCACTGAGAAATAAGCTTTTCAGCATTCTGTGGCCTTGGATTCTCTTTATTTGATTAGTTGCACTAACACAGCTTTTAGTGTTCTCAGAAGCTCCAAAAGAGCGATTCTGAGCACTAAAGCTCTAACATAACTTTCTCTGAAAAAAAAGCTCTAACTCATGAAAATCTGTCTTCTGCATTGCAAATTACATATCATTTTATGAGAAAGAAACATTTTTCTTGTACTTGAGTTTTACTCTTAAAAATGCTTTGAGCAACTTTCTCTCACAGAGAAAGAAGCTTTTCAACATCTGTGGCCTTGAATTCTCTTCATTGGCTTAGTTGCACTAAGACAGCTTTTAGTATTCTCAGAAGCTCCAAAAGAGCGATTCTGAGCATTGAAGCTCTAACATAACTTTCTCTGCAAAAAAGCTCTAACTCATGAAAAACTGTCTTCTGCATTGCAAATTACATAGCATTTCATGAGAAAGAAACATTTTTCTTGCACTTGAGTTTTACTCTTAAAAATGCTTTGAGCAACTTTCTCTCACCGAGAAAGAAGCTTTTCAGCATCTGTGGCCTTGGATTCTCTTCATTTGCTTAGTTGCACTAACACAGCTTTTAGTGTTCTCAGAAGCTCCAAAAGAGCGATTCTGAGCACTAAAGCTCTAACATAACTTTCTCTGAAAAAAAAGCTCTAACTCATGAAAATCTGTCTTCTGCATTGCAATTTACATGGTAATTCATGAGAAAGAAACATTTTTCTTGTACTTGAGATTTACTCTTAAAAATGCTTTGAGCAACTTTCTCTCACCGAGAAAGAAGCTTTTCAACATCTGTGGCCTTGAATTCTCTTCATTTGATTAGTTGCACTAACACAGCTTTTAGTGTTCTCAGAAGCTCCAAAAGAGCGATTCTGAGCACTAAAGCTCTAACATAACTTTCTCTGAAAAAAAAGCTCTAACTCATGAAAATCTGTCTTCTGCATTGCAATTTACATGGTAATTCATGAGAAAGAAACATTTTTCTTGTACTTGAGATTTACTCTTAAAAATGCTTTGAGCAACTTTCTCTCACCGAGAAAGAAGCTTTTCAGCAGCTGCGGCTTTGGATTCTCTTCATTTGCTTAGTTGAACTAACACAGCTTTTAGTGTTCTCAGAAGCTCCAAAACAGCGATTCTGAGCATTGAAGCTCTAACATAACTTTCTCTGCAAAAAAGCTCTAACTCATGAAAATCTGTCTTCTGCATTGCAAATTACATAGCATTTCATGAGAAAGAAACATTTTTCTTGCACTTGAGTTTTACTCTTAAAAATGCTTTGAGCAACTTTCTCTCACCGAGAAAGAAGCTTTTCAGCATCTGTGGCCTTGGATTCTCTTCATTTGCTTAGTTGCACTAACACAGCTTTTAGTGTTCTCTGAAGCTCCAAAAGAGCGATTCTGAGCATTGAAGCTCTAACATAACTTTCTCTGCAAAAAAGCTCTAACTCATGAAAAACTGTCTTCTGCATTGCAAATTACATAGCATTTCATGAGAAAGAAACATTTTTCTTGCACTTGAGTTTTACTCTTAAAAATGCTTTGAGCAACTTTCTCTCACCGAGAAAGAAGCTTTTCAGCATCTGTGGCCTTGGATTCTCTTCATTTGCTTAGTTGCACTAACACAGCTTTTAGTGTTCTCAGAAGCTCCAAAAGAGCGATTCTGAGCATTGAAGCTCTAACATAACTTTCTCTGCAAAAAAGCTCTAACTCATGAAAAACTGTCTTCTGCATTGCAAATTACATAGCATTTCATGAGAAAGAAACATTTTTCTTGCACTTGAGTTTTACTCTTAAAAATGCTTTGAGCAACTTTCTCTCACAGAGAAAGAAGCTTTTCAGCATCTGTGGCCTTGGATTCTCTTCATTTGCTTAGTTGCACTAACACAGCTTTTAGTGTTCTCTGAAGCTCCAAAAGAGCGATTCTGAGCATTGAAGCTCTAACATAACTTTCTCTGCAAAAAAGCTCTAACTCATGAAAAACTGTCTTCTGCATTGCAAATTACATGTCATTTTATGAGAAAGAAACATTTTTCTTGTACTTGAGTTTTACTCTTAAAAATGCTTTGAGCAACTTTCTCTCACCGAGAAAGAAGCTTTTCAACATCTGTGGCCTTGAATTCTCTTCATTTGCTTAGTTGCACTAAGACAGCTTTTAGTGTTCTCAGAAGCTCCAAAAGAGCGATTCTGAGCATTGAAGCTCTAACATAAATTTCTCTGCAAAAAAGCTCTAACTCATCGCAGTGTTAATTTTGGCAGGCATTTTTGATTTAGTCTTAGTCTTTATCATGAGACGAAAATGCTTAATAGTCTTAGTCACATTTTAGTCATTTGAGTCTTTCATAGTTTTAGTCTAGTTTTAGTCGACGAAAAGTCATTGCATTTTTGTCAACTTTTAGTCATTACTTTTAGTCAAACTGCAGTTACCAACATTTATTTTGGTAGCCATTTTATATGTAGTCTTCAAACAAAAATAGTCATTAATTAATCTCTCTTTAAATCAATTAAGCTTATTAGAAATTTGAATCAAGGATTGAATCTGGAAAAACTGGAATAAATATTCATTTTTTGGTAGATATACAAATTAAACTCATTTTTCAGATACAGTAGTATTGTCAGTATTGTCACCATGACAAGTATACATTTATTTAATATTTTTCGTTGGTTAACATTAATGACACAGATAGGTATTTAATAGGAATGCTGTCCATTTAAAACGGATGCATGTAATACTGACACACATTCAGTTTTCACCCACCTGTTTACGTTCACTTAAGCCATATCCGACTGTATTTACGTGAGATATTCTAGTACACAATAGACATTTGGACTGCTGTGTATGTATTTGAGCACCGAGTACCGAGAACTGATCGCGCACTGTATGAGAACTGAAGAAGTGGAGCGTGCGCGCGAGAGAGAGCGCGCTTCTATCAGCGCGATTCCGCTTATCCCGCCTTCACTAACTTTAAGTTAATCAACAACGAACTGTGACTCCCAGGAAAAACGGGACGGTCTGGTCACCCTATCGCTAACCCTTCAGGTGCTGAGGCCATTGTTTCAGATCGCTAGTTCGCGTTTTGGTAGCCAATCCGTCCGCGGCTGCCATACTGAGACTAGATATACGAACGCCCCTCATCCGATTGTAATCCAATGACAGAGACGCACATTTTGAAAGACAAGACAGTTAACTTAGCCTATAGGATGTATTTTGAATGTCCGGTAGTCCTCAAAGAACATTTTAGTCCCGTCTCGTCTCGTTAACGAAGACGCGGCATAAATTTCGTCATAGTTTTTATCATCAGATATTATTTTTAGCTCGTCAACGTCTAGTCTTAGTCACAGAAAAAAGGTTCGTTGACGAATATTTTTCGTCGTCGTCTTCGTTGACGAAATTAACACTGAACTCATGAAAAACTGTCTTCTGCATTGCAAATTACATAGCATTTCATGAGAAAGAAACATTTTTCTTGCACTTGAGTTTTACTCTTAAAAATGCTTTGAGCAACTTTCTCTCACCGAAAAAGAAGCTTTTCAGCATCTGTGGCCTTGGATTCTCTTCATTTGCTTAGTTGCACTAACACAGCTTTTAGTGTTCTCTGAAGCTCCAAAAGAGCGATTCTGAGCATTGAAGCTCTAACATAACTTTCTCTGCAAAAAAGCTCTAACTCATGAAAAACTGTCTTCTGCATTGCAAATTACATGGCATTTCATGAGAAAGAAACATTTTTCTTGCACTTGAGTTTTACTCTTAAAAATGCTTTGAGCAACTTTCTCTCACTGAGAAATAAGCTTTTCAGCATTCTGTGGCCTTGGATTCTCTTTATTTGATTAGTTGCACTAACACAGCTTTTAGTGTTCTCAAAAGCTCCAAAAGAGCGATTCTGAGCACTAAAGCTCTAACATAACTTTCTCTGAAAAAAAGCTCTAACTCATGAAAATCTGTCTTCTGCATTGCAAATTACATGGCATTTCATGAGAAAGAAACATTTTTCTTGCACTTGAGTTTTACTCTTAAAAATGCTTTGAGAAACTTTCTCTCACCGAGAAAGAAACTTTTCAACATCTGTGGCCTTGAATTCTCTTCATTTGCTTAGTTGCACTAACACAGCTTTTAGTGTTCTCAGAAGCTCCAAAAGAGCGATTCTGAGCACTAAAGCTCTAACATTACTTTCTCTGAAAAAAAAGCTCTAACTCATGAAAATCTGTCTGCTGCATTGCAATTTACATGGTAATTCATGAGAAAGAAACATTTTTCTTGTACTTGAGTTTTACTCTTAAAAATGCTTTGAGCAACTTTCTCTCACCGAGAAAGAAGCTTTTCAGCATCTGTGGCCTTGGATTCTCTTCATTTGCTTAGTTGCACTAACACAGCTTTTAGTGTTCTCTGAAGCTCCAAAAGAGCGATTCTGAGCATTGAAGCTCTAACATAACTTTCTCTGTAAAAAAGCTCTAACTCATGAAAAACTGTCTTCTGCATTGCAAATTACATGGCATTTCATGAGAAAGAAACATTTTTCTTGCACTTGAGTTTTACTCTTAAAAATGCTTTGAGCAACTTTCTCTCACTGAGAAATAAGCTTTTCAGCATTCTGTGGCCTTGGATTCTCTTTATTTGATTAGTTGCACTAATACAGCTTTTAGTGTTCTCAAAAGCTCCAAAAGAGCGATTCTGAGCACTAAAGCTCTAACATAACTTTCTCTGAAAAAAAAGCTCTAACTCATGAAAATCTGTCTTCTGCATTGCAAATTACATGTCATTTTATGAGAAAGAAACATTTTTCTTGTACTTGAGTTTTACTCTTAAAAATGCTTTGAGCAACTTTCTCTCACTGAGAAAGAAGCTTTTCAGCAGCTGCGTCTTTGGATTCTCTTCATTTGCTTAGTTGAACTAACACAGCTTTTAGTGTTCTCAGAAGCTCCAAAAGAGCGATTCTCAGCAATGAAGCTCTAACATAACTTTCTCTGCAAAAAAGCTCTAACTCATGAAAAACTGTCTTCTGCATTGCAAATTACATGTCATTTTATGAGAAAGAAACATTTTTCTTGTACTTGAGTTTTACTCTTAAAAATGCTTTGAGCAACTTTCTCTCACTGAGAAATAAGCTTTTCAGCATTCTGTGGCCTTGGATTCTCTTCATTTGCTTAGTTGCACTAACACAGCTTTTAGTGTTCTCTGAAGCTCCAAAAGAGCGATTCTGAGCACTAAAGCTCTAACATAACTTTCTCTGAAAAAAAAGCTCTAACTCATGAAAATCTGTCTTCTGCATTGCAAATTACATGTCATTTTATGAGAAAGAAACATTTTTCTTGTACTTGAGTTTTACTCTTAAAAATGCTTTGAGCAACTTTCTCTCAGAGAGAAAGAAGCTTTTCAACATCTGTGGCCTTGAATTCTCTTCATTGGCTTAGTTGCACTAAGACAGCTTTTATTATTCTCAGAAGCTCCAAAAGAGCGATTCTGAGCATTGAAGCTCTAACATAACTTTCTCTGCAAAAAAGCTCTAACTCATGAAAAACTGTCTTCTGCATTGCAAATTACATAGCATTTCATGAGAAAGAAACATTTTTCTTGCACTTGAGTTTTACTCTAAAAAATGCTTTGAGCAACTTTCTCTCACCGAGAAAGAAGCTTTTCAGCATCTGTGGCCTTGGATTCTCTTCATTTGCTTAGTTGCACTAACACAGCTTTTAGTGTTCTCAGAAGCTCCAAAAGAGCGATTCTGAGCACTAAAGCTCTAACATAACTTTCTCTGAAAAAAAAGCTCTAACTCATGAAAAACTGTCTTCTGCATTGCAAATTACATAGCATTTCATGAGAAAGAAACATTTTTCTTGCACTTGAGTTTTACTCTTAAAAATGCTTTGAGCAACTTTCTCTTACCGAAAAAGAAGCTTTTCAGCATCCGTGGCCTTGGATTCTCTTCATTTGCTTAGTTGCACTAACACAGCTTTTAGTGTTCTCTGAAGCTCCAAAAGAGCGATTCTGAGCATTGAAGCTCTAACATAACTTTCTCTGCAAAAAAGCTCTAACTCATGAAAAACTGTCTTCTGCATTGCAAATTACATAGCATTTCATGAGAAAGAAACATTTTTCTTGCACTTGAGTTTTACTCTTAAAAATGCTTTGAGCAACTTTCTCTTACCGAAAAAGAAGCTTTTCAGCATCTGTGGCCTTGGATTCTCTTCATTTGCTTAGTTGCACTAACACAGCTTTTAGTGTTCTCAGAAGCTCCAAAAGAGCGATTCTGAGCATTGAAGCTCTAACATAACTTTCTCTGCAAAAAAGCTCTAACTCATGAAAAACTGTCTTCTGCATTGCAAATTACATGTCATTTTATGAGAAAGAAACATTTTTCTTGTACTTGAGTTTTACTCTTAAAAATGCTTTGAGCAACTTTCTCTCACCGAGAAAGAAGCTTTTCAACATCTGTGGCCTTGAATTCTCTTCATTTGCTTAGTTGCACTAAGACAGCTTTTAGTGTTCTCAGAAGCTCCAAAAGAGCGATTCTGAGCATTGAAGCTCTAACATAACTTTCTCTGCAAAAAAGCTCTAACTCATGAAAAACTGTCTTCTGCATTGCAAATTACATAGCATTTCATGAGAAAGAAACATTTTTCTTGCACTTGAGTTTTACTCTTAAAAATGCTTTGAGCAACTTTCTCTCACAGAGAAAGAAGCTTTTCAGCATCTGTGGCCTTGGATTCTCTTCATTTGCTTAGTTGCACTAACACAGCTTTTAGTGTTCTCTGAAGCTCCAAAAGAGCGATTCTGAGCATTGAAGCTCTAACATAACTTTCTCTGCAAAAAAGCTCTAACTCATGAAAAACTGTCTTCTGCATTGCAAATTACATGTCATTTTATGAGAAAGAAACATTTTTCTTGTACTTGAGTTTTACTCTTAAAAATGCTTTGAGCAACTTTCTCTCACCGAGAAAGAAGCTTTTCAACATCTGTGGCCTTGAATTCTCTTCATTTGCTTAGTTGCACTAAGACAGCTTTTAGTGTTCTCAGAAGCTCCAAAAGAGCGATTCTGAGCATTGAAGCTCTAACATAAATTTCTCTGCAAAAAAGCTCTAACTCATCGCAGTGTTAATTTTGGCAGGCATTTTTGATTTAGTCTTAGTCTTTATCATGAGACGAAAATGCTTAATAGTCTTAGTCACATTTTAGTCATTTGAGTCTTTCATAGTTTTAGTCTAGTTTTAGTCGACGAAAAGTCATTGCATTTTTGTCAACTTTTAGTCATTACTTTTAGTCAAACTGCAGTTACCAACATTTATTTTGGTAGCCATTTTATATGTAGTCTTCAAACAAAAATAGTCATTAATTAATCTCTCTTTAAATCAATTAAGCTTATTAGAAATTTGAATCAAGGATTGAATCTGGAAAAACTGGAATAAATATTCATTTTTTGGTAGATATACAAATTAAACTCATTTTTCAGATACAGTAGTATTGTCAGTATTGTCACCATGACAAGTATACATTTATTTAATATTTTTCGTTGGTTAACATTAATGACACAGATAGGTATTTAATAGGAATGCTGTCCATTTAAAACGGATGCATGTAATACTGACACACATTCAGTTTTCACCCACCTGTTTACGTTCACTTAAGCCATATCCGACTGTATTTACGTGAGATATTCTAGTACACAATAGACATTTGGACTGCTGTGTATGTATTTGAGCACCGAGTACCGAGAACTGATCGCGCACTGTATGAGAACTGAAGAAGTGGAGCGTGCGCGCGAGAGAGAGCGCGCTTCTATCAGCGCGATTCCGCTTATCCCGCCTTCACTAACTTTAAGTTAATCAACAACGAACTGTGACTCCCAGGAAAAACGGGACGGTCTGGTCACCCTATCGCTAACCCTTCAGGTGCTGAGGCCATTGTTTCAGATCGCTAGTTCGCGTTTTGGTAGCCAATCCGTCCGCGGCTGCCATACTGAGACTAGATATACGAACGCCCCTCATCCGATTGTAATCCAATGACAGAGACGCACATTTTGAAAGACAAGACAGTTAACTTAGCCTATAGGATGTATTTTGAATGTCCGGTAGTCCTCAAAGAACATTTTAGTCCCGTCTCGTCTCGTTAACGAAGACGCGGCATAAATTTCGTCATAGTTTTTATCATCAGATATTATTTTTAGCTCGTCAACGTCTAGTCTTAGTCACAGAAAAAAGGTTCGTTGACGAATATTTTTCGTCGTCGTCTTCGTTGACGAAATTAACACTGAACTCATGAAAAACTGTCTTCTGCATTGCAAATTACATAGCATTTCATGAGAAAGAAACATTTTTCTTGCACTTGAGTTTTACTCTTAAAAATGCTTTGAGCAACTTTCTCTCACCGAAAAAGAAGCTTTTCAGCATCTGTGGCCTTGGATTCTCTTCATTTGCTTAGTTGCACTAACACAGCTTTTAGTGTTCTCTGAAGCTCCAAAAGAGCGATTCTGAGCATTGAAGCTCTAACATAACTTTCTCTGCAAAAAAGCTCTAACTCATGAAAAACTGTCTTCTGCATTGCAAATTACATGGCATTTCATGAGAAAGAAACATTTTTCTTGCACTTGAGTTTTACTCTTAAAAATGCTTTGAGCAACTTTCTCTCACTGAGAAATAAGCTTTTCAGCATTCTGTGGCCTTGGATTCTCTTTATTTGATTAGTTGCACTAACACAGCTTTTAGTGTTCTCAAAAGCTCCAAAAGAGCGATTCTGAGCACTAAAGCTCTAACATAACTTTCTCTGAAAAAAAGCTCTAACTCATGAAAATCTGTCTTCTGCATTGCAAATTACATGGCATTTCATGAGAAAGAAACATTTTTCTTGCACTTGAGTTTTACTCTTAAAAATGCTTTGAGAAACTTTCTCTCACCGAGAAAGAAACTTTTCAACATCTGTGGCCTTGAATTCTCTTCATTTGCTTAGTTGCACTAACACAGCTTTTAGTGTTCTCAGAAGCTCCAAAAGAGCGATTCTGAGCACTAAAGCTCTAACATTACTTTCTCTGAAAAAAAAGCTCTAACTCATGAAAATCTGTCTGCTGCATTGCAATTTACATGGTAATTCATGAGAAAGAAACATTTTTCTTGTACTTGAGTTTTACTCTTAAAAATGCTTTGAGCAACTTTCTCTCACCGAGAAAGAAGCTTTTCAGCATCTGTGGCCTTGGATTCTCTTCATTTGCTTAGTTGCACTAACACAGCTTTTAGTGTTCTCTGAAGCTCCAAAAGAGCGATTCTGAGCATTGAAGCTCTAACATAACTTTCTCTGTAAAAAAGCTCTAACTCATGAAAAACTGTCTTCTGCATTGCAAATTACATAGCATTTCATGAGAAAGAAACATTTTTCTTGCACTTGAGTTTTACTCTTAAAAATGCTTTGAGCAACTTTCTCTCACCGAGAAAGAAGCTTTTCAGCATCTGTGGCCTTGGATTCTCTTCATTTGCTTAGTTGCACTAACACAGCTTTTAGTGTTCTCAGAAGCTCCAAAAGAGCGATTCTGAGCATTGAAGCTCTAACATAACTTTCTCTGCAAAAAAGCTCTAACTCATGAAAAACTGTCTTCTGCATTGCAAATTACATAGCATTTCATGAGAAAGAAACATTTTTCTTGCACTTGAGTTTTACTCTTAAAAATGCTTTGAGCAACTTTCTCTCACAGAGAAAGAAGCTTTTCAGCATCTGTGGCCTTGGATTCTCTTCATTTGCTTAGTTGCACTAACACAGCTTTTAGTGTTCTCTGAAGCTCCAAAAGAGCGATTCTGAGCATTGAAGCTCTAACATAACTTTCTCTGCAAAAAAGCTCTAACTCATGAAAAACTGTCTTCTGCATTGCAAATTACATGTCATTTTATGAGAAAGAAACATTTTTCTTGTACTTGAGTTTTACTCTTAAAAATGCTTTGAGCAACTTTCTCTCACCGAGAAAGAAGCTTTTCAACATCTGTGGCCTTGAATTCTCTTCATTTGCTTAGTTGCACTAAGACAGCTTTTAGTGTTCTCAGAAGCTCCAAAAGAGCGATTCTGAGCATTGAAGCTCTAACATAAATTTCTCTGCAAAAAAGCTCTAACTCATCGCAGTGTTAATTTTGGCAGGCATTTTTGATTTAGTCTTAGTCTTTATCATGAGACGAAAATGCTTAATAGTCTTAGTCACATTTTAGTCATTTGAGTCTTTCATAGTTTTAGTCTAGTTTTAGTCGACGAAAAGTCATTGCATTTTTGTCAACTTTTAGTCATTACTTTTAGTCAAACTGCAGTTACCAACATTTATTTTGGTAGCCATTTTATATGTAGTCTTCAAACAAAAATAGTCATTAATTAATCTCTCTTTAAATCAATTAAGCTTATTAGAAATTTGAATCAAGGATTGAATCTGGAAAAACTGGAATAAATATTCATTTTTTGGTAGATATACAAATTAAACTCATTTTTCAGATACAGTAGTATTGTCAGTATTGTCACCATGACAAGTATACATTTATTTAATATTTTTCGTTGGTTAACATTAATGACACAGATAGGTATTTAATAGGAATGCTGTCCATTTAAAACGGATGCATGTAATACTGACACACATTCAGTTTTCACCCACCTGTTTACGTTCACTTAAGCCATATCCGACTGTATTTACGTGAGATATTCTAGTACACAATAGACATTTGGACTGCTGTGTATGTATTTGAGCACCGAGTACCGAGAACTGATCGCGCACTGTATGAGAACTGAAGAAGTGGAGCGTGCGCGCGAGAGAGAGCGCGCTTCTATCAGCGCGATTCCGCTTATCCCGCCTTCACTAACTTTAAGTTAATCAACAACGAACTGTGACTCCCAGGAAAAACGGGACGGTCTGGTCACCCTATCGCTAACCCTTCAGGTGCTGAGGCCATTGTTTCAGATCGCTAGTTCGCGTTTTGGTAGCCAATCCGTCCGCGGCTGCCATACTGAGACTAGATATACGAACGCCCCTCATCCGATTGTAATCCAATGACAGAGACGCACATTTTGAAAGACAAGACAGTTAACTTAGCCTATAGGATGTATTTTGAATGTCCGGTAGTCCTCAAAGAACATTTTAGTCCCGTCTCGTCTCGTTAACGAAGACGCGGCATAAATTTCGTCATAGTTTTTATCATCAGATATTATTTTTAGCTCGTCAACGTCTAGTCTTAGTCACAGAAAAAAGGTTCGTTGACGAATATTTTTCGTCGTCGTCTTCGTTGACGAAATTAACACTGAACTCATGAAAAACTGTCTTCTGCATTGCAAATTACATAGCATTTCATGAGAAAGAAACATTTTTCTTGCACTTGAGTTTTACTCTTAAAAATGCTTTGAGCAACTTTCTCTCACCGAAAAAGAAGCTTTTCAGCATCTGTGGCCTTGGATTCTCTTCATTTGCTTAGTTGCACTAACACAGCTTTTAGTGTTCTCTGAAGCTCCAAAAGAGCGATTCTGAGCATTGAAGCTCTAACATAACTTTCTCTGCAAAAAAGCTCTAACTCATGAAAAACTGTCTTCTGCATTGCAAATTACATGGCATTTCATGAGAAAGAAACATTTTTCTTGCACTTGAGTTTTACTCTTAAAAATGCTTTGAGCAACTTTCTCTCACTGAGAAATAAGCTTTTCAGCATTCTGTGGCCTTGGATTCTCTTTATTTGATTAGTTGCACTAACACAGCTTTTAGTGTTCTCAAAAGCTCCAAAAGAGCGATTCTGAGCACTAAAGCTCTAACATAACTTTCTCTGAAAAAAAGCTCTAACTCATGAAAATCTGTCTTCTGCATTGCAAATTACATGGCATTTCATGAGAAAGAAACATTTTTCTTGCACTTGAGTTTTACTCTTAAAAATGCTTTGAGAAACTTTCTCTCACCGAGAAAGAAACTTTTCAACATCTGTGGCCTTGAATTCTCTTCATTTGCTTAGTTGCACTAACACAGCTTTTAGTGTTCTCAGAAGCTCCAAAAGAGCGATTCTGAGCACTAAAGCTCTAACATTACTTTCTCTGAAAAAAAAGCTCTAACTCATGAAAATCTGTCTGCTGCATTGCAATTTACATGGTAATTCATGAGAAAGAAACATTTTTCTTGTACTTGAGTTTTACTCTTAAAAATGCTTTGAGCAACTTTCTCTCACCGAGAAAGAAGCTTTTCAGCATCTGTGGCCTTGGATTCTCTTCATTTGCTTAGTTGCACTAACACAGCTTTTAGTGTTCTCTGAAGCTCCAAAAGAGCGATTCTGAGCATTGAAGCTCTAACATAACTTTCTCTGTAAAAAAGCTCTAACTCATGAAAAACTGTCTTCTGCATTGCAAATTACATGGCATTTCATGAGAAAGAAACATTTTTCTTGCACTTGAGTTTTACTCTTAAAAATGCTTTGAGCAACTTTCTCTCACTGAGAAATAAGCTTTTCAGCATTCTGTGGCCTTGGATTCTCTTTATTTGATTAGTTGCACTAATACAGCTTTTAGTGTTCTCAAAAGCTCCAAAAGAGCGATTCTGAGCACTTAAGCTCTAACATAACTTTCTCTGAAAAAAAAGCTCTAACTCATGAAAATCTGTCTTCTGCATTGCAAATTACATGTCATTTTATGAGAAAGAAACATTTTTCTTGTACTTGAGTTTTACTCTTAAAAATGCTTTGAGCAACTTTCTCTCACTGAGAAAGAAGCTTTTCAGCAGCTGCGTCTTTGGATTCTCTTCATTTGCTTAGTTGAACTAACACAGCTTTTAGTGTTCTCAGAAGCTCCAAAAGAGCGATTCTCAGCAATGAAGCTCTAACATAACTTTCTCTGCAAAAAAGCTCTAACTCATGAAAAACTGTCTTCTGCATTGCAAATTACATGTCATTTTATGAGAAAGAAACATTTTTCTTGTACTTGAGTTTTACTCTTAAAAATGCTTTGAGCAACTTTCTCTCACTGAGAAATAAGCTTTTCAGCATTCTGTGGCCTTGGATTCTCTTCATTTGCTTAGTTGCACTAACACAGCTTTTAGTGTTCTCTGAAGCTCCAAAAGAGCGATTCTGAGCACTAAAGCTCTAACATAACTTTCTCTGAAAAAAAAGCTCTAACTCATGAAAATCTGTCTTCTGCATTGCAAATTACATGTCATTTTATGAGAAAGAAACATTTTTCTTGTACTTGAGTTTTACTCTTAAAAATGCTTTGAGCAACTTTCTCTCAGAGAGAAAGAAGCTTTTCAACATCTGTGGCCTTGAATTCTCTTCATTGGCTTAGTTGCACTAAGACAGCTTTTATTATTCTCAGAAGCTCCAAAAGAGCGATTCTGAGCATTGAAGCTCTAACATAACTTTCTCTGCAAAAAAGCTCTAACTCATGAAAAACTGTCTTCTGCATTGCAAATTACATAGCATTTCATGAGAAAGAAACATTTTTCTTGCACTTGAGTTTTACTCTAAAAAATGCTTTGAGCAACTTTCTCTCACCGAGAAAGAAGCTTTTCAGCATCTGTGGCCTTGGATTCTCTTCATTTGCTTAGTTGCACTAACACAGCTTTTAGTGTTCTCAGAAGCTCCAAAAGAGCGATTCTGAGCACTAAAGCTCTAACATAACGTTCTCTGAAAAAAAAGCTCTAACTCATGAAAAACTGTCTTCTGCATTGCAAATTACATAGCATTTCATGAGAAAGAAACATTTTTCTTGCACTTGAGTTTTACTCTTAAAAATGCTTTGAGCAACTTTCTCTTACCGAAAAAGAAGCTTTTCAGCATCCGTGGCCTTGGATTCTCTTCATTTGCTTAGTTGCACTAACACAGCTTTTAGTGTTCTCTGAAGCTCCAAAAGAGCGATTCTGAGCATTGAAGCTCTAACATAACTTTCTCTGCAAAAAAGCTCTAACTCATGAAAAACTGTCTTCTGCATTGCAAATTACATGGCATTTCATGAGAAAGAAACATTTTTCTTGCACTTGAGTTTTACTCTTAAAAATGCTTTGAGCAACTTTCTCTCACTGAGAAATAAGCTTTTCAGCATTCTGTGGCCTTGGATTCTCTTTATTTGATTAGTTGCACTAACACAGCTTTTAGTGTTCTCAAAAGCTCCAAAAGAGCGATTCTGAGCATTGAAGCTCTAACATAACTTTCTCTGCAAAAAAGCTCTAACTCATGAAAAACTGTCTTCTGCATTGCAAATTACATAGCATTTCATGAGAAAGAAACATTTTTCTTGCACTTGAGTTTTACTCTTAAAAATGCTTTGAGCAACTTTCTCTCACCGAGAAAGAAGCTTTTCAGCATCTGTGGCCTTGGATTCTCTTCATTTGCTTAGTTGCACTAACACAGCTTTTAGTGTTCTCTGAAGCTCCAAAAGAGCGATTCTGAGCATTGAAGCTCTAACATAACTTTCTCTGCAAAAAAGCTCTAACTCATGAAAAACTGTCTTCTGCATTGCAAATTACATAGCATTTCATGAGAAAGAAACATTTTTCTTGCACTTGAGTTTTACTCTTAAAAATGCTTTGAGCAACTTTCTCTCACTGAGAAATAAGCTTTTCAGCATTCTTTGGCCTTGGATTCTCTTTATTTGATTAGTTGCACTAACACAGCTTTTAGTGTTCTCTGAAGCTCCAAAAGAGCGATTCTGAGCATTGAAGCTCTAACATAACTTTCTCTGCAAAAAAGCTCTAAATCATGAAAATCTGTCTTCTGCATTGTAAATTACATATCATTTCATGAGAAAGAAATATTTTTCTTGCACTTGAGTTTTACTCTTAAAAATGCTTTGAGAAACTTTCTCTCACTGAGAAAGAAGCTTTTCAGCATTCTGTGGCCTTGGATTCTGTTTATTTGATTAGTTGCACTAACACAGCTTTTAGTGTTCTCAGAAGCTCCAAAAGAGCGATTCTGAGCATTGAAGCTCTAACATAACTTTCTCTGCAAAAAAGCTCTAACTCATGAAAAACTGTCTTCTGCATTGCAAATTACATGGCATTTCATGAGAAAGAAACATTTTTCTTGCACTTGAGTTTTACTCTTAAAAATGCTTTGAGCAACTTTCTCTCACTGAGAAATAAGCTTTTCAGCATTCTGTGGCCTTGGATTCTCTTTATTTGATTAGTTGCACTAACACAGCTTTTAGTGTTCTCAGAAGCTCCAAAAGAGCGATTCTGAGCACTAAAGCTCTAACATAACTTTCTCTGAAAAAAAAGCTCTAACTCATGAAAATCTGTCTTCTGCATTGCAAATTACATGGCATTTCATGAGAAAGAAACATTTTTCTTGTACTTGAGTTTTACTCTTAAAAATGCTTTGAGCAACTTTCTCTTACCGAAAAAGAAGCTTTTCAGCATCTGTGGCCTTGGATTCTCTTCATTTGCTTAGTTGCACTAACACAGCTTTTAGTGTTCTCAGAAGCTCCAAAAGAGCGATTCTGAGCATTGAAGCTCTAACATAACTTTCTCTGCAAAAAAGCTCTAACTCATGAAAAACTGTCTTCTGCATTGCAAATTACATGTCATTTTATGAGAAAGAAACATTTTTCTTGCACTTGAGTTTTACTCTTAAAAATGCTTTGAGAAACTTTCTCTCACCGAGAAAGAAACTTTTCAACATCTGTGGCCTTGAATTCTCTTCATTTGCTTAGTTGCACTAACACAGCTTTTAGTGTTCTCAGAAGCTCCAAAAGAGCGATTCTGAGCACTAAAGCTCTAACATTACTTTCTCTGAAAAAAAAGCTCTAACTCATGAAAATCTGTCTGCTGCATTGCAATTTACATGGTAATTCATGAGAAAGAAACATTTTTCTTGTACTTGAGTTTTACTCTTAAAAATGCTTTGAGCAACTTTCTCTCACCGAGAAAGAAGCTTTTCAACATCTGTGGCCTTGAATTCTCTTCATTTACTTAGTTGCACTAAGACAGCTTTTAGTGTTCTCAGAAGCTCCAAAAGAGCGATTCTGAGCATTGAAGCTCTAACATAACTTTCTCTGCAAAAAAGCTCTAACTCATGAAAAACTGTCTTCTGCATTGCAAATTACATAGCATTTCATGAGAAAGAAACATTTTTCTTGCACTTGAGTTTTACTCTTAAAAATGCTTTGAGCAACTTTCTCTCACCGAGAAAGAAGCTTTTCAGCATCTGTGGCCTTGGATTCTCTTCATTTGCTTAGTTGCACTAACACAGCTTTTAGTGTTCTCTGAAGCTCCAAAAGAGCGATTCTGAGCATTGAAGCTCTAACATAACTTTCTCTGCAAAAAAGCTCTAACTCATGAAAAACTGTCTTCTGCATTGCAAATTACATAGCATTTCATGAGAAAGAAACATTTTTCTTGCACTTGAGTTTTACTCTTAAAAATGCTTTGAGCAACTTTCTCTCACTGAGAAATAAGCTTTTCAGCATTCTTTGGCCTTGGATTCTCTTTATTTGATTAGTTGCACTAACACAGCTTTTAGTGTTCTCTGAAGCTCCAAAAGAGCGATTCTGAGCATTGAAGCTCTAACATAACTTTCTCTGCAAAAAAGCTCTAAATCATGAAAATCTGTCTTCTGCATTGTAAATTACATATCATTTCATGAGAAAGAAATATTTTTCTTGCACTTGAGTTTTACTCTTAAAAATGCTTTGAGAAACTTTCTCTCACTGAGAAAGAAGCTTTTCAGCATTCTGTGGCCTTGGATTCTGTTTATTTGATTAGTTGCACTAACACAGCTTTTAGTGTTCTCAGAAGCTCCAAAAGAGCGATTCTGAGCATTGAAGCTCTAACATAACTTTCTCTGCAAAAAAGCTCTAACTCATGAAAAACTGTCTTCTGCATTGCAAATTACATGGCATTTCATGAGAAAGAAACATTTTTCTTGCACTTGAGTTTTACTCTTAAAAATGCTTTGAGCAACTTTCTCTCACTGAGAAATAAGCTTTTCAGCATTCTGTGGCCTTGGATTCTCTTTATTTGATTAGTTGCACTAACACAGCTTTTAGTGTTCTCAGAAGCTCCAAAAGAGCGATTCTGAGCACTAAAGCTCTAACATAACTTTCTCTGAAAAAAAAGCTCTAACTCATGAAAATCTGTCTTCTGCATTGCAAATTACATGGCATTTCATGAGAAAGAAACATTTTTCTTGTACTTGAGTTTTACTCTTAAAAATGCTTTGAGCAACTTTCTCTTACCGAAAAAGAAGCTTTTCAGCATCTGTGGCCTTGGATTCTCTTCATTTGCTTAGTTGCACTAACACAGCTTTTAGTGTTCTCAGAAGCTCCAAAAGAGCGATTCTGAGCATTGAAGCTCTAACATAACTTTCTCTGCAAAAAAGCTCTAACTCATGAAAAACTGTCTTCTGCATTGCAAATTACATGTCATTTTATGAGAAAGAAACATTTTTCTTGCACTTGAGTTTTACTCTTAAAAATGCTTTGAGAAACTTTCTCTCACCGAGAAAGAAACTTTTCAACATCTGTGGCCTTGAATTCTCTTCATTTGCTTAGTTGCACTAACACAGCTTTTAGTGTTCTCAGAAGCTCCAAAAGAGCGATTCTGAGCACTAAAGCTCTAACATTACTTTCTCTGAAAAAAAAGCTCTAACTCATGAAAATCTGTCTGCTGCATTGCAATTTACATGGTAATTCATGAGAAAGAAACATTTTTCTTGTACTTGAGTTTTACTCTTAAAAATGCTTTGAGCAACTTTCTCTCACCGAGAAAGAAGCTTTTCAGCATCTGTGGCCTTGGATTCTCTTCATTTGCTTAGTTGCACTAATACAGCTTTTAGTGTTCTCAAAAGCTCCAAAAGAGCGATTCTGAGCACTAAAGCTCTAACATAACTTTCTCTGAAAAAAAAGCTCTAACTCATGAAAATCTGTCTTCTGCATTGCAAATTACATGTCATTTTATGAGAAAGAAACATTTTTCTTGTACTTGAGTTTTACTCTTAAAAATGCTTTGAGCAACTTTCTCTCACTGAGAAATAAGCTTTTCAGCATTCTGTGGCCTTGGATTCTCTTCATTTGCTTAGTTGCACTAACACAGCTTTTAGTGTTCTCTGAAGCTCCAAAAGAGCGATTCTGAGCACTAAAGCTCTAACATAACTTTCTCTGAAAAAAAAGCTCTAACTCATGAAAATCTGTCTTCTGCATTGCAAATTACATGTCATTTTATGAGAAAGAAACATTTTTCTTGTACTTGAGTTTTACTCTTAAAAATGCTTTGAGCAACTTTCTCTCAGAGAGAAAGAAGCTTTTCAACATCTGTGGCCTTGAATTCTCTTCATTGGCTTAGTTGCACTAAGACAGCTTTTATTATTCTCAGAAGCTCCAAAAGAGCGATTCTGAGCATTGAAGCTCTAACATAACTTTCTCTGCAAAAAAGCTCTAACTCATGAAAAACTGTCTTCTGCATTGCAAATTACATAGCATTTCATGAGAAAGAAACATTTTTCTTGCACTTGAGTTTTACTCTTAAAAATGCTTTGAGCAACTTTCTCTCACCGAGAAAGAAGCTTTTCAGCATCTGTGGCCTTGGATTCTCTTCATTTGCTTAGTTGCACTAACACAGCTTTTAGTGTTCTCAGAAGCTCCAAAAGAGCGATTCTGAGCACTAAAGCTCTAACATAACTTTCTCTGAAAAAAAAGCTCTAACTCATGAAAATCTGTCTTCTGCATTGCAAATTACATGTCATTTTATGAGAAAGAAACATTTTTCTTGTACTTGAGTTTTACTCTTAAAAATGCTTTGAGCAACTTTCTCTCACCGAGAAAGAAGCTTTTCAACATCTGTGGCCTTGAATTCTCTTCATTTGCTTAGTTGCACTAAGACAGCTTTTAGTGTTCTCAGAAGCTCCAAAAGAGCGATTCTGAGCATTGAAGCTCTAACATAACTTTCTCTGCAAAAAAGCTCTAACTCATGAAAAACTGTCTTCTGCATTGCAAATTACATAGCATTTCATGAGAAAGAAACATTTTTCTTGCACTTGAGTTTTACTCTTAAAAATGCTTTGAGCAACTTTCTCTCACCGAGAAAGAAGCTTTTCAGCATCTGTGGCCTTGGATTCTCTTCATTTACTTAGTTGCACTAACACAGCTTTTAGTGTTCTCAGAAGCTCCAAAAGAGCGATTCTGAGCACTAAAGCTCTAACATAACTTTCTCTGAAAAAAAAGCTCTAACTCATGAAAATCTGTCTTCTGCATTGCAAATTACATGTCATTTTATGAGAAAGAAACATTTTTCTTGTACTTGAGTTTTACTCTTAAAAATGCTTTGAGCAACTTTCTCTCACCGAGAAAGAAGCTTTTCAACATCTGTGGCCTTGAATTCTCTTCATTTGCTTAGTTGCACTAAGACAGCTTTTAGTGTTCTCAGAAGCTCCAAAAGAGCGATTCTGAGCATTGAAGCTCTAACATAACTTTCTCTGCAAAAAAGCTCTAACTCATGAAAAACTGTCTTCTGCATTGCAAATTACATAGCATTTCATGAGAAAGAAACATTTTTCTTGCACTTGAGTTTTACTCTTAAAAATGCTTTGAGCAACTTTCTCTCACCGAGAAAGAAGCTTTTCAGCATCTGTGGCCTTGGATTCTCTTCATTTGCTTAGTTGCACTAACACAGCTTTTAGTGTTCTCTGAAGCTCCAAAAGAGCGATTCTGAGCATTGAAGCTCTAACATAACTTTCTCTGCAAAAAAGCTCTAACTCATGAAAAACTGTCTTCTGCATTGCAAATTACATAGCATTTCATGAGAAAGAAACATTTTTCTTGCACTTGAGTTTTACTCTTAAAAATGCTTTGAGCAACTTTCTCTCACCGAGAAAGAAGCTTTTCAGCATCTGTGGCCTTGGATTCTCTTCATTTGCTTAGTTGCACTAACACAGCTTTTAGTGTTCTCTGAAGCTCCAAAAGAGCGATTCTGAGCATTGAAGCTCTAACATAACTTTCTCTGCAAAAAAGCTCTAAATCATGAAAATCTGTCTTCTGCATTGTAAATTACATATCATTTCATGAGAAAGAAACATTTTTCTTGCACTTGAGTTTTACTCTTAAAAATGCTTTGAGAAACTTTCTCTCACTGAGAAAGAAGCTTTTCAGCATTCTGTGGCCTTGGATTCTGTTTATTTGATTAGTTGCACTAACACAGCTTTTAGTGTTCTCAGAAGCTCCAAAAGAGCGATTCTGAGCATTGAAGCTCTAACATAACTTTCTCTGCAAAAAAGCTCTAACTCATGAAAAACTGTCTTCTGCATTGCAAATTACATGGCATTTCATGAGAAAGAAACATTTTTCTTGCACTTGAGTTTTACTCTTAAAAATGCTTTGAGCAACTTTCTCTCACTGAGAAATAAGCTTTTCAGCATTCTTTGGCCTTGGATTCTCTTTATTTGATTAGTTGCACTAACACAGCTTTTAGTGTTCTCTGAAGCTCCAAAAGAGCGATTCTGAGCATTGAAGCTCTAACATAACTTTCTCTGCAAAAAAGCTCTAAATCATGAAAATCTGTCTTCTGCATTGTAAATTACATATCATTTCATGAGAAAGAAATATTTTTCTTGCACTTGAGTTTTACTCTTAAAAATGCTTTGAGAAACTTTCTCTCACTGAGAAAGAAGCTTTTCAGCATTCTGTGGCCTTGGATTCTTTTTATTTGATTAGTTGCACTAACACAGCTTTTAGTGTTCTCAGAAGCTCCAAAAGAGCGATTCTGAGCATTAAAGCTCTAACATAACTTTCTCTGCAAAAAAGCTCTAACTCATGAAAAACTGTCTTCTGCATTGCAAATTACATGGCATTTCATGAGAAAGAAACATTTTTCTTGCACTTGAGTTTTACTCTTAAAAATGCTTTGAGCAACTTTCTCTCACTGAGAAATAAGCTTTTCAGCATTCTGTGGCCTTGGATTCTCTTTATTTGATTAGTTGCACTAACACAGCTTTTAGTGTTCTCAGAAGCTCCAAAAGAGCGATTCTGAGCACTAAAGCTCTAACATAACTTTCTCTGAAAAAAAAGCTCTAACTCATGAAAATCTGTCTTCTGCATTGCAAATTACATGGCATTTCATGAGAAAGAAACATTTTTCTTGTACTTGAGTTTTACTCTTAAAAATGCTTTGAGCAACTTTCTCTTACCGAAAAAGAAGCTTTTCAGCATCTGTGGCCTTGGATTCTCTTCATTTGCTTAGTTGCACTAACACAGCTTTTAGTGTTCTCAGAAGCTCCAAAAGAGCGATTCTGAGCATTGAAGCTCTAACATAACTTTCTCTGCAAAAAAGCTCTAACTCATGAAAAACTGTCTTCTGCATTGCAAATTACATGTCATTTTATGAGAAAGAAACATTTTTCTTGTACTTGAGTTTTACTCTTAAAAATGCTTTGAGCAACTTTCTCTCACCGAGAAAGAAGCTTTTCAACATCTGTGGCCTTGAATTCTCTTCATTTGCTTAGTTGCACTAAGACAGCTTTTAGTGTTCTCAGAAGCTCCAAAAGAGCGATTCTGAGCATTGAAGCTCTAACATAACTTTCTCTGCAAAAAAGCTCTAACTCATGAAAAACTGTCTTCTGCATTGCAAATTACATAGCATTTCATGAGAAAGAAACATTTTTCTTGCACTTGAGTTTTACTCTTAAAAATGCTTTGAGCAACTTTCTCTCACCGAAAAAGAAGCTTTTTAGCATCTGTGGCCTTGGATTCTCTTCATTTGCTTAGTTGCACTAACACAGCTTTTAGTGTTCTCTGAAGCTCCAAAAGAGCGATTCTGAGCATTGAAGCTCTAACATAACTTTCTCTGCAAAAAAGCTCTAACTCATGAAAAACTGTCTTCTGCATTGCAAATTACATGGCATTTCATGAGAAAGAAACATTTTTCTTGCACTTGAGTTTTACTCTTAAAAATGCTTTGAGCAACTTTCTCTCACTGAGAAATAAGCTTTTCAGCATTCTGTGGCCTTGGATTCTCTTTATTTGATTAGTTGCACTAACACAGCTTTTAGTGTTCTCAAAAGCTCCAAAAGAGCGATTCTGAGCACTAAAGCTCTAACATAACTTTCTCTGAAAAAAAGCTCTAACTCATGAAAATCTGTCTTCTGCATTGCAAATTACATGGCATTTCATGAGAAAGAAACATTTTTCTTGCACTTGAGTTTTACTCTTAAAAATGCTTTGAGAAACTTTCTCTCACCGAGAAAGAAACTTTTCAACATCTGTGGCCTTGAATTCTCTTCATTTGCTTAGTTGCACTAACACAGCTTTTAGTGTTCTCAGAAGCTCCAAAAGAGCGATTCTGAGCACTAAAGCTCTAACATTACTTTCTCTGAAAAAAAAGCTCTAACTCAAGAAAATCTGTCTGCTGCATTGCAATTTACATGGTAATTCATGAGAAAGAAACATTTTTCTTGTACTTGAGTTTTACTCTTAAAAATGCTTTGAGCAACTTTCTCTCACCGAGAAAGAAGCTTTTCAGCATCTGTGGCCTTGGATTCTCTTCATTTGCTTAGTTGCACTAACACAGCTTTTAGTGTTCTCTGAAGCTCCAAAAGAGCGATTCTGAGCATTGAAGCTCTAACATAACTTTCTCTGTAAAAAAGCTCTAACTCATGAAAAACTGTCTTCTGCATTGCAAATTACATGGCATTTCATAAGAAAGAAACATTTTTCTTGCACTTGAGTTTTACTCTTAAAAATGCTTTGAGCAACTTTCTCTCACTGAGAAATAAGCTTTTCAGCATTCTGTGGCCTTGGATTCTCTTTATTTGATTAGTTGCACTAATACAGCTTTTAGTGTTCTCAAAAGCTCCAAAAGAGCGATTCTGAGCACTAAAGCTCTAACATAACTTTCTCTGAAAAAAAAGCTCTAACTCATGAAAATCTGTCTTCTGCATTGCAAATTACATGTCATTTCATGAGAAAGAAACATTTTTCTTGCACTTGAGTTTTACTCTTAAAAATGCTTTGAGCAACTTTCTCTTACCGAAAAAGAAGCTTTTCAGCATCTGTGGCCTTGGATTCTCTTCATTTGCTTAGTTGCACTAACACAGCTTTTAGTGTTCTCTGAAGCTCCAAAAGAGCGATTCTGAGCATTGAAGCTCTAACATAACTTTCTCTGCAAAAAAGCTCTAACTCATGAAAAACTGTCTTCTGCATTGCAAATTACATGGCATTTCATGAGAAAGAAACATTTTTCTTGCACTTGAGTTTTACTCTTAAAAATGCTTTGAGCAACTTCCTCTCACCGAAAAAGAAGCTTTTCAGCATCTGTGGCCTTGGATTCTCTTCATTTGCTTAGTTGCACTAACACAGCTTTTAGTGTTCTCTGAAGCTCCAAAAGAGCGATTCTGAGCATTGAAGCTCTAACATAACTTTCTCTGCAAAAAAGCTCTAACTCATGAAAAACTGTCTTCTGCATTGCAAATTACATGGCATTTCATGAGAAAGAAACATTTTTCTTGCACTTGAGTTTTACTCTTAAAAATGCTTTGAGCAACTTTCTCTCACTGAGAAATAAGCTTTTCAGCATTCTGTGGCCTTGGATTCTCTTTATTTGATTAGTTGCACTAACACAGCTTTTAGTGTTCTCAAAAGCTCCAAAAGAGCGATTCTGAGCACTAAAGCTCTAACATAACTTTCTCTGAAAAAAAGCTCTAACTCATGAAAATCTGTCTTCTGCATTGCAAATTACATGGCATTTCATCAGAAAGAAACATTTTTCTTGCACTTGAGTTTTACTCTTAAAAATGCTTTGAGAAACTTTCTCTCACCGAGAAAGAAACTTTTCAACATCTGTGGCCTTGAATTCTCTTCATTTGCTTAGTTGCACTAACACAGGTTTTAGTGTTCTCAGAAGCTCCAAAAGAGCGATTCTGAGCACTAAAGCTCTAACATAACTTTCTCTGAAAAAAAAGCTCTAACTCATGAAAAACTGTCTTCTGCATTGCAAATTACATGGCATTTCATGAGAAAGAAACATTTTTCTTGCACTTGAGTTTTACTCTTAAAAATGCTTTGAGCAACTTTCTCTCACTGAGTAATAAGCTTTTCAGCATTCTGTGGCCTTGGATTCTCTTTATTTGATTAGTTGCACTAACACAGCTTTTAGTGTTCTCAGAAGCTCCAAAAGAGCGATTCTGAGCACTAAAGCTCTAACATAACTTTCTCTGAAAAAAAAGCTCTAACTCATGAAAATCTGTCTTCTGCATTGCAAATTGCATATCATTTTATGAGAAAGAAACATTTTTCTTGTACTTGAGTTTTACTCTTAAAAATGCTTTGAGCAACTTTCTCTCACAGAGAAAGAAGCTTTTCAACATCTGTGGCCTTGAATTCTCTTCATTGGCTTAGTTGCACTAAGACAGCTTTTAGTATTCTCAGAAGCTCCAAAAGAGCGATTCTGAGCATTGAAGCTCTAACATAACTTTCTCTGCAAAAAAGCTCTAACTCATGAAAAACTGTCTTCTGCATTGCAAATTACATAGCATTTCATGAGAAAGAAACATTTTTCTTGCACTTGAGTTTTACTCTTAAAAATGCTTTGAGCAACTTTCTCTCACTGAGAAATAAGCTTTTCAGCATTCTGTGGCCTTGGATTCTCTTTATTTGATTAGTTGCACTAACACAGCTTTTAGTGTTCTCAGAAGCTCCAAAAGAGCGATTCTGAGCACTAAAGCTCTAACATAACTTTCTCTGAAAAAAAAGCTCTAACTCATGAAAATCTGTCTTCTGCATTGCAATTTACATGGTAATTCATGAGAAAGAAACATTTTTCTTGTACTTGAGATTTACTCTTAAAAATGCTTTGAGCAACTTTCTCTCACCGAGAAAGAAGCTTTTCAGCAGCTGCGGCTTTGGATTCTCTTCATTTGCTTAGTTGAACTAACACAGCTTTTAGTGTTCTCAGAAGCTCCAAAACAGCGATTCTGAGCATTGAAGCTCTAACATAACTTTCTCTGCAAAAAAGCTCTAACTCATGAAAATCTGTCTTCTGCATTGCAAATTACATAGCATTTCATGAGAAAGAAACATTTTTCTTGCACTTGAGTTTTACTCTTAAAAATGCTTTGAGCAACTTTCTCTCACCGAGAAAGAAGCTTTTCAGCATCTGTGGCCTTGGATTCTCTTCATTTGCTTAGTTGCACTAACACAGCTTTTAGTGTTCTCAGAAGCTCCAAAAGAGCGATTCTGAGCACTAAAGCTCTAACATAACTTTCTCTGAAAAAAAAGCTCTAACTCATGAAAATCTGTCTTCTGCATTGCAATTTACATGGTAATTCATGAGAAAGAAACATTTTTCTTGTACTTGAGGTTTACTCTTAAAAATGCTTTGAGCAACTTTCTCTCACCGAGAAAGAAGCTTTTCAGCAGCTGCGGCTTTGGATTCTCTTCATTTGCTTAGTTGAACTAACACAGCTTTTAGTGTTCTCAGAAGCTCCAAAACAGCGATTCTGAGCATTGAAGCTCTAACATAACTTTCTCTGCAAAAAAGCTCTAACTCATGAAAATCTGTCTTCTGCATTGCAAATTACATGTCATTTTATGAGAAAGAAACATTTTTCTTGTACTTGAGTTTTACTCTTAAAAATGCTTTGAGCAACTTTCTCTCACCGAGAAAGAAGCTTTTCAACATCTGTGGCCTTGAATTCTCTTCATTTGCTTAGTTGCACTAAGACAGCTTTTAGTGTTCTCAGAAGCTCCAAAAGAGCGATTCTGAGCATTGAAGCTCTAACATAACTTTCTCTGCAAAAAAGCTCTAACTCATGAAAAACTGTCTTCTGCATTGCAAATTACATAGCATTTCATGAGAAAGAAACATTTTTCTTGCACTTGAGTTTTACTCTTAAAAATGCTTTGAGCAACTTTCTCTCACCGAGAAAGAAGCTTTTCAGCATCTGTGGCCTTGGATTCTCTTCATTTGCTTAGTTGCACTAACACAGCTTTTAGTGTTCTCTGAAGCTCCAAAAGAGCGATTCTGAGCATTGAAGCTCTTAACATAACTTTCTCTGCAAAAAAGCTCTAACTCATGAAAAACTGTCTTCTGCATTGCAAATTACATAGCATTTCATGAGAAAGAAACATTTTTCTTGCACTTGAGTTTTACTCTTAAAAATGCTTTGAGCAACTTTCTCTCACCGAGAAAGAAGCTTTTCAGCATCTGTGGCCTTGGATTCTCTTCATTTGCTTAGTTGCACTAACACAGCTTTTAGTGTTCTCTGAAGCTCCAAAAGAGCGATTCTGAGCATTGAAGCTCTAACATAACTTTCTCTGCAAAAAAGCTCTAACTCATGAAAAACTGTCTTCTGCATTGCAAATTACATGGCATTTCATGAGAAAGAAACATTTTTCTTGCACTTGAGTTTTACTCTTAAAAATGCTTTGAGCAACTTTCTCTCACTGAGAAATAAGCTTTTCAGCATTCTTTGGCCTTGGATTCTCTTCATTTGCTTAGTTGCACTAACACAGCTTTTAGTGTTCTCAGAAGCTCCAAAAGAGCGATTCTGAGCATTGAAGCTCTAACATAACTTTCTCTGCAAAAAAGCTCTAACTCATGAAAAACTGTCTTCTGCATTGCAAATTACATGTCATTTTATGAGAAAGAAACATTTTTCTTGCACTTGAGTTTTACTCTTAAAAATGCTTTGAGAAACTTTCTCTCACCGAGAAAGAAACTTTTCAACATCTGTGGCCTTGAATTCTCTTCATTTGCTTAGTTGCACTAACACAGCTTTTAGTGTTCTCAGAAGCTCCAAAAGAGCGATTCTGAGCACTAAAGCTCTAACATTACTTTCTCTGAAAAAAAAGCTCTAACTCATGAAAATCTGTCTGCTGCATTGCAATTTACATGGTAATTCATGAGAAAGAAACATTTTTCTTGTACTTGAGTTTTACTCTTAAAAATGCTTTGAGCAACTTTCTCTCACCGAGAAAGAAGCTTTTCAGCATCTGTGGCCTTGGATTCTCTTCATTTGCTTAGTTGCACTAATACAGCTTTTAGTGTTCTCAAAAGCTCCAAAAGAGCGATTCTGAGCACTAAAGCTCTAACATAACTTTCTCTGAAAAAAAAGCTCTAACTCATGAAAATCTGTCTTCTGCATTGCAAATTACATGTCATTTTATGAGAAAGAAACATTTTTCTTGTACTTGAGTTTTACTCTTAAAAATGCTTTGAGCAACTTTCTCTCACTGAGAAAGAAGCTTTTCAGCAGCTGCGTCTTTGGATTCTCTTCATTTGCTTAGTTGCACTAATACAGCTTTTAGTGTTCTCAGAAGCTCCAAAAGAGCGATTCTGAGCATTGAAGCTCTAACATAACTTTCTCTGCAAAAAAGCTCTAACTCATGAAAAACTGTCTTCTGCATTGCAAATTACATGTCATTTTATGAGAAAGAAACATTTTTCTTGTACTTGAGTTTTACTCTTAAAAATGCTTTGAGCAACTTTCTCTCACTGAGAAATAAGCTTTTCAGCATTCTGTGGCCTTGGATTCTCTTTATTTGATTAGTTGCACTAACACAGCTTTTAGTGTTCTCAGAAGCTCCAAAAGAGCGATTCTGAGCACTAAAGCTCTAACATAACTTTCTCTGAAAAAAAAGCTCTAACTCATGAAAATCTGTCTTCTGCATTGCAATTTACATGGTAATTCATGAGAAAGAAACATTTTTCTTGTACTTGAGATTTACTCTTAAAAATGCTTTGAGCAACTTTCTCTCACCGAGAAAGAAGCTTTTCAGCAGCTGCGGCTTTGGATTCTCTTCATTTGCTTAGTTGAACTAACACAGCTTTTAGTGTTCTCAGAAGCTCCAAAACAGCGATTCTGAGCATTGAAGCTCTAACATAACTTTCTCTGCAAAAAAGCTCTAACTCATGAAAATCTGTCTTCTGCATTGCAAATTACATGTCATTTTATGAGAAAGAAACATTTTTCTTGTACTTGAGTTTTACTCTTAAAAATGCTTTGAGCAACTTTCTCTCACCGAGAAAGAAGCTTTTCAACATCTGTGGCCTTGAATTCTCTTCATTTGCTTAGTTGCACTAAGACAGCTTTTAGTGTTCTCAGAAGCTCCAAAAGAGCGATTCTGAGCATTGAAGCTCTAACATAACTTTCTCTGCAAAAAAGCTCTAACTCATGAAAAACTGTCTTCTGCATTGCAAATTACATAGCATTTCATGAGAAAGAAACATTTTTCTTGCACTTGAGTTTTACTCTTAAAAATGCTTTGAGCAACTTTCTCTCACCGAGAAAGAAGCTTTTCAGCATCTGTGGCCTTGGATTCTCTTCATTTGCTTAGTTGCACTAACACAGCTTTTAGTGTTCTCAGAAGCTCCAAAAGAGCGATTCTGAGCACTAAAGCTCTAACATAACTTTCTCTGAAAAAAAAGCTCTAACTCATGAAAATCTGTCTTCTGCATTGCAATTTACATGGTAATTCATGAGAAAGAAACATTTTTCTTGTACTTGAGATTTACTCTTAAAAATGCTTTGAGCAACTTTCTCTCACCGAGAAAGAAGCTTTTCAGCAGCTGCGGCTTTGGATTCTCTTCATTTGCTTAGTTGAACTAACACAGCTTTTAGTGTTCTCAGAAGCTCCAAAACAGCGATTCTGAGCATTGAAGCTCTAACATAACTTTCTCTGCAAAAAAGCTCTAACTCATGAAAATCTGTCTTCTGCATTGCAAATTACATGTCATTTTATGAGAAAGAAACATTTTTCTTGTACTTGAGTTTTACTCTTAAAAATGCTTTGAGCAACTTTCTCTCACCGAGAAAGAAGCTTTTCAACATCTGTGGCCTTGAATTCTCTTCATTTGCTTAGTTGCACTAAGACAGCTTTTAGTGTTCTCAGAAGCTCCAAAAGAGCGATTCTGAGCATTGAAGCTCTAACATAACTTTCTCTGCAAAAAAGCTCTAACTCATGAAAAACTGTCTTCTGCATTGCAAATTACATAGCATTTCATGAGAAAGAAACATTTTTCTTGCACTTGAGTTTTACTCTTAAAAATGCTTTGAGCAACTTTCTCTCACCGAGAAAGAAGCTTTTCAGCATCTGTGGCCTTGGATTCTCTTCATTTGCTTAGTTGCACTAACACAGCTTTTAGTGTTCTCTGAAGCTCCAAAAGAGCGATTCTGAGCATTGAAGCTCTAACATAACTTTCTCTGCAAAAAAGCTCTAACTCATGAAAAACTGTCTTCTGCATTGCAAATTACATAGCATTTCATGAGAAAGAAACATTTTTCTTGCACTTGAGTTTTACTCTTAAAAATGCTTTGAGCAACTTTCTCTCACCGAGAAAGAAGCTTTTCAGCATCTGTGGCCTTGGATTCTCTTCATTTGCTTAGTTGCACTAACACAGCTTTTAGTGTTCTCTGAAGCTCCAAAAGAGCGATTCTGAGCATTGAAGCTCTAACATAACTTTCTCTGCAAAAAAGCTCTAACTCATGAAAAACTGTCTTCTGCATTGCAAATTACATGTCATTTTATGAGAAAGAAACATTTTTCTTGCACTTTAGTTTTACTCTTAAAAATGCTTTGAGAAACTTTCTCTCACCGAGAAAGAAACTTTTCAACATCTGTGGCCTTGAATTCTCTTCATTTGCTTAGTTGCACTAACACAGCTTTTAGTGTTCTCAGAAGCTCCAAAAGAGCGATTCTGAGCACTAAAGCTCTAACATTACTTTCTCTGAAAAAAAAGCTCTAACTCATGAAAATCTGTCTGCTGCATTGCAATTTACATGGTAATTCATGAGAAAGAAACATTTTTCTTGTACTTGAGTTTTACTCTTAAAAATGCTTTGAGCAACTTTCTCTCACCGAGAAAGAAGCTTTTCAGCATCTGTGGCCTTGGATTCTCTTCATTTGCTTAGTTGCACTAATACAGCTTTTAGTGTTCTCAAAAGCTCCAAAAGAGCGATTCTGAGCACTAAAGCTCTAACATAACTTTCTCTGAAAAAAAAGCTCTAACTCATGAAAATCTGTCTTCTGCATTGCAAATTACATGTCATTTTATGAGAAAGAAACATTTTTCTTGTACTTGAGTTTTACTCTTAAAAATGCTTTGAGCAACTTTCTCTCACTGAGAAAGAAGCTTTTCAGCAGCTGCGTCTTTGGATTCTCTTCATTTGCTTAGTTGAACTAACACAGCTTTTAGTGTTCTCAGAAGCTCCAAAAGAGCGATTCTGAGCATTGAAGCTCTAACATAACTTTCTCTGCAAAAAAGCTCTAACTCATGAAAAACTGTCTTCTGCATTGCAAATTACATGTCATTTTATGAGAAAGAAACATTTTTCTTGTACTTGAGTTTTACTCTTAAAAATGCTTTGAGCAACTTTCTCTCACTGAGAAATAAGCTTTTCAGCATTCTGTGGCCTTGGATTCTCTTCATTTGCTTAGTTGCACTAACACAGCTTTTAGTGTTCTCTGAAGCTCCAAAAGAGCGATTCTGAGCACTAAAGCTCTAACATAACTTTCTCTGAAAAAAAAGCTCTAACTCATGAAAATCTGTCTTCTGCATTGCAAATTACATGTCATTTTATGAGAAAGAAACATTTTTCTTGTACTTGAGTTTTACTCTTAAAAATGCTTTGAGCAACTTTCTCTCAGAGAGAAAGAAGCTTTTCAACATCTGTGGCCTTGAATTCTCTTCATTGGCTTAGTTGCACTAAGACAGCTTTTATTATTCTCAGAAGCTCCAAAAGAGCGATTCTGAGCATTGAAGCTCTAACATAACTTTCTCTGCAAAAAAGCTCTAACTCATGAAAAACTGTCTTCTGCATTGCAAATTGCATAGCATTTCATGAGAAAGAAACATTTTTCTTGCACGAGTTTTACTCTTAAAAATGCTTTGAGCAACTTTCTCTCACCGAGAAAGAAGCTTTTCAGCATCTGTGGCCTTGGATTCTCTTCATTTGCTTAGTTGCACTAACACAGCTTTTAGTGTTCTCAGAAGCTCCAAAAGAGCGATTCTGAGCACTAAAGCTCTAACATAACTTTCTCTGAAAAAAAAGCTCTAACTCATGAAAATCTGTCTTCTGCATTGCAATTTACATGGTAATTCATGAGAAAGAAACATTTTTCTTGTACTTGAGATTTACTCTTAAAAATGCTTTGAGCAACTTTCTCTCACCGAGAAAGAAGCTTTTCAGCTGCTGCGGCTTTGGATTCTCTTCATTTGCTTAGTTGAACTAACACAGCTTTTAGTGTTCTCAGAAGCTCCAAAACAGCGATTCTGAGCATTGAAGCTCTAACATAACTTTCTCTGCAAAAAAGCTCTAACTCATGAAAATCTGTCTTCTGCATTGCAAATTACATGTCATTTTATGAGAAAGAAACATTTTTCTTGTACTTGAGTTTTACTCTTAAAAATGCTTTGAGCAACTTTCTCTCACCGAGAAAGAAGCTTTTCAACATCTGTGGCCTTGAATTCTCTTCATTTGCTTAGTTGCACTAAGACAGCTTTTAGTGTTCTCAGAATCTCCAAAAGAGCAATTCTGAGCATTGAAGCTCTAACATAACTTTCTCTGCAAAAAAGCTCTAACTCATGAAAAACTGTCTTCTGCATTGCAAATTACATAGCATTTCATGAGAAAGAAACATTTTTCTTGCACTTGAGTTTTACTCTTAAAAATGCTTTGAGCAACTTTCTCTTACCGAAAAAGAAGCTTTTCAGCATCTGTGGCCTTGGATTCTCTTCATTTGCTTAGTTGCACTAACACAGCTTTTAGTGTTCTCTGAAGCTCCAAAAGAGCGATTCTGAGCATTGAAGCTCTAACATAACTTTCTCTGCATAAAAGCTCTAACTCATGAAAAACTGTCTTCTGCATTGCAAATTACATGGCATTTCATGAGAAAGAAACATTTTTCTTGCACTTGAGTTTTACTCTTAAAAATGCTTTGAGCAACTTTCTCTCACTGAGAAATAAGCTTTTCAGCATTCTGTGGCCTTGGATTCTCTTTATTTGATTAGTTGCACTAACACAGCTTTTAGTGTTCTCAAAAGCTCCAAAAGAGCGATTCTGAGCACTAAAGCTCTAACATAACTTTCTCTGAAAAAAAGCTCTAACTCATGAAAATCTGTCTTCTGCATTGCAAATTACATGGCATTTCATCAGAAAGAAACATTTTTCTTGCACTTGAGTTTTACTCTTAAAAATGCTTTGAGAAACTTTCTCTCACCGAGAAAGAAACTTTTCAACATCTGTGGCCTTGAATTCTCTTCATTTGCTTAGTTGCACTAACACAGGTTTTAGTGTTCTCAGAAGCTCCAAAAGAGCGATTCTGAGCACTAAAGCTCTAACATAACTTTCTCTGAAAAAAAAGCTCTAACTCATGAAAAACTGTCTTCTGCATTGCAAATTACATGGCATTTCATGAGAAAGAAACATTTTTCTTGCACTTGAGTTTTACTCTTAAAAATGCTTTGAGCAACTTTCTCTCACTGAGAAATAAGCTTTTCAGCATTCTGTGGCCTTGGATTCTCTTTATTTGATTAGTTGCACTAACACAGCTTTTAGTGTTCTCAGAAGCTCCAAAAGAGCGATTCTGAGCACTAAAGCTCTAACATAACTTTCTCTGAAAAAAAAGCTCTAACTCATGAAAATCTGTCTTCTGCATTGCAAATTGCATATCATTTTATGAGAAAGAAACATTTTTCTTGTACTTGAGTTTTACTCTTAAAAATGCTTTGAGCAACTTTCTCTCACAGAGAAAGAAGCTTTTCAACATCTGTGGCCTTGAATTCTCTTCATTGGCTTAGTTGCACTAAGACAGCTTTTAGTATTCTCAGAAGCTCCAAAAGAGCGATTCTGAGCATTGAAGCTCTAACATAACTTTCTCTGCAAAAAAGCTCTAACTCATGAAAAACTGTCTTCTGCATTGCAAATTACATAGCATTTCATGAGAAAGAAACATTTTTTTTGCACTTGAGTTTTACTCTTAAAAATGCTTTGAGCAACTTTCTCTCACCGAGAAAGAAGCTTTTCAACATCTGTGGCCTTGAATTCTCTTCATTTGCTTAGTTGCACTAAGACAGCTTTTAGTGTTCTCAGAAGCTCCAAAAGAGCGATTCTGAGCATTGAAGCTCTAACATAACTTTCTCTGCAAAAAAGCTCTAACTCATGAAAAACTGTCTTCTGCATTGCAAATTACATGGCATTTCATGAGAAAGAAACATTTTTCTTGCACTTGAGTTTTACTCTTAAAAATGCTTTGAGCAACTTTCTCTCACTGAGAAATAAGCTTTTCAGCATTCTGTGGCCTTGGATTCTCTTTATTTGATTAGTTGCACTAACACAGCTTTTAGTGTTCTCAGAAGCTCCAAAAGAGCGATTCTGAGCACTAAAGCTCTAACATAACTTTCTCTGAAAAAAAAGCTCTAACTCATGAAAATCTGTCTTCTGCATTGCAATTTACATGGTAATTCATGAGAAAGAAACATTTTTCTTGTAATTGAGATTTACTCTTAAAAATGCTTTGAGCAACTTTCTCTCACCGAGAAAGAAGCTTTTCAGCAGCTGCGGCTTTGGATTCTCTTCATTTGCTTAGTTGAACTAACACAGCTTTTAGTGTTCTCAGAAGCTCCAAAACAGCGATTCTGAGCATTGAAGCTCTAACATAACTTTCTCTGCAAAAAAGCTCTAACTCATGAAAATCTGTCTTCTGCATTGCAAATTACATGTCATTTTATGAGAAAGAAACATTTTTCTTGTACTTGAGTTTTACTCTTAAAAATGCTTTGAGCAACTTTCTCTCACCGAGAAAGAAGCTTTTCAACATCTGTGGCCTTGAATTCTCTTCATTTGCTTAGTTGCACTAAGACAGCTTTTAGTGTTCTCAGAAGCTCCAAAAGAGCGATTCTGAGCATTGAAGCTCTAACATAACTTTCTCTGCAAAAAAGCTCTAACTCATGAAAAACTGTCTTCTGCATTGCAAATTACATAGCATTTCATGAGAAAGAAACATTTTTCTTGCACTTGAGTTTTACTCTTAAAAATGCTTTGAGCAACTTTCTCTCACCGAGAAAGAAGCTTTTCAGCATCTGTGGCCTTGGATTCTCTTCATTTGCTTAGTTGCACTAACACAGCTTTTAGTGTTCTCAGAAGCTCCAAAAGAGCGATTCTGAGCACTAAAGCTCTAACATAACTTTCTCTGAAAAAAAAGCTCTAACTCATGAAAATCTGTCTTCTGCATTGCAATTTACATGGTAATTCATGAGAAAGAAACATTTTTCTTGTACTTGAGATTTACTCTTAAAAATGCTTTGAGCAACTTTCTCTCACCGAGAAAGAAGCTTTTCAGCAGCTGCGGCTTTGGATTCTCTTCATTTGCTTAGTTGAACTAACACAGCTTTTAGTGTTCTCAGAAGCTCCAAAACAGCGATTCTGAGCATTGAAGCTCTAACATAACTTTCTCTGCAAAAAAGCTCTAACTCATGAAAAACTGTCTTCTGCATTGCAAATTACATGGCATTTCATGAGAAAGAAACATTTTTCTTGCACTTGAGTTTTACTCTTAAAAATGCTTTGAGCAACTTTCTCTCACTGAGAAATAAGCTTTTCAGCATTCTGTGGCCTTGGATTCTCTTTATTTGATTAGTTGCACTAACACAGCTTTTAGTGTTCTCAGAAGCTCCAAAAGAGCGATTCTGAGCACTAAAGCTCTAACATAACTTTCTCTGAAAAAAAAGCTCTAACTCATGAAAATCTGTCTTCTGCATTGCAATTTACATGGTAATTCATGAGAAAGAAACATTTTTCTTGTAATTGAGATTTACTCTTAAAAATGCTTTGAGCAACTTTCTCTCACCGAGAAAGAAGCTTTTCAGCAGCTGCGGCTTTGGATTCTCTTCATTTGCTTAGTTGAACTAACACAGCTTTTAGTGTTCTCAGAAGCTCCAAAACAGCGATTCTGAGCATTGAAGCTCTAACATAACTTTCTCTGCAAAAAAGCTCTAACTCATGAAAATCTGTCTTCTGCATTGCAAATTACATGTCATTTTATGAGAAAGAAACATTTTTCTTGTACTTGAGTTTTACTCTTAAAAATGCTTTGAGCAACTTTCTCTCACCGAGAAAGAAGCTTTTCAACATCTGTGGCCTTGAATTCTCTTCATTTGCTTAGTTGCACTAAGACAGCTTTTAGTGTTCTCAGAAGCTCCAAAAGAGCGATTCTGAGCATTGAAGCTCTAACATAACTTTCTCTGCAAAAAAGCTCTAACTCATGAAAAACTGTCTTCTGCATTGCAAATTACATAGCATTTCATGAGAAAGAAACATTTTTCTTGCACTTGAGTTTTACTCTTAAAAATGCTTTGAGCAACTTTCTCTCACCGAGAAAGAAGCTTTTCAGCATCTGTGGCCTTGGATTCTCTTCATTTGCTTAGTTGCACTAACACAGCTTTTAGTGTTCTCAGAAGCTCCAAAAGAGCGATTCTGAGCACTAAAGCTCTAACATAACTTTCTCTGAAAAAAAAGCTCTAACTCATGAAAATCTGTCTTCTGCATTGCAATTTACATGGTAATTCATGAGAAAGAAACATTTTTCTTGTACTTGAGATTTACTCTTAAAAATGCTTTGAGCAACTTTCTCTCACCGAGAAAGAAGCTTTTCAGCAGCTGCGGCTTTGGATTCTCTTCATTTGCTTAGTTGAACTAACACAGCTTTTAGTGTTCTCAGAAGCTCCAAAACAGCGATTCTGAGCATTGAAGCTCTAACATAACTTTCTCTGCAAAAAAGCTCTAACTCATGAAAAACTGTCTTCTGCATTGCAAATTACATGGCATTTCATGAGAAAGAAACATTTTTCTTGCACTTGAGTTTTACTCTTAAAAATGCTTTGAGCAACTTTCTCTCACTGAGAAATAAGCTTTTCAGCATTCTGTGGCCTTGGATTCTCTTTATTTGATTAGTTGCACTAACACAGCTTTTAGTGTTCTCAGAAGCTCCAAAAGAGCGATTCTGAGCACTAAAGCTCTAACATAACTTTCTCTGAAAAAAAAGCTCTAACTCATGAAAATCTGTCTTCTGCATTGCAATTTACATGGTAATTCATGAGAAAGAAACATTTTTCTTGTAATTGAGATTTACTCTTAAAAATGCTTTGAGCAACTTTCTCTCACCGAGAAAGAAGCTTTTCAGCAGCTGCGGCTTTGGATTCTCTTCATTTGCTTAGTTGAACTAACACAGCTTTTAGTGTTCTCAGAAGCTCCAAAACAGCGATTCTGAGCATTGAAGCTCTAACATAACTTTCTCTGCAAAAAAGCTCTAACTCATGAAAATCTGTCTTCTGCATTGCAAATTACATGTCATTTTATGAGAAAGAAACATTTTTCTTGTACTTGAGTTTTACTCTTAAAAATGCTTTGAGCAACTTTCTCTCACCGAGAAAGAAGCTTTTCAACATCTGTGGCCTTGAATTCTCTTCATTTGCTTAGTTGCACTAAGACAGCTTTTAGTGTTCTCAGAAGCTCCAAAAGAGCGATTCTGAGCATTGAAGCTCTAACATAACTTTCTCTGCAAAAAAGCTCTAACTCATGAAAAACTGTCTTCTGCATTGCAAATTACATAGCATTTCATGAGAAAGAAACATTTTTCTTGCACTTGAGTTTTACTCTTAAAAATGCTTTGAGCAACTTTCTCTCACCGAGAAAGAAGCTTTTCAGCATCTGTGGCCTTGGATTCTCTTCATTTGCTTAGTTGCACTAACACAGCTTTTAGTGTTCTCAGAAGCTCCAAAAGAGCGATTCTGAGCACTAAAGCTCTAACATAACTTTCTCTGAAAAAAAAGCTCTAACTCATGAAAATCTGTCTTCTGCATTGCAATTTACATGGTAATTCATGAGAAAGAAACATTTTTCTTGTACTTGAGATTTACTCTTAAAAATGCTTTGAGCAACTTTCTCTCACCGAGAAAGAAGCTTTTCAGCAGCTGCGGCTTTGGATTCTCTTCATTTGCTTAGTTGAACTAACACAGCTTTTAGTGTTCTCAGAAGCTCCAAAACAGCGATTCTGAGCATTGAAGCTCTAACATAACTTTCTCTGCAAAAAAGCTCTAACTCATGAAAATCTGTCTTCTGCATTGCAAATTACATGTCATTTTATGAGAAAGAAACATTTTTCTTGTACTTGAGTTTTACTCTTAAAAATGCTTTGAGCAACTTTCTCTCACCGAGAAAGAAGCTTTTCAACATCTGTGGCCTTGAATTCTCTTCATTGGCTTAGTTGCACTAAGACAGCTTTTAGGATTCTCAGAAGCTCCAAAAGAGCGATTCTGAGCATTGACGCTCTAACATAACTTTCTCTGCAAAAAAGCTCTAACTCATGAAAAACTGTCTTCTGCATTGCAAATTACATAGCATTTCATGAGAAAGAAACATTTTTCTTGCACTTGAGTTTTACTCTTAAAAATGCTTTGAGCAACTTTCTCTCACCGAGAAAGAAGCTTTTCAGCATCTGTGGCCTTGGATTCTCTTCATTTGCTTAGTTGCACTAACACAGCTTTTAGTGTTCTCTGAAGCTCCAAAAGAGCGATTCTGAGCATTGAAGCTCTAACATAACTTTCTCTGCAAAAAAGCTCTAACTCATGAAAAACTGTCTTCTGCATTGCAAATTACATAGCATTTCATGAGAAAGAAACATTTTTCTTGCACTTGAGTTTTACTCTTAAAAATGCTTTGAGCAACTTTCTCTCACCGAGAAAGAAGCTTTTCAGCATCTGTGGCCTTGGATTCTCTTCATTTGCTTAGTTGCACTAACACAGCTTTTAGTGTTCTCTGAAGCTCCAAAAGAGCGATTCTGAGCATTGAAGCTCTAACATAACTTTCTCTGCAAAAAAGCTCTAACTCATGAAAAACTGTCTTCTGCATTGCAAATTACATGGCATTTCATGAGAAAGAAACATTTTTCTTGCACTTGAGTTTTACTCTTAAAAATGCTTTGAGCAACTTTCTCTCACTGAGAAATAAGCTTTTCAGCATTCTTTGGCCTTGGATTCTCTTCATTTGCTTAGTTGCACTAACACAGCTTTTAGTGTTCTCAGAAGCTCCAAAAGAGCGATTCTGAGCATTGAAGCTCTAACATAACTTTCTCTGCAAAAAAGCTCTAACTCATGAAAAACTGTCTTCTGCATTGCAAATTACATGTCATTTTATGAGAAAGAAACATTTTTCTTGCACTTGAGTTTTACTCTTAAAAATGCTTTGAGAAACTTTCTCTCACCGAGAAAGAAACTTTTCAACATCTGTGGCCTTGAATTCTCTTCATTTGCTTAGTTGCACTAACACAGCTTTTAGTGTTCTCAGAAGCTCCAAAAGAGCGATTCTGAGCACTAAAGCTCTAACATTACTTTCTCTGAAAAAAAAGCTCTAACTCATGAAAATCTGTCTGCTGCATTGCAATTTACATGGTAATTCATGAGAAAGAAACATTTTTCTTGTACTTGAGTTTTACTCTTAAAAATGCTTTGAGCTACTTTCTCTCACCGAGAAAGAAGCTTTTCAGCATCTGTGGCCTTGGATTCTCTTCATTTGCTTAGTTGCACTAATACAGCTTTTAGTGTTCTCAAAAGCTCCAAAAGAGCGATTCTGAGCACTAAAGCTCTAACATAACTTTCTCTGAAAAAAAAGCTCTAACTCATGAAAATCTGTCTTCTGCATTGCAAATTACATGTCATTTTATGAGAAAGAAACATTTTTCTTGTACTTGAGTTTTACTCTTAAAAATGCTTTGAGCAACTTTCTCTCACTGAGAAAGAAGCTTTTCAGCAGCTGCGTCTTTGGATTCTCTTCATTTGCTTAGTTGAACTAACACAGCTTTTAGTGTTCTCAGAAGCTCCAAAAGAGCGATTCTGAGCATTGAAGCTCTAACATAACTTTCTCTGCAAAAAAGCTCTAACTCATGAAAAACTGTCTTCTGCATTGCAAATTACATGTCATTTTATGAGAAAGAAACATTTTTCTTGTACTTGAGTTTTACTCTTAAAAATGCTTTGAGCAACTTTCTCTCACTGAGAAATAAGCTTTTCAGCATTCTGTGGCCTTGAATTCTCTTTATTTGATTAGTTGCACTAACACAGCTTTTAGTGTTCTCAGAAGCTCCAAAAGAGCGATTCTGAGCACTAAAGCTCTAACATAACTTTCTCTGAAAAAAAAGCTCTAACTCATGAAAAACTGTCTTCTGCATTGCAAATTACATGGCATTTCATGAGAAAGAAACATTTTTCTTGCACTTGAGTTTTACTCTTAAAAATGCTTTGAGCAACTTTCTCTCACTGAGAAATAAGCTTTTCAGCATTCTGTGGCCTTGGATTCTCTTTATTTGATTAGTTGCACTAACACAGCTTTTAGTGTTCTCAGAAGCTCCAAAAGAGCGATTCTGAGCACTAAAGCTCTAACATAACTTTCTCTGAAAAAAAAGCTCTAACTCATGAAAATCTGTCTTCTGCATTGCAATTTACATGGTAATTCATGAGAAAGAAACATTTTTCTTGTACTTGAGATTTACTCTTAAAAATGCTTTGAGCAACTTTCTCTCACCGAGAAAGAAGCTTTTCAGCAGCTGCGGCTTTGGATTCTCTTCATTTGCTTAGTTGAACTAACACAGCTTTTAGTGTTCTCAGAAGCTCCAAAACAGCGATTCTGAGCATTGAAGCTCTAACATAACTTTCTCTGCAAAAAAGCTCTAACTCATGAAAATCTGTCTTCTGCATTGCAAATTACATGTCATTTTATGAGAAAGAAACATTTTTCTTGTACTTGAGTTTTACTCTTAAAAATGCTTTGAGCAACTTTCTCTCACCGAGAAAGAAGCTTTTCAACATCTGTGGCCTTGAATTCTCTTCATTTGCTTAGTTGCACTAAGACAGCTTTTAGTGTTCTCAGAAGCTCCAAAAGAGCGATTCTGAGCATTGAAGCTCTAACATAACTTTCTCTGCAAAAAAGCTCTAACTCATGAAAAACTGTCTTCTGCATTGCAAATTACATAGCATTTCATGAGAAAGAAACATTTTTCTTGCACTTGAGTTTTACTCTTAAAAATGCTTTGAGCAACTTTCTCTCACCGAGAAAGAAGCTTTTCAGCATCTGTGGCCTTGGATTCTCTTCATTTGCTTAGTTGCACTAACACAGCTTTTAGTGTTCTCAGAAGCTCCAAAAGAGCGATTCTGAGCACTAAAGCTCTAACATAACTTTCTCTGAAAAAAAAGCTCTAACTCATGAAAATCTGTCTTCTGCATTGCAATTTACATGGTAATTCATGAGAAAGAAACATTTTTCTTGTACTTGAGATTTACTCTTAAAAATGCTTTGAGCAACTTTCTCTCACCGAGAAAGAAGCTTTTCAGCAGCTGCGGCTTTGGATTCTCTTCATTTGCTTAGTTGAACTAACACAGCTTTTAGTGTTCTCAGAAGCTCCAAAACAGCGATTCTGAGCATTGAAGCTCTAACATAACTTTCTCTGCAAAAAAGCTCTAACTCATGAAAATCTGTCTTCTGCATTGCAAATTACATGTCATTTTATGAGAAAGAAACATTTTTCTTGTACTTGAGTTTTACTCTTAAAAATGCTTTGAGCAACTTTCTCTCACCGAGAAAGAAGCTTTTCAACATCTGTGGCCTTGAATTCTCTTCATTTGCTTAGTTGCACTAAGACAGCTTTTAGTGTTCTCAGAAGCTCCAAAAGAGCGATTCTGAGCATTGAAGCTCTAACATAACTTTCTCTGCAAAAAAGCTCTAACTCATGAAAAACTGTCTTCTGCATTGCAAATTACATAGCATTTCATGAGAAAGAAACATTTTTCTTGCACTTGAGTTTTACTCTTAAAAATGCTTTGAGCAACTTTCTCTCACCGAGAAAGAAGCTTTTCAGCATCTGTGGCCTTGGATTCTCTTCATTTGCTTAGTTGCACTAACACAGCTTTTAGTGTTCTCTGAAGCTCCAAAAGAGCGATTCTGAGCATTGAAGCTCTAACATAACTTTCTCTGCAAAAAAGCTCTAACTCATGAAAAACTGTCTTCTGCATTGCAAATTACATAGCATTTCATGAGAAAGAAACATTTTTCTTGCACTTGAGTTTTACTCTTAAAAATGCTTTGAGAAACTTTCTCTCACCGAGAAAGAAGCTTTTCAGCATCTGTGGCCTTGGATTCTCTTCATTTGCTTAGTTGCACTAACACAGCTTTTAGTGTTCTCTGAAGCTCCAAAAGAGCGATTCTGAGCATTGAAGCTCTAACATAACTTTCTCTGCAAAAAAGCTCTAACTCATGAAAAACTGTCTTCTGCATTGCAAATTACATGGTAATTCATGAGAAAGAAACATTTTTCTTGTACTTGAGTTTTACTCTTAAAAATGCTTTGAGCAACTTTCTCTCACCGAGAAAGAAGCTTTTCAGCATCTGTGGCCTTGGATTCTCTTCATTTGCTTAGTTGCACTAATACAGCTTTTAGTGTTCTCAAAAGCTCCAAAAGAGCGATTCTGAGCACTAAAGCTCTAACATAACTTTCTCTGAAAAAAAAGCTCTAACTCATGAAAATCTGTCTTCTGCATTGCAAATTACATGTCATTTTATGAGAAAGAAACATTTTTCTTGTACTTGAGTTTTACTCTTAAAAATGCTTTGAGCAACTTTCTCTCACTGAGAAAGAAGCTTTTCAGCAGCTGCGTCTTTGGATTCTCTTCATTTGCTTAGTTGAACTAACACAGCTTTTAGTGTTCTCAGAAGCTCCAAAAGAGCGATTCTGAGCATTGAAGCTCTAACATAACTTTCTCTGCAAAAAAGCTCTAACTCATGAAAAACTGTCTTCTGCATTGCAAATTACATGTCATTTTATGAGAAAGAAACATTTTTCTTGTACTTGAGTTTTACTCTTAAAAATGCTTTGAGCAACTTTCTCTCACTGAGAAATAAGCTTTTCAGCATTCTGTGGCCTTGGATTCTCTTCATTTGCTTAGTTGCACTAACACAGCTTTTAGTGTTCTCTGAAGCTCCAAAAGAGCGATTCTGAGCACTAAAGCTCTAACATAACTTTCTCTGAAAAAAAAGCTCTAACTCATGAAAATCTGTCTTCTGCATTGCAAATTACATGTCATTTTATGAGAAAGAAACATTTTTCTTGTACTTGAGTTTTACTCTTAAAAATGCTTTGAGCAACTTTCTCTCAGAGAGAAAGAAGCTTTTCAACATCTGTGGCCTTGAATTCTCTTCATTGGCTTAGTTGCACTAAGACAGCTTTTATTATTCTCAGAAGCTCCAAAAGAGCGATTCTGAGCATTGAAGCTCTAACATAACTTTCTCTGCAAAAAAGCTCTAACTCATGAAAAACTGTCTTCTGCATTGCAAATTGCATAGCATTTCATGAGAAAGAAACATTTTTCTTGCACGAGTTTTACTCTTAAAAATGCTTTGAGCAACTTTCTCTCACAGAGAAAGAAGCTTTTCAGCATCTGTGGCCTTGGATTCTCTTCATTTGCTTAGTTGCACTAACACAGCTTTTAGTGTTCTCAGAAGCTCCAAAAGAGCGATTCTGAGCACTAAAGCTCTAACATAACTTTCTCTGAAAAAAAAGCTCTAACTCATGAAAATCTGTCTTCTGCATTGCAATTTACATGGTAATTCATGAGAAAGAAACATTTTTCTTGTACTTGAGATTTACTCTTAAAAATGCTTTGAGCAACTTTCTCTCACCGAGAAAGAAGCTTTTCAGCTGCTGCGGCTTTGGATTCTCTTCATTTGCTTAGTTGAACTAACACAGCTTTTAGTGTTCTCAGAAGCTCCAAAACAGCGATTCTGAGCATTGAAGCTCTAACATAACTTTCTCTGCAAAAAAGCTCTAACTCATGAAAATCTGTCTTCTGCATTGCAAATTACATGTCATTTTATGAGAAAGAAACATTTTTCTTGTACTTGAGTTTTACTCTTAAAAATGCTTTGAGCAACTTTCTCTCACCGAGAAAGAAGCTTTTCAACATCTGTGGCCTTGAATTCTCTTCATTTGCTTAGTTGCACTAAGACAGCTTTTAGTGTTCTCAGAATCTCCAAAAGAGCAATTCTGAGCATTGAAGCTCTAACATAACTTTCTCTGCAAAAAAGCTCTAACTCATGAAAAACTGTCTTCTGCATTGCAAATTACATAGCATTTCATGAGAAAGAAACATTTTTCTTGCACTTGAGTTTTACTCTTAAAAATGCTTTGAGCAACTTTCTCTTACCGAAAAAGAAGCTTTTCAGCATCTGTGGCCTTGGATTCTCTTCATTTGCTTAGTTGCACTAACACAGCTTTTAGTGTTCTCTGAAGCTCCAAAAGAGCGATTCTGAGCATTGAAGCTCTAACATAACTTTCTCTGCATAAAAGCTCTAACTCATGAAAAACTGTCTTCTGCATTGCAAATTACATGGCATTTCATGAGAAAGAAACATTTTTCTTGCACTTGAGTTTTACTCTTAAAAATGCTTTGAGCAACTTTCTCTCACTGAGAAATAAGCTTTTCAGCATTCTGTGGCCTTGGATTCTCTTTATTTGATTAGTTGCACTAACACAGCTTTTAGTGTTCTCAAAAGCTCCAAAAGAGCGATTCTGAGCACTAAAGCTCTAACATAACTTTCTCTGAAAAAAAGCTCTAACTCATGAAAATCTGTCTTCTGCATTGCAAATTACATGGCATTTCATCAGAAAGAAACATTTTTCTTGTACTTGAGTTTTACTCTTAAAAATGCTTTGAGCAACTTTCTCTCACCGAGAAAGAAGCTTTTCAGCATCTGTGGCCTTGGATTCTCTTCATTTGCTTAGTTGCACTAATACAGCTTTTAGTGTTCTCAAAAGCTCCAAAAGAGCGATTCTGAGCACTAAAGCTCTAACATAACTTTCTCTGAAAAAAAAGCTCTAACTCATGAAAATCTGTCTTCTGCATTGCAAATTACATGTCATTTTATGAGAAAGAAACATTTTTCTTGTACTTGAGTTTTACTCTTAAAAATGCTTTGAGCAACTTTCTCTCACTGAGAAAGAAGCTTTTCAGCAGCTGCGTCTTTGGATTCTCTTCATTTGCTTAGTTGAACTAACACAGCTTTTAGTGTTCTCAGAAGCTCCAAAAGAGCGATTCTGAGCATTGAAGCTCTAACATAACTTTCTCTGCAAAAAAGCTCTAACTCATGAAAAACTGTCTTCTGCATTGCAAATTACATGTCATTTTATGAGAAAGAAACATTTTTCTTGTACTTGAGTTTTACTCTTAAAAATGCTTTGAGCAACTTTCTCTCACTGAGAAATAAGCTTTTCAGCATTCTGTGGCCTTGGATTCTCTTCATTTGCTTAGTTGCACTAACACAGCTTTTAGTGTTCTCTGAAGCTCCAAAAGAGCGATTCTGAGCACTAAAGCTCTAACATAACTTTCTCTGAAAAAAAAGCTCTAACTCATGAAAATCTGTCTTCTGCATTGCAAATTACATGTCATTTTATGAGAAAGAAACATTTTTCTTGTACTTGAGTTTTACTCTTAAAAATGCTTTGAGCAACTTTCTCTCAGAGAGAAAGAAGCTTTTCAACATCTGTGGCCTTGAATTCTCTTCATTGGCTTAGTTGCACTAAGACAGCTTTTATTATTCTCAGAAGCTCCAAAAGAGCGATTCTGAGCATTGAAGCTCTAACATAACTTTCTCTGCAAAAAAGCTCTAACTCATGAAAAACTGTCTTCTGCATTGCAAATTGCATAGCATTTCATGAGAAAGAAACATTTTTCTTGCACGAGTTTTACTCTTAAAAATGCTTTGAGCAACTTTCTCTCACAGAGAAAGAAGCTTTTCAGCATCTGTGGCCTTGGATTCTCTTCATTTGCTTAGTTGCACTAACACAGCTTTTAGTGTTCTCAGAAGCTCCAAAAGAGCGATTCTGAGCACTAAAGCTCTAACATAACTTTCTCTGAAAAAAAAGCTCTAACTCATGAAAATCTGTCTTCTGCATTGCAATTTACATGGTAATTCATGAGAAAGAAACATTTTTCTTGTACTTGAGTTTTACTCTTAAAAATGCTTTGAGCAACTTTCTCTCACCGAGAAAGAAGCTTTTCAGCATCTGTGGCCTTGGATTCTCTTCATTTGCTTAGTTGCACTAATACAGCTTTTAGTGTTCTCAAAAGCTCCAAAAGAGCGATTCTGAGCACTAAAGCTCTAACATAACTTTCTCTGAAAAAAAAGCTCTAACTCATGAAAATCTGTCTTCTGCATTGCAAATTACATGTCATTTTATGAGAAAGAAACATTTTTCTTGTACTTGAGTTTTACTCTTAAAAATGCTTTGAGCAACTTTCTCTCACTGAGAAAGAAGCTTTTCAGCAGCTGCGTCTTTGGATTCTCTTCATTTGCTTAGTTGAACTAACACAGCTTTTAGTGTTCTCAGAAGCTCCAAAAGAGCGATTCTGAGCATTGAAGCTCTAACATAACTTTCTCTGCAAAAAAGCTCTAACTCATGAAAAACTGTCTTCTGCATTGCAAATTACATGTCATTTTATGAGAAAGAAACATTTTTCTTGTACTTGAGTTTTACTCTTAAAAATGCTTTGAGCAACTTTCTCTCACTGAGAAATAAGCTTTTCAGCATTCTGTGGCCTTGGATTCTCTTCATTTGCTTAGTTGCACTAACACAGCTTTTAGTGTTCTCTGAAGCTCCAAAAGAGCGATTCTGAGCACTAAAGCTCTAACATAACTTTCTCTGAAAAAAAAGCTCTAACTCATGAAAATCTGTCTTCTGCATTGCAAATTACATGTCATTTTATGAGAAAGAAACATTTTTCTTGTACTTGAGTTTTACTCTTAAAAATGCTTTGAGCAACTTTCTCTCAGAGAGAAAGAAGCTTTTCAACATCTGTGGCCTTGAATTCTCTTCATTGGCTTAGTTGCACTAAGACAGCTTTTATTATTCTCAGAAGCTCCAAAAGAGCGATTCTGAGCATTGAAGCTCTAACATAACTTTCTCTGCAAAAAAGCTCTAACTCATGAAAAACTGTCTTCTGCATTGCAAATTGCATAGCATTTCATGAGAAAGAAACATTTTTCTTGCACGAGTTTTACTCTTAAAAATGCTTTGAGCAACTTTCTCTCACAGAGAAAGAAGCTTTTCAGCATCTGTGGCCTTGGATTCTCTTCATTTGCTTAGTTGCACTAACACAGCTTTTAGTGTTCTCAGAAGCTCCAAAAGAGCGATTCTGAGCACTAAAGCTCTAACATAACTTTCTCTGAAAAAAAAGCTCTAACTCATGAAAATCTGTCTTCTGCATTGCAATTTACATGGTAATTCATGAGAAAGAAACATTTTTCTTGTACTTGAGATTTACTCTTAAAAATGCTTTGAGCAACTTTCTCTCACCGAGAAAGAAGCTTTTCAGCTGCTGCGGCTTTGGATTCTCTTCATTTGCTTAGTTGAACTAACACAGCTTTTAGTGTTCTCAGAAGCTCCAAAACAGCGATTCTGAGCATTGAAGCTCTAACATAACTTTCTCTGCAAAAAAGCTCTAACTCATGAAAATCTGTCTTCTGCATTGCAAATTACATGTCATTTTATGAGAAAGAAACATTTTTCTTGTACTTGAGTTTTACTCTTAAAAATGCTTTGAGCAACTTTCTCTCACCGAGAAAGAAGCTTTTCAACATCTGTGGCCTTGAATTCTCTTCATTTGCTTAGTTGCACTAAGACAGCTTTTAGTGTTCTCAGAATCTCCAAAAGAGCAATTCTGAGCATTGAAGCTCTAACATAACTTTCTCTGCAAAAAAGCTCTAACTCATGAAAAACTGTCTTCTGCATTGCAAATTACATAGCATTTCATGAGAAAGAAACATTTTTCTTGCACTTGAGTTTTACTCTTAAAAATGCTTTGAGCAACTTTCTCTTACCGAAAAAGAAGCTTTTCAGCATCTGTGGCCTTGGATTCTCTTCATTTGCTTAGTTGCACTAACACAGCTTTTAGTGTTCTCTGAAGCTCCAAAAGAGCGATTCTGAGCATTGAAGCTCTAACATAACTTTCTCTGCATAAAAGCTCTAACTCATGAAAAACTGTCTTCTGCATTGCAAATTACATGGCATTTCATGAGAAAGAAACATTTTTCTTGCACTTGAGTTTTACTCTTAAAAATGCTTTGAGCAACTTTCTCTCACTGAGAAATAAGCTTTTCAGCATTCTGTGGCCTTGGATTCTCTTTATTTGATTAGTTGCACTAACACAGCTTTTAGTGTTCTCAAAAGCTCCAAAAGAGCGATTCTGAGCACTAAAGCTCTAACATAACTTTCTCTGAAAAAAAGCTCTAACTCATGAAAATCTGTCTTCTGCATTGCAAATTACATGGCATTTCATCAGAAAGAAACATTTTTCTTGCACTTGAGTTTTACTCTTAAAAATGCTTTGAGAAACTTTCTCTCACCGAGAAAGAAACTTTTCAACATCTGTGGCCTTGAATTCTCTTCATTTGCTTAGTTGCACTAACACAGGTTTTAGTGTTCTCAGAAGCTCCAAAAGAGCGATTCTGAGCACTAAAGCTCTAACATAACTTTCTCTGAAAAAAAAGCTCTAACTCATGAAAAACTGTCTTCTGCATTGCAAATTACATGGCATTTCATGAGAAAGAAACATTTTTCTTGCACTTGAGTTTTACTCTTAAAAATGCTTTGAGCAACTTTCTCTCACTGAGAAATAAGCTTTTCAGCATTCTGTGGCCTTGGATTCTCTTTATTTGATTAGTTGCACTAACACAGCTTTTAGTGTTCTCAGAAGCTCCAAAAGAGCGATTCTGAGCACTAAAGCTCTAACATAACTTTCTCTGAAAAAAAAGCTCTAACTCATGAAAATCTGTCTTCTGCATTGCAAATTGCATATCATTTTATGAGAAAGAAACATTTTTCTTGTACTTGAGTTTTACTCTTAAAAATGCTTTGAGCAACTTTCTCTCACAGAGAAAGAAGCTTTTCAACATCTGTGGCCTTGAATTCTCTTCATTGGCTTAGTTGCACTAAGACAGCTTTTAGTATTCTCAGAAGCTCCAAAAGAGCGATTCTGAGCATTGAAGCTCTAACATAACTTTCTCTGCAAAAAAGCTCTAACTCATGAAAAACTGTCTTCTGCATTGCAAATTACATGGCATTTCATGAGAAAGAAACATTTTTCTTGCACTTGAGTTTTACTCTTAAAAATGCTTTGAGCAACTTTCTCTCACTGAGAAATAAGCTTTTCAGCATTCTGTGGCCTTGGATTCTCTTTATTTGATTAGTTGCACTAACACAGCTTTTAGTGTTCTCAGAAGCTCCAAAAGAGCGATTCTGAGCACTAAAGCTCTAACATAACTTTCTCTGAAAAAAAAGCTCTAACTCATGAAAATCTGTCTTCTGCATTGCAATTTACATGGTAATTCATGAGAAAGAAACATTTTTCTTGTAATTGAGATTTACTCTTAAAAATGCTTTGAGCAACTTTCTCTCACCGAGAAAGAAGCTTTTCAGCAGCTGCGGCTTTGGATTCTCTTCATTTGCTTAGTTGAACTAACACAGCTTTTAGTGTTCTCAGAAGCTCCAAAACAGCGATTCTGAGCATTGAAGCTCTAACATAACTTTCTCTGCAAAAAAGCTCTAACTCATGAAAATCTGTCTTCTGCATTGCAAATTACATGTAATTTTATGAGAAAGAAACATTTTTCTTGTACTTGAGTTTTACTCTTAAAAATGCTTTGAGCAACTTTCTCTCACCGAGAAAGAAGCTTTTCAACATCTGTGGCCTTGAATTCTCTTCATTTGCTTAGTTGCACTAAGACAGCTTTTAGTGTTCTCAGAAGCTCCAAAAGAGCGATTCTGAGCATTGAAGCTCTAACATAACTTTCTCTGCAAAAAAGCTCTAACTCATGAAAAACTGTCTTCTGCATTGCAAATTACATAGCATTTCATGAGAAAGAAACATTTTTCTTGCACTTGAGTTTTACTCTTAAAAATGCTTTGAGCAACTTTCTCTCACCGAGAAAGAAGCTTTTCAGCATCTGTGGCCTTGGATTCTCTTCATTTGCTTAGTTGCACTAACACAGCTTTTAGTGTTCTCAGAAGCTCCAAAAGAGCGATTCTGAGCACTAAAGCTCTAACATAACTTTCTCTGAAAAAAAAGCTCTAACTCATGAAAATCTGTCTTCTGCATTGCAATTTACATGGTAATTCATGAGAAAGAAACATTTTTCTTGTACTTGAGATTTACTCTTAAAAATGCTTTGAGCAACTTTCTCTCACCGAGAAAGAAGCTTTTCAGCAGCTGCGGCTTTGGATTCTCTTCATTTGCTTAGTTGAACTAACACAGCTTTTAGTGTTCTCAGAAGCTCCAAAACAGCGATTCTGAGCATTGAAGCTCTAACATAACTTTCTCTGCAAAAAAGCTCTAACTCATGAAAATCTGTCTTCTGCATTGCAAATTACATGTCATTTTATGAGAAAGAAACATTTTTCTTGTACTTGAGTTTTACTCTTAAAAATGCTTTGAGCAACTTTCTCTCACCGAGAAAGAAGCTTTTCAACATCTGTGGCCTTGAATTCTCTTCATTGGCTTAGTTGCACTAAGACAGCTTTTAGGATTCTCAGAAGCTCCAAAAGAGCGATTCTGAGCATTGACGCTCTAACATAACTTTCTCTGCAAAAAAGCTCTAACTCATGAAAAACTGTCTTCTGCATTGCAAATTACATAGCATTTCATGAGAAAGAAACATTTTTCTTGCACTTGAGTTTTACTCTTAAAAATGCTTTGAGCAACTTTCTCTCACCGAGAAAGAAGCTTTTCAGCATCTGTGGCCTTGGATTCTCTTCATTTGCTTAGTTGCACTAACACAGCTTTTAGTGTTCTCTGAAGCTCCAAAAGAGCGATTCTGAGCATTGAAGCTCTAACATAACTTTCTCTGCAAAAAAGCTCTAACTCATGAAAAACTGTCTTCTGCATTGCAAATTACATAGCATTTCATGAGAAAGAAACATTTTTCTTGCACTTGAGTTTTACTCTTAAAAATGCTTTGAGCAACTTTCTCTCACCGAGAAAGAAGCTTTTCAGCATCTGTGGCCTTGGATTCTCTTCATTTGCTTAGTTGCACTAACACAGCTTTTAGTGTTCTCTGAAGCTCCAAAAGAGCGATTCTGAGCATTGAAGCTCTAACATAACTTTCTCTGCAAAAAAGCTCTAACTCATGAAAAACTGTCTTCTGCATTGCAAATTACATGGCATTTCATGAGAAAGAAACATTTTTCTTGCACTTGAGTTTTACTCTTAAAAATGCTTTGAGCAACTTTCTCTCACTGAGAAATAAGCTTTTCAGCATTCTTTGGCCTTGGATTCTCTTCATTTGCTTAGTTGCACTAACACAGCTTTTAGTGTTCTCAGAAGCTCCAAAAGAGCGATTCTGAGCATTGAAGCTCTAACATAACTTTCTCTGCAAAAAAGCTCTAACTCATGAAAAACTGTCTTCTGCATTGCAAATTACATGTCATTTTATGAGAAAGAAACATTTTTCTTGCACTTGAGTTTTACTCTTAAAAATGCTTTGAGAAACTTTCTCTCACCGAGAAAGAAACTTTTCAACATCTGTGGCCTTGAATTCTCTTCATTTGCTTAGTTGCACTAACACAGCTTTTAGTGTTCTCAGAAGCTCCAAAAGAGCGATTCTGAGCACTAAAGCTCTAACATTACTTTCTCTGAAAAAAAAGCTCTAACTCATGAAAATCTGTCTGCTGCATTGCAATTTACATGGTAATTCATGAGAAAGAAACATTTTTCTTGTACTTGAGTTTTACTCTTAAAAATGCTTTGAGCAACTTTCTCTCACCGAGAAAGAAGCTTTTCAGCATCTGTGGCCTTGGATTCTCTTCATTTGCTTAGTTGCACTAATACAGCTTTTAGTGTTCTCAAAAGCTCCAAAAGAGCGATTCTGAGCACTAAAGCTCTAACATAACTTTCTCTGAAAAAAAAGCTCTAACTCATGAAAATCTGTCTTCTGCATTGCAAATTACATGTCATTTTATGAGAAAGAAACATTTTTCTTGTACTTGAGTTTTACTCTTAAAAATGCTTTGAGCAACTTTCTCTCACTGAGAAAGAAGCTTTTCAGCAGCTGCGTCTTTGGATTCTCTTCATTTGCTTAGTTGAACTAACACAGCTTTTAGTGTTCTCAGAAGCTCCAAAAGAGCGATTCTGAGCATTGAAGCTCTAACATAACTTTCTCTGCAAAAAAGCTCTAACTCATGAAAAACTGTCTTCTGCATTGCAAATTACATAGCATTTCATGAGAAAGAAACATTTTTCTTGCACTTGAGTTTTACTCTTAAAAATGCTTTGAGCAACTTTCTCTCACCGAGAAAGAAGCTTTTCAGCATCTGTGGCCTTGGATTCTCTTCATTTGCTTAGTTGCACTAACACAGCTTTTAGTGTTCTCTGAAGCTCCAAAAGAGCGATTCTGAGCATTGAAGCTCTAACATAACTTTCTCTGCAAAAAAGCTCTAACTCATGAAAAACTGTCTTCTGCATTGCAAATTACATGGCATTTCATGAGAAAGAAACATTTTTCTTGCACTTGAGTTTTACTCTTAAAAATGCTTTGAGCAACTTTCTCTCACTGAGAAATAAGCTTTTCAGCATTCTTTGGCCTTGGATTCTCTTCATTTGCTTAGTTGCACTAACACAGCTTTTAGTGTTCTCAGAAGCTCCAAAAGAGCGATTCTGAGCATTGAAGCTCTAACATAACTTTCTCTGCAAAAAAGCTCTAACTCATGAAAAACTGTCTTCTGCATTGCAAATTACATGTCATTTTATGAGAAAGAAACATTTTTCTTGCACTTGAGTTTTACTCTTAAAAATGCTTTGAGAAACTTTCTCTCACCGAGAAAGAAACTTTTCAACATCTGTGGCCTTGAATTCTCTTCATTTGCTTAGTTGCACTAACACAGCTTTTAGTGTTCTCAGAAGCTCCAAAAGAGCGATTCTGAGCACTAAAGCTCTAACATTACTTTCTCTGAAAAAAAAGCTCTAACTCATGAAAATCTGTCTGCTGCATTGCAATTTACATGGTAATTCATGAGAAAGAAACATTTTTCTTGTACTTGAGTTTTACTCTTAAAAATGCTTTGAGCAACTTTCTCTCACCGAGAAAGAAGCTTTTCAGCATCTGTGGCCTTGGATTCTCTTCATTTGCTTAGTTGCACTAATACAGCTTTTAGTGTTCTCAAAAGCTCCAAAAGAGCGATTCTGAGCACTAAAGCTCTAACATAACTTTCTCTGAAAAAAAAGCTCTAACTCATGAAAATCTGTCTTCTGCATTGCAAATTACATGTCATTTTATGAGAAAGAAACATTTTTCTTGTACTTGAGTTTTACTCTTAAAAATGCTTTGAGCAACTTTCTCTCACTGAGAAAGAAGCTTTTCAGCAGCTGCGTCTTTGGATTCTCTTCATTTGCTTAGTTGAACTAACACAGCTTTTAGTGTTCTCAGAAGCTCCAAAAGAGCGATTCTGAGCATTGAAGCTCTAACATAACTTTCTCTGCAAAAAAGCTCTAACTCATGAAAAACTGTCTTCTGCATTGCAAATTACATGTCATTTTATGAGAAAGAAACATTTTTCTTGTACTTGAGTTTTACTCTTAAAAATGCTTTGAGCAACTTTCTCTCACTGAGAAATAAGCTTTTCAGCATTCTGTGGCCTTGGATTCTCTTTATTTGATTAGTTGCACTAACACAGCTTTTAGTGTTCTCAGAAGCTCCAAAAGAGCGATTCTGAGCACTAAAGCTCTAACATAACTTTCTCTGAAAAAAAAGCTCTAACTCATGAAAAACTGTCTTCTGCATTGCAAATTACATGGCATTTCATGAGAAAGAAACATTTTTCTTGCACTTGAGTTTTACTCTTAAAAATGCTTTGAGCAACTTTCTCTCACTGAGAAATAAGCTTTTCAGCATTCTGTGGCCTTGGATTCTCTTTATTTGATTAGTTGCACTAACACAGCTTTTAGTGTTCTCAGAAGCTCCAAAAGAGCGATTCTGAGCACTAAAGCTCTAACATAACTTTCTCTGAAAAAAAAGCTCTAACTCATGAAAATCTGTCTTCTGCATTGCAATTTACATGGTAATTCATGAGAAAGAAACATTTTTCTTGTACTTGAGATTTACTCTTAAAAATGCTTTGAGCAACTTTCTCTCACCGAGAAAGAAGCTTTTCAGCAGCTGCGGCTTTGGATTCTCTTCATTTGCTTAGTTGAACTAACACAGCTTTTAGTGTTCTCAGAAGCTCCAAAACAGCGATTCTGAGCATTGAAGCTCTAACATAACTTTCTCTGCAAAAAAGCTCTAACTCATGAAAATCTGTCTTCTGCATTGCAAATTACATGTCATTTTATGAGAAAGAAACATTTTTCTTGTACTTGAGTTTTACTCTTAAAAATGCTTTGAGCAACTTTCTCTCACCGAGAAAGAAGCTTTTCAACATCTGTGGCCTTGAATTCTCTTCATTTGCTTAGTTGCACTAAGACAGCTTTTAGTGTTCTCAGAAGCTCCAAAAGAGCGATTCTGAGCATTGAAGCTCTAACATAACTTTCTCTGCAAAAAAGCTCTAACTCATGAAAAACTGTCTTCTGCATTGCAAATTACATAGCATTTCATGAGAAAGAAACATTTTTCTTGCACTTGAGTTTTACTCTTAAAAATGCTTTGAGCAACTTTCTCTCACCGAGAAAGAAGCTTTTCAGCATCTGTGGCCTTGGATTCTCTTCATTTGCTTAGTTGCACTAACACAGCTTTTAGTGTTCTCAGAAGCTCCAAAAGAGCGATTCTGAGCACTAAAGCTCTAACATAACTTTCTCTGAAAAAAAAGCTCTAACTCATGAAAATCTGTCTTCTGCATTGCAATTTACATGGTAATTCATGAGAAAGAAACATTTTTCTTGTACTTGAGATTTACTCTTAAAAATGCTTTGAGCAACTTTCTCTCACCGAGAAAGAAGCTTTTCAGCAGCTGCGGCTTTGGATTCTCTTCATTTGCTTAGTTGAACTAACACAGCTTTTAGTGTTCTCAGAAGCTCCAAAACAGCGATTCTGAGCATTGAAGCTCTAACATAACTTTCTCTGCAAAAAAGCTCTAACTCATGAAAATCTGTCTTCTGCATTGCAAATTACATGTCATTTTATGAGAAAGAAACATTTTTCTTGTACTTGAGTTTTACTCTTAAAAATGCTTTGAGCAACTTTCTCTCACCGAGAAAGAAGCTTTTCAACATCTGTGGCCTTGAATTCTCTTCATTTGCTTAGTTGCACTAAGACAGCTTTTAGTGTTCTCAGAAGCTCCAAAAGAGCGATTCTGAGCATTGAAGCTCTAACATAACTTTCTCTGCAAAAAAGCTCTAACTCATGAAAAACTGTCTTCTGCATTGCAAATTACATAGCATTTCATGAGAAAGAAACATTTTTCTTGCACTTGAGTTTTACTCTTAAAAATGCTTTGAGCAACTTTCTCTCACCGAGAAAGAAGCTTTTCAGCATCTGTGGCCTTGGATTCTCTTCATTTGCTTAGTTGCACTAACACAGCTTTTAGTGTTCTCTGAAGCTCCAAAAGAGCGATTCTGAGCATTGAAGCTCTAACATAACTTTCTCTGCAAAAAAGCTCTAACTCATGAAAAACTGTCTTCTGCATTGCAAATTACATAGCATTTCATGAGAAAGAAACATTTTTCTTGCACTTGAGTTTTACTCTTAAAAATGCTTTGAGCAACTTTCTCTCACCGAGAAAGAAGCTTTTCAGCATCTGTGGCCTTGGATTCTCTTCATTTGCTTAGTTGCACTAACACAGCTTTTAGTGTTCTCTGAAGCTCCAAAAGAGCGATTCTGAGCATTGAAGCTCTAACATAACTTTCTCTGCAAAAAAGCTCTAACTCATGAAAAACTGTCTTCTGCATTGCAAATTACATGTCATTTTATGAGAAAGAAACATTTTTCTTGCACTTTAGTTTTACTCTTAAAAATGCTTTGAGAAACTTTCTCTCACCGAGAAAGAAACTTTTCAACATCTGTGGCCTTGAATTCTCTTCATTTGCTTAGTTGCACTAACACAGCTTTTAGTGTTCTCAGAAGCTCCAAAAGAGCGATTCTGAGCACTAAAGCTCTAACATTACTTTCTCTGAAAAAAAAGCTCTAACTCATGAAAATCTGTCTGCTGCATTGCAATTTACATGGTAATTCATGAGAAAGAAACATTTTTCTTGTACTTGAGTTTTACTCTTAAAAATGCTTTGAGCAACTTTCTCCCACCGAGAAAGAAGCTTTTCAGCATCTGTGGCCTTGGATTCTCTTCATTTGCTTAGTTGCACTAATACAGCTTTTAGTGTTCTCAAAAGCTCCAAAAGAGCGATTCTGAGCACTAAAGCTCTAACATAACTTTCTCTGAAAAAAAAGCTCTAACTCATGAAAATCTGTCTTCTGCATTGCAAATTACATGTCATTTTATGAGAAAGAAACATTTTTCTTGTACTTGAGTTTTACTCTTAAAAATGCTTTGAGCAACTTTCTCTCACTGAGAAAGAAGCTTTTCAGCAGCTGCGTCTTTGGATTCTCTTCATTTGCTTAGTTGAACTAACACAGCTTTTAGTGTTCTCAGAAGCTCCAAAAGAGCGATTCTGAGCATTGAAGCTCTAACATAACTTTCTCTGCAAAAAAGCTCTAACTCATGAAAAACTGTCTTCTGCATTGCAAATTACATGTCATTTTATGAGAAAGAAACATTTTTCTTGTACTTGAGTTTTACTCTTAAAAATGCTTTGAGCAACTTTCTCTCACTGAGAAATAAGCTTTTCAGCATTCTGTGGCCTTGGATTCTCTTCATTTGCTTAGTTGCACTAACACAGCTTTTAGTGTTCTCTGAAGCTCCAAAAGAGCGATTCTGAGCACTAAAGCTCTAACATAACTTTCTCTGAAAAAAAAGCTCTAACTCATGAAAATCTGTCTTCTGCATTGCAAATTACATGTCATTTTATGAGAAAGAAACATTTTTCTTGTACTTGAGTTTTACTCTTAAAAATGCTTTGAGCAACTTTCTCTCAGAGAGAAAGAAGCTTTTCAACATCTGTGGCCTTGAATTCTCTTCATTGGCTTAGTTGCACTAAGACAGCTTTTATTATTCTCAGAAGCTCCAAAAGAGCGATTCTGAGCATTGAAGCTCTAACATAACTTTCTCTGCAAAAAAGCTCTAACTCATGAAAAACTGTCTTCTGCATTGCAAATTGCATAGCATTTCATGAGAAAGAAACATTTTTCTTGCACGAGTTTTACTCTTAAAAATGCTTTGAGCAACTTTCTCTCACCGAGAAAGAAGCTTTTCAGCATCTGTGGCCTTGGATTCTCTTCATTTGCTTAGTTGCACTAACACAGCTTTTAGTGTTCTCAGAAGCTCCAAAAGAGCGATTCTGAGCACTAAAGCTCTAACATAACTTTCTCTGAAAAAAAAGCTCTAACTCATGAAAATCTGTCTTCTGCATTGCAATTTACATGGTAATTCATGAGAAAGAAACATTTTTCTTGTACTTGAGATTTACTCTTAAAAATGCTTTGAGCAACTTTCTCTCACCGAGAAAGAAGCTTTTCAGCTGCTGCGGCTTTGGATTCTCTTCATTTGCTTAGTTGAACTAACACAGCTTTAAGTGTTCTCAGAAGCTCCAAAACAGCGATTCTGAGCATTGAAGCTCTAACATAACTTTCTCTGCAAAAAAGCTCTAACTCATGAAAATCTGTCTTCTGCATTGCAAATTACATGTCATTTTATGAGAAAGAAACATTTTTCTTGTACTTGAGTTTTACTCTTAAAAATGCTTTGAGCAACTTTCTCTCACCGAGAAAGAAGCTTTTCAACATCTGTGGCCTTGAATTCTCTTCATTTGCTTAGTTGCACTAAGACAGCTTTTAGTGTTCTCAGAAGCTCCAAAAGAGCGATTCTGAGCATTGAAGCTCTAACATAACTTTCTCTGCAAAAAAGCTCTAACTCATGAAAAACTGTCTTCTGCATTGCAAATTACATAGCATTTCATGAGAAAGAAACATTTTTCTTGCACTTGAGTTTTACTCTTAAAAATGCTTTGAGCAACTTTCTCTTACCGAAAAAGAAGCTTTTCAGCATCTGTGGCCTTGGATTCTCTTCATTTGCTTAGTTGCACTAACACAGCTTTTAGTGTTCTCTGAAGCTCCAAAAGAGCGATTCTGAGCATTGAAGCTCTAACATAACTTTCTCTGCAAAAAAGCTCTAACTCATGAAAAACTGTCTTCTGCATTGCAAATTACATGGCATTTCATGAGAAAGAAACATTTTTCTTGTACTTGAGATTTACTCTTAAAAATGCTTTGAGCAACTTTCTCTCACCGAGAAAGAAGCTTTTCAGCTGCTGCGGCTTTGGATTCTCTTCATTTGCTTAGTTGAACTAACACAGCTTTTAGTGTTCTCAGAAGCTCCAAAACAGCGATTCTGAGCATTGAAGCTCTAACATAACTTTCTCTGCAAAAAAGCTCTAACTCATGAAAATCTGTCTTCTGCATTGCAAATTACATGTCATTTTATGAGAAAGAAACATTTTTCTTGTACTTGAGTTTTACTCTTAAAAATGCTTTGAGCAACTTTCTCTCACTGAGAAATAAGCTTTTCAGCATTCTGTGGCCTTGGATTCTCTTCATTTGCTTAGTTGCACTAACACAGCTTTTAGTGTTCTCTGAAGCTCCAAAAGAGCGATTCTGAGCACTAAAGCTCTAACATAACTTTCTCTGAAAAAAAAGCTCTAACTCATGAAAATCTGTCTTCTGCATTGCAAATTACATGTCATTTTATGAGAAAGAAACATTTTTCTTGTACTTGAGTTTTACTCTTAAAAATGCTTTGAGCAACTTTCTCTCAGAGAGAAAGAAGCTTTTCAACATCTGTGGCCTTGAATTCTCTTCATTGGCTTAGTTGCACTAAGACAGCTTTTATTATTCTCAGAAGCTCCAAAAGAGCGATTCTGAGCATTGAAGCTCTAACATAACTTTCTCTGCAAAAAAGCTCTAACTCATGAAAAACTGTCTTCTGCATTGCAAATTGCATAGCATTTCATGAGAAAGAAACATTTTTCTTGCACGAGTTTTACTCTTAAAAATGCTTTGAGCAACTTTCTCTCACCGAGAAAGAAGCTTTTCAGCATCTGTGGCCTTGGATTCTCTTCATTTGCTTAGTTGCACTAACACAGCTTTTAGTGTTCTCAGAAGCTCCAAAAGAGCGATTCTGAGCACTAAAGCTCTAACATAACTTTCTCTGAAAAAAAAGCTCTAACTCATGAAAATCTGTCTTCTGCATTGCAATTTACATGGTAATTCATGAGAAAGAAACATTTTTCTTGTACTTGAGATTTACTCTTAAAAATGCTTTGAGCAACTTTCTCTCACCGAGAAAGAAGCTTTTCAGCTGCTGCGGCTTTGGATTCTCTTCATTTGCTTAGTTGAACTAACACAGCTTTAAGTGTTCTCAGAAGCTCCAAAACAGCGATTCTGAGCATTGAAGCTCTAACATAACTTTCTCTGCAAAAAAGCTCTAACTCATGAAAATCTGTCTTCTGCATTGCAAATTACATGTCATTTTATGAGAAAGAAACATTTTTCTTGTACTTGAGTTTTACTCTTAAAAATGCTTTGAGCAACTTTCTCTCACCGAGAAAGAAGCTTTTCAACATCTGTGGCCTTGAATTCTCTTCATTTGCTTAGTTGCACTAAGACAGCTTTTAGTGTTCTCAGAAGCTCCAAAAGAGCGATTCTGAGCATTGAAGCTCTAACATAACTTTCTCTGCAAAAAAGCTCTAACTCATGAAAAACTGTCTTCTGCATTGCAAATTACATAGCATTTCATGAGAAAGAAACATTTTTCTTGCACTTGAGTTTTACTCTTAAAAATGCTTTGAGCAACTTTCTCTTACCGAAAAAGAAGCTTTTCAGCATCTGTGGCCTTGGATTCTCTTCATTTGCTTAGTTGCACTAACACAGCTTTTAGTGTTCTCTGAAGCTCCAAAAGAGCGATTCTGAGCATTGAAGCTCTAACATAACTTTCTCTGCAAAAAAGCTCTAACTCATGAAAAACTGTCTTCTGCATTGCAAATTACATGGCATTTCATGAGAAAGAAACATTTTTCTTGTACTTGAGATTTACTCTTAAAAATGCTTTGAGCAACTTTCTCTCACCGAGAAAGAAGCTTTCCAGCTGCTGCGGCTTTGGATTCTCTTCATTTGCTTAGTTGAACTAACACAGCTTTTAGTGTTCTCAGAAGCTCCAAAACAGCGATTCTGAGCATTGAAGCTCTAACATAACTTTCTCTGCAAAAAAGCTCTAACTCATGAAAATCTGTCTTCTGCATTGCAAATTACATGTCATTTTATGAGAAAGAAACATTTTTCTTGTACTTGAGTTTTACTCTTAAAAATGCTTTGAGCAACTTTCTCTCAGAGAGAAAGAAGCTTTTCAACATCTGTGGCCTTGAATTCTCTTCATTGGCTTAGTTGCACTAAGACAGCTTTTATTATTCTCAGAAGCTCCAAAAGAGCGATTCTGAGCATTGAAGCTCTAACATAACTTTCTCTGCAAAAAAGCTCTAACTCATGAAAAACTGTCTTCTGCATTGCAAATTACATAGCATTTCATGAGAAAGAAACATTTTTCTTGCACTTGAGTTTTACTCTTAAAAATGCTTTGAGCAACTTTCTCTCACCGAGAAAGAAGCTTTTCAGCATCTGTGGCCTTGGATTCTCTTCATTTGCTTAGTTGCACTAACACAGCTTTTAGTGTTCTCAGAAGCTCCAAAAGAGCGATTCTGAGCACTAAAGCTCTAACATAACTTTCTCTGAAAAAAAAGCTCTAACTCATGAAAATCTGTCTTCTGCATTGCAATTTACATGGTAATTCATGAGAAAGAAACATTTTTCTTGTACTTGAGATTTACTCTTAAAAATGCTTTGAGCAACTTTCTCTCACCGAGAAAGAAGCTTTTCAGCTGCTGCGGCTTTGGATTCTCTTCATTTGCTTAGTTGAACTAACACAGCTTTTAGTGTTCTCAGAAGCTCCAAAACAGCGATTCTGAGCATTGAAGCTCTAACATAACTTTCTCTGCAAAAAAGCTCTAACTCATGAAAATCTGTCTTCTGCATTGCAAATTACATGTCATTTTATGAGAAAGAAACATTTTTCTTGTACTTGAGTTTTACTCTTAAAAATGCTTTGAGCAACTTTCTCTCACCGAGAAAGAAGCTTTTCAACATCTGTGGCCTTGAATTCTCTTCATTTGCTTAGTTGCACTAAGACAGCTTTTAGTGTTCTCAGAATCTCCAAAAGAGCAATTCTGAGCATTGAAGCTCTAACATAACTTTCTCTGCAAAAAAGCTCTAACTCATGAAAAACTGTCTTCTGCATTGCAAATTACATAGCATTTCATGAGAAAGAAACATTTTTCTTGCACTTGAGTTTTACTCTTAAAAATGCTTTGAGCAACTTTCTCTTACCGAAAAAGAAGCTTTTCAGCATCTGTGGCCTTGGATTCTCTTCATTTGCTTAGTTGCACTAACACAGCTTTTAGTGTTCTCTGAAGCTCCAAAAGAGCGATTCTGAGCATTGAAGCTCTAACATAACTTTCTCTGCAAAAAAGCTCTAACTCATGAAAAACTGTCTTCTGCATTGCAAATTACATAGCATTTCATGAGAAAGAAACATTTTTCTTGCACTTGAGTTTTACTCTTAAAAATGCTTTGAGCAACTTTCTCTTACCGAAAAAGAAGCTTTTCAGCATCTGTGGCCTTGGATTCTCTTCATTTGCTTAGTTGCACTAACACAGCTTTTAGTGTTCTCTGAAGCTCCAAAAGAGCGATTCTGAGCATTGAAGCTCTAACATAACTTTCTCTGCAAAAAAGCTCTAACTCATGAAAATCTGTCTTCTGCATTGCAAATTACATGTCATTTTATGAGAAAGAAACATTTTTCTTGTACTTGAGTTTTACTCTTAAAAATGCTTTGAGCAACTTTCTCTCACCGAGAAAGAAGCTTTTCAACATCTGTGGCCTTGAATTCTCTTCATTTGCTTAGTTGCACTAAGACAGCTTTTAGTGTTCTCAGAAGCTCCAAAAGAGCGATTCTGAGCATTGAAGCTCTAACATAACTTTCTCTGCAAAAAAGCTCTAACTCATGAAAAACTGTCTTCTGCATTGCAAATTACATAGCATTTCATGAGAAAGAAACATTTTTCTTGCACTTGAGTTTTACTCTTAAAAATGCTTTGAGCAACTTTCTCTCACTGAGAAATAAGCTTTTCAGCATTCTGTGGCCTTGGATTCTCTTTATTTGATTAGTTGCACTAACACAGCTTTTAGTGTTCTCAGAAGCTCCAAAAGAGCGATTCTGAGCACTAAAGCTCTAACATAACTTTCTCTGAAAAAAAAGCTCTAACTCATGAAAATCTGTCTTCTGCATTGCAATTTACATGGTAATTCATGAGAAAGAAACATTTTTCTTGTACTTGAGATTTACTCTTAAAAATGCTTTGAGCAACTTTCTCTCACCGAGAAAGAAGCTTTTCAGCAGCTGCGGCTTTGGATTCTCTTCATTTGCTTAGTTGAACTAACACAGCTTTTAGTGTTCTCAGAAGCTCCAAAACAGCGATTCTGAGCATTGAAGCTCTAACATAACTTTCTCTGCAAAAAAGCTCTAACTCATGAAAATCTGTCTTCTGCATTGCAAATTACATGTCATTTTATGAGAAAGAAACATTTTTCTTGTACTTGAGTTTTACTCTTAAAAATGCTTTGAGCAACTTTCTCTCACCGAGAAAGAAGCTTTTCAACATCTGTGGCCTTGAATTCTCTTCATTTGCTTAGTTGCACTAAGACAGCTTTTAGTGTTCTCAGAAGCTCCAAAAGAGCGATTCTGAGCATTGAAGCTCTAACATAACTTTCTCTGCAAAAAAGCTCTAACTCATGAAAAACTGTCTTCTGCATTGCAAATTACATAGCATTTCATGAGAAAGAAACATTTTTCTTGCACTTGAGTTTTACTCTTAAAAATGCTTTGAGCAACTTTCTCTCACCGAGAAAGAAGCTTTTCAGCATCTGTGGCCTTGGATTCTCTTCATTTGCTTAGTTGCACTAACACAGCTTTTAGTGTTCTCAGAAGCTCCAAAAGAGCGATTCTGAGCACTAAAGCTCTAACATAACTTTCTCTGAAAAAAAAGCTCTAACTCATGAAAATCTGTCTTCTGCATTGCAATTTACATGGTAATTCATGAGAAAGAAACATTTTTCTTGTACTTGAGATTTACTCTTAAAAATGCTTTGAGCAACTTTCTCTCACCGAGAAAGAAGCTTTTCAACATCTGTGGCCTTGAATTCTCTTCATTTGCTTAGTTGCACTAAGACAGCTTTTAGTGTTCTCAGAAGCTCCAAAAGAGCGATTCTGAGCATTGAAGCTCTAACATAACTTTCTCTGCAAAAAAGCTCTAACTCATGAAAAACTGTCTTCTGCATTGCAAATTACATAGCATTTCATGAGAAAGAAACATTTTTCTTGCACTTGAGTTTTACTCTTAAAAATGCTTTGAGCAACTTTCTCTCACCGAGAAAGAAGCTTTTCAGCATCTGTGGCCTTGGATTCTCTTCATTTGCTTAGTTGCACTAACACAGCTTTTAGTGTTCTCTGAAGCTCCAAAAGAGCGATTCTGAGCATTGAAGCTCTAACATAACTTTCTCTGCAAAAAAGCTCTAACTCATGAAAAACTGTCTTCTGCATTGCAAATTACATAGCATTTCATGAGAAAGAAACATTTTTCTTGCACTTGAGTTTTACTCTTAAAAATGCTTTGAGCAACTTTCTCTCACCGAGAAAGAAGCTTTTCAGCATCTGTGGCCTTGGATTCTCTTCATTTGCTTAGTTGCACTAACACAGCTTTTAGTGTTCTCTGAAGCTCCAAAAGAGCGATTCTGAGCATTGAAGCTCTAACATAACTTTCTCTGCAAAAAAGCTCTAACTCATGAAAAACTGTCTTCTGCATTGCAAATTACATGTCATTTTATGAGAAAGAAACATTTTTCTTGCACTTTAGTTTTACTCTTAAAAATGCTTTGAGAAACTTTCTCTCACCGAGAAAGAAACTTTTCAACATCTGTGGCCTTGAATTCTCTTCATTTCCTTAGTTGCACTAACACAGCTTTTAGTGTTCTCAGAAGCTCCAAAAGAGCGATTCTGAGCACTAAAGCTCTAACATTACTTTCTCTGAAAAAAAAGCTCTAACTCATGAAAATCTGTCTGCTGCATTGCAATTTACATGGTAATTCATGAGAAAGAAACATTTTTCTTGTACTTGAGTTTTACTCTTAAAAATGCTTTGAGCAACTTTCTCTCACCGAGAAAGAAGCTTTTCAGCATCTGTGGCCTTGGATTCTCTTCATTTGCTTAGTTGCACTAATACAGCTTTTAGTGTTCTCAAAAGCTCCAAAAGAGCGATTCTGAGCACTAAAGCTCTAACATAACTTTCTCTGAAAAAAAAGCTCTAACTCATGAAAATCTGTCTTCTGCATTGCAAATTACATGTCATTTTATGAGAAAGAAACATTTTTCTTGTACTTGAGTTTTACTCTTAAAAATGCTTTGAGCAACTTTCTCTCACTGTGAAAGAAGCTTTTCAGCAGCTGCGTCTTTGGATTCTCTTCATTTGCTTAGTTGAACTAACACAGCTTTTAGTGTTCTCAGAAGCTCCAAAAGAGCGATTCTGAGCATTGAAGCTCTAACATAACTTTCTCTGCAAAAAAGCTCTAACTCATGAAAAACTGTCTTCTGCATTGCAAATTACATGTCATTTTATGAGAAAGAAACATTTTTCTTGTACTTGAGTTTTACTCTTAAAAATGCTTTGAGCAACTTTCTCTCACTGAGAAATAAGCTTTTCAGCATTCTGTGGCCTTGGATTCTCTTCATTTGCTTAGTTGCACTAACACAGCTTTTAGTGTTCTCTGAAGCTCCAAAAGAGCGATTCTGAGCACTAAAGCTCTAACATAACTTTCTCTGAAAAAAAAGCTCTAACTCATGAAAATCTGTCTTCTGCATTGCAAATTACATGTCATTTTATGAGAAAGAAACATTTTTCTTGTACTTGAGTTTTACTCTTAAAAATGCTTTGAGCAACTTTCTCTCAGAGAGAAAGAAGCTTTTCAACATCTGTGGCCTTGAATTCTCTTCATTGGCTTAGTTGCACTAAGACAGCTTTTATTATTCTCAGAAGCTCCAAAAGAGCGATTCTGAGCATTGAAGCTCTAACATAACTTTCTCTGCAAAAAAGCTCTAACTCATGAAAAACTGTCTTCTGCATTGCAAATTGCATAGCATTTCATGAGAAAGAAACATTTTTCTTGCACGAGTTTTACTCTTAAAAATGCTTTGAGCAACTTTCTCTCACCGAGAAAGAAGCTTTTCAGCATCTGTGGCCTTGGATTCTCTTCATTTGCTTAGTTGCACTAACACAGCTTTTAGTGTTCTCAGAAGCTCCAAAAGAGCGATTCTGAGCACTAAAGCTCTAACATAACTTTCTCTGAAAAAAAAGCTCTAACTCATGAAAATCTGTCTTCTGCATTGCAATTTACATGGTAATTCATGAGAAAGAAACATTTTTCTTGTACTTGAGATTTACTCTTAAAAATGCTTTGAGCAACTTTCTCTCACCGAGAAAGAAGCTTTTCAGCTGCTGCGGCTTTGGATTCTCTTCATTTGCTTAGTTGAACTAACACAGCTTTAAGTGTTCTCAGAAGCTCCAAAACAGCGATTCTGAGCATTGAAGCTCTAACATAACTTTCTCTGCAAAAAAGCTCTAACTCATGAAAATCTGTCTTCTGCATTGCAAATTACATGTCATTTTATGAGAAAGAAACATTTTTCTTGTACTTGAGTTTTACTCTTAAAAATGCTTTGAGCAACTTTCTCTCACCGAGAAAGAAGCTTTTCAACATCTGTGGCCTTGAATTCTCTTCATTTGCTTAGTTGCACTAAGACAGCTTTTAGTGTTCTCAGAAGCTCCAAAAGAGCGATTCTGAGCATTGAAGCTCTAACATAACTTTCTCTGCAAAAAAGCTCTAACTCATGAAAAACTGTCTTCTGCATTGCAAATTACATAGCATTTCATGAGAAAGAAACATTTTTCTTGCACTTGAGTTTTACTCTTAAAAATGCTTTGAGCAACTTTCTCTTACCGAAAAAGAAGCTTTTCAGCATCTGTGGCCTTGGATTCTCTTCATTTCCTTAGTTGCACTAACACAGCTTTTAGTGTTCTCTGAAGCTCCAAAAGAGCGATTCTGAGCATTGAAGCTCTAACATAACTTTCTCTGCAAAAAAGCTCTAACTCATGAAAAACTGTCTTCTGCATTGCAAATTACATGGCATTTCATGAGAAAGAAACATTTTTCTTGTACTTGAGATTTACTCTTAAAAATGCTTTGAGCAACTTTCTCTCACCGAGAAAGAAGCTTTTCAGCTGCTGCGGCTTTGGATTCTCTTCATTTGCTTAGTTGAACTAACACAGCTTTTAGTGTTCTCAGAAGCTCCAAAACAGCGATTCTGAGCATTGAAGCTCTAACATAACTTTCTCTGCAAAAAAGCTCTAACTCATGAAAATCTGTCTTCTGCATTGCAAATTACATGTCATTTTATGAGAAAGAAACATTTTTCTTGTACTTGAGTTTTACTCTTAAAAATGCTTTGAGCAACTTTCTCTCAGAGAGAAAGAAGCTTTTCAACATCTGTGGCCTTGAATTCTCTTCATTGGCTTAGTTGCACTAAGACAGCTTTTATTATTCTCAGAAGCTCCAAAAGAGCGATTCTGAGCATTGAAGCTCTAACATAACTTTCTCTGCAAAAAAGCTCTAACTCATGAAAAACTGTCTTCTGCATTGCAAATTACATAGCATTTCATGAGAAAGAAACATTTTTCTTGCACTTGAGTTTTACTCTTAAAAATGCTTTGAGCAACTTTCTCTCACCGAGAAAGAAGCTTTTCAGCATCTGTGGCCTTGGATTCTCTTCATTTGCTTAGTTGCACTAACACAGCTTTTAGTGTTCTCAGAAGCTCCAAAAGAGCGATTCTGAGCACTAAAGCTCTAACATAACTTTCTCTGAAAAAAAAGCTCTAACTCATGAAAATCTGTCTTCTGCATTGCAATTTACATGGTAATTCATGAGAAAGAAACATTTTTCTTGTACTTGAGATTTACTCTTAAAAATGCTTTGAGCAACTTTCTCTCACCGAGAAAGAAGCTTTTCAGCTGCTGCGGCTTTGGATTCTCTTCATTTGCTTAGTTGAACTAACACAGCTTTTAGTGTTCTCAGAAGCTCCAAAACAGCGATTCTGAGCATTGAAGCTCTAACATAACTTTCTCTGCAAAAAAGCTCTAACTCATGAAAATCTGTCTTCTGCATTGCAAATTACATGTCATTTTATGAGAAAGAAACATTTTTCTTGTACTTGAGTTTTACTCTTAAAAATGCTTTGAGCAACTTTCTCTCACCGAGAAAGAAGCTTTTCAACATCTGTGGCCTTGAATTCTCTTCATTTGCTTAGTTGCACTAAGACAGCTTTTAGTGTTCTCAGAATCTCCAAAAGAGCAATTCTGAGCATTGAAGCTCTAACATAACTTTCTCTGCAAAAAAGCTCTAACTCATGAAAAACTGTCTTCTGCATTGCAAATTACATGGCATTTCATGAGAAAGAAACATTTTTCTTGTACTTGAGTTTTACTCTTAAAAATGCTTTGAGCAACTTTCTCTCACCGAGAAAGAAGCTTTTCAACATCTGTGGCCTTGAATTCTCTTCATTTGCTTAGTTGCACTAAGACAGCTTTTAGTGTTCTCAGAATCTCCAAAAGAGCAATTCTGAGCATTGAAGCTCTAACATAACTTTCTCTGCAAAAAAGCTCTAACTCATGAAAAACTGTCTTCTGCATTGCAAATTACATAGCATTTCATGAGAAAGAAACATTTTTCTTGCACTTGAGTTTTACTCTTAAAAATGCTTTGAGCAACTTTCTCTTACCGAAAAAGAAGCTTTTCAGCATCTGTGGCCTTGGATTCTCTTCATTTGCTTAGTTGCACTAACACAGCTTTTAGTGTTCTCTGAAGCTCCAAAAGAGCGATTCTGAGCATTGAAGCTCTAACATAACTTTCTCTGCAAAAAAGCTCTAACTCATGAAAAACTGTCTTCTGCATTGCAAATTACATGGCATTTCATGAGAAAGAAACATTTTTCTTGTACTTGAGATTTACTCTTAAAAATGCTTTGAGCAACTTTCTCTCACCGAGAAAGAAGCTTTTCAGCTGCTGCGGCTTTGGATTCTCTTCATTTGCTTAGTTGCACTAACACAGCTTTTAGTGTTCTCAGAAGCTCCAAAACAGCGATTCTGAGCATTGAAGCTCTAACATAACTTTCTCTGCAAAAAAGCTCTAACTCATGAAAATCTGTCTTCTGCATTGCAAATTACATGTCATTTTATGAGAAAGAAACATTTTTCTTGTACTTGAGTTTTACTCTTAAAAATGCTTTGAGCAACTTTCTCTCACCGAGAAAGAAGCTTTTCAACATCTGTGGCCTTGAATTCTCTTCATTTGCTTAGTTGCACTAAGACAGCTTTTAGTGTTCTCAGAAGCTCCAAAAGAGCGATTCTGAGCATTGAAGCTCTAACATAACTTTCTCTGCAAAAAAGCTCTAACTCATGAAAAACTGTCTTCTGCATTGCAAATTACATAGCATTTCATGAGAAAGAAACATTTTTCTTGCACTTGAGTTTTACTCTTAAAAATGCTTTGAGCAACTTTCTCTTACCGAAAAAGAAGCTTTTCAGCATCTGTGGCCTTGGATTCTCTTCATTTGCTTAGTTGCACTAACACAGCTTTTAGTGTTCTCTGAAGCTCCAAAAGAGCGATTCTGAGCATTGAAGCTCTAACATAACTTTCTCTGCAAAAAAGCTCTAACTCATGAAAAACTGTCTTCTGCATTGCAAATTACATGGCATTTCATGAGAAAGAAACATTTTTCTTGCACTTGAGTTTTACTCTTAAAAATGCTTTGAGCAACTTTCTCTCACTGAGAAATAAGCTTTTCAGCATTCTGTGGCCTTGGATTCTCTTTATTTGATTAGTTGCACTAACACAGCTTTTAGTGTTCTCAAAAGCTCCAAAAGAGCGATTCTGAGCACTAAAGCTCTAACATAACTTTCTCTGAAAAAAAGCTCTAACTCATGAAAATCTGTCTTCTGCATTGCAAATTACATGGCATTTCATCAGAAAGAAACATTTTTCTTGCACTTGAGTTTTACTCTTAAAAATGCTTTGAGAAACTTTCTCTCACCGAGAAAGAAACTTTTCAACATCTGTGGCCTTGAATTCTCTTCATTTGCTTAGTTGCACTAACACAGGTTTTAGTGTTCTCAGAAGCTCCAAAAGAGCGATTCTGAGCACTAAAGCTCTAACATAACTTTCTCTGAAAAAAAAGCTCTAACTCATGAAAAACTGTCTTCTGCATTGCAAATTACATGGCATTTCATGAGAAAGAAACATTTTTCTTGCACTTGAGTTTTACTCTTAAAAATGCTTTGAGCAACTTTCTCTCACTGAGAAATAAGCTTTTCAGCATTCTGTGGCCTTGGATTCTCTTTATTTGATTAGTTGCACTAACACAGCTTTTAGTGTTCTCAGAAGCTCCAAAAGAGCGATTCTGAGCACTAAAGCTCTAACATAACTTTCTCTGAAAAAAAAGCTCTAACTCATGAAAATCTGTCTTCTGCATTGCAAATTGCATATCATTTTATGAGAAAGAAACATTTTTCTTGTACTTGAGTTTTACTCTTAAAAATGCTTTGAGCAACTTTCTCTCACAGAGAAAGAAGCTTTTCAACATCTGTGGCCTTGAATTCTCTTCATTGGCTTAGTTGCACTAAGACAGCTTTTAGTATTCTCAGAAGCTCCAAAAGAGCGATTCTGAGCATTGAAGCTCTAACATAACTTTCTCTGCAAAAAAGCTCTAACTCATGAAAAACTGTCTTCTGCATTGCAAATTACATAGCATTTCATGAGAAAGAAACATTTTTTTTGCACTTGAGTTTTACTCTTAAAAATGCTTTGAGCAACTTTCTCTCACCGAGAAAGAAGCTTTTCAACATCTGTGGCCTTGAATTCTCTTCATTTGCTTAGTTGCACTAAGACAGCTTTTAGTGTTCTCAGAAGCTCCAAAAGAGCGATTCTGAGCATTGAAGCTCTAACATAACTTTCTCTGCAAAAAAGCTCTAACTCATGAAAAACTGTCTTCTGCATTGCAAATTACATGGCATTTCATGAGAAAGAAACATTTTTCTTGCACTTGAGTTTTACTCTTAAAAATGCTTTGAGCAACTTTCTCTCACTGAGAAATAAGCTTTTCAGCATTCTGTGGCCTTGGATTCTCTTTATTTGATTAGTTGCACTAACACAGCTTTTAGTGTTCTCAGAAGCTCCAAAAGAGCGATTCTGAGCACTAAAGCTCTAACATAACTTTCTCTGAAAAAAAAGCTCTAACTCATGAAAATCTGTCTTCTGCATTGCAATTTACATGGTAATTCATGAGAAAGAAACATTTTTCTTGTACTTGAGATTTACTCTTAAAAATGCTTTGAGCAACTTTCTCTCACCGAGAAAGAAGCTTTTCAGCAGCTGCGGCTTTGGATTCTCTTCATTTGCTTAGTTGAACTAACACAGCTTTTAGTGTTCTCAGAAGCTCCAAAACAGCGATTCTGAGCATTGAAGCTCTAACATAACTTTCTCTGCAAAAAAGCTCTAACTCATGAAAATCTGTCTTCTGCATTGCAAATTACATGTCATTTTATGAGAAAGAAACATTTTTCTTGTACTTGAGTTTTACTCTTAAAAATGCTTTGAGCAACTTTCTCTCACCGAGAAAGAAGCTTTTCAACATCTGTGGCCTTGAATTCTCTTCATTTGCTTAGTTGCACTAAGACAGCTTTTAGTGTTCTCACAAGCTCCAAAAGAGCGATTCTGAGCATTGAAGCTCTAACATAACTTTCTCTGCAAAAAAGCTCTAACTCATGAAAAACTGTCTTCTGCATTGCAAATTACATAGCATTTCATGAGAAAGAAACATTTTTCTTGCACTTGAGTTTTACTCTTAAAAATGCTTTGAGCAACTTTCTCTCACCGAGAAAGAAGCTTTTCAGCATCTGTGGCCTTGGATTCTCTTCATTTGCTTAGTTGCACTAACACAGCTTTTAGTGTTCTCAGAAGCTCCAAAAGAGCGATTCTGAGCACTAAAGCTCTAACATAACTTTCTCTGAAAAAAAAGCTCTAACTCATGAAAATCTGTCTTCTGCATTGCAATTTACATGGTAATTCATGAGAAAGAAACATTTTTCTTGTACTTGAGATTTACTCTTAAAAATGCTTTGAGCAACTTTCTCTCACCGAGAAAGAAGCTTTTCAGCAGCTGCGGCTTTGGATTCTCTTCATTTGCTTAGTTGAACTAACACAGCTTTTAGTGTTCTCAGAAGCTCCAAAACAGCGATTCTGAGCATTGAAGCTCTAACATAACTTTCTCTGCAAAAAAGCTCTAACTCATGAAAATCTGTCTTCTGCATTGCAAATTACATGTCATTTTATGAGAAAGAAACATTTTTCTTGTACTTGAGTTTTACTCTTAAAAATGCTTTGAGCAACTTTCTCTCACCGAGAAAGAAGCTTTTCAACATCTGTGGCCTTGAATTCTCTTCATTTGCTTAGTTGCACTAAGACAGCTTTTAGTGTTCTCAGAAGCTCCAAAAGAGCGATTCTGAGCATTGACGCTCTAACATAACTTTCTCTGCAAAAAAGCTCTAACTCATGAAAAACTGTCTTCTGCATTGCAAATTACATAGCATTTCATGAGAAAGAAACATTTTTCTTGCACTTGAGTTTTACTCTTAAAAATGCTTTGAGCAACTTTCTCTCACCGAGAAAGAAGCTTTTCAGCATCTGTGGCCTTGGATTCTCTTCATTTGCTTAGTTGCACTAACACAGCTTTTAGTGTTCTCTGAAGCTCCAAAAGAGCGATTCTGAGCATTGAAGCTCTAACATAACTTTCTCTGCAAAAAAGCTCTAACTCATGAAAAACTGTCTTCTGCATTGCAAATTACATAGCATTTCATGAGAAAGAAACATTTTTCTTGCACTTGAGTTTTACTCTTAAAAATGCTTTGAGCAACTTTCTCTCACCGAGAAAGAAGCTTTTCAGCATCTGTGGCCTTGGATTCTCTTCATTTGCTTAGTTGCACTAACACAGCTTTTAGTGTTCTCTGAAGCTCCAAAAGAGCGATTCTGAGCATTGAAGCTCTAACATAACTTTCTCTGCAAAAAAGCTCTAACTCATGAAAAACTGTCTTCTGCATTGCAAATTACATGGCATTTCATGAGAAAGAAACATTTTTCTTGCACTTGAGTTTTACTCTTAAAAATGCTTTGAGCAACTTTCTCTCACTGAGAAATAAGCTTTTCAGCATTCTTTGGCCTTGGATTCTCTTCATTTGCTTAGTTGCACTAACACAGCTTTTAGTGTTCTCAGAAGCTCCAAAAGAGCGATTCTGAGCATTGAAGCTCTAACATAACTTTCTCTGCAAAAAAGCTCTAACTCATGAAAAACTGTCTTCTGCATTGCAAATTACATGTCATTTTATGAGAAAGAAACATTTTTCTTGCACTTGAGTTTTACTCTTAAAAATGCTTTGAGCAACTTTCTCTCACTGAGAAAGAAGCTTTTCAGCAGCTGCGTCTTTGGATTCTCTTCATTTGCTTAGTTGAACTAACACAGCTTTTAGTGTTCTCAGAAGCTCCAAAAGAGCGATTCTGAGCATTGAAGCTCTAACATAACTTTCTCTGCAAAAAAGCTCTAACTCATGAAAAACTGTCTTCTGCATTGCAAATTACATGTCATTTTATGAGAAAGAAACATTTTTCTTGTACTTGAGTTTTACTCTTAAAAATGCTTTGAGCAACTTTCTCTCACTGAGAAATAAGCTTTTCAGCATTCTGTGGCCTTGGATTCTCTTTATTTGATTAGTTGCACTAACACAGCTTTTAGTGTTCTCAGAAGCTCCAAAAGAGCGATTCTGAGCACTAAAGCTCTAACATAACTTTCTCTGAAAAAAAAGCTCTAACTCATGAAAATCTGTCTTCTGCATTGCAATTTACATGGTAATTCATGAGAAAGAAACATTTTTCTTGTACTTGAGATTTACTCTTAAAAATGCTTTGAGCAACTTTCTCTCACCGAGAAAGAAGCTTTTCAGCAGCTGCGGCTTTGGATTCTCTTCATTTGCTTAGTTGAACTAACACAGCTTTTAGTGTTCTCAGAAGCTCCAAAACAGCGATTCTGAGCATTGAAGCTCTAACATAACTTTCTCTGCAAAAAAGCTCTAACTCATGAAAATCTGTCTTCTGCATTGCAAATTACATGTCATTTTATGAGAAAGAAACATTTTTCTTGTACTTGAGTTTTACTCTTAAAAATGCTTTGAGCAACTTTCTCTCACCGAGAAAGAAGCTTTTCAACATCTGTGGCCTTGAATTCTCTTCATTTGCTTAGTTGCACTAAGACAGCTTTTAGTGTTCTCAGAAGCTCCAAAAGAGCGATTCTGAGCATTGAAGCTCTAACATAACTTTCTCTGCAAAAAAGCTCTAACTCATGAAAAACTGTCTTCTGCATTGCAAATTACATATCATTTCATGAGAAAGAAACATTTTTCTTACACTTGAGTTTTACTCTTAAAAATGCTTTGAGAAACTTTCTCTCACTGAGAAAGAAGCTTTTCAGCATTCTGTGGCCTTGGATTCTGTTTATTTGATTAGTTGCACTAACACAGCTTTTAATGTTCTCAGAAGCTCCAAAAGAGCGATTCTGAGCATTGAAGCTCTAACATAACTTTCTCTGCAAAAAAGCTCTAACTCATGAAAAACTGTCTTCTGCATTGCAAATTACATGGCATTTCATGAGAAAGAAACATTTTTCTTGCACTTGAGTTTTACTCTTAAAAATGCTTTGAGCAACTTTCTCTCACTGAGAAATAAGCTTTTCAGCATTCTGTGGCCTTGGATTCTCTTTATTTGATTAGTTGCACTAACACAGCTTTTAGTGTTCTCAGAAGCTCCAAAAGAGCGATTCTGAGCACTAAAGCTCTAACATAACTTTCTCTGAAAAAAAAGCTCTAACTCATGAAAATCTGTCTTCTGCATTGCAAATTAAATGTCATTTTATGAGAAAGAAACATTTTTCTTGTACTTGAGTTTTACTCTTAAAAATGCTTTGAGCAACTTTCTCTCAGAGAGAAAGAAGCTTTTCAACATCTGTGGCCTTGAATTCTCTTCATTGGCTTAGTTGCACTAAGACAGCTTTTATTATTCTCAGAAGCTCCAAAAGAGCGATTCTGAGCATTGAAGCTCTAACATAACTTTCTCTGCAAAAAAGCTCTAACTCATGAAAAACTGTCTTCTGCATTGCAAATTACATAGCATTTCATGAGAAAGAAACATTTTTCTTGCACTTGAGTTTTACTCTTAAAAATGCTTTGAGCAACTTTCTCTCACCGAGAAAGAAGCTTTTCAGCATCTGTGGCCTTGGATTCTCTTCATTTGCTTAGTTGCACTAACACAGCTTTTAGTGTTCTCAGAAGCTCCAAAAGAGCGATTCTGAGCACTAAAGCTCTAACATAACTTTCTCTGAAAAAAAAGCTCTAACTCATGAAAAACTGTCTTCTGCATTGCAAATTACATGGCATTTCATGAGAAAGAAACATTTTTCTTGCACTTGAGTTTTACTCTTAAAAATGCTTTGAGAAACTTTCTCTCACCGAGAAAGAAACTTTTCAACATCTGTGGCCTTGAATTCTCTTCATTTGCTTAGTTGCACTAACACAGCTTTTAGTGTTCTCAGAAGCTCCAAAAGAGCGATTCTGAGCACTAAAGCTCTAACATAACTTTCTCTGAAAAAAAAGCTCTAACTCATGAAAAACTGTCTTCTGCATTGCAAATTACATGGCATTTCATGAGAAAGAAACATTTTTCTTGCACTTGAGTTTTACTCTTAAAAATGCTTTGAGCAACTTTCTCTCACTGAGAAATAAGCTTTTCAGCATTCTGTGGCCTTGGATTCTCTTTATTTGATTAGTTGCACTAACACAGCTTTTAGTGTTCTCAGAAGCTCCAAAAGAGCGATTCTGAGCACTAAAGCTCTAACATAACTTTCTCTGAAAAAAAAAGCTCTAACTCATTAAAATCTGTCTTCTGCATTGCAAATTACATGGCATTTCATGAGAAAGAAACATTTTTCTTGCACTTGAGTTTTACTCTTAAAAATGCTTTGAGCAACTTTCTCTCACTGAGAAATAAGCTTTTCAGCATTCTGTGGCCTTGGATTCTCTTTATTTGATTAGTTGCACTAATACAGCTTTTATTGTTCTCAAAAGCTCCAAAAGAGCGATTCTGAGCACTAAAGCTCTAACGTAACTTTCTCTGAAAAAAAAGCTCTAACTCATGAAAATCTGTCTTCTGCATTGCAAATTACATGTCATTTTATGAGAAAGAAACATTTTTCTTGTACTTGAGTTTTACTCTTAAAAATGCTTTGAGCAACTTTCTCTCAGAGAGAAAGAAGCTTTTCAACATCTGTGGCCTTGAATTCTCTTCATTGGCTTAGTTGCACTAAGACAGCTTTTATTATTCTCAGAAGCTCCAAAAGAGCGATTCTGAGCATTGAAGCTCTAACATAACTTTCTCTGCAAAAAAGCTCTAACTCATGAAAAACTGTCTTCTGCATTGCAAATTACATGGCATTTCATGAGAAAGAAACATTTTTCTTGCACTTGAGTTTTACTCTTAAAAATGCTTTGAGCAACTTTCTCTCACCGAGAAAGAAGCTTTTCAGCATCTGTGGCCTTGGATTCTCTTCATTTGCTTAGTTGCACTAACACAGCTTTTAGTGTTCTCAGAAGCTCCAAAAGAGCGATTCTGAGCACTAAAGCTCTAACATAACTTTCTCTGAAAAAAAAGCTCTAACTCATGAAAAACTGTCTTCTGCATTGCAAATTACATGGCATTTCATGAGAAAGAAACATTTTTCTTGCACTTGAGTTTTACTCTTAAAAATGCTTTGAGAAACTTTCTCTCACCGAGAAAGAAACTTTTCAACATCTGTGGCCTTGAATTCTCTTCATTTGCTTAGTTGCACTAACACAGCTTTTAGTGTTCTCAGAAGCTCCAAAAGAGCGATTCTGAGCACTAAAGCTCTAACATAACTTTCTCTGAAAAAAAAGCTCTAACTCATGAAAAACTGTCTTCTGCATTGCAAATTACATGGCATTTCATGAGAAAGAAACATTTTTCTTGCACTTGAGTTTTACTCTTAAAAATGCTTTGAGCAACTTTCTCTCACTGAGAAATAAGCTTTTCAGCATTCTGTGGCCTTGGATTCTCTTTATTTGATTAGTTGCACTAACACAGCTTTTAGTGTTCTCAGAAGCTCCAAAAGAGCGATTCTGAGCACTAAAGCTCTAACATAACTTTCTCTGAAAAAAAAAGCTCTAACTCATTAAAATCTGTCTTCTGCATTGCAAATTACATGGCATTTCATGAGAAAGAAACATTTTTCTTGCACTTGAGTTTTACTCTTAAAAATGCTTTGAGCAACTTTCTCTCACTGAGAAATAAGCTTTTCAGCATTCTGTGGCCTTGGATTCTCTTTATTTGATTAGTTGCACTAATACAGCTTTTATTGTTCTCAAAAGCTCCAAAAGAGCGATTCTGAGCACTAAAGCTCTAACGTAACTTTCTCTGAAAAAAAAGCTCTAACTCATGAAAATCTGTCTTCTGCATTGCAAATTACATGTCATTTTATGAGAAAGAAACATTTTTCTTGTACTTGAGTTTTACTCTTAAAAATGCTTTGAGAAACTTTCTCTCACTGAGAAAGAAGCTTTTCAGCAGCTGCGTCTTTGGATTCTCTTCATTTGCTTAGTTGAACTAACACAGCTTTTAGTGTTCTCAGAAGCTCCAAAAGAGCGATTCTGAGCATTGAAGCTCTAACATAACTTTCTCTGCAAAAAAGCTCTAACTCATGAAAAACTGTCTTCTGCATTGCAAATTACATGTCATTTTATGAGAAAGAAACATTTTTCTTGTACTTGAGTTTTACTCTTAAAAATGCTTTGAGCAACTTTCTCTCACCGAGAAAGAAGCTTTTCAGCATCTGTGGCCTTGGATTCTCTTCATTTGCTTAGTTGCACTAACACAGCTTTTAGTGTTCTCTGAAGCTCCAAAAGAGCGATTCTGAGCATTGAAGCTCTAACATAACTTTCTCTGCAAAAAAGCTCTAAATCATGAAAATCTGTCTTCTGCATTGTAAATTACATATCATTTCATGAGAAAGAAACATTTTTCTTGCACTTGAGTTTTACTCTTAAAAATGCTTTGAGAAACTTTCTCTCACTGAGAAAGAAGCTTTTCAGCATTCTGTGGCCTTGGATTCTGTTTATTTGATTAGTTGCACTAACACAGCTTTTAATGTTCTCAGAAGCTCCAAAAGAGCGATTCTGAGCATTGAAGCTCTAACATAACTTTCTCTGCAAAAAAGCTCTAACTCATGAAAAACTGTCTTCTGCATTGCAAATTACATGGCATTTCATGAGAAAGAAACATTTTTCTTGCACTTGAGTTTTACTCTTAAAAATGCTTTGAGCAACTTTCTCTCACTGAGAAATAAGCTTTTCAGCATTCTGTGGCCTTGGATTCTCTTTATTTGATTAGTTGCACTAACACAGCTTTTAGTGTTCTCAGAAGCTCCAAAAGAGCGATTCTGAGCACTAAAGCTCTAACATAACTTTCTCTGAAAAAAAAGCTCTAACTCATGAAAATCTGTCTTCTGCATTGCAAATTAAATGTCATTTTATGAGAAAGAAACATTTTTCTTGTACTTGAGTTTTACTCTTAAAAATGCTTTGAGCAACTTTCTCTCACCGAGAAAGAAGCTTTTCAGCATCTGTGGCCTTGGATTCTCTTCATTTGCTTAGTTGCACTAACACAGCTTTTAGTGTTCTCTGAAGCTCCAAAAGAGCGATTCTGAGCATTGAAGCTCTAACATAACTTTCTCTGTAAAAAAGCTCTAACTCATGAAAAACTGTCTTCTGCATTGCAAATTACATGGCATTTCATGAGAAAGAAACATTTTTCTTGCACTTGAGTTTTACTCTTAAAAATGCTTTGAGCAACTTTCTCTCACTGAGAAATAAGCTTTTCAGCATTCTGTGGCCTTGGATTCTCTTCATTTGCTTAGTTGCACTAACACAGCTTTTAGTGTTCTCTGAAGCTCCAAAAGAGCGATTCTGAGCATTGAAGCTCTAACATAACTTTCTCTGCAAAAAAGCTCTAACTCATGAAAAACTGTCTTCTGCATTGCAAATTACATAGCATTTCATGAGAAAGAAACATTTTTCTTGCACTTGAGTTTTACTCTTAAAAATGCTTTGAGCAACTTTCTCTCACCGAGAAAGAAGCTTTTCAGCATCTGTGGCCTTGGATTCTCTTCATTTGCTTAGTTGCACTAACACAGCTTTTAGTGTTCTCTGAAGCTCCAAAAGAGCGATTCTAAGCATTGAAGCTTTAACATAACTTTCTCTGCAAAAAAGCTCTAAATCATGAAAATCTGTCTTCTGCATTGTAAATTACACATCATTTCATGAGAAAGAAACATTTTTCTTGCACTTGAGTTTTACTCTTAAAAATGCTTTGAGAAACTTTCTCTCACTGAGAAAGAAGCTTTTCAGCATTCTGTGGCCTTGGATTCTCTTCATTTGCTTAGTTGCACTAACACAGCTTTTAGTGTTCTCTGAAGCTCCAAAAGAGCGATTCTGAGCATTGAAGCTCTAACATAACTTTCTCTGCAAAAAAGCTCTAACTCATGAAAAACTGTCTTCTGCATTGCAAATTACATGGCATTTCATGAGAAAGAAACATTTTTCTTGCACTTGAGTTTTACTCTTAAAAATGCTTTGAGCAACTTTCTCTCACTGAGAAATAAGCTTTTCAGCATTCTGTGGCCTTGGATTATCTTTATTTGATTAGTTGCACTAACACAGCTTTTAGTGTTCTCAAAAGCTCCAAAAGAGCGATTCTGAGCACTAAAGCTCTAACATTACTTTCTCTGAAAAAAAAGCTCTAACTCATGAAAATCTTTCTGCTGCATTGCAATTTACATGGTAATTCATGAGAAAGAAACATTTTTCTTGTACTTGAGTTTTACTCTTAAAAATGCTTTGAGCAACTTTCTCTCACCGAGAAAGAAGCTTTTCAGCATCTGTGGCCTTGGATTCTCTTCATTTGCTTAGTTGCACTAACACAGCTTTTAGTGTTCTCTGAAGCTCCAAAAGAGCGATTCTGAGCATTGAAGCTCTAACATAACTTTCTCTGCAAAAAAGCTCTAACTCATGAAAAACTGTCTTCTGCATTGCAAATTACATGGCATTTCATGAGAAAGAAACATTTTTCTTGCACTTGAGTTTTACTCTTAAAAATGCTTTGAGCAACTTTCTCTCACTGAGAAATAAGCTTTTCAGCATTCTGTGGCCTTGGATTATCTTTATTTGATTAGTTGCACTAACACAGCTTTTAGTGTTCTCAAAAGCTCCAAAAGAGCGATTCTGAGCACTAAAGCTCTAACATTACTTTCTCTGAAAAAAAAGCTCTAACTCATGAAAATCTTTCTGCTGCATTGCAATTTACATGGTAATTCATGAGAAAGAAACATTTTTCTTGTACTTGAGTTTTACTCTTAAAAATGCTTTGAGCAACTTTCTCTCACCGAGAAAGAAGCTTTTCAGCATCTGTGGCCTTGGATTCTCTTCATTTGCTTAGTTGCACTAACACAGCTTTTAGTGTTCTCTGAAGCTCCAAAAGAGCGATTCTGAGCATTGAAGCTCTAACATAACTTTCTCTGTAAAAAAGCTATAACTCATGAAAAACTGTCTTCTGCATTGCAAATTACATGGCATTTCATGAGAAAGAAACATTTTTCTTGCACTTGAGTTTTACTCTTAAAAATGCTTTGAGCAACTTTCTCTCACTGAGAAATAAGCTTTTCAGCATTCTGTGGCCTTGGATTATCTTTATTTGATTAGTTGCACTAACACAGCTTTTAGTGTTCTCAAAAGCTCCAAAAGAGCGATTCTGAGCACTAAAGCTCTAACATAACTTTCTCTGAAAAAAAGCTCTAACTCATGAAAATCTGTCTTCTGCATTGCAAATTACATGGCATTTCATCAGAAAGAAACATTTTTCTTGCACTTGAGTTTTACTCTTAAAAATGCTTTGAGAAACTTTCTCTCACCGAGAAAGAAACTTTTCAACATCTGTGGCCTTGAATTCTTTTCATTTGCTTAGTTGCACTAACACAGCTTTTAGTGTTCTCAGAAGCTCCAAAAGAGCGATTCTGAGCACTAAAGCTCTAACATTACTTTCTCTGAAAAAAAAGCTCTAACTCATGAAAATCTTTCTGCTGCATTGCAATTTACATGGTAATTCATGAGAAAGAAACATTTTTCTTGTACTTGAGTTTTACTCTTAAAAATGCTTTGAGCAACTTTCTCTCACCGAGAAAGAAGCTTTTCAGCATCTGTGGCCTTGGATTCTCTTCATTTGCTTAGTTGCACTAACACAGCTTTTAGTGTTCTCTGAAGCTCCAAAAGAGCGATTCTGAGCATTGAAGCTCTAACATAACTTTCTCTGTAAAAAAGCTCTAACTCATGAAAAACTGTCTTCTGCATTGCAAATTACATGGCATTTCATGAGAAAGAAACATTTTTCTTGCACTTGAGTTTTACTCTTAAAAATGCTTTGAGAAACTTTCTCTCACTGAGAAAGAAGCTTTTCAGCATTCTGTGGCCTTGGATTCTGTTTATTTGATTAGTTGCACTAACACAGCTTTTAGTGTTCTCAGAAGCTCCAAAAGAGCGATTCTGAGCATTGAAGCTCTAACATAACTTTCTGTGCAAAAAAGCTCTAACTCATGAAAAACTGTCTTCTGCATTGCAAATTACATGGCATTTCATGAGAAAGAAACATTTTTCTTGTACTTGAGTTTTACTCTTAAAAATGCTTTGAGCAACTTTCTCTTACCGGAAAAGAAGCTTTTCAGCATCTGTGGCCTTGGATTCTCTTCATTTTCTTAGTTGCACTAACACAGCTTTTAGTGTTCTCAGAAGCTCCAAAAGAGCGATTCTGAGCATTGAAGCTCTAACATAACTTTCTCTGCAAAAAAGCTCTAACTCATGAAAAACTGTCTTCTGCATTGCAAATTACATGTCATTTTATGAGAAAGAAACATTTTTATTGTACTTGAGTTTTACTCTTAAAAATGCTTTGAGCAACTTTCTCTCACCGAGAAAGAAGCTTTTCAACATCTGTGGCCTTGAATTCTCTTCATTGGCTTAGTTGCACTAAGACAGCTTTTATTATTCTCAGAAGCTCCAAAAGAGCGATTCTGAGCATTGAAGCTCTAACATAACTTTCTCTGCAAAAAAGCTCTAACTCATGAAAAACTGTCTTCTGCATTGCAAATTACATAGCATTTCATGAGAAAGAAACATTTTTCTTGCACTTGAGTTTTACTCTTAAAAATGCTTTGAGCAACTTTCTCTCACCGAGAAAGAAGCTTTTCAGCATCTGTGACCTTGGATTCTCTTCATTTGCTTAGTTGCACTAACACAGCTTTTAGTGTTCTCAGAAGCTCCAAAAGAGCGATTCTGAGCACTAAAGCTCTAACATAACTTTCTCTGAAAAAAAAGCTCTAAGTCATGAAAAACTGTCTTCTGCATTGCAAATTACATGGCATTTCATGAGAAAGAAACATTTTTCTTGCACTTCAGTTTTACTCTTAAAAATGCTTTAAGAAACTTTCTCTCACTGAGAAAGAAACTTTTCAACATCTGTGTCCTTGAATTCTCTTCATTTGCTTAGTTGCACTAACACAGCTTTTAGTGTTCTCAGAAGCTCCAAAAGAGCGATTCTGAGCACTAAAGCTCTAACATAACTTTCTCTGAAAAAAAAGCTCTAACTCATGAAAAACTGTCTTCTGCATTGCAAATTACATGGCATTTCATGAGAAAGAAACATTTTTCTTGCACTTGAGTTTTACTCTTAAAAATGCTTTGAGCAACTTTCTCTCACTGAGAAATAAGCTTTTCAGCATTCTGTGGCCTTGGATTCTCTTTATTTGATTAGTTGCACTAACACAGCTTTTAGTGTTCTCAGAAGCTCCAAAAGAGCGATTCTGAGCACTAAAGCTCTAACATAACTTTCTCTGAAAAAAAAGCTCTAACTCATGAAAATCTGTCTTCTGCATTGCAAATTACATAGCATTTCATGAGAAAGAAACATTTTTCTTGCACTTGAGTTTTACTCTTAAAAATGCTTTGAGCAACTTCCTCTCACCGAAAAAGAAGCTTTTCAGCATCTGTGGCCTTGGATTCTCTTCATTTGCTTAGTTGCACTAACACAGCTTTTAGTGTTCTCTGAAGCTCCAAAAGAGCGATTCTGAGCATTGAAGCTCTAACATAACTTTCTCTGCAAAAAAGCTCTAACTCATGAAAAACTGTCTTCTGCATTGCAAATTACATGGCATTTCATGAGAAAGAAACATTTTTCTTGCACTTGAGTTTTACTCTTAAAAATGCTTTGAGCAACTTTCTCTCACTGAGAAATAAGCTTTTCAGCATTCTGTGGCCTTGGATTATCTTTATTTGATTAGTTGCACTAACACAGCTTTTAGTGTTCTCAGAAGCTCCAAAAGAGCGATTCTGAGCACTAAAGCTCTAACATAACTTTCTCTGAAAAAAAAGCTCTAACTCATGAAAAACTGTCTTCTGCATTGCAAATTACATGGCATTTCATGAGAAAGAAACATTTTTCTTGCACTTGAGTTTTACTCTTAAAAATGCTTTGAGCAACTTTCTCTCACTGAGAAATAAGCTTTTCAGCATTCTGTGGCCTTGGATTCTCTTTATTTGATTAGTTGCACTAACACAGCTTTTAGTGTTCTCAGAAGCTCCAAAAGAGCGATTCTGAGCACTAAAGCTCTAACATAACTTTCTCTGAAAAAAAAGCTCTAACTCATGAAAATCTGTCTTCTGCATTGCAAATTACATAGCATTTCATGAGAAAGAAACATTTTTCTTGCACTTGAGTTTTACTCTTAAAAATGCTTTGAGCAACTTCCTCTCACCGAAAAAGAAGCTTTTCAGCATCTGTGGCCTTGGATTCTCTTCATTTGCTTAGTTGCACTAACACAGCTTTTAGTGTTCTCTGAAGCTCCAAAAGAGCGATTCTGAGCATTGAAGCTCTAACATAACTTTCTCTGCAAAAAAGCTCTAACTCATGAAAAACTGTCTTCTGCATTGCAAATTACATGGCATTTCATGAGAAAGAAACATTTTTCTTGCACTTGAGTTTTACTCTTAAAAATGCTTTGAGCAACTTTCTCTCACTGAGAAATAAGCTTTTCAGCATTCTGTGGCCTTGGATTATCTTTATTTGATTAGTTGCACTAACACAGCTTTTAGTGTTCTCAAAAGCTCCAAAAGAGCGATTCTGAGCACTAAAGCTCTAACATAACTTTCTCTGAAAAAAAGCTCTAACTCATGAAAATCTGTCTTCTGCATTGCAAATTACATGGCATTTCATCAGAAAGAAACATTTTTCTTGCACTTGAGTTTTACTCTTAAAAATGCTTTGAGAAACTTTCTCTCACCGAGAAAGAAACTTTTCAACATCTGTGGCCTTGAATTCTCTTCATTTGCTTAGTTGCACTAACACAGCTTTTAGTGTTCTCAGAAGCTCCAAAAGAGCGATTCTGAGCACTAAAGCTCTAACATTACTTTCTCTGAAAAAAAAGCTCTAACTCATGAAAATCTTTCTGCTGCATTGCAATTTACATGGTAATTCATGAGAAAGAAACATTTTTCTTGTACTTGAGTTTTACTCTTAAAAATGCTTTGAGCAACTTTCTCTCACCGAGAAAGAAGCTTTTCAGCATCTGTGGCCTTGGATTCTCTTCATTTGCTTAGTTGCACTAACACAGCTTTTAGTGTTCTCTGAAGCTCCAAAAGAGCGATTCTGAGCATTGAAGCTCTAACATAACTTTCTCTGTAAAAAAGCTCTAACTCATGAAAAACTGTCTTCTGCATTGCAAATTACATGGCATTTCATGAGAAAGAAACATTTTTCTTGCACTTGAGTTTTACTCTTAAAAATGCTTTGAGCAACTTTCTCTCACTGAGAAATAAGCTTTTCAGCATTCTGTGGCCTTGGATTCTCTTCATTTGCTTAGTTGCACTAACACAGCTTTTAGTGTTCTCTGAAGCTCCAAAAGAGCGATTCTGAGCATTGAAGCTCTAACATAACTTTCTCTGCAAAAAAGCTCTAACTCATGAAAAACTGTCTTCTGCATTGCAAATTACATAGCATTTCATGAGAAAGAAACATTTTTCTTGCACTTGAGTTTTACTCTTAAAAATGCTTTGAGCAACTTTCTCTCACCGAGAAAGAAGCTTTTCAGCATCTGTGGCCTTGGATTCTCTTCATTTGCTTAGTTGCACTAACACAGCTTTTAGTGTTCTCTGAAGCTCCAAAAGAGCGATTCTAAGCATTGAAGCTTTAACATAACTTTCTCTGCAAAAAAGCTCTAAATCATGAAAATCTGTCTTCTGCATTGTAAATTACACATCATTTCATGAGAAAGAAACATTTTTCTTGCACTTGAGTTTTACTCTTAAAAATGCTTTGAGAAACTTTCTCTCACTGAGAAAGAAGCTTTTCAGCATTCTGTGGCCTTGGATTCTGTTTATTTGATTAGTTGCACTAACACAGCTTTTAGTGTTCTCAGAAGCTCCAAAAGAGCGATTCTGAGCATTGAAGCTCTAACATAACTTTCTGTGCAAAAAAGCTCTAACTCATGAAAAACTGTCTTCTGCATTGCAAATTACATGGCATTTCATGAGAAAGAAACATTTTTCTTGTACTTGAGTTTTACTCTTAAAAATGCTTTGAGCAACTTTCTCATACCGGAAAAGAAGCTTTTCAGCATCTGTGGCCTTGGATTCTCTTCATTTGCTTAGTTGCACTAACACAGCTTTTAGTGTTCTCAGAAGCTCCAAAAGAGCGATTCTGAGCATTGAAGCTCTAACATAACTTTCTCTGCAAAAAAGCTCTAACTCATGAAAAACTGTCTTCTGCATTGCAAATTACATGTCATTTTATGAGAAAGAAACATTTTTATTGTACTTGAGTTTTACTCTTAAAAATGCTTTGAGCAACTTTCTCTCACCGAGAAAGAAGCTTTTCAACATCTGTGGCCTTGAATTCTCTTCATTTGCTTAGTTGCACTAAGACAGCTTTTATTATTCTCAGAAGCTCCAAAAGAGCGATTCTGAGCAATGAAGCTCTAACATAACTTTCTCTGCAAAAAAGCTCTAACTCATGAAAAACTGTCTTCTGCATTGCAAATTACATAGCATTTCATGAGAAAGAAACATTTTTCTTGCACTTGAGTTTTACTCTTAAAAATGCTTTGAGCAACTTTCTCTCACCGAGAAAGAAGCTTTTCAGCATCTGTGACCTTGGATTCTCTTCATTTGCTTAGTTGCACTAACACAGCTTTTAGTGTTCTCAGAAGCTCCAAAAGAGCGATTCTGAGCACTAAAGCTCTAACATAACTTTCTCTGAAAAAAAAGCTCTAAGTCATGAAAAACTGTCTTCTGCATTGCAAATTACATGGCATTTCATGAGAAAGAAACATTTTTCTTGCACTTCAGTTTTACTCTTAAAAATGCTTTAAGAAACTTTCTCTCACCGAGAAAGAAACTTTTCAACATCTGTGTCCTTGAATTCTCTTCATTTGCTTAGTTGCACTAACACAGCTTTTAGTGTTCTCAGAAGCTCCAAAAGAGCGATTCTGAGCACTAAAGCTCTAACATAACTTTCTCTGAAAAAAAAGCTCTAACTCATGAAAAACTGTCTTCTGCATTGCAAATTACATGGCATTTCATGAGAAAGAAACATTTTTCTTGCACTTGAGTTTTACTCTTAAAAATGCTTTGAGCAACTTTCTCTCACTGAGAAATAAGCTTTTCAGCATTCTGTGGCCTTGGATTCTCTTTATTTGATTAGTTGCACTAACACAGCTTTTAGTGTTCTCAGAAGCTCCAAAAGAGCGATTCTGAGCACTAAAGCTCTAACATAACTTTCTCTGAAAAAAAAGCTCTAACTCATGAAAATCTGTCTTCTGCATTGCAAATTACATAGCATTTCATGAGAAAGAAACATTTTTCTTGCACTTGAGTTTTACTCTTAAAAATGCTTTGAGCAACTTTCTCTCACTGAGAAATAAGCTTTTCAGCATTCTGTGGCCTTGGATTCTCTTTATTTGATTAGTTGCACTAACACAGCTTTTAGTGTTCTCAGAAGCTCCAAAAGAGCGATTCTGAGCACTAAAGCTCTAACATAACTTTCTCTGAAAAAAAAGCTCTAACTCATGAAAATCTGTCTTCTGCATTGCAAATTACATAGCATTTCATGAGAAAGAAACATTTTTCTTGCACTTGAGTTTTACTCTTAAAAATGCTTTGAGCAACTTCCTCTCACCGAAAAAGAAGCTTTTCAGCATCTGTGGCCTTGGATTCTCTTCATTTGCTTAGTTGCACTAACACAGCTTTTAGTGTTCTCTGAAGCTCCAAAAGAGCGATTCTGAGCATTGAAGCTCTAACATAACTTTCTCTGCAAAAAAGCTCTAACTCATGAAAAACTGTCTTCTGCATTGCAAATTACATGGCATTTCATGAGAAAGAAACATTTTTCTTGCACTTGAGTTTTACTCTTAAAAATGCTTTGAGCAACTTTCTCTCACTGAGAAATAAGCTTTTCAGCATTCTGTGGCCTTGGATTATCTTTATTTGATTAGTTGCACTAACACAGCTTTTAGTGTTCTCAAAAGCTCCAAAAGAGCGATTCTGAGCACTAAAGCTCTAACATAACTTTCTCTGAAAAAAAGCTCTAACTCATGAAAATCTGTCTTCTGCATTGCAAATTACATGGCATTTCATCAGAAAGAAACATTTTTCTTGCACTTGAGTTTTACTCTTAAAAATGCTTTGAGAAACTTTCTCTCACCGAGAAAGAAACTTTTCAACATCTGTGGCCTTGAATTCTCTTCATTTGCTTAGTTGCACTAACACAGCTTTTAGTGTTCTCAGAAGCTCCAAAAGAGCGATTCTGAGCACTAAAGCTCTAACATTACTTTCTCTGAAAAAAAAGCTCTAACTCATGAAAATCTTTCTGCTGCATTGCAATTTACATGGTAATTCATGAGAAAGAAACATTTTTCTTGTACTTGAGTTTTACTCTTAAAAATGCTTTGAGCAACTTTCTCTCACCGAGAAAGAAGCTTTTCAGCATCTGTGGCCTTGGATTCTCTTCATTTGCTTAGTTGCACTAACACAGCTTTTAGTGTTCTCTGAAGCTCCAAAAGAGCGATTCTGAGCATTGAAGCTCTAACATAACTTTCTCTGTAAAAAAGCTCTAACTCATGAAAAACTGTCTTCTGCATTGCAAATTACATGGCATTTCATGAGAAAGAAACATTTTTCTTGCACTTGAGTTTTACTCTTAAAAATGCTTTGAGCAACTTTCTCTCACTGAGAAATAAGCTTTTCAGCATTCTGTGGCCTTGAATTCTCTTCATTTGCTTAGTTGCACTAACACAGCTTTTAGTGTTCTCAGAAGCTCCAAAAGAGCGATTCTGAGCACTAAAGCTCTAACATTACTTTCTCTGAAAAAAAAGCTCTAACTCATGAAAATCTTTCTGCTGCATTGCAATTTACATGGTAATTCATGAGAAAGAAACATTTTTCTTGTACTTGAGTTTTACTCTTAAAAATGCTTTGAGCAACTTTCTCTCACCGAGAAAGAAGCTTTTCAGCATCTGTGGCCTTGGATTCTCTTCATTTGCTTAGTTGCACTAACACAGCTTTTAGTGTTCTCTGAAGCTCCAAAAGAGCGATTCTGAGCATTGAAGCTCTAACATAACTTTCTCTGTAAAAAAGCTCTAACTCATGAAAAACTGTCTTCTGCATTGCAAATTACATGGCATTTCATGAGAAAGAAACATTTTTCTTGCACTTGAGTTTTACTCTTAAAAATGCTTTGAGCAACTTTCTCTCACTGAGAAATAAGCTTTTCAGCATTCTGTGGCCTTGGATTCTCTTTATTTGATTAGTTGCACTAATACAGCTTTTAGTGTTCTCAAAAGCTCCAAAAGAGCGATTCTGAGCACTAAAGCTCTAACATAACTTTCTCTGAAAAAAAAGCTCTAACTCATGAAAATCTGTCTTCTGCATTGCAAATTACATGTCATTTTATGAGAAAGAAACATTTTTCTTGTACTTGAGTTTTACTCTTAAAAATGCTTTGAGCAACTTTCTCTCACCGAGAAAGAAGCTTTTTAGCATCTGTGGCCTTGGATTCTCTTCATTTGCTTAGTTGCACTAACACAGCTTTTAGTGTTCTCAGAAGCTCCAAAAGAGCGATTCTGAGCACTAAAGCTCTAACATAACTTTCTCTGAAAAAAAAGCTCTAACTCATGAAAATCTGTCATCTGCATTGCAAATTACATAGCATTTCATGAGAAAGAAACATTTTTCTTGCACTTGAGTTTTACTCTTAAAAATGCTTTGAGCAACTTTCTCTCACTGAGAAATAAGCTTTTCAGCATTCTGTGGCCTTGGATTCTCTTTATTTGATTAGTTGCACTAATACAGCTTTTAGTGTTCTCAAAAGCTCCAAAAGAGCGATTCTGAGCACTAAAGCTCTAACATAACTTTCTCTGAAAAAAAAGCTCTAACTCATGAAAATCTGTCTTCTGCATTGCAAATTACATGTCATTTTATGAGAAAGAAACATTTTTCTTGTACTTGAGTTTTACTCTTAAAAATGCTTTGAGCAACTTTCTCTCACCGAGAAAGAAGCTTTTCAGCATCTGTGGCCTTGGATTCTCTTCATTTGCTTAGTTGCACTAACACAGCTTTTAGTGTTCTCAAAAGCTCCAAAAGAGCGATTCTGAGCACTAAAGCTCTAACATAACTTTCTCTGAAAAAAAGCTCTAACTCATGAAAATCTGTCTTCTGCATTGCAAATTACATGGCATTTCATCAGAAAGAAACATTTTTCTTGCACTTGAGTTTTACTCTTAAAAATGCTTTGAGAAACTTTCTCTCACCGAGAAAGAAACTTTTCAGCATCTGTGACCTTGGATTCTCTTCATTTGCTTAGTTGCACTAACACAGCTTTTAGTGTTCTCAGAAGCTCCAAAAGAGCGATTCTGAGCACTAAAGCTCTAACATAACTTTCTCTGAAAAAAAAGCTCTAAGTCATGAAAAACTGTCTTCTGCATTGCAAATTACATGGCATTTCATGAGAAAGAAACATTTTTCTTGCACTTCAGTTTTACTCTTAAAAATGCTTTAAGAAACTTTCTCTCACCGAGAAAGAAACTTTTCAACATCTGTGTCCTTGAATTCTCTTCATTTGCTTAGTTGCACTAACACAGCTTTTAGTGTTCTCAGAAGCTCCAAAAGAGCGATTCTGAGCACTAAAGCTCTAACATAACTTTCTCTGAAAAAAAAGCTCTAACTCATGAAAAACTGTCTTCTGCATTGCAAATTACATGGCATTTCATGAGAAAGAAACATTTTTCTTGCACTTGAGTTTTACTCTTAAAAATGCTTTGAGCAACTTTCTCTCACTGAGAAATAAGCTTTTCAGCATTCTGTGGCCTTGGATTCTCTTTATTTGATTAGTTGCACTAACACAGCTTTTAGTGTTCTCAGAAGCTCCAAAAGAGCGATTCTGAGCACTAAAGCTCTAACATAACTTTCTCTGAAAAAAAAGCTCTAACTCATGAAAATCTGTCTTCTGCATTGCAAATTACATAGCATTTCATGAGAAAGAAACATTTTTCTTGCACTTGAGTTTTACTCTTAAAAATGCTTTGAGCAACTTCCTCTCACCGAAAAAGAAGCTTTTCAGCATCTGTGGCCTTGGATTCTCTTCATTTGCTTAGTTGCACTAACACAGCTTTTAGTGTTCTCTGAAGCTCCAAAAGAGCGATTCTGAGCATTGAAGCTCTAACATAACTTTCTCTGCAAAAAAGCTCTAACTCATGAAAAACTGTCTTCTGCATTGCAAATTACATGGCATTTCATGAGAAAGAAACATTTTTCTTGCACTTGAGTTTTACTCTTAAAAATGCTTTGAGCAACTTTCTCTCACTGAGAAATAAGCTTTTCAGCATTCTGTGGCCTTGGATTATCTTTATTTGATTAGTTGCACTAACACAGCTTTTAGTGTTCTCAAAAGCTCCAAAAGAGCGATTCTGAGCACTAAAGCTCTAACATAACTTTCTCTGAAAAAAAGCTCTAACTCATGAAAATCTGTCTTCTGCATTGCAAAGTACATGGCATTTCATCAGAAAGAAACATTTTTCTTGCACTTGAGTTTTACTTTTAAAAATGCTTTGAGAAACTTTCTCTCACCGAGAAAGAAACTTTTCAACATCTGTGGCCTTGAATTCTCTTCATTTGCTTAGTTGCACTAACACAGCTTTTAGTGTTCTCAGAAGCTCCAAAAGGGCGATTCTGAGCACTAAAGCTCTAACATTACTTTCTCTGAAAAAAAAGCTCTAACTCATGAAAATCTTTCTGCTGCATTGCAATTTACATGGTAATTCATGAGAAAGAAACATTTTTCTTGTACTTGAGTTTTACTCTTAAAAATGCTTTGAGCAACTTTCTCTCACCGAGAAAGAAGCTTTTCAGCATCTGTGGCCTTGGATTCTCTTCATTTGCTTAGTTGCACTAACACAGCTTTTAGTGTTCTCTGAAGCTCCAAAAGAGCGATTCTGAGCATTGAAGCTCTAACATAACTTTCTCTGTAAAAAAGCTCTAACTCATGAAAAACTGTCTTCTGCATTGCAAATTACATGGCATTTCATGAGAAAGAAACATTTTTCTTGCACTTGAGTTTTACTCTTAAAAATGCTTTGAGCAACTTTCTCTCACTGAGAAATAAGCTTTTCAGCATTCTGTGGCCTTGGATTCTCTTTATTTGATTAGTTGCACTAATACAGCTTTTAGTGTTCTCAAAAGCTCCAAAAGAGCGATTCTGAGCACTAAAGCTCTAACATAACTTTCTCTGAAAAAAAAGCTCTAACTCATGAAAATCTGTCTTCTGCATTGCAAATTACATGTCATTTTATGAGAAAGAAACATTTTTCTTGTACTTGAGTTTTACTCTTAAAAATGCTTTGAGCAACTTTCTCTCACCGAGAAAGAAGCTTTTTAGCATCTGTGGCCTTGGATTCTCTTCATTTGCTTAGTTGCACTAACACAGCTTTTAGTGTTCTCAGAAGCTCCAAAAGAGCGATTCTGAGCACTAAAGCTCTAACATAACTTTCTCTGAAAAAAAAGCTCTAACTCATGAAAATCTGTCATCTGCATTGCAAATTACATAGCATTTCATGAGAAAGAAACATTTTTCTTGCACTTGAGTTTTACTCTTAAAAATGCTTTGAGCAACTTTCTCTCACTGAGAAATAAGCTTTTCAGCATTCTGTGGCCTTGGATTCTCTTTATTTGATTAGTTGCACTAATACAGCTTTTAGTGTTCTCAAAAGCTCCAAAAGAGCGATTCTGAGCACTAAAGCTCTAACATAACTTTCTCTGAAAAAAAAGCTCTAACTCATGAAAATCTGTCTTCTGCATTGCAAATTACATGTCATTTTATGAGAAAGAAACATTTTTCTTGTACTTGAGTTTTACTCTTAAAAATGCTTTGAGCAACTTTCTCTCACCGAGAAAGAAGCTTTTCAGCATCTGTGGCCTTGGATTCTCTTCATTTGCTTAGTTGCACTAACACAGCTTTTAGTGTTCTCAAAAGCTCCAAAAGAGCGATTCTGAGCACTAAAGCTCTAACATAACTTTCTCTGAAAAAAAGCTCTAACTCATGAAAATCTGTCTTCTGCATTGCAAATTACATGGCATTTCATCAGAAAGAAACATTTTTCTTGCACTTGAGTTTTACTCTTAAAAATGCTTTGAGAAACTTTCTCTCACCGAGAAAGAAACTTTTCAACATCTGTGGCCTTGAATTCTTTTCATTTGCTTAGTTGCACTAACACAGCTTTTAGTGTTCTCAGAAGCTCCAAAAGAGCGATTCTGAGCACTAAAGCTCTAACATTACTTTCTCTGAAAAAAAAGCTCTAACTCATGAAAATCTTTCTGCTGCATTGCAATTTACATGGTAATTCATGAGAAAGAAACATTTTTCTTGTACTTGAGTTTTACTCTTAAAAATGCTTTGAGCAACTTTCTCTCACCGAGAAAGAAGCTTTTCAGCATCTGTGGCCTTGGATTCTCTTCATTTGCTTAGTTGCACTAACACAGCTTTTAGTGTTCTCTGAAGCTCCAAAAGAGCGATTCTGAGCATTGAAGCTCTAACATAACTTTCTCTGTAAAAAAGCTCTAACTCATGAAAAACTGTCTTCTGCATTGCAAATTACATGGCATTTCATGAGAAAGAAACATTTTTCTTGCACTTGAGTTTTACTCTTAAAAATGCTTTGAGCAACTTTCTCTCACTGAGAAATAAGCTTTTCAGCATTCTGTGGCCTTGGATTCTCTTCATTTGCTTAGTTGCACTAACACAGCTTTTAGTGTTCTCTGAAGCTCCAAAAGAGCGATTCTGAGCATTGAAGCTCTAACATAACTTTCTCTGCAAAAAAGCTCTAACTCATGAAAAACTGTCTTCTGCATTGCAAATTACATAGCATTTTATGAGAAAGAAACATTTTTATTGTACTTGAGTTTTACTCTTAAAAATGCTTTGAGCAACTTTCTCTCACCGAGAAAGAAGCTTTTCAACATCTGTGGCCTTGAATTCTCTTCATTGGCTTAGTTGCACTAAGACAGCTTTTATTATTCTCAGAAGCTCCAAAAGAGCGATTCTGAGCACTAAAGCTCTAACATAACTTTCTCTGAAAAAAAAGCTCTAAGTCATGAAAAACTGTCTTCTGCATTGCAAATTACATGGCATTTCATGAGAAAGAAACATTTTTCTTGCACTTCAGTTTTACTCTTAAAAATGCTTTAAGAAACTTTCTCTCACCGAGAAAGAAACTTTTCAACATCTGTGTCCTTGAATTCTCTTCATTTGCTTAGTTGCACTAACACAGCTTTTAGTGTTCTCAGAAGCTCCAAAAGAGCGATTCTGAGCACTAAAGCTCTAACATAACTTTCTCTGAAAAAAAAGCTCTAACTCATGAAAAACTGTCTTCTGCATTGCAAATTACATGGCATTTCATGAGAAAGAAACATTTTTCTTGCACTTGAGTTTTACTCTTAAAAATGCTTTGAGCAACTTTCTCTCACTGAGAAATAAGCTTTTCAGCATTCTGTGGCCTTGGATTCTCTTTATTTGATTAGTTGCACTAACACAGCTTTTAGTGTTCTCAGAAGCTCCAAAAGAGCGATTCTGAGCACTAAAGCTCTAACATAACTTTCTCTGAAAAAAAAGCTCTAACTCATGAAAATCTGTCTTCTGCATTGCAAATTACATAGCATTTCATGAGAAAGAAACATTTTTCTTGCACTTGAGTTTTACTCTTAAAAATGCTTTGAGCAACTTCCTCTCACCGAAAAAGAAGCTTTTCAGCATCTGTGGCCTTGGATTCTCTTCATTTGCTTAGTTGCACTAACACAGCTTTTAGTGTTCTCTGAAGCTCCAAAAGAGCGATTCTGAGCATTGAAGCTCTAACATAACTTTCTCTGCAAAAAAGCTCTAACTCATGAAAAACTGTCTTCTGCATTGCAAATTACATGGCATTTCATGAGAAAGAAACATTTTTCTTGCACTTGAGTTTTACTCTTAAAAATGCTTTGAGCAACTTTCTCTCACTGAGAAATAAGCTTTTCAGCATTCTGTGGCCTTGGATTATCTTTATTTGATTAGTTGCACTAACACAGCTTTTAGTGTTCTCAAAAGCTCCAAAAGAGCGATTCTGAGCACTAAAGCTCTAACATAACTTTCTCTGAAAAAAAGCTCTAACTCATGAAAATCTGTCTTCTGCATTGCAAATTACATGGCATTTCATCAGAAAGAAACATTTTTCTTGCACTTGAGTTTTACTCTTAAAAATGCTTTGAGAAACTTTCTCTCACCGAGAAAGAAACTTTTCAACATCTGTGGCCTTGAATTCTCTTCATTTGCTTAGTTGCACTAACACAGCTTTTAGTGTTCTCAGAAGCTCCAAAAGAGCGATTCTGAGCACTAAAGCTCTAACATTACTTTCTCTGAAAAAAAAGCTCTAACTCATGAAAATCTTTCTGCTGCATTGCAATTTACATGGTAATTCATGAGAAAGAAACATTTTTCTTGTACTTGAGTTTTACTCTTAAAAATGCTTTGAGCAACTTTCTCTCACTGAGAAATAAGCTTTTCAGCATTCTGTGGCCTTGGATTCTCTTCATTTGCTTAGTTGCACTAACACAGCTTTTAGTGTTCTCTGAAGCTCCAAAAGAGCGATTCTGAGCATTGAAGCTCTAACATAACTTTCTCTGCAAAAAAGCTCTAACTCATGAAAAACTGTCTTCTGCATTGCAAATTACATAGCATTTCATGAGAAAGAAACATTTTTCTTGCACTTGAGTTTTACTCTTAAAAATGCTTTGAGCAACTTTCTCTCACCGAGAAAGAAGCTTTTCAGCATCTGTGGCCTTGGATTCTCTTCATTTGCTTAGTTGCACTAACACAGCTTTTAGTGTTCTCTGAAGCTCCAAAAGAGCGATTCTAAGCATTGAAGCTTTAACATAACTTTCTCTGCAAAAAAGCTCTAAATCATGAAAATCTGTCTTCTGCATTGTAAATTACACATCATTTCATGAGAAAGAAACATTTTTCTTGCACTTGAGTTTTACTCTTAAAAATGCTTTGAGAAACTTTCTCTCACTGAGAAAGAAGCTTTTCAGCATTCTGTGGCCTTGGATTCTGTTTATTTGATTGGTTGCACTAACACAGCTTTTAGTGTTCTCAGAAGCTCCAAAAGAGCGATTCTGAGCATTGAAGCTCTAACATAACTTTCTGTGCAAAAAAGCTCTAACTCATGAAAAACTGTCTTCTGCATTGCAAATTACATGGCATTTCATGAGAAAGAAACATTTTTCTTGTACTTGAGTTTTACTCTTAAAAATGCTTTGAGCAACTTTCTCTTACCGGAAAAGAAGCTTTTCAGCATCTGTGGCCTTGGATTCTCTTCATTTGCTTAGTTGCACTAACACAGCTTTTAGTGTTCTCAGAAGCTCCAAAAGAGCGATTCTGAGCATTGAAGCTCTAACATAACTTTCTCTGCAAAAAAGCTCTAACTCATGAAAAACTGTCTTCTGCATTGCAAATTACATGTCATTTTATGAGAAAGAAACATTTTTATTGTACTTGAGTTTTACTCTTAAAAATGCTTTGAGCAACTTTCTCTCACCGAGAAAGAAGCTTTTCAACATCTGTGGCCTTGAATTCTCTTCATTGGCTTAGTTGCACTAAGACAGCTTTTATTATTCTCAGAAGCTCCAAAAGAGCGATTCTGAGCATTGAAGCTCTAACATAACTTTCTCTGCAAAAAAGCTCTAACTCATGAAAAACTGTCTTCTGCATTGCAAATTACATAGCATTTCATGAGAAAGAAACATTTTTCTTGCACTTGAGTTTTACTCTTAAAAATGCTTTGAGCAACTTTCTCTCACCGAGAAAGAAGCTTTTCAGCATCTGTGACCTTGGATTCTCTTCATTTGCTTAGTTGCACTAACACAGCTTTTAGTGTTCTCAGAAGCTCCAAAAGAGCGATTCTGAGCACTAAAGCTCTAACATAACTTTCTCTGAAAAAAAAGCTCTAAGTCATGAAAAACTGTCTTCTGCATTGCAAATTACATGGCATTTCATGAGAAAGAAACATTTTTCTTGCACTTCAGTTTTACTCTTAAAAATGCTTTAAGAAACTTTCTCTCACCGAGAAAGAAACTTTTCAACATCTGTGTCCTTGAATTCTCTTCATTTGCTTAGTTGCACTAACACAGCTTTTAGTGTTCTCAGAAGCTCCAAAAGAGCGATTCTGAGCACTAAAGCTCTAACATAACTTTCTCTGAAAAAAAAGCTCTAACTCATGAAAAACTGTCTTCTGCATTGCAAATTACATGGCATTTCATGAGAAAGAAACATTTTTCTTGCACTTGAGTTTTACTCTTAAAAATGCTTTGAGCAACTTTCTCTCACTGAGAAATAAGCTTTTCAGCATTCTGTGGCCTTGGATTCTCTTTATTTGATTAGTTGCACTAACACAGCTTTTAGTGTTCTCAGAAGCTCCAAAAGAGCGATTCTGAGCACTAAAGCTCTAACATAACTTTCTCTGAAAAAAAAGCTCTAACTCATGAAAATCTGTCTTCTGCATTGCAAATTACATAGCATTTCATGAGAAAGAAACATTTTTCTTGCACTTGAGTTTTACTCTTAAAAATGCTTTGAGCAACTTCCTCTCACCGAAAAAGAAGCTTTTCAGCATCTGTGGCCTTGGATTCTCTTCATTTGCTTAGTTGCACTAACACAGCTTTTAGTGTTCTCTGAAGCTCCAAAAGAGCGATTCTGAGCATTGAAGCTCTAACATAACTTTCTCTGCAAAAAAGCTCTAACTCATGAAAAACTGTCTTCTGCATTGCAAATTACATGGCATTTCATGAGAAAGAAACATTTTTCTTGCACTTGAGTTTTACTCTTAAAAATGCTTTGAGCAACTTTCTCTCACTGAGAAATAAGCTTTTCAGCATTCTGTGGCCTTGGATTATCTTTATTTGATTAGTTGCACTAACACAGCTTTTAGTGTTCTCAAAAGCTCCAAAAGAGCGATTCTGAGCACTAAAGCTCTAACATAACTTTCTCTGAAAAAAAGCTCTAACTCATGAAAATCTGTCTTCTGCATTGCAAATTACATGGCATTTCATCAGAAAGAAACATTTTTCTTGCACTTGAGTTTTACTCTTAAAAATGCTTTGAGAAACTTTCTCTCACCGAGAAAGAAACTTTTCAACATCTGTGGCCTTGAATTCTCTTCATTTGCTTAGTTGCACTAACACAGCTTTTAGTGTTCTCAGAAGCTCCAAAAGAGCGATTCTGAGCACTAAAGCTCTAACATTACTTTCTCTGAAAAAAAAGCTCTAACTCATGAAAATCTTTCTGCTGCATTGCAATTTACATGGTAATTCATGAGAAAGAAACATTTTTCTTGTACTTGAGTTTTACTCTTAAAAATGCTTTGAGCAACTTTCTCTCACCGAGAAAGAAGCTTTTCAGCATCTGTGGCCTTGGATTCTCTTCATTTGCTTAGTTGCACTAACACAGCTTTTAGTGTTCTCTGAAGCTCCAAAAGAGCGATTCTGAGCATTGAAGCTCTAACATAACTTTCTCTGTAAAAAAGCTCTAACTCATGAAAAACTGTCTTCTGCATTGCAAATTACATGGCATTTCATGAGAAAGAAACATTTTTCTTGCACTTGAGTTTTACTCTTAAAAATGCTTTGAGCAACTTTCTCTCACTGAGAAATAAGCTTTTCAGCATTCTGTGGCCTTGGATTCTCTTTATTTGATTAGTTGCACTAATACAGCTTTTAGTGTTCTCAAAAGCTCCAAAAGAGCGATTCTGAGCACTAAAGCTCTAACATAACTTTCTCTGAAAAAAAAGCTCTAACTCATGAAAATCTGTCTTCTGCATTGCAAATTACATGTCATTTTATGAGAAAGAAACATTTTTCTTGTACTTGAGTTTTACTCTTAAAAATGCTTTGAGCAACTTTCTCTCACCGAGAAAGAAGCTTTTCAGCATCTGTGGCCTTGGATTCTCTTCATTTGCTTAGTTGCACTAACACAGCTTTTAGTGTTCTCAGAAGCTCCAAAAGAGCGATTCTGAGCACTAAAGCTCTAACATAACTTTCTCTGAAAAAAAAGCTCTAACTCATGAAAATCTGTCATCTGCATTGCAAATTACATAGCATTTCATGAGAAAGAAACATTTTTCTTGCACTTGAGTTTTACTCTTAAAAATGCTTTGAGCAACTTTCTCTCACTGAGAAATAAGCTTTTCAGCATTCTGTGGCCTTGGATTCTCTTTATTTGATTAGTTGCACTAATACAGCTTTTAGTGTTCTCAAAAGCTCCAAAAGAGCGATTCTGAGCACTAAAGCTCTAACATAACTTTCTCTGAAAAAAAAGCTCTAACTCATGAAAATCTGTCTTCTGCATTGCAAATTACATGTCATTTTATGAGAAAGAAACATTTTTCTTGTACTTGAGTTTTACTCTTAAAAATGCTTTGAGCAACTTTCTCTCACCGAGAAAGAAGCTTTTCAGCATCTGTGGCCTTGGATTCTCTTCATTTGCTTAGTTGCACTAACACAGCTTTTAGTGTTCTCAGAAGCTCCAAAAGAGCGATTCTGAGCACTAAAGCTCTAACATAACTTTCTCTGAAAAAAAAGCTCTAACTCATGAAAATCTGTCATCTGCATTGCAAATTACATAGCATTTCATGAGAAAGAAACATTTTTCTTGCACTTGAGTTTTACTCTTAAAAATGCTTTGAGCAACTTCCTCTCACCGAAAAAGAAGCTTTTCAGCATCTGTGGCCTTGGATTCTCTTCATTTGCTTAGTTGCACTAACACAGCTTTTAGTGTTCTCTGAAGCTCCAAAAGAGCGATTCTGAGCATTGAAGCTCTAACATAACTTTCTCTGCAAAAAAGCTCTAACTCATGAAAAACTGTCTTCTGCATTGCAAATTACATGGCATTTCATGAGAAAGAAACATTTTTCTTGCACTTGAGTTTTACTCTTAAAAATGCTTTGAGCAACTTTCTCTCACTGAGAAATAAGCTTTTCAGCATTCTGTGGCCTTGGATTCTCTTTATTTGATTAGTTGCACTAACACAGCTTTTAGTGTTCTCAAAAGCTCCAAAAGAGCGATTCTGAGCACTAAAGCTCTAACATAACTTTCTCTGAAAAAAAGCTCTAACTCATGAAAATCTGTCTTCTGCATTGCAAATTACATGGCATTTCATGAGAAAGAAACATTTTTCTTGCACTTGAGTTTTACTCTTAAAAATGCTTTGAGAAACTTTCTCTCACCAAGAAAGAAACTTTTCAACATCTGTGGCCTTGAATTCTCTTCATTTGCTTAGTTGCACTAACACAGCTTTTAGTGTTCTCAGAAGCTCCAAAAGAGCGATTCTGAGCACTAAAGCTCTAACATAACTTTCTCTGCAAAAAAGCTCTAACTCATGAAAAACTGTCTTCTGCATTGCAAATTACATAGCATTTCATGAGAAAGAAACATTTTTCTTGCACTTGAGTTTTACTCTTAAAAATGCTTTGAGCAACTTTCTCTCACCGAGAAAGAAGCTTTTCAGCATCTCTGGCCTTGGATTCTCTTCATTTGCTTAGTTGCACTAACACAGCTTTTAGTGTTCTCTGAAGCTCCAAAAGAGCGATTCTGAGCACTAAAGCTCTAACATAACTTTCTCTGAAAAAAAAGCTCTAACTCATGAAAATCTGTCTTCTGCATTGCAAATTACATGTCATTTTATGAGAAAGAAACATTTTTCTTGTACTTGAGTTTTACTCTTAAAAATGCTTTGAGCAACTTTCTCTCAGAGAGAAAGAAGCTTTTCAGCATCTGTGGCCTTGAATTCTCTTCATTGGCTTAGTTGCACTAAGACAGCTTTTATTATTCTCAGAAGCTCCAAAAGAGCGATTCTGAGCATTGAAGCTCTAACATAACTTTCTCTGCAAAAAAGCTCTAACTCATGAAAAACTGTCTTCTGCATTGCAAATTACATAGCATTTCATGAGAAAGAAACATTTTTCTTGCACTTGAGTTTTACTCTTAAAAATGCTTTGAGCAACTTTCTCTCACCGAGAAAGAAGCTTTTCAGCATCTGTGGCCTTGGATTCTCTTCATTTGCTTAGTTGCACTAACACAGCTTTTAGTGTTCTCAGAAGCTCCAAAAGAGCAATTCTGAGCACTAAAGCTCTAACATAACTTTCTCTGAAAAAAAAGCTCTAACTCATGAAAAACTGTCTTCTGCATTGCAAATTACATGGCATTTCATGAGAAAGAAACATTTTTCTTGCACTTGAGTTTTACTCTTAAAAATGCTTTGAGAAACTTTCTCTCACCGAGAAAGAAACTTTTCAACATCTGTGGCCTTGAATTCTCTTCATTTGCTTAGTTGCACTAACACAGCTTTTAGTGTTCTCAGAAGCTCCAAAAGAGCGATTCTGAGCACTAAAGCTCTAACATTACTTTCTCTGAAAAAAAAGCTCTAACTCATGAAAATCTTTCTGCTGCATTGCAATTTACATGGTAATTCATGAGAAAGAAACATTTTTCTTGTACTTGAGTTTTACTCTTAAAAATGCTTTGAGCAACTTTCTCTCACCGAGAAAGAAGCTTTTCAGCATCTGTGGCCTTGGATTCTCTTTATTTGCTTAGTTGCACTAACACAGCTTTTAGTGTTCTCTGAAGCTCCAAAAGAGCGATTCTGAGCATTGAAGCTCTAACATAACTTTCTCTGTAAAAAAGCTCTAACTCATGAAAAACTGTCTTCTGCATTGCAAATTACATAGCATTTCATGAGAAAGAAACATTTTTCTTGCACTTGAGTCTTACTCTTAAAAATGCTTTGAGCAACTTTCTCTCACCGAGAAAGAAGCTTTTCAGCATCTGTGGCCTTGGATTCTCTTCATTTGCTTAGTTGCACTAACACAGCTTTTAGTGTTCTCTGAAGCTCCAAAAGAGCGATTCTAAGCATTGAAGCTTTAACATAACTTTCTCTGCAAAAAAGCTCTAAATCATGAAAATCTGTCTTCTGCATTGTAAATTACACATCATTTCATGAGAAAGAAACATTTTTCTTGCACTTGAGTTTTACTCTTAAAAATGCTTTGAGAAACTTTCTCTCACTGAGAAAGAAGCTTTTCAGCATTCTGTGGCCTTGGATTCTGTTTATTTGATTAGTTGCACTAACACAGCTTTTAGTGTTCTCAGAAGCTCCAAAAGAGCGATTCTGAGCATTGAAGCTCTAACATAACTTTCTGTGCAAAAAAGCTCTAACTCATGAAAAACTGTCTTCTGCATTGCAAATTACATGGCATTTCATGAGAAAGAAACATTTTTCTTGTACTTGAGTTTTACTCTTAAAAATGCTTTGAGCAACTTTCTCTTACCGGAAAAGAAGCTTTTCAGCATCTGTGGCCTTGGATTCTCTTCATTTGCTTAGTTGCACTAACACAGCTTTTAGTGTTCTCAGAAGCTCCAAAAGAGCGATTCTGAGCATTGAAGCTCTAACATAACTTTCTCTGCAAAAAAGCTCTAACTCATGAAAAACTGTCTTCTGCATTGCAAATTACATGTCATTTTATGAGAAAGAAACATTTTTATTGTACTTGAGTTTTACTCTTAAAAATGCTTTGAGCAACTTTCTCTCACCGAGAAAGAAGCTTTTCAACATCTGTGGCCTTGAATTCTCTTCATTGGCTTAGTTGCACTAAGACAGCTTTTATTATTCTCAGAAGCTCCAAAAGAGCGATTCTGAGCATTGAAGCTCTAACATAACTTTCTCTGCAAAAAAGCTCTAACTCATGAAAAACTGTCTTCTGCATTGCAAATTACATAGCATTTCATGAGAAAGAAACTTTTTTCTTGCACTTGAGTTTTACTCTTAAAAATGCTTTGAGCAACTTTCTCTCACCGAGAAAGAAGCTTTTCAGCATCTGTGGCCTTTGATTCTCTTCATTTGCTTAGTTGCACTAACACAGCTTTTAGTGTTCTCAGAAGCTCCAAAAGAGCGATTCTGAGCACTAAAGCTCTAACATAACTTTCTCTGAAAAAAAAGCTCTAACTCATGAAAAACTGTCTTCTGCATTGCAAATTACATGGCATTTCATGAGAAAGAAACATTTTTCTTGCACTTGAGTTTTACTCTTAAAAATGCTTTGAGAAACTTTCTCTCACCGAGAAAGAAACTTTTCAACATCTGTGGCCTTGAATTCTCTTCATTTGCTTAGTTGCACTAACACAGCTTTTAGTGTTCTCAGAAGCTCCAAAAGAGCGATTCTGAGCACTAAAGCTCTAACATAACTTTCTCTGAAAAAAAAGCTCTAACTCATGAAAAACTGTCTTCTGCATTGCAAATTACATGGCATTTCATGAGAAAGAAACATTTTTCTTGCACTTGAGTTTTACTCTTAAAAATGCTTTGAGCAACTTTCTCTCACTGAGAAATAAGCTTTTCAGCATTCTGTGGCCTTGGATTCTCTTTATTTGATTAGTTGCAGTAACACAGCTTTTAGTGTTCTCAGAAGCTCCAAAAGAGCGATTCTGAGCACTAAAGCTCTAACATAACTTTCTCTGAAAAAAAAGCTCTAACTCATGAAAATCTGTCTTCTGCATTGCAAATTACATAGCATTTCATGAGAAAGAAACATTTTTCTTGCACTTGAGTTTTACTCTTAAAAATGCTTTGAGCAACTTCCTCTCACCGAAAAAGAAGCTTTTCAGCATCTGTGGCCTTGGATTCTCTTCATTTGCTTAGTTGCACTAACACAGCTTTTAGTGTTCTCTGAAGCTCCAAAAGAGCGAATCTGAGCATTGAAGCTCTAACATAACTTTCTCTGCAAAAAAGCTCTAACTCATGAAAAACTGTCTTCTGCATTGCAAATTACATGGCATTTCATGAGAAAGAAACATTTTTCTTGCACTTGAGTTTTACTCTTAAAAATGCTTTGAGCAACTTTCTCTCACTGAGAAATAAGCTTTTCAGCATTCTGTGGCCTTGGATTCTCTTTATTTGATTAGTTGCACTAACACAGCTTTTAGTGTTCTCAAAAGCTCCAAAAGAGCGATTCTGAGCACTAAAGCTCTAACATAACTTTCTCTGAAAAAAAGCTCTAACTCATGAAAATCTGTCTTCTGCATTGCAAATTACATGGCATTTCATGAGAAAGAAACATTTTTCTTGCACTTGAGTTTTACTCTTAAAAATGCTTTGAGAAACTTTCTCTCACCGAGAAAGAAACTTTTCAACATCTGTGGCCTTGAATTCTCTTCATTTGCTTAGTTGCACTAACACAGCTTTTAGTGTTCTCAGAAGCTCCAAAAGAGCGATTCTGAGCACTAAAGCTCTAACATAACTTTCTCTGAAAAAAAAAGCTCTAACTCATGAAAAACTGTCTTCTGCATTGCAAATTACATGGCATTTCATGAGAAAGAAACATTTTTCTTGCACTTGAGTTTTACTCTTAAAAATGCTTTGAGCAACTTTCTCTCACTGAGAAATAAGCTTTTCAGCATTCTGTGGCCTTGGATTCTCTTTATTTGATTAGTTGCACTAACACAGCTTTTAGTGTTCTCAGAAGCTCCAAAAGAGCGATTCTGAGCACTAAAGCTCTAACATAACTTTCTCTGAAAAAAAAGCTCTAACTCATGAAAATCTGTCTTCTGCATTGCAAATTACATGGTAATTCATGAGAAAGAAACATTTTTCTTGCACTTGAGTTTTACTCTTAAAAATGCTTTGAGAAACTTTCTGTCACCGAGAAAGAAACTTTTCAACATCTGTGGCCTTGAATTCTCTTCATTTGCTTAGTTGCACTAACACAGCTTTTAGTGTTCTCAGAAGCTCCAAAAGAGCGATTCTGAGCACTAAAGCTCTAACATTACTTTCTCTGAAAAAAAAGCTCTAACTCATGAAAATCTTTCTGCTGCATTGCAATTTACATGGTAATTCATGAGAAAGAAACATTTTTCTTGTACTTGAGTTTTACTCTTAAAAATGCTTTGAGCAACTTTCTCTCACCGAGAAAGAAGCTTTTCAGCATCTGTGGCCTTGGATTCTCTTCATTTGCTTAGTTGCACTAACACAGCTTTTAGTGTTCTCTGAAGCTCCAAAAGAGCGATTCTGAGCATTGAAGCTCTAACATAACTTTCTCTGTAAAAAAAGCTCTAACTCATGAAAAACTGTCTTCTGCATTGCAAATTACATGGCATTTCATGAGAAAGAAACATTTTTCTTGCACTTGAGTTTTACTCTTAAAAATGCTTTGAGCAACTTTCTCTCACTGAGAAATAAGCTTTTCAGCATTCTGTGGCCTTGGATTCTCTTTATTTGATTAGTTGCACTAATACAGCTTTTAGTGTTCTCAAAAGCTCCAAAAGAGCGATTCTGAGCACTAAAGCTCTAACATAACTTTCTCTGAAAAAAAAGCTCAAACTCATGAAAATCTGTCTTCTGCATTGCAAATTACATGTCATTTTATGAGAAAGAAACATTTTTCTTGTACTTGAGTTTTACTCTTAAAAATGCTTTGAGCAACTTTCTCTCACCGAGAAAGAAGCTTTTCAGCATCTGTGGCCTTGGATTCTCTTCATTTGCTTAGTTGCACTAACACAGCTTTTAGTGTTCTCTGAAGCTCCAAAAGAGCGATTCTGAGCATTGAAGCTCTAACATAACTTTCTCTGCAAAAAAGCTCTAACTCATGAAAAACTGTCTTCTGCATTGCAAATTACATAGCATTTCATGAGAAAGAAACATTTTTCTTGCACTTGAGTTTTACTCTTAAAAATGCTTTGAGCAACTTTCTCTCACCGAGAAAGAAGCTTTTCAGCATCTGTGGCCTTGGATTCTCTTCATTTGCTTAGTTGCACTAACACAGCTTTTAGTGTTCTCTGAAGCTCCAAAAGAGCGATTCTGAGCACTAAAGCTCTAACATAACTTTCTCTGAAAAAAAAGCTCTAACTCATGAAAATCTGTCTTCTGCATTGCAAATTACATGTCATTTTATGAGAAAGAAACATTTTTCTTGTACTTGAGTTTTACTCTTAAAAATGCTTTGAGCAACTTTCTCTCAGAGAGAAAGAAGCTTTTCAACATCTGTGGCCTTGAATTCTCTTCATTGGCTTAGTTGCACTAAGACAGCCTTTTTTATTCTCAGAAGCTCCAAAAGAGCGATTCTGAGCATTGAAGCTCTAACATAACTTTCTCTGAAAAAAAAGCTCTAACTCATGAAAAACTGTCTTCTGCATTGCAAATTACATGGCATTTCATGAGAAAGAAACATTTTTCTTGCACTTGAGTTTTACTCTTAAAAATGCTTTGAGCAACTTTCTCTCACTGAGAAATAAGCTTTTCAGCATTCTGTGGCCTTGGATTCTCTTTATTTGATTAGTTGCACTAACACAGCTTTTAGTGTTCTCAGAAGCTCCAAAAGAGCGATTCTGAGCACTAAAGCTCTAACATAACTTTCTCTGAAAAAAAAGCTCTAACTCATGAAAATCTGTCTTCTGCATTGCAAATTACATTGCATTTCATGAGAAAGAAACATTTTTCTTGCACTTGAGTTTTACTCTTAAAAATGCTTTGAGCAACTTCCTCTCACCGAAAAAGAAGCTTTTCAGCATCTGTGGCCTTGGATTCTCTTCATTTGCTTAGTTGCACTAACACAGCTTTTAGTGTTCTCTGAAGCTCCAAAAGAGCGAATCTGAGCATTGAAGCTCTAACATAACTTTCTCTGCAAAAAAGCTCTAACTCATGAAAAACTGTCTTCTGCATTGCAAATTACATGGCATTTCATGAGAAAGAAACATTTTTCTTGCACTTGAGTTTTACTCTTAAAAATGCTTTGAGCAACTTTCTCTCACTGAGAAATAAGCTTTTCAGCATTCTGTGGCCTTGGATTCTCTTTATTTGATTAGTTGCACTAACACAGCTTTTAGTGTTCTCAAAAGCTCCAAAAGAGCGATTCTGAGCACTAAAGCTCTAACATAACTTTCTCTGAAAAAAAGCTCTAACTCATGAAAATCTGTCTTCTGCATTGCAAATTACATGGCATTTCATGAGAAAGAAACATTTTTCTTGCACTTGAGTTTTACTCTTAAAAATGCTTTGAGAAACTTTCTCTCACCGAGAAAGAAACTTTTCAACATCTGTGGCCTTGAATTCTCTTCATTTGCTTAGTTGCACTAACACAGCTTTTAGTGTTCTCAGAAGCTCCAAAAGAGCGATTCTGAGCACTAAAGCTCTAACATAACTTTCTCTGAAAAAAAAGCTCTAACTCATGAAAAACTGTCTTCTGCATTGCAAATTACATGGCATTTCATGAGAAAGAAACATTTTTCTTGCACTTGAGTTTTACTCTTAAAAATGCTTTGAGCAACTTTCTCTCACTGAGAAATAAGCTTTTCAGCATTCTGTGGCCTTGGATTCTCTTTATTTGATTAGTTGCACTAACACAGCTTTTAGTGTTCTCAGAAGCTCCAAAAGAGCGATTCTGAGCACTAAAGCTCTAACATAACTTTCTCTGAAAAAAAAGCTCTAACTCATGAAAATCTGTCTTCTGCATTGCAAATTACATGGTAATTCATGAGAAAGAAACATTTTTCTTGCACTTGAGTTTTACTCTTAAAAATGCTTTGAGAAACTTTCTCTCACCGAGAAAGAAACTTTTCAACATCTGTGGCCTTGAATTCTCTTCATTTGCTTAGTTGCACTAACACAGCTTTTAGTGTTCTCAGAAGCTCCAAAAGAGCGATTCTGAGCACTAAAGCTCTAACATTACTTTCTCTGAAAAAAAAGCTCTAACTCATGAAAATCTTTCTGCTGCATTGCAATTTACATGGTAATTCATGAGAAAGAAACATTTTTCTTGTACTTGAGTTTTACTCTTAAAAATGCTTTGAGCAACTTTCTCTCACCGAGAAAGAAGCTTTTCAGCATCTGTGGCCTTGGATTCTCTTCATTTGCTTAGTTGCACTAACACAGCTTTTAGTGTTCTCTGAAGCTCCAAAAGAGCGATTCTGAGCACTAAAGCTCTAACATAACTTTCTCTGAAAAAAAAGCTCTAACTCATGAAAATCTGTCTTCTGCATTGCAAATTACATGTCATTTTATGAGAAAGAAACATTTTTCTTGTACTTGAGTTTTACTCTTAAAAATGCTTTGAGCAACTTTCTCTCAGAGAGAAAGAAGCTTTTCAACATCTGTGGCCTTGAATTCTCTTCATTGGCTTAGTTGCACTAAGACAGCCTTTTTTATTCTCAGAAGCTCCAAAAGAGCGATTCTGAGCATTGAAGCTCTAACATAACTTTCTCTGAAAAAAAAGCTCTAACTCATGAAAAACTGTCTTCTGCATTGCAAATTACATGGCATTTCATGAGAAAGAAACATTTTTCTTGCACTTGAGTTTTACTCTTAAAAATGCTTTGAGCAACTTTCTCTCACTGAGAAATAAGCTTTTCAGCATTCTGTGGCCTTGGATTCTCTTTATTTGATTAGTTGCACTAACACAGCTTTTAGTGTTCTCAGAAGCTCCAAAAGAGCGATTCTGAGCACTAAAGCTCTAACATAACTTTCTCTGAAAAAAAAGCTCTAACTCATGAAAATCTGTCTTCTGCATTGCAAATTACATTGCATTTCATGAGAAAGAAACATTTTTCTTGCACTTGAGTTTTACTCTTAAAAATGCTTTGAGCAACTTCCTCTCACCGAAAAAGAAGCTTTTCAGCATCTGTGGCCTTGGATTCTCTTCATTTGCTTAGTTGCACTAACACAGCTTTTAGTGTTCTCTGAAGCTCCAAAAGAGCGAATCTGAGCATTGAAGCTCTAACATAACTTTCTCTGCAAAAAAGCTCTAACTCATGAAAAACTGTCTTCTGCATTGCAAATTACATGGCATTTCATGAGAAAGAAACATTTTTCTTGCACTTGAGTTTTACTCTTAAAAATGCTTTGAGCAACTTTCTCTCACTGAGAAATAAGCTTTTCAGCATTCTGTGGCCTTGGATTCTCTTTATTTGATTAGTTGCACTAACACAGCTTTTAGTGTTCTCAAAAGCTCCAAAAGAGCGATTCTGAGCACTAAAGCTCTAACATAACTTTCTCTGAAAAAAAGCTCTAACTCATGAAAATCTGTCTTCTGCATTGCAAATTACATGGCATTTCATGAGAAAGAAACATTTTTCTTGCACTTGAGTTTTACTCTTAAAAATGCTTTGAGAAACTTTCTCTCACCGAGAAAGAAACTTTTCAACATCTGTGGCCTTGAATTCTCTTCATTTGCTTAGTTGCACTAACACAGCTTTTAGTGTTCTCAGAAGCTCCAAAAGAGCGATTCTGAGCACTAAAGCTCTAACATAACTTTCTCTGAAAAAAAAGCTCTAACTCATGAAAAACTGTCTTCTGCATTGCAAATTACATGGCATTTCATGAGAAAGAAACATTTTTCTTGCACTTGAGTTTTACTCTTAAAAATGCTTTGAGCAACTTTCTCTCACTGAGAAATAAGCTTTTCAGCATTCTGTGGCCTTGGATTCTCTTTATTTGATTAGTTGCACTAACACAGCTTTTAGTGTTCTCAGAAGCTCCAAAAGAGCGATTCTGAGCACTAAAGCTCTAACATAACTTTCTCTGAAAAAAAAGCTCTAACTCATGAAAATCTGTCTTCTGCATTGCAAATTACATGGTAATTCATGAGAAAGAAACATTTTTCTTGCACTTGAGTTTTACTCTTAAAAATGCTTTGAGAAACTTTCTCTCACCGAGAAAGAAACTTTTCAACATCTGTGGCCTTGAATTCTCTTCATTTGCTTAGTTGCACTAACACAGCTTTTAGTGTTCTCAGAAGCTCCAAAAGAGCGATTCTGAGCACTAAAGCTCTAACATTACTTTCTCTGAAAAAAAAGCTCTAACTCATGAAAATCTTTCTGCTGCATTGCAATTTACATGGTAATTCATGAGAAAGAAACATTTTTCTTGTACTTGAGTTTTACTCTTAAAAATGCTTTGAGCAACTTTCTCTCACCGAGAAAGAAGCTTTTCAGCATCTGTGGCCTTGGATTCTCTTCATTTGCTTAGTTGCACTAACACAGCTTTTAGTGTTCTCTGAAGCTCCAAAAGAGCGATTCTGAGCATTGAAGCTCTAACATAACTTTCTGTGCAAAAAAGCTCTAACTCATGAAAAACTGTCTTCTGCATTGCAAATTACATGGCATTTCATGAGAAAGAAACATTTTTCTTGTACTTGAGTTTTACTCTTAAAAATGCTTTGAGCAACTTTCTCTTACCGGAAAAGAAGCTTTTCAGCATCTGTGGCCTTGGATTCTCTTCATTTGCTTAGTTGCACTAACACAGCTTTTAGTGTTCTCAGAAGCTCCAAAAGAGCGATTCTGAGCATTGAAGCTCTAACATAACTTTCTCTGCAAAAAAGCTCTAACTCATGAAAAACTGTCTTCTGCATTGCAAATTACATGTCATTTTATGAGAAAGAAACATTTTTCTTGTACTTGAGTTTTACTCTTAAAAATGCTTTGAGCAACTTTCTCTCACCGAGAAAGAAGCTTTTCAACATCTGTGGCCTTGAATTCTCTTCATTGGCTTAGTTGCACTAAGACAGCTTTTATTATTCTCAGAAGCTCCAAAAGAGCGATTCTGAGCATTGAAGCTCTAACATAACTTTCTCTGCAAAAAAGCTCTAACTCATGAAAAACTGTCTTCTGCATTGCAAATTACATAGCATTTCATGAGAAAGAAACATTTTTCTTGCACTTGAGTTTTACTCTTAAAAATGCTTTGAGCAACTTTCTCTCACCGAGAAAGAAGCTTTTCAGCATCTGTGGCCTTGGATTCTCTTCATTTGCTTAGTTGCACTAACACAGCTTTTAGTGTTCTCAGAAGCTCCAAAAGAGCGATTCTGAGCACTAAAGCTCTAACATAACTTTCTCTGAAAAAAAAGCTCTAACTCATGAAAAACTGTCTTCTGCATTGCAAATTACATGGCATTTCATGAGAAAGAAACATTTTTCTTGCACTTGAGTTTTACTCTTAAAAATGCTTTGAGAAACTTTCTCTCACCGAGAAAGAAACTTTTCAACATCTGTGGCCTTGAATTCTCTTCATTTGCTTAGTTGCACTAACACAGCTTTTAGTGTTCTCAGAAGCTCCAAAAGAGCGATTCTGAGCACTAAAGCTCTAACATAACTTTCTCTGAAAAAAAAGCTCTAACTCATGAAAAACTGTCTTCTGCATTGCAAATTACATGGCATTTCATGAGAAAGAAACATTTTTCTTGCACTTGAGTTTTACTCTTAAAAATGCTTTGAGCAACTTTCTCTCACTGAGAAATAAGCTTTTCAGCATTCTGTGGCCTTGGATTCTCTTTATTTGATTAGTTGCACTAACACAGCTTTTAGTGTTCTCAGAAGCTCCAAAAGAGCGATTCTGAGCACTAAAGCTCTAACATAACTTTCTCTGAAAAAAAAGCTCTAACTCATGAAAATCTGTCTTCTGCATTGCAAATTACATAGCATTTCATGAGAAAGAAACATTTTTCTTGCACTTGAGTTTTACTCTTAAAAATGCTTTGAGCAACTTCCTCTCACCGAAAAAGAAGCTTTTCAGCATCTGTGGCCTTGGATTCTCTTCATTTGCTTAGTTGCACTAACACAGCTTTTAGTGTTCTCTGAAGCTCCAAAAGAGCGAATCTGAGCATTGAAGCTCTAACATAACTTTCTCTGCAAAAAAGCTCTAACTCATGAAAAACTGTCTTCTGCATTGCAAATTACATGGCATTTCATGAGAAAGAAACATTTTTCTTGCACTTGAGTTTTACTCTTAAAAATGCTTTGAGCAACTTTCTCTCACTGAGAAATAAGCTTTTCAGCATTCTGTGGCCTTGGATTCTCTTTATTTGATTAGTTGCACTAACACAGCTTTTAGTGTTCTCAAAAGCTCCAAAAGAGCGATTCTGAGCACTAAAGCTCTAACATAACTTTCTCTGAAAAAAAGCTCTAACTCATGAAAATCTGTCTTCTGCATTGCAAATTACATGGCATTTCATGAGAAAGAAACATTTTTCTTGCACTTGAGTTTTACTCTTAAAAATGCTTTGAGCAACTTTCTCTCACCGAGAAAGAAGCTTTTCAACATCTGTGGCCTTGAATTCTCTTCATTGGCTTAGTTGCACTAAGACAGCTTTTATTATTCTCAGAAGCTCCAAAAGAGCGATTCTGAGCATTGAAGCTCTAACAACTTTCTCTGCAAAAAAGCTCTAACTCATGAAAAACTGTCTTCTGCATTGCAAATTACATAGCATTTCATGAGAAAGAAACATTTTTCTTGCACTTGAGTTTTACTCTTAAAAATGCTTTGAGCAACTTTCTCTCACCGAGAAAGAAGCTTTTCAGCATCTGTGGCCTTGGATTCTCTTCATTTGCTTAGTTGCACTAACACAGCTTTTAGTGTTCTCAGAAGCTCCAAAAGAGCGATTCTGAGCACTAAAGCTCTAACATAACTTTCTCTGAAAAAAAAGCTCTAACTCATGAAAAACTGTCTTCTGCATTGCAAATTACATGGCATTTCATGAGAAAGAAACATTTTTCTTGCACTTGAGTTTTACTCTTAAAAATGCTTTGAGAAACTTTCTCTCACCGAGAAAGAAACTTTTCAACATCTGTGGCCTTGAATTCTCTTCATTTGCTTAGTTGCACTAACACAGCTTTTAGTGTTCTCAGAAGCTCCAAAAGAGCGATTCTGAGCACTAAAGCTCTAACATAACTTTCTCTGAAAAAAAAGCTCTAACTCATGAAAAACTGTCTTCTGCATTGCAAATTACATGGCATTTCATGAGAAAGAAACATTTTTCTTGCACTTGAGTTTTACTCTTAAAAATGCTTTGAGCAACTTTCTCTCACTGAGAAATAAGCTTTTCAGCATTCTGTGGCCTTGGATTCTCTTTATTTGATTAGTTGCACTAACACAGCTTTTAGTGTTCTCAGAAGCTCCAAAAGAGCGATTCTGAGCACTAAAGCTCTAACATAACTTTCTCTGAAAAAAAAGCTCTAACTCATGAAAATCTGTCTTCTGCATTGCAAATTACATAGCATTTCATGAGAAAGAAACATTTTTCTTGCACTTGAGTTTTACTCTTAAAAATGCTTTGAGCAACTTCCTCTCACCGAAAAAGAAGCTTTTCAGCATCTGTGGCCTTGGATTCTCTTCATTTGCTTAGTTGCACTAACACAGCTTTTAGTGTTCTCTGAAGCTCCAAAAGAGCGAATCTGAGCATTGAAGCTCTAACATAACTTTCTCTGCAAAAAAGCTCTAACTCATGAAAAACTGTCTTCTGCATTGCAAATTACATGGCATTTCATGAGAAAGAAACATTTTTCTTGCACTTGAGTTTTACTCTTAAAAATGCTTTGAGCAACTTTCTCTCACTGAGAAATAAGCTTTTCAGCATTCTGTGGCCTTGGATTCTCTTTATTTGATTAGTTGCACTAACACAGCTTTTAGTGTTCTCAAAAGCTCCAAAAGAGCGATTCTGAGCACTAAAGCTCTAACATAACTTTCTCTGAAAAAAAGCTCTAACTCATGAAAATCTGTCTTCTGCATTGCAAATTACATGGCATTTCATGAGAAAGAAACATTTTTCTTGCACTTGAGTTTTACTCTTAAAAATGCTTTGAGAAACTTTCTCTCACCGAGAAAGAAACTTTTCAACATCTGTGGCCTTGAATTCTCTTCATTTGCTTAGTTGCACTAACACAGCTTTTAGTGTTCTCAGAAGCTCCAAAAGAGCGATTCTGAGCACTAAAGCTCTAACATAACTTTCTCTGAAAAAAAAGCTCTAACTCATGAAAAACTGTCTTCTGCATTGCAAATTACATGGCATTTCATGAGAAAGAAACATTTTTCTTGCACTTGAGTTTTACTCTTAAAAATGCTTTGAGCAACTTTCTCTCACTGAGAAATAAGCTTTTCAGCATTCTGTGGCCTTGGATTCTCTTTATTTGATTAGTTGCACTAACACAGCTTTTAGTGTTCTCAGAAGCTCCAAAAGAGCGATTCTGAGCACTAAAGCTCTAACATAACTTTCTCTGAAAAAAAAGCTCTAACTCATGAAAATCTGTCTTCTGCATTGCAAATTACATGGTAATTCATGAGAAAGAAACATTTTTCTTGCACTTGAGTTTTACTCTTAAAAATGCTTTGAGAAACTTTCTCTCACCGAGAAAGAAACTTTTCAACATCTGTGGCCTTGAATTCTCTTCATTTGCTTAGTTGCACTAACACAGCTTTTAGTGTTCTCAGAAGCTCCAAAAGAGCGATTCTGAGCACTAAAGCTCTAACATTACTTTCTCTGAAAAAAAAGCTCTAACTCATGAAAATCTTTCTGCTGCATTGCAATTTACATGGTAATTCATGAGAAAGAAACATTTTTCTTGTACTTGAGTTTTACTCTTAAAAATGCTTTGAGCAACTTTCTCTCACCGAGAAAGAAGCTTTTCAGCATCTGTGGCCTTGGATTCTCTTCATTTGCTTAGTTGCACTAACACAGCTTTTAGTGTTCTCTGAAGCTCCAAAAGAGCGATTCTGAGCATTGAAGCTCTAACATAACTTTCTGTGCAAAAAAGCTCTAACTCATGAAAAACTGTCTTCTGCATTGCAAATTACATGGCATTTCATGAGAAAGAAACATTTTTCTTGTACTTGAGTTTTACTCTTAAAAATGCTTTGAGCAACTTTCTCTTACCGGAAAAGAAGCTTTTCAGCATCTGTGGCCTTGGATTCTCTTCATTTGCTTAGTTGCACTAACACAGCTTTTAGTGTTCTCAGAAGCTCCAAAAGAGCGATTCTGAGCATTGAAGCTCTAACATAACTTTCTCTGCAAAAAAGCTCTAACTCATGAAAAACTGTCTTCTGCATTGCAAATTACATGTCATTTTATGAGAAAGAAACATTTTTCTTGTACTTGAGTTTTACTCTTAAAAATGCTTTGAGCAACTTTCTCTCACCGAGAAAGAAGCTTTTCAACATCTGTGGCCTTGAATTCTCTTCATTGGCTTAGTTGCACTAAGACAGCTTTTATTATTCTCAGAAGCTCCAAAAGAGCGATTCTGAGCATTGAAGCTCTAACATAACTTTCTCTGCAAAAAAGCTCTAACTCATGAAAAACTGTCTTCTGCATTGCAAATTACATAGCATTTCATGAGAAAGAAACATTTTTCTTGCACTTGAGTTTTACTCTTAAAAATGCTTTGAGCAACTTTCTCTCACCGAGAAAGAAGCTTTTCAGCATCTGTGGCCTTGGATTCTCTTCATTTGCTTAGTTGCACTAACACAGCTTTTAGTGTTCTCAGAAGCTCCAAAAGAGCGATTCTGAGCACTAAAGCTCTAACATAACTTTCTCTGAAAAAAAAGCTCTAACTCATGAAAAACTGTCTTCTGCATTGCAAATTACATGGCATTTCATGAGAAAGAAACATTTTTCTTGCACTTGAGTTTTACTCTTAAAAATGCTTTGAGAAACTTTCTCTCACCGAGAAAGAAACTTTTCAACATCTGTGGCCTTGAATTCTCTTCATTTGCTTAGTTGCACTAACACAGCTTTTAGTGTTCTCAGAAGCTCCAAAAGAGCGATTCTGAGCACTAAAGCTCTAACATAACTTTCTCTGAAAAAAAAGCTCTAACTCATGAAAAACTGTCTTCTGCATTGCAAATTACATGGCATTTCATGAGAAAGAAACATTTTTCTTGCACTTGAGTTTTACTCTTAAAAATGCTTTGAGCAACTTTCTCTCACTGAGAAATAAGCTTTTCAGCATTCTGTGGCCTTGGATTCTCTTTATTTGATTAGTTGCACTAACACAGCTTTTAGTGTTCTCAGAAGCTCCAAAAGAGCGATTCTGAGCACTAAAGCTCTAACATAACTTTCTCTGAAAAAAAAGCTCTAACTCATGAAAATCTGTCTTCTGCATTGCAAATTACATAGCATTTCATGAGAAAGAAACATTTTTCTTGCACTTGAGTTTTACTCTTAAAAATGCTTTGAGCAACTTCCTCTCACCGAAAAAGAAGCTTTTCAGCATCTGTGGCCTTGGATTCTCTTCATTTGCTTAGTTGCACTAACACAGCTTTTAGTGTTCTCTGAAGCTCCAAAAGAGCGAATCTGAGCATTGAAGCTCTAACATAACTTTCTCTGCAAAAAAGCTCTAACTCATGAAAAACTGTCTTCTGCATTGCAAATTACATGGCATTTCATGAGAAAGAAACATTTTTCTTGCACTTGAGTTTTACTCTTAAAAATGCTTTGAGCAACTTTCTCTCACTGAGAAATAAGCTTTTCAGCATTCTGTGGCCTTGGATTCTCTTTATTTGATTAGTTGCACTAACACAGCTTTTAGTGTTCTCAAAAGCTCCAAAAGAGCGATTCTGAGCACTAAAGCTCTAACATAACTTTCTCTGAAAAAAAGCTCTAACTCATGAAAATCTGTCTTCTGCATTGCAAATTACATGGCATTTCATGAGAAAGAAACATTTTTCTTGCACTTGAGTTTTACTCTTAAAAATGCTTTGAGCAACTTTCTCTCACCGAGAAAGAAGCTTTTCAACATCTGTGGCCTTGAATTCTCTTCATTGGCTTAGTTGCACTAAGACAGCTTTTATTATTCTCAGAAGCTCCAAAAGAGCGATTCTGAGCATTGAAGCTCTAACAACTTTCTCTGCAAAAAAGCTCTAACTCATGAAAAACTGTCTTCTGCATTGCAAATTACATAGCATTTCATGAGAAAGAAACATTTTTCTTGCACTTGAGTTTTACTCTTAAAAATGCTTTGAGCAACTTTCTCTCACCGAGAAAGAAGCTTTTCAGCATCTGTGGCCTTGGATTCTCTTCATTTGCTTAGTTGCACTAACACAGCTTTTAGTGTTCTCAGAAGCTCCAAAAGAGCGATTCTGAGCACTAAAGCTCTAACATAACTTTCTCTGAAAAAAAAGCTCTAACTCATGAAAAACTGTCTTCTGCATTGCAAATTACATGGCATTTCATGAGAAAGAAACATTTTTCTTGCACTTGAGTTTTACTCTTAAAAATGCTTTGAGAAACTTTCTCTCACCGAGAAAGAAACTTTTCAACATCTGTGGCCTTGAATTCTCTTCATTTGCTTAGTTGCACTAACACAGCTTTTAGTGTTCTCAGAAGCTCCAAAAGAGCGATTCTGAGCACTAAAGCTCTAACATAACTTTCTCTGAAAAAAAAGCTCTAACTCATGAAAAACTGTCTTCTGCATTGCAAATTACATGGCATTTCATGAGAAAGAAACATTTTTCTTGCACTTGAGTTTTACTCTTAAAAATGCTTTGAGCAACTTTCTCTCACTGAGAAATAAGCTTTTCAGCATTCTGTGGCCTTGGATTCTCTTTATTTGATTAGTTGCACTAACACAGCTTTTAGTGTTCTCAGAAGCTCCAAAAGAGCGATTCTGAGCACTAAAGCTCTAACATAACTTTCTCTGAAAAAAAAGCTCTAACTCATGAAAATCTGTCTTCTGCATTGCAAATTACATAGCATTTCATGAGAAAGAAACATTTTTCTTGCACTTGAGTTTTACTCTTAAAAATGCTTTGAGCAACTTCCTCTCACCGAAAAAGAAGCTTTTCAGCATCTGTGGCCTTGGATTCTCTTCATTTGCTTAGTTGCACTAACACAGCTTTTAGTGTTCTCTGAAGCTCCAAAAGAGCGAATCTGAGCATTGAAGCTCTAACATAACTTTCTCTGCAAAAAAGCTCTAACTCATGAAAAACTGTCTTCTGCATTGCAAATTACATGGCATTTCATGAGAAAGAAACATTTTTCTTGCACTTGAGTTTTACTCTTAAAAATGCTTTGAGCAACTTTCTCTCACTGAGAAATAAGCTTTTCAGCATTCTGTGGCCTTGGATTCTCTTTATTTGATTAGTTGCACTAACACAGCTTTTAGTGTTCTCAAAAGCTCCAAAAGAGCGATTCTGAGCACTAAAGCTCTAACATAACTTTCTCTGAAAAAAAGCTCTAACTCATGAAAATCTGTCTTCTGCATTGCAAATTACATGGCATTTCATGAGAAAGAAACATTTTTCTTGCACTTGAGTTTTACTCTTAAAAATGCTTTGAGAAACTTTCTCTCACCGAGAAAGAAACTTTTCAACATCTGTGGCCTTGAATTCTCTTCATTTGCTTAGTTGCACTAACACAGCTTTTAGTGTTCTCAGAAGCTCCAAAAGAGCGATTCTGAGCACTAAAGCTCTAACATAACTTTCTCTGAAAAAAAAGCTCTAACTCATGAAAAACTGTCTTCTGCATTGCAAATTACATGGCATTTCATGAGAAAGAAACATTTTTCTTGCACTTGAGTTTTACTCTTAAAAATGCTTTGAGCAACTTTCTCTCACTGAGAAATAAGCTTTTCAGCATTCTGTGGCCTTGGATTCTCTTTATTTGATTAGTTGCACTAACACAGCTTTTAGTGTTCTCAGAAGCTCCAAAAGAGCGATTCTGAGCACTAAAGCTCTAACATAACTTTCTCTGAAAAAAAAGCTCTAACTCATGAAAATCTGTCTTCTGCATTGCAAATTACATGGTAATTCATGAGAAAGAAACATTTTTCTTGCACTTGAGTTTTACTCTTAAAAATGCTTTGAGAAACTTTCTCTCACCGAGAAAGAAACTTTTCAACATCTGTGGCCTTGAATTCTCTTCATTTGCTTAGTTGCACTAACACAGCTTTTAGTGTTCTCAGAAGCTCCAAAAGAGCGATTCTGAGCACTAAAGCTCTAACATTACTTTCTCTGAAAAAAAAGCTCTAACTCATGAAAATCTTTCTGCTGCATTGCAATTTACATGGTAATTCATGAGAAAGAAACATTTTTCTTGTACTTGAGTTTTACTCTTAAAAATGCTTTGAGCAACTTTCTCTCACCGAGAAAGAAGCTTTTCAGCATCTGTGGCCTTGGATTCTCTTCATTTGCTTAGTTGCACTAACACAGCTTTTAGTGTTCTCTGAAGCTCCAAAAGAGCGATTCTGAGCATTGAAGCTCTAACATAACTTTCTGTGCAAAAAAGCTCTAACTCATGAAAAACTGTCTTCTGCATTGCAAATTACATGGCATTTCATGAGAAAGAAACATTTTTCTTGTACTTGAGTTTTACTCTTAAAAATGCTTTGAGCAACTTTCTCTTACCGGAAAAGAAGCTTTTCAGCATCTGTGGCCTTGGATTCTCTTCATTTGCTTAGTTGCACTAACACAGCTTTTAGTGTTCTCAGAAGCTCCAAAAGAGCGATTCTGAGCATTGAAGCTCTAACATAACTTTCTCTGCAAAAAAGCTCTAACTCATGAAAAACTGTCTTCTGCATTGCAAATTACATGTCATTTTATGAGAAAGAAACATTTTTCTTGTACTTGAGTTTTACTCTTAAAAATGCTTTGAGCAACTTTCTCTCACCGAGAAAGAAGCTTTTCAACATCTGTGGCCTTGAATTCTCTTCATTGGCTTAGTTGCACTAAGACAGCTTTTATTATTCTCAGAAGCTCCAAAAGAGCGATTCTGAGCATTGAAGCTCTAACATAACTTTCTCTGCAAAAAAGCTCTAACTCATGAAAAACTGTCTTCTGCATTGCAAATTACATAGCATTTCATGAGAAAGAAACATTTTTCTTGCACTTGAGTTTTACTCTTAAAAATGCTTTGAGCAACTTTCTCTCACCGAGAAAGAAGCTTTTCAGCATCTGTGGCCTTGGATTCTCTTCATTTGCTTAGTTGCACTAACACAGCTTTTAGTGTTCTCAGAAGCTCCAAAAGAGCGATTCTGAGCACTAAAGCTCTAACATAACTTTCTCTGAAAAAAAAGCTCTAACTCATGAAAAACTGTCTTCTGCATTGCAAATTACATGGCATTTCATGAGAAAGAAACATTTTTCTTGCACTTGAGTTTTACTCTTAAAAATGCTTTGAGAAACTTTCTCTCACCGAGAAAGAAACTTTTCAACATCTGTGGCCTTGAATTCTCTTCATTTGCTTAGTTGCACTAACACAGCTTTTAGTGTTCTCAGAAGCTCCAAAAGAGCGATTCTGAGCACTAAAGCTCTAACATAACTTTCTCTGAAAAAAAAGCTCTAACTCATGAAAAACTGTCTTCTGCATTGCAAATTACATGGCATTTCATGAGAAAGAAACATTTTTCTTGCACTTGAGTTTTACTCTTAAAAATGCTTTGAGCAACTTTCTCTCACTGAGAAATAAGCTTTTCAGCATTCTGTGGCCTTGGATTCTCTTTATTTGATTAGTTGCACTAACACAGCTTTTAGTGTTCTCAGAAGCTCCAAAAGAGCGATTCTGAGCACTAAAGCTCTAACATAACTTTCTCTGAAAAAAAAGCTCTAACTCATGAAAATCTGTCTTCTGCATTGCAAATTACATAGCATTTCATGAGAAAGAAACATTTTTCTTGCACTTGAGTTTTACTCTTAAAAATGCTTTGAGCAACTTCCTCTCACCGAAAAAGAAGCTTTTCAGCATCTGTGGCCTTGGATTCTCTTCATTTGCTTAGTTGCACTAACACAGCTTTTAGTGTTCTCTGAAGCTCCAAAAGAGCGAATCTGAGCATTGAAGCTCTAACATAACTTTCTCTGCAAAAAAGCTCTAACTCATGAAAAACTGTCTTCTGCATTGCAAATTACATGGCATTTCATGAGAAAGAAACATTTTTCTTGCACTTGAGTTTTACTCTTAAAAATGCTTTGAGCAACTTTCTCTCACTGAGAAATAAGCTTTTCAGCATTCTGTGGCCTTGGATTCTCTTTATTTGATTAGTTGCACTAACACAGCTTTTAGTGTTCTCAAAAGCTCCAAAAGAGCGATTCTGAGCACTAAAGCTCTAACATAACTTTCTCTGAAAAAAAGCTCTAACTCATGAAAATCTGTCTTCTGCATTGCAAATTACATGGCATTTCATGAGAAAGAAACATTTTTCTTGCACTTGAGTTTTACTCTTAAAAATGCTTTGAGAAACTTTCTCTCACCGAGAAAGAAACTTTTCAACATCTGTGGCCTTGAATTCTCTTCATTTGCTTAGTTGCACTAACACAGCTTTTAGTGTTCTCAGAAGCTCCAAAAGAGCGATTCTGAGCACTAAAGCTCTAACATTACTTTCTCTGAAAAAAAAGCTCTAACTCATGAAAATCTTTCTGCTGCATTGCAATTTACATGGTAATTCATGAGAAAGAAACATTTTTCTTGTACTTGAGTTTTACTCTTAAAAATGCTTTGAGCAACTTTCTCTCACCGAGAAAGAAGCTTTTCAGCATCTGTGGCCTTGGATTCTCTTCATTTGCTTAGTTGCACTAACACAGCTTTTAGTGTTCTCTGAAGCTCCAAAAGAGCGATTCTGAGCATTGAAGCTCTAACATAACTTTCTCTGTAAAAAAAGCTCTAACTCATGAAAAACTGTCTTCTGCATTGCAAATTACATGGCATTTCATGAGAAAGAAACATTTTTCTTGCACTTGAGTTTTACTCTTAAAAATGCTTTGAGCAACTTTCTCTCACTGAGAAATAAGCTTTTCAGCATTCTGTGGCCTTGGATTCTCTTTATTTGATTAGTTGCACTAATACAGCTTTTAGTGTTCTCAAAAGCTCCAAAAGAGCGATTCTGAGCACTAAAGCTCTAACATAACTTTCTCTGAAAAAAAAGCTCAAACTCATGAAAATCTGTCTTCTGCATTGCAAATTACATGTCATTTTATGAGAAAGAAACATTTTTCTTGTACTTGAGTTTTACTCTTAAAAATGCTTTGAGCAACTTTCTCTCACCGAGAAAGAAGCTTTTCAGCATCTGTGGCCTTGGATTCTCTTCATTTGCTTAGTTGCACTAACACAGCTTTTAGTGTTCTCTGAAGCTCCAAAAGAGCGATTCTGAGCATTGAAGCTCTAACATAACTTTCTCTGCAAAAAAGCTCTAACTCATGAAAAACTGTCTTCTGCATTGCAAATTACATAGCATTTCATGAGAAAGAAACATTTTTCTTGCACTTGAGTTTTACTCTTAAAAATGCTTTGACCAACTTTCTCTCACCGAGAAAGAAGCTTTTCAGCATCTGTGGCCTTGGATTCTCTTCATTTGCTTAGTTGCACTAACACAGCTTTTAGTGTTCTCTGAAGCTCCAAAAGAGCGATTCTGAGCACTAAAGCTCTAACATAACTTTCTCTGAAAAAAAAGCTCTAACTCATGAAAATCTGTCTTCTGCATTGCAAATTACATGTCATTTTATGAGAAAGAAACATTTTTCTTGTACTTGAGTTTTACTCTTAAAAATGCTTTGAGCAACTTTCTCTCAGAGAGAAAGAAGCTTTTCAACATCTGTGGCCTTGAATTCTCTTCATTGGCTTAGTTGCACTAAGACAGCCTTTTTTATTCTCAGAAGCTCCAAAAGAGCGATTCTGAGCATTGAAGCTCTAACATAACTTTCTCTGAAAAAAAAGCTCTAACTCATGAAAAACTGTCTTCTGCATTGCAAATTACATGGCATTTCATGAGAAAGAAACATTTTTCTTGCACTTGAGTTTTACTCTTAAAAATGCTTTGAGAAACTTTCTCTCACCGAGAAAGAAACTTTTCAACATCTGTGGCCTTGAATTCTCTTCATTTGCTTAGTTGCACTAACACAGCTTTTAGTGTTCTCAGAAGCTCCAAAAGAGCGATTCTGAGCACTAAAGCTCTAACATAACTTTCTCTGAAAAAAAAGCTCTAACTCATGAAAAACTGTCTTCTGCATTGCAAATTACATGGCATTTCATGAGAAAGAAACATTTTTCTTGCACTTGAGTTTTACTCTTAAAAATGCTTTGAGCAACTTTCTCTCACTGAGAAATAAGCTTTTCAGCATTCTGTGGCCTTGGATTCTCTTTATTTGATTAGTTGCACTAACACAGCTTTTAGTGTTCTCAGAAGCTCCAAAAGAGCGATTCTGAGCACTAAAGCTCTAACATAACTTTCTCTGAAAAAAAAGCTCTAACTCATGAAAATCTGTCTTCTGCATTGCAAATTACATAGCATTTCATGAGAAAGAAACATTTTTCTTGCACTTGAGTTTTACTCTTAAAAATGCTTTGAGCAACTTCCTCTCACCGAAAAAGAAGCTTTTCAGCATCTGTGGCCTTGGATTTTCTTCATTTGCTTAGTTGCACTAACACAGCTTTTAGTGTTCTCTGAAGCTCCAAAAGAGCGATTCTGAGCATTGAAGCTCTAACATAACTTTCTCTGCAAAAAAGCTCTAACTCATGAAAAACTGTCTTCTGCATTGCAAATTACATGGCATTTCATGAGAAAGAAACATTTTTCTTGCACTTGAGTTTTACTCTTAAAAATGCTTTGAGCAACTTTCTCTCACTGAGAAATAAGCTTTTCAGCATTCTGTGGCCTTGGATTCTCTTTATTTGATTAGTTGCACTAACACAGCTTTTAGTGTTCTCAAAAGCTCCAAAAGAGCGATTCTGAGCACTAAAGCTCTAACATAACTTTCTCTGAAAAAAAGCTCTAACTCATGAAAATCTGTCTTCTGCATTGCAAATTACATGGCATTTCATGAGAAAGAAACATTTTTCTTGCACTTGAGTTTTACTCTTAAAAATGCTTTGAGAAACTTTCTCTCACCGAGAAAGAAACTTTTCAACATCTGTGGCCTTGAATTCTCTTCATTTGCTTAGTTGCACTAACACAGCTTTTAGTGTTCTCAGAAGCTCCAAAAGAGCGATTCTGAGCACTAAAGCTCTAACATAACTTTCTCTGAAAAAAAAGCTCTAACTCATGAAAATCTTTCTGCTGCATTGCAATTTACATGGTAATTCATGAGAAAGAAACATTTTTCTTGTACTTGAGTTTTACTCTTAAAAATGCTTTGAGCAACTTTCTCTCACCGAGAAAGAAGCTTTTCAGCATCTGTGGCCTTGGATTCTCTTCATTTGCTTAGTTGCACTAACACAGCTTTTAGTGTTCTCTGAAGCTCCAAAAGAGCGATTCTGAGCATTGAAGCTCTAACATAACTTTCTCTGTAAAAAAAGCTCTAACTCATGAAAAACTGTCTTCTGCATTGCAAATTACATGGCATTTCATGAGAAAGAAACATTTTTCTTGCACTTGAGTTTTACTCTTAAAAATGCTTTGAGCAACTTTCTCTCACTGAGAAATAAGCTTTTCAGCATTCTGTGGCCTTGGATTCTCTTTATTTGATTAGTTGCACTAATACAGCTTTTAGTGTTCTCAAAAGCTCCAAAAGAGCGATTCTGAGCACTAAAGCTCTAACATAACTTTCTCTGAAAAAAAAGCTCAAACTCATGAAAATCTGTCTTCTGCATTGCAAATTACATGTCATTTTATGAGAAAGAAACATTTTTCTTGTACTTGAGTTTTACTCTTAAAAATGCTTTGAGCAACTTTCTCTCACCGAGAAAGAAGCTTTTCAGCATCTGTGGCCTTGGATTCTCTTCATTTGCTTAGTTGCACTAACACAGCTTTTAGTGTTCTCTGAAGCTCCAAAAGAGCGATTCTGAGCATTGAAGCTCTAACATAACTTTCTCTGCAAAAAAGCTCTAACTCATGAAAAACTGTCTTCTGCATTGCAAATTACATAGCATTTCATGAGAAAGAAACATTTTTCTTGCACTTGAGTTTTACTCTTAAAAATGCTTTGAGCAACTTTCTCTCACCGAGAAAGAAGCTTTTCAGCATCTGTGGCCTTGGATTCTCTTCATTTGCTTAGTTGCACTAACACAGCTTTTAGTGTTCTCTGAAGCTCCAAAAGAGCGATTCTGAGCACTAAAGCTCTAACATAACTTTCTCTGAAAAAAAAGCTCTAACTCATGAAAATCTGTCTTCTGCATTGCAAATTACATGTCATTTTATGAGAAAGAAACATTTTTCTTGTACTTGAGTTTTACTCTTAAAAATGCTTTGAGCAACTTTCTCTCAGAGAGAAAGAAGCTTTTCAACATCTGTGGCCTTGAATTCTCTTCATTGGCTTAGTTGCACTAAGACAGCCTTTTTTATTCTCAGAAGCTCCAAAAGAGCGATTCTGAGCATTGAAGCTCTAACATAACTTTCTCTGCAAAAAAGCTCTAACTCATGAAAAACTGTCTTCTGAATTGCAAATTACATAGCATTTCATGAGAAAGAAACATTTTTCTTGCACTTGAGTTTTACTCTTAAAAATGCTTTGAGCAACTTTCTCTCACCGAGAAAGAAGCTTTTCAGCATCTGTGGCCTTGGATTCTCTTCATTTGCTTAGTTGCACTAACACAGCTTTTAGTGTTCTCAGAAGCTCCAAAAGAGCGATTCTGAGCACTAAAGCTCTAACATAACTTTCTCTGAAAAAAAAGCTCTAACTCATGAAAAACTGTCTTCTGCATTGCAAATTACATGGCATTTCATGAGAAAGAAACATTTTTCTTGCACTTGAGTTTTACTCTTAAAAATGCTTTGAGAAACTTTCTCTCACCGAGAAAGAAACTTTTCAACATCTGTGGCCTTGAATTCTCTTCATTTGCTTAGTTGCACTAACACAGCTTTTAGTGTTCTCAGAAGCTCCAAAAGAGCGATTCTGAGCACTAAAGCTCTAACATAACTTTCTCTGAAAAAAAAGCTCTAACTCATGAAAAACTGTCTTCTGCATTGCAAATTACATGGCATTTCATGAGAAAGAAACATTTTTCTTGCACTTGAGTTTTACTCTTAAAAATGCTTTGAGCAACTTTCTCTCACTGAGAAATAAGCTTTTCAGCATTCTGTGGCCTTGGATTCTCTTTATTTGATTAGTTGCACTAACACAGCTTTTAGTGTTCTCAGAAGCTCCAAAAGAGCGATTCTGAGCACTAAAGCTCTAACATAACTTTCTCTGAAAAAAAAGCTCTAACTCATGAAAATCTGTCTTCTGCATTGCAAATTACATAGCATTTCATGAGAAAGAAACATTTTTCTTGCACTTGAGTTTTACTCTTAAAAATGCTTTGAGCAACTTCCTCTCACCGAAAAAGAAGCTTTTCAGCATCTGTGGCCTTGGATTCTCTTCATTTGCTTAGTTGCACTAACACAGCTTTTAGTGTTCTCTGAAGCTCCAAAAGAGCGAATCTGAGCATTGAAGCTCTAACATAACTTTCTCTGCAAAAAAGCTCTAACTCATGAAAAACTGTCTTCTGCATTGCAAATTACATGGCATTTCATGAGAAAGAAACATTTTTCTTGCACTTGAGTTTTACTCTTAAAAATGCTTTGAGCAACTTTCTCTCACTGAGAAATAAGCTTTTCAGCATTCTGTGGCCTTGGATTCTCTTTATTTGATTAGTTGCACTAACACAGCTTTTAGTGTTCTCAAAAGCTCCAAAAGAGCGATTCTGAGCACTAAAGCTCTAACATAACTTTCTCTGAAAAAAAGCTCTAACTCATGAAAATCTGTCTTCTGCATTGCAAATTACATGGCATTTCATGAGAAAGAAACATTTTTCTTGCACTTGAGTTTTACTCTTAAAAATGCTTTGAGAAACTTTCTCTCACCGAGAAAGAAACTTTTCAACATCTGTGGCCTTGAATTCTCTTCATTTGCTTAGTTGCACTAACACAGCTTTTAGTGTTCTCAGAAGCTCCAAAAGAGCGATTCTGAGCACTAAAGCTCTAACATAACTTTCTCTGAAAAAAAAGCTCTAACTCATGAAAAACTGTCTTCTGCATTGCAAATTACATGGCATTTCATGAGAAAGAAACATTTTTCTTGCACTTGAGTTTTACTCTTAAAAATGCTTTGAGCAACTTTCTCTCACTGAGAAATAAGCTTTTCAGCATTCTGTGGCCTTGGATTCTCTTTATTTGATTAGTTGCACTAACACAGCTTTTAGTGTTCTCAGAAGCTCCAAAAGAGCGATTCTGAGCACTAAAGCTCTAACATAACTTTCTCTGAAAAAAAAGCTCTAACTCATGAAAATCTGTCTTCTGCATTGCAAATTACATGGCATTTCATGAGAAAGAAACATTTTTCTTGTACTTGAGTTTTACTCTTAAAAATGCTTTGAGCAACTTTCTCTTACCGGAAAAGAAGCTTTTCAGCATCTGTGGCCTTGGATTCTCTTCATTTGCTTAGTTGCACTAACACAGCTTTTAGTGTTCTCAGAAGCTCCAAAAGAGCGATTCTGAGCATTGAAGCTCTAACATAACTTTCTCTGCAAAAAAGCTCTAACTCATGAAAAACTGTCTTCTGCATTGCAAATTACATGTCATTTTATGAGAAAGAAACATTTTTCTTGTACTTGAGTTTTACTCTTAAAAATGCTTTGAGCAACTTTCTCTCACCGAGAAAGAAGCTTTTCAACATCTGTGGCCTTGAATTCTCTTCATTGGCTTAGTTGCACTAAGACAGCTTTTATTATTCTCAGAAGCTCCAAAAGAGCGATTCTGAGCATTGAAGCTCTAACATAACTTTCTCTGCAAAAAAGCTCTAACTCATGAAAAACTGTCTTCTGCATTGCAAATTACATAGCATTTCATGAGAAAGAAACATTTTTCTTGCACTTGAGTTTTACTCTTAAAAATGCTTTGAGCAACTTTCTCTCACCGAGAAAGAAGCTTTTCAGCATCTGTGGCCTTGGATTCTCTTCATTTGCTTAGTTGCACTAACACAGCTTTTAGTGTTCTCAGAAGCTCCAAAAGAGCGATTCTGAGCACTAAAGCTCTAACATAACTTTCTCTGAAAAAAAAGCTCTAACTCATGAAAAACTGTCTTCTGCATTGCAAATTACATGGCATTTCATGAGAAAGAAACATTTTTCTTGCACTTGAGTTTTACTCTTAAAAATGCTTTGAGAAACTTTCTCTCACCGAGAAAGAAACTTTTCAACATCTGTGGCCTTGAATTCTCTTCATTTGCTTAGTTGCACTAACACAGCTTTTAGTGTTCTCAGAAGCTCCAAAAGAGCGATTCTGAGCACTAAAGCTCTAACATAACTTTCTCTGAAAAAAAAGCTCTAACTCATGAAAAACTGTCTTCTGCATTGCAAATTACATGGCATTTCATGAGAAAGAAACATTTTTCTTGCACTTGAGTTTTACTCTTAAAAATGCTTTGAGCAACTTTCTCTCACTGAGAAATAAGCTTTTCAGCATTCTGTGGCCTTGGATTCTCTTTATTTGATTAGTTGCACTAACACAGCTTTTAGTGTTCTCAGAAGCTCCAAAAGAGCGATTCTGAGCACTAAAGCTCTAACATAACTTTCTCTGAAAAAAAAGCTCTAACTCATGAAAATCTGTCTTCTGCATTGCAAATTACATAGCATTTCATGAGAAAGAAACATTTTTCTTGCACTTGAGTTTTACTCTTAAAAATGCTTTGAGCAACTTCCTCTCACCGAAAAAGAAGCTTTTCAGCATCTGTGGCCTTGGATTCTCTTCATTTGCTTAGTTGCACTAACACAGCTTTTAGTGTTCTCTGAAGCTCCAAAAGAGCGAATCTGAGCATTGAAGCTCTAACATAACTTTCTCTGCAAAAAAGCTCTAACTCATGAAAAACTGTCTTCTGCATTGCAAATTACATGGCATTTCATGAGAAAGAAACATTTTTCTTGCACTTGAGTTTTACTCTTAAAAATGCTTTGAGCAACTTTCTCTCACTGAGAAATAAGCTTTTCAGCATTCTGTGGCCTTGGATTCTCTTTATTTGATTAGTTGCACTAACACAGCTTTTAGTGTTCTCAAAAGCTCCAAAAGAGCGATTCTGAGCACTAAAGCTCTAACATAACTTTCTCTGAAAAAAAGCTCTAACTCATGAAAATCTGTCTTCTGCATTGCAAATTACATGGCATTTCATGAGAAAGAAACATTTTTCTTGCACTTGAGTTTTACTCTTAAAAATGCTTTGAGAAACTTTCTCTCACCGAGAAAGAAACTTTTCAACATCTGTGGCCTTGAATTCTCTTCATTTGCTTAGTTGCACTAACACAGCTTTTAGTGTTCTCAGAAGCTCCAAAAGAGCGATTCTGAGCACTAAAGCTCTAACATTACTTTCTCTGAAAAAAAAGCTCTAACTCATGAAAATCTTTCTGCTGCATTGCAATTTACATGGTAATTCATGAGAAAGAAACATTTTTCTTGTACTTGAGTTTTACTCTTAAAAATGCTTTGAGCAACTTTCTCTCACCGAGAAAGAAGCTTTTCAGCATCTGTGGCCTTGGATTCTCTTCATTTGCTTAGTTGCACTAACACAGCTTTTAGTGTTCTCTGAAGCTCCAAAAGAGCGATTCTGAGCATTGAAGCTCTAACATAACTTTCTCTGTAAAAAAAGCTCTAACTCATGAAAAACTGTCTTCTGCATTGCAAATTACATGGCATTTCATGAGAAAGAAACATTTTTCTTGCACTTGAGTTTTACTCTTAAAAATGCTTTGAGCAACTTTCTCTCACTGAGAAATAAGCTTTTCAGCATTCTGTGGCCTTGGATTCTCTTTATTTGATTAGTTGCACTAATACAGCTTTTAGTGTTCTCAAAAGCTCCAAAAGAGCGATTCTGAGCACTAAAGCTCTAACATAACTTTCTCTGAAAAAAAAGCTCAAACTCATGAAAATCTGTCTTCTGCATTGCAAATTACATGTCATTTTATGAGAAAGAAACATTTTTCTTGTACTTGAGTTTTACTCTTAAAAATGCTTTGAGCAACTTTCTCTCACCGAGAAAGAAGCTTTTCAGCATCTGTGGCCTTGGATTCTCTTCATTTGCTTAGTTGCACTAACACAGCTTTTAGTGTTCTCTGAAGCTCCAAAAGAGCGATTCTGAGCATTGAAGCTCTAACATAACTTTCTCTGCAAAAAAGCTCTAACTCATGAAAAACTGTCTTCTGCATTGCAAATTACATAGCATTTCATGAGAAAGAAACATTTTTCTTGCACTTGAGTTTTACTCTTAAAAATGCTTTGAGCAACTTTCTCTCACCGAGAAAGAAGCTTTTCAGCATCTGTGGCCTTGGATTCTCTTCATTTGCTTAGTTGCACTAACACAGCTTTTAGTGTTCTCTGAAGCTCCAAAAGAGCGATTCTGAGCACTAAAGCTCTAACATAACTTTCTCTGAAAAAAAAGCTCTAACTCATGAAAATCTGTCTTCTGCATTGCAAATTACATGTCATTTTATGAGAAAGAAACATTTTTCTTGTACTTGAGTTTTACTCTTAAAAATGCTTTGAGCAACTTTCTCTCAGAGAGAAAGAAGCTTTTCAACATCTGTGGCCTTGAATTCTCTTCATTGGCTTAGTTGCACTAAGACAGCCTTTTTTATTCTCAGAAGCTCCAAAAGAGCGATTCTGAGCATTGAAGCTCTAACATAACTTTCTCTGCAAAAAAGCTCTAACTCATGAAAAACTGTCTTCTGAATTGCAAATTACATAGCATTTCATGAGAAAGAAACATTTTTCTTGCACTTGAGTTTTACTCTTAAAAATGCTTTGAGCAACTTTCTCTCACCGAGAAAGAAGCTTTTCAGCATCTGTGGCCTTGGATTCTCTTCATTTGCTTAGTTGCACTAACACAGCTTTTAGTGTTCTCAGAAGCTCCAAAAGAGCGATTCTGAGCACTAAAGCTCTAACATAACTTTCTCTGAAAAAAAAGCTCTAACTCATGAAAAACTGTCTTCTGCATTGCAAATTACATGGCATTTCATGAGAAAGAAACATTTTTCTTGCACTTGAGTTTTACTCTTAAAAATGCTTTGAGAAACTTTCTCTCACCGAGAAAGAAACTTTTCAACATCTGTGGCCTTGAATTCTCTTCATTTGCTTAGTTGCACTAACACAGCTTTTAGTGTTCTCAGAAGCTCCAAAAGAGCGATTCTGAGCACTAAAGCTCTAACATAACTTTCTCTGAAAAAAAAGCTCTAACTCATGAAAAACTGTCTTCTGCATTGCAAATTACATGGCATTTCATGAGAAAGAAACATTTTTCTTGCACTTGAGTTTTACTCTTAAAAATGCTTTGAGCAACTTTCTCTCACTGAGAAATAAGCTTTTCAGCATTCTGTGGCCTTGGATTCTCTTTATTTGATTAGTTGCACTAACACAGCTTTTAGTGTTCTCAGAAGCTCCAAAAGAGCGATTCTGAGCACTAAAGCTCTAACATAACTTTCTCTGAAAAAAAAGCTCTAACTCATGAAAATCTGTCTTCTGCATTGCAAATTACATAGCATTTCATGAGAAAGAAACATTTTTCTTGCACTTGAGTTTTACTCTTAAAAATGCTTTGAGCAACTTCCTCTCACCGAAAAAGAAGCTTTTCAGCATCTGTGGCCTTGGATTCTCTTCATTTGCTTAGTTGCACTAACACAGCTTTTAGTGTTCTCTGAAGCTCCAAAAGAGCGAATCTGAGCATTGAAGCTCTAACATAACTTTCTCTGCAAAAAAGCTCTAACTCATGAAAAACTGTCTTCTGCATTGCAAATTACATGGCATTTCATGAGAAAGAAACATTTTTCTTGCACTTGAGTTTTACTCTTAAAAATGCTTTGAGCAACTTTCTCTCACTGAGAAATAAGCTTTTCAGCATTCTGTGGCCTTGGATTCTCTTTATTTGATTAGTTGCACTAACACAGCTTTTAGTGTTCTCAAAAGCTCCAAAAGAGCGATTCTGAGCACTAAAGCTCTAACATAACTTTCTCTGAAAAAAAGCTCTAACTCATGAAAATCTGTCTTCTGCATTGCAAATTACATGGCATTTCATGAGAAAGAAACATTTTTCTTGCACTTGAGTTTTACTCTTAAAAATGCTTTGAGAAACTTTCTCTCACCGAGAAAGAAACTTTTCAACATCTGTGGCCTTGAATTCTCTTCATTTGCTTAGTTGCACTAACACAGCTTTTAGTGTTCTCAGAAGCTCCAAAAGAGCGATTCTGAGCACTAAAGCTCTAACATAACTTTCTCTGAAAAAAAAGCTCTAACTCATGAAAAACTGTCTTCTGCATTGCAAATTACATGGCATTTCATGAGAAAGAAACATTTTTCTTGCACTTGAGTTTTACTCTTAAAAATGCTTTGAGCAACTTTCTCTCACTGAGAAATAAGCTTTTCAGCATTCTGTGGCCTTGGATTCTCTTTATTTGATTAGTTGCACTAACACAGCTTTTAGTGTTCTCAGAAGCTCCAAAAGAGCGATTCTGAGCACTAAAGCTCTAACATAACTTTCTCTGAAAAAAAAGCTCTAACTCATGAAAATCTGTCTTCTGCATTGCAAATTACATGGTAATTCATGAGAAAGAAACATTTTTCTTGCACTTGAGTTTTACTCTTAAAAATGCTTTGAGAAACTTTCTCTCACCGAGAAAGAAACTTTTCAACATCTGTGGCCTTGAATTCTCTTCATTTGCTTAGTTGCACTAACACAGCTTTTAGTGTTCTCAGAAGCTCCAAAAGAGCGATTCTGAGCACTAAAGCTCTAACATTACTTTCTCTGAAAAAAAAGCTCTAACTCATGAAAATCTTTCTGCTGCATTGCAATTTACATGGTAATTCATGAGAAAGAAACATTTTTCTTGTACTTGAGTTTTACTCTTAAAAATGCTTTGAGCAACTTTCTCTCACCGAGAAAGAAGCTTTTCAGCATCTGTGGCCTTGGATTCTCTTCATTTGCTTAGTTGCACTAACACAGCTTTTAGTGTTCTCTGAAGCTCCAAAAGAGCGATTCTGAGCATTGAAGCTCTAACATAACTTTCTGTGCAAAAAAGCTCTAACTCATGAAAAACTGTCTTCTGCATTGCAAATTACATGGCATTTCATGAGAAAGAAACATTTTTCTTGTACTTGAGTTTTACTCTTAAAAATGCTTTGAGCAACTTTCTCTTACCGGAAAAGAAGCTTTTCAGCATCTGTGGCCTTGGATTCTCTTCATTTGCTTAGTTGCACTAACACAGCTTTTAGTGTTCTCAGAAGCTCCAAAAGAGCGATTCTGAGCATTGAAGCTCTAACATAACTTTCTCTGCAAAAAAGCTCTAACTCATGAAAAACTGTCTTCTGCATTGCAAATTACATGTCATTTTATGAGAAAGAAACATTTTTCTTGTACTTGAGTTTTACTCTTAAAAATGCTTTGAGCAACTTTCTCTCACCGAGAAAGAAGCTTTTCAACATCTGTGGCCTTGAATTCTCTTCATTGGCTTAGTTGCACTAAGACAGCTTTTATTATTCTCAGAAGCTCCAAAAGAGCGATTCTGAGCATTGAAGCTCTAACATAACTTTCTCTGCAAAAAAGCTCTAACTCATGAAAAACTGTCTTCTGCATTGCAAATTACATAGCATTTCATGAGAAAGAAACATTTTTCTTGCACTTGAGTTTTACTCTTAAAAATGCTTTGAGCAACTTTCTCTCACCGAGAAAGAAGCTTTTCAGCATCTGTGGCCTTGGATTCTCTTCATTTGCTTAGTTGCACTAACACAGCTTTTAGTGTTCTCAGAAGCTCCAAAAGAGCGATTCTGAGCACTAAAGCTCTAACATAACTTTCTCTGAAAAAAAAGCTCTAACTCATGAAAAACTGTCTTCTGCATTGCAAATTACATGGCATTTCATGAGAAAGAAACATTTTTCTTGCACTTGAGTTTTACTCTTAAAAATGCTTTGAGAAACTTTCTCTCACCGAGAAAGAAACTTTTCAACATCTGTGGCCTTGAATTCTCTTCATTTGCTTAGTTGCACTAACACAGCTTTTAGTGTTCTCAAAAGCTCCAAAAGAGCGATTCTGAGCACTAAAGCTCTAACATAACTTTCTCTGAAAAAAAGCTCTAACTCATGAAAATCTGTCTTCTGCATTGCAAATTACATGGCATTTCATGAGAAAGAAACATTTTTCTTGCACTTGAGTTTTACTCTTAAAAATGCTTTGAGAAACTTTCTCTCACCGAGAAAGAAACTTTTCAACATCTGTGGCCTTGAATTCTCTTCATTTGCTTAGTTGCACTAACACAGCTTTTAGTGTTCTCAGAAGCTCCAAAAGAGCGATTCTGAGCACTAAAGCTCTAACATAACTTTCTCTGAAAAAAAAGCTCTAACTCATGAAAAACTGTCTTCTGCATTGCAAATTACATGGCATTTCATGAGAAAGAAACATTTTTCTTGCACTTGAGTTTTACTCTTAAAAATGCTTTGAGCAACTTTCTCTCACTGAGAAATAAGCTTTTCAGCATTCTGTGGCCTTGGATTCTCTTTATTTGATTAGTTGCACTAACACAGCTTTTAGTGTTCTCAGAAGCTCCAAAAGAGCGATTCTGAGCACTAAAGCTCTAACATAACTTTCTCTGAAAAAAAAGCTCTAACTCATGAAAATCTGTCTTCTGCATTGCAAATTACATGGTAATTCATGAGAAAGAAAATTTTTCTTGCACTTGAGTTTTACTCTTAAAAATGCTTTGAGAAACTTTCTCTCACCGAGAAAGAAACTTTTCAACATCTGTGGCCTTGAATTCTCTTCATTTGCTTAGTTGCACTAACACAGCTTTTAGTGTTCTCAGAAGCTCCAAAAGAGCGATTCTGAGCACTAAAGCTCTAACATTACTTTCTCTGAAAAAAAAGCTCTAACTCATGAAAATCTTTCTGCTGCATTGCAATTTACATGGTAATTCATGAGAAAGAAACATTTTTCTTGTACTTGAGTTTTACTCTTAAAAATGCTTTGAGCAACTTTCTCTCACCGAGAAAGAAGCTTTTCAGCATCTGTGGCCTTGGATTCTCTTCATTTGCTTAGTTGCACTAACACAGCTTTTAGTGTTCTCTGAAGCTCCAAAAGAGCGATTCTGAGCATTGAAGCTCTAACATAACTTTCTGTGCAAAAAAGCTCTAACTCATGAAAAACTGTCTTCTGCATTGCAAATTACATGGCATTTCATGAGAAAGAAACATTTTTCTTGTACTTGAGTTTTACTCTTAAAAATGCTTTGAGCAACTTTCTCTTACCGGAAAAGAAGCTTTTCAGCATCTGTGGCCTTGGATTCTCTTCATTTGCTTAGTTGCACTAACACAGCTTTTAGTGTTCTCAGAAGCTCCAAAAGAGCGATTCTGAGCATTGAAGCTCTAACATAACTTTCTCTGCAAAAAAGCTCTAACTCATGAAAAACTGTCTTCTGCATTGCAAATTACATGTCATTTTATGAGAAAGAAACATTTTTCTTGTACTTGAGTTTTACTCTTAAAAATGCTTTGAGCAACTTTCTCTCACCGAGAAAGAAGCTTTTCAACATCTGTGGCCTTGAATTCTCTTCATTGGCTTAGTTGCACTAAGACAGCTTTTATTATTCTCAGAAGCTCCAAAAGAGCGATTCTGAGCATTGAATCTCTAACATAACTTTCTCTGCAAAAAAGCTCTAACTCATGAAAAACTGTCTTCTGCATTGCAAATTACATAGCATTTCATGAGAAAGAAACATTTTTCTTGCACTTGAGTTTTACTCTTAAAAATGCTTTGAGCAACTTTCTCTCACCGAGAAAGAAGCTTTTCAGCATCTGTGGCCTTGGATTCTCTTCATTTGCTTAGTTGCACTAACACAGCTTTTAGTGTTCTCAGAAGCTCCAAAAGAGCGATTCTGAGCACTAAAGCTCTAACATAACTTTCTCTGAAAAAAAAGCTCTAACTCATGAAAAACTGTCTTCTGCATTGCAAATTACATGGCATTTCATGAGAAAGAAACATTTTTCTTGCACTTGAGTTTTACTCTTAAAAATGCTTTGAGAAACTTTCTCTCACCGAGAAAGAAACTTTTCAACATCTGTGGCCTTGAATTCTCTTCATTTGCTTAGTTGCACTAACACAGCTTTTAGTGTTCTCAGAAGCTCCAAAAGAGCGATTCTGAGCACTAAAGCTCTAACATAACTTTCTCTGAAAAAAAAGCTCTAACTCATGAAAAACTGTCTTCTGCATTGCAAATTACATGGCATTTCATGAGAAAGAAACATTTTTCTTGCACTTGAGTTTTACTCTTAAAAATGCTTTGAGCAACTTTCTCTCACTGAGAAATAAGCTTTTCAGCATTCTGTGGCCTTGGATTCTCTTTATTTGATTAGTTGCACTAACACAGCTTTTAGTGTTCTCAGAAGCTCCAAAAGAGCGATTCTGAGCACTAAAGCTCTAACATAACTTTCTCTGAAAAAAAAGCTCTAACTCATGAAAATCTGTCTTCTGCATTGCAAATTACATAGCATTTCATGAGAAAGAAACATTTTTCTTGCACTTGAGTTTTACTCTTAAAAATGCTTTGAGAAACTTTCTCTCACCGAGAAAGAAACTTTTCAACATCTGTGGCCTTGAATTCTCTTCATTTGCTTAGTTGCACTAACACAGCTTTTAGTGTTCTCAGAAGCTCCAAAAGAGCGATTCTGAGCACTAAAGCTCTAACATAACTTTCTCTGAAAAAAAAGCTCTAACTCATGAAAAACTGTCTTCTGCATTGCAAATTACATGGCATTTCATGAGAAAGAAACATTTTTCTTGCACTTGAGTTTTACTCTTAAAAATGCTTTGAGCAACTTTCTCTCACTGAGAAATAAGCTTTTCAGCATTCTGTGGCCTTGGATTCTCTTTATTTGATTAGTTGCACTAACACAGCTTTTAGTGTTCTCAGAAGCTCCAAAAGAGCGATTCTGAGCACTAAAGCTCTAACATAACTTTCTCTGAAAAAAAAGCTCTAACTCATGAAAATCTGTCTTCTGCATTGCAAATTACATGGTAATTCATGAGAAAGAAACATTTTTCTTGCACTTGAGTTTTACTCTTAAAAATGCTTTGAGAAACTTTCTCTCACCGAGAAAGAAACTTTTCAACATCTGTGGCCTTGAATTCTCTTCATTTGCTTAGTTGCACTAACACAGCTTTTAGTGTTCTCAGAAGCTCCAAAAGAGCGATTCTGAGCACTAAAGCTCTAACATTACTTTCTCTGAAAAAAAAGCTCTAACTCATGAAAATCTTTCTGCTGCATTGCAATTTACAAGGTAATTCATGAGAAAGAAACATTTTTCTTGTACTTGAGTTTTACTCTTAAAAATGCTTTGAGCAACTTTCTCTCACCGAGAAAGAAGCTTTTCAGCATCTGTGGCCTTGGATTCTCTTCATTTGCTTAGTTGCACTAACACAGCTTTTAGTGTTCTCAGAAGCTCCAAAAGAGCGATTCTGAGCATTGAAGCTCTAACATAACTTTCTCTGCAAAAAAGCTCTAACTCATGAAAAACTGTCTTCTGCATTGCAAATTACATGTCATTTTATGAGAAAGAAACATTTTTCTTGTACTTGAGTTTTACTCTTAAAAATGCTTTGAGCAACTTTCTCTCACCGAGAAAGAAGCTTTTCAACATCTGTGGCCTTGAATTCTCTTCATTGGCTTAGTTGCACTAAGACAGCTTTTATTATTCTCAGAAGCTCCAAAAGAGCGATTCTGAGCATTGAATCTCTAACATAACTTTCTCTGCAAAAAAGCTCTAACTCATGAAAAACTGTCTTCTGCATTGCAAATTACATAGCATTTCATGAGAAAGAAACATTTTTCTTGCACTTGAGTTTTACTCTTAAAAATGCTTTGAGCAACTTTCTCTCACCGAGAAAGAAGCTTTTCAGCATCTGTGGCCTTGGATTCTCTTCATTTGCTTAGTTGCACTAACACAGCTTTTAGTGTTCTCAGAAGCTCCAAAAGAGCGATTCTGAGCACTAAAGCTCTAACATAACTTTCTCTGAAAAAAAAGCTCTAACTCATGAAAAACTGTCTTCTGCATTGCAAATTACATGGCATTTCATGAGAAAGAAACATTTTTCTTGCACTTGAGTTTTACTCTTAAAAATGCTTTGAGAAACTTTCTCTCACCGAGAAAGAAACTTTTCAACATCTGTGGCCTTGAATTCTCTTCATTTGCTTAGTTGCACTAACACAGCTTTTAGTGTTCTCAGAAGCTCCAAAAGAGCGATTCTGAGCACTAAAGCTCTAACATAACTTTCTCTGAAAAAAAAGCTCTAACTCATGAAAAACTGTCTTCTGCATTGCAAATTACATGGCATTTCATGAGAAAGAAACATTTTTCTTGCACTTGAGTTTTACTCTTAAAAATGCTTTGAGCAACTTTCTCTCACTGAGAAATAAGCTTTTCAGCATTCTGTGGCCTTGGATTCTCTTTATTTGATTAGTTGCACTAACACAGCTTTTAGTGTTCTCAGAAGCTCCAAAAGAGCGATTCTGAGCACTAAAGCTCTAACATAACTTTCTCTGAAAAAAAAGCTCTAACTCATGAAAATCTGTCTTCTGCATTGCAAATTACATAGCATTTCATGAGAAAGAAACATTTTTCTTGCACTTGAGTTTTACTCTTAAAAATGCTTTGAGAAACTTTCTCTCACCGAGAAAGAAACTTTTCAACATCTGTGGCCTTGAATTCTCTTCATTTGCTTAGTTGCACTAACACAGCTTTTAGTGTTCTCAGAAGCTCCAAAAGAGCGATTCTGAGCACTAAAGCTCTAACATAACTTTCTCTGAAAAAAAAGCTCTAACTCATGAAAAACTGTCTTCTGCATTGCAAATTACATGGCATTTCATGAGAAAGAAACATTTTTCTTGCACTTGAGTTTTACTCTTAAAAATGCTTTGAGCAACTTTCTCTCACTGAGAAATAAGCTTTTCAGCATTCTGTGGCCTTGGATTCTCTTTATTTGATTAGTTGCACTAACACAGCTTTTAGTGTTCTCAGAAGCTCCAAAAGAGCGATTCTGAGCACTGAAGCTCTAACATAACTTTCTCTGAAAAAAAAGCTCTAACTCATGAAAATCTGTCTTCTGCATTGCAAATTACATGGTAATTCATGAGAAAGAAACATTTTTCTTGCACTTGAGTTTTACTCTTAAAAATGCTTTGAGAAACTTTCTCTCACCGAGAAAGAAACTTTTCAACATCTGTGGCCTTGAATTCTCTTCATTTGCTTAGTTGCACTAACACAGCTTTTAGTGTTCTCAGAAGCTCCAAAAGAGCGATTCTGAGCACTAAAGCTCTAACATTACTTTCTCTGAAAAAAAAGCTCTAACTCATGAAAATCTTTCTGCTGCATTGCAATTTACATGGTAATTCATGAGAAAGAAACATTTTTCTTGTACTTGAGTTTTACTCTTAAAAATGCTTTGAGCAACTTTCTCTCACCGAGAAAGAAGCTTTTCAGCATCTGTGGCCTTGGATTCTCTTCATTTGCTTAGTTGCACTAACACAGCTTTTAGTGTTCTCAGAAGCTCCAAAAGAGCGATTCTGAGCATTGAAGCTCTAACATAACTTTCTCTGTAAAAAAAGCTCTAACTCATGAAAAACTGTCTTCTGCATTGCAAATTACATGGCATTTCATGAGAAAGAAACATTTTTCTTGCACTTGAGTTTTACTCTTAAAAATGCTTTGAGCAACTTTCTCTCACTGAGAAATAAGCTTTTCAGCATTCTGTGGCCTTGGATTCTCTTTATTTGATTAGTTGCACTAATACAGCTTTTAGTGTTCTCAAAAGCTCCAAAAGAGCGATTCTGAGCACTAAAGCTCTAACATAACTTTCTCTGAAAAAAAAGCTCTAACTCATGAAAATCTGTCTTCTGCATTGCAAATTACATGTCATTTTATGAGAAAGAAACATTTTTCTTGTACTTGAGTTTTACTCTTAAAAATGCTTTGAGCAACTTTCTCTCACCGAGAAAGAAGCTTTTCAGCATCTGTGGCCTTGGATTCTCTTCATTTGCTTAGTTGCACTAACACAGCTTTTAGTGTTCTCTGAAGCTCCAAAAGAGCGATTCTGAGCATTGAAGCTCTAACATAACTTTCTCTGCAAAAAAGCTCTAACTCATGAAAAACTGTCTTCTGCATTGCAAATTACATAGCATTTCATGAGAAAGAAACATTTTTCTTGCACTTGAGTTTTACTCTTAAAAATGCTTTGAGCAACTTTCTCTCACCGAGAAAGAAGCTTTTCAGCATCTGTGGCCTTGGATTCTCTTCATTTGCTTAGTTGCACTAACACAGCTTTTAGTGTTCTCTGAAGCTCCAAAAGAGCGATTCTGAGCACTAAAGCTCTAACATAACTTTCTCTGAAAAAAAAGCTCTAACTCATGAAAATCTGTCTTCTGCATTGCAAATTACATGTCATTTTATGAGAAAGAAACATTTTTCTTGTACTTGAGTTTTACTCTTAAAAATGCTTTGAGCAACTTTCTCTCAGAGAGAAAGAAGCTTTTCAACATCTGTGGCCTTGAATTCTCTTCATTGGCTTAGTTGCACTAAGACAGCTTTTATTATTCTCAGAAGCTCCAAAAGAGCGATTCTGAGCATTGAAGCTCTAACATAACTTTCTCTGCAAAAAAGCTCTAACTCATGAAAAACTGTCTTCTGCATTGCAAATTACATAGCATTTCATGAGAAAGAAACATTTTTCTTGCACTTGAGTTTTACTCTTAAAAATGCTTTGAGCAACTTTCTCTCACCGAGAAAGAAGCTTTTCAGCATCTGTGGCCTTGGATTCTCTTCATTTGCTTAGTTGCACTAACACAGCTTTTAGTGTTCTCAGAAGCTCCAAAAGAGCAATTCTGAGCACTAAAGCTCTAACATAACTTTCTCTGAAAAAAAAGCTCTAACTCATGAAAAACTGTCTTCTGCATTGCAAATTACATGGCATTTCATGAGAAAGAAACATTTTTCTTGCACTTGAGTTTTACTCTTAAAAATGCTTTGAGAAACTTTCTCTCACCGAGAAAGAAACTTTTCAACATCTGTGGCCTTGAATTCTCTTCATTTGCTTAGTTGCACTAACACAGCTTTTAGTGTTCTCAGAAGCTCCAAAAGAGCGATTCTGAGCACTAAAGCTCTAACATAACTTTCTCTGAAAAAAAAGCTCTAACTCATGAAAAACTGTCTTCTGCATTGCAAATTACATGGCATTTCATGAGAAAGAAACATTTTTCTTGCACTTGAGTTTTACTCTTAAAAATGCTTTGAGCAACTTTCTCTCACTGAGAAATAAGCTTTTCAGCATTCTGTGGCCTTGGATTCTCTTTATTTGATTAGTTGCACTAACACAGCTTTTAGTGTTCTCAGAAGCTCCAAAAGAGCGATTCTGAGCACTAAAGCTCTAACATAACTTTCTCTGAAAAAAAAGCTCTAACTCATGAAAAACTGTCTTCTGCATTGCAAATTACATGGCATTTCATGAGAAAGAAACATTTTTCTTGCACTTGAGTTTTACTCTTAAAAATGCTTTGAGCAACTTTCTCTCACTGAGAAATAAGCTTTTCAGCATTCTGTGGCCTTGGATTCTCTTTATTTGATTAGTTGCACTAACACAGCTTTTAGTGTTCTCAGAAGCTCCAAAAGAGCGATTCTGAGCACTAAAGCTCTAACATAACTTTCTCTGAAAAAAAAGCTCTAACTCATGAAAAACTGTCTTCTGCATTGCAAATTACATAGCATTTCATGAGAAAGAAACATTTTTCTTGCACTTGAGTTTTACTCTTAAAAATGCTTTGAGCAACTTTCTCTCACCGAGAAAGAAGCTTTTCAGCATCTGTGGCCTTGGATTCTCTTCATTTGCTTAGTTGCACTAACACAGCTTTTAGTGTTCTCTGAAGCTCCAAAAGAGCGATTCTGAGCACTAAAGCTCTAACATAACTTTCTCTGAAAAAAAAGCTCTAACTCATGAAAATCTGTCTTCTGCATTGCAAATTACATGTCATTTTATGAGAAAGAAACATTTTTCTTGTACTTGAGTTTTACTCTTAAAAATGCTTTGAGCAACTTTCTCTCAGAGAGAAAGAAGCTTTTCAACATCTGTGGCCTTGAATTCTCTTCATTGGCTTAGTTGCACTAAGACAGCTTTTATTATTCTCAGAAGCTCCAAAAGAGCGATTCTGAGCATTGAAGCTCTAACATAACTTTCTCTGCAAAAAAGCTCTAACTCATGAAAAACTGTCTTCTGCATTGCAAATTACATAGCATTTCATGAGAAAGAAACATTTTTCTTGCACTTGAGTTTTACTCTTAAAAATGCTTTGAGCAACTTTCTCTCACCGAGAAAGAAGCTTTTCAGCATCTGTGGCCTTGGATTCTCTTCATTTGCTTAGTTGCACTAACACAGCTTTTAGTGTTCTCAGAAGCTCCAAAAGAGCAATTCTGAGCACTAAAGCTCTAACATAACTTTCTCTGAAAAAAAAGCTCTAACTCATGAAAAACTGTCTTCTGCATTGCAAATTACATGGCATTTCATGAGAAAGAAACGTTTTTCTTGCACTTGAGTTTTACTCTTAAAAATGCTTTGAGAAACTTTCTCTCACCGAGAAAGAAACTTTTCAACATCTGTGGCCTTGAATTCTCTTCATTTGCTTAGTTGCACTAACACAGCTTTTAGTGTTCTCAGAAGCTCCAAAAGAGCGATTCTGAGCACTAAAGCTCTAACATAACTTTCTCTGAAAAAAAAGCTCTAACTCATGAAAAACTGTCTTCTGCATTGCAAATTACATGGCATTTCATGAGAAAGAAACATTTTTCTTGCACTTGAGTTTTACTCTTAAAAATGCTTTGAGCAACTTTCTCTCACTGAGAAATAAGCTTTTCAGCATTCTGTGGCCTTGGATTCTCTTTATTTGATTAGTTGCACTAACACAGCTTTTAGTGTTCTCAGAAGCTCCAAAAGAGCGAATCTGAGCATTGAAGCTCTAACATAACTTTCTCTGCAAAAAAGCTCTAACTCATGAAAAACTGTCTTCTGCATTGCAAATTACATGGCATTTCATGAGAAAGAAACATTTTTCTTGCACTTGAGTTTTACTCTTAAAAATGCTTTGAGCAACTTTCTCTCACTGAGAAATAAGCTTTTCAGCATTCTGTGGCCTTGGATTCTCTTTATTTGATTAGTTGCACTAACACAGCTTTTAGTGTTCTCAAAAGCTCCAAAAGAGCGATTCTGAGCACTAAAGCTCTAACATAACTTTCTCTGAAAAAAAGCTCTAACTCATGAAAATCTGTCTTCTGCATTGCAAATTACATGGCATTTCATGAGAAAGAAACATTTTTCTTGCACTTGAGTTTTACTCTTAAAAATGCTTTGAGAAACTTTCTCTCACCGAGAAAGAAACTTTTCAACATCTGTGGCCTTGAATTCTCTTCATTTGCTTAGTTGCACTAACACAGCTTTTAGTGTTCTCAGAAGCTCCAAAAGAGCGATTCTGAGCACTAAAGCTCTAACATAACTTTCTCTGAAAAAAAAGCTCTAACTCATGAAAAACTGTCTTCTGCATTGCAAATTACATGGCATTTCATGAGAAAGAAACATTTTTCTTGCACTTGAGTTTTACTCTTAAAAATGCTTTGAGCAACTTTCTCTCACTGAGAAAAAAGCTTTTCAGCATTCTGTGGCCTTGGATTCTCTTTATTTGATTAGTTGCACTAACACAGCTTTTAGTGTTCTCAGAAGCTCCAAAAGAGCGATTCTGAGCACTAAAGCTCTAACATAACTTTCTCTGAAAAAAAAGCTCTAACTCATGAAAATCTGTCTTCTGCATTGCAAATTACATGGTAATTCATGAGAAAGAAACATTTTTCTTGCACTTGAGTTTTACTCTTAAAAATGCTTTGAGAAACTTTCTCTCACCGAGAAAGAAACTTTTCAACATCTGTGGCCTTGAATTCTCTTCATTTGCTTAGTTGCACTAACACAGCTTTTAGTGTTCTCAGAAGCTCCAAAAGAGCGATTCTGAGCACTAAAGCTCTAACATTACTTTCTCTGAAAAAAAAGCTCTAACTCATGAAAATCTTTCTGCTGCATTGCAATTTACATGGTAATTCATGAGAAAGAAACATTTTTCTTGTACTTGAGTTTTACTCTTAAAAATGCTTTGAGCAACTTTCTCTCACCGAGAAAGAAGCTTTTCAGCATCTGTGGCCTTGGATTCTCTTCATTTGCTTAGTTGCACTAACACAGCTTTTAGTGTTCTCAGAAGCTCCAAAAGAGCGATTCTGAGCATTGAAGCTCTAACATAACTTTCTCTGTAAAAAAAGCTCTAACTCATGAAAAACTGTCTTCTGCATTGCAAATTACATGGCATTTCATGAGAAAGAAACATTTTTCTTGCACTTGAGTTTTACTCTTAAAAATGCTTTGAGCAACTTTCTCTTACCGGAAAAGAAGCTTTTCAGCATCTGTGGCCTTGGATTCTCTTCATTTGCTTAGTTGCACTAACACAGCTTTTAGTGTTCTCAGAAGCTCCAAAAGAGCGATTCTGAGCATTGAAGCTCTAACATAACTTTCTCTGCAAAAAAGCTCTAACTCATGAAAAACTGTCTTCTGCATTGCAAATTACATGTCATTTTATGAGAAAGAAACATTTTTCTTGTACTTGAGTTTTACTCTTAAAAATGCTTTGAGCAACTTTCTCTCACCGAGAAAGAAGCTTTTCAACATCTGTGGCCTTGAATTCTCTTCATTGGCTTAGTTGCACTAAGACAGCTTTTATTATTCTCAGAAGCTCCAAAAGAGCGATTCTGAGCATTGAAGCTCTAACATAACTTTCTCTGCAAAAAAGCTCTAACTCATGAAAAACTGTCTTCTGCATTGCAAATTACATAGCATTTCATGAGAAAGAAACATTTTTCTTGCACTTGAGTTTTACTCTTAAAAATGCTTTGAGCAACTTTCTCTCACCGAGAAAGAAGCTTTTCAGCATCTGTGGCCTTGGATTCTCTTCATTTGCTTAGTTGCACTAACACAGCTTTTAGTGTTCTCAGAAGCTCCAAAAGAGCGATTCTGAGCACTAAAGCTCTAACATAACTTTCTCTGAAAAAAAAGCTCTAACTCATGAAAAACTGTCTTCTGCATTGCAAATTACATGGCATTTCATGAGAAAGAAACATTTTTCTTGCACTTGAGTTTTACTCTTAAAAATGCTTTGAGAAACTTTCTCTCACCGAGAAAGAAACTTTTCAACATCTGTGGCCTTGAATTCTCTTCATTTGCTTAGTTGCACTAACACAGCTTTTAGTGTTCTCAGAAGCTCCAAAAGAGCGATTCTGAGCACTAAAGCTCTAACATAACTTTCTCTGAAAAAAAAGCTCTAACTCATGAAAAACTGTCTTCTGCATTGCAAATTACATGGCATTTCATGAGAAAGAAACATTTTTCTTGCACTTGAGTTTTACTCTTAAAAATGCTTTGAGCAACTTTCTCTCACTGAGAAATAAGCTTTTCAGCATTCTGTGGCCTTGGATTCTCTTTATTTGATTAGTTGCACTAACACAGCTTTTAGTGTTCTCAGAAGCTCCAAAAGAGCGATTCTGAGCACTAAAGCTCTAACATAACTTTCTCTGAAAAAAAAGCTCTAACTCATGAAAATCTGTCTTCTGCATTGCAAATTACATAGCATTTCATGAGAAAGAAACATTTTTCTTGCACTTGAGTTTTACTCTTAAAAATGCTTTGAGCAACTTCCTCTCACCGAAAAAGAAGCTTTTCAGCATCTGTGGCCTTGGATTCTCTTCATTTGCTTAGTTGCACTAACACAGCTTTTAGTGTTCTCTGAAGCTCCAAAAGAGCGAATCTGAGCATTGAAGCTCTAACATAACTTTCTCTGCAAAAAAGCTCTAACTCATGAAAAACTGTCTTCTGCATTGCAAATTACATGGCATTTCATGAGAAAGAAACATTTTTCTTGCACTTGAGTTTTACTCTTAAAAATGCTTTGAGCAACTTTCTCTCACTGAGAAATAAGCTTTTCAGCATTCTGTGGCCTTGGATTCTCTTTATTTGATTAGTTGCACTAACACAGCTTTTAGTGTTCTCAAAAGCTCCAAAAGAGCGATTCTGAGCACTAAAGCTCTAACATAACTTTCTCTGAAAAAAAGCTCTAACTCATGAAAATCTGTCTTCTGCATTGCAAATTACATGGCATTTCATGAGAAAGAAACATTTTTCTTGCACTTGAGTTTTACTCTTAAAAATGCTTTGAGAAACTTTCTCTCACCGAGAAAGAAACTTTTCAACATCTGTGGCCTTGAATTCTCTTCATTTGCTTAGTTGCACTAACACAGCTTTTAGTGTTCTCAGAAGCTCCAAAAGAGCGATTCTGAGCACTAAAGCTCTAACATAACTTTCTCTGAAAAAAAAGCTCTAACTCGTGAAAAACTGTCTTCTGCATTGCAAATTACATGGCATTTCATGAGAAAGAAACATTTTTCTTGCACTTGAGTTTTACTCTTAAAAATGCTTTGAGCAACTTTCTCTCACTGAGAAATAAGCTTTTCAGCATTCTGTGGCCTTGGATTCTCTTTATTTGATTAGTTGCACTAACACAGCTTTTAGTGTTCTCAGAAGCTCCAAAAGAGCGATTCTGAGCACTAAAGCTCTAACATAACTTTCTCTGAAAAAAAAGCTCTAACTCATGAAAATCTGTCTTCTGCATTGCAAATTACATGGTAATTCATGAGAAAGAAACATTTTTCTTGCACTTGAGTTTTACTCTTAAAAATGCTTTGAGAAACTTTCTCTCACCGAGAAAGAAACTTTTCAACATCTGTGGCCTTGAATTCTCTTCATTTGCTTAGTTGCACTAACACAGCTTTTAGTGTTCTCAGAAGCTCCAAAAGAGCGATTCTGAGCACTAAAGCTCTAACATAACTTTCTCTGAAAAAAAAGCTCTAACTCATGAAAAACTGTCTTCTGCATTGCAAATTACATGGCATTTCATGAGAAAGAAACATTTTTCTTGCACTTGAGTTTTACTCTTAAAAATGCTTTGAGCAACTTTCTCTCACTGAGAAATAAGCTTTTCAGCATTCTGTGGCCTTGGATTCTCTTTATTTGATTAGTTGCACTAACACAGCTTTTAGTGTTCTCAGAAGCTCCAAAAGAGCGATTCTGAGCACTGAAGCTCTAACATAACTTTCTCTGAAAAAAAAGCTCTAACTCATGAAAATCTGTCTTCTGCATTGCAAATTACATGGTAATTCATGAGAAAGAAACATTTTTCTTGCACTTGAGTTTTACTCTTAAAAATGCTTTGAGAAACTTTCTCTCACCGAGAAAGAAACTTTTCAACATCTGTGGCCTTGAATTCTCTTCATTTGCTTAGTTGCACTAACACAGCTTTTAGTGTTCTCAGAAGCTCCAAAAGAGCGATTCTGAGCACTAAAGCTCTAACATTACTTTCTCTGAAAAAAAAGCTCTAACTCATGAAAATCTTTCTGCTGCATTGCAATTTACATGGTAATTCATGAGAAAGAAACATTTTTCTTGTACTTGAGTTTTACTCTTAAAAATGCTTTGAGCAACTTTCTCTCACCGAGAAAGAAGCTTTTCAGCATCTGTGGCCTTGGATTCTCTTCATTTGCTTAGTTGCACTAACACAGCTTTTAGTGTTCTCAGAAGCTCCAAAAGAGCGATTCTGAGCATTGAAGCTCTAACATAACTTTCTCTGTAAAAAAAGCTCTAACTCATGAAAAACTGTCTTCTGCATTGCAAATTACATGGCATTTCATGAGAAAGAAACATTTTTCTTGCACTTGAGTTTTACTCTTAAAAATGCTTTGAGCAACTTTCTCTCACTGAGAAATAAGCTTTTCAGCATTCTGTGGCCTTGGATTCTCTTTATTTGATTAGTTGCACTAATACAGCTTTTAGTGTTCTCAAAAGCTCCAAAAGAGCGATTCTGAGCACTAAAGCTCTAACATAACTTTCTCTGAAAAAAAAGCTCTAACTCATGAAAATCTGTCTTCTGCATTGCAAATTACATGTCATTTTATGAGAAAGAAACATTTTTCTTGTACTTGAGTTTTACTCTTAAAAATGCTTTGAGCAACTTTCTCTCACCGAGAAAGAAGCTTTTCAGCATCTGTGGCCTTGGATTCTCTTCATTTGCTTAGTTGCACTAACACAGCTTTTAGTGTTCTCTGAAGCTCCAAAAGAGCGATTCTGAGCATTGAAGCTCTAACATAACTTTCTCTGCAAAAAAGCTCTAACTCATGAAAAACTGTCTTCTGCATTGCAAATTACATAGCATTTCATGAGAAAGAAACATTTTTCTTGCACTTGAGTTTTACTCTTAAAAATGCTTTGAGCAACTTTCTCTCACCGAGAAAGAAGCTTTTCAGCATCTGTGGCCTTGGATTCTCTTCATTTGCTTAGTTGCACTAACACAGCTTTTAGTGTTCTCTGAAGCTCCAAAAGAGCGATTCTGAGCACTAAAGCTCTAACATAACTTTCTCTGAAAAAAAAGCTCTAACTCATGAAAATCTGTCTTCTGCATTGCAAATTACATGTCATTTTATGAGAAAGAAACATTTTTCTTGTACTTGAGTTTTACTCTTAAAAATGCTTTGAGCAACTTTCTCTCAGAGAGAAAGAAGCTTTTCAACATCTGTGGCCTTGAATTCTCTTCATTGGCTTAGTTGCACTAAGACAGCTTTTATTATTCTCAGAAGCTCCAAAAGAGCGATTCTGAGCATTGAAGCTCTAACATAACTTTCTCTGCAAAAAAGCTCTAACTCATGAAAAACTGTCTTCTGCATTGCAAATTACATAGCATTTCATGAGAAAGAAACATTTTTCTTGCACTTGAGTTTTACTCTTAAAAATGCTTTGAGCAACTTTCTCTCACCGAGAAAGAAGCTTTTCAGCATCTGTGGCCTTGGATTCTCTTCATTTGCTTAGTTGCACTAACACAGCTTTTAGTGTTCTCAGAAGCTCCAAAAGAGCAATTCTGAGCACTAAAGCTCTAACATAACTTTCTCTGAAAAAAAAGCTCTAACTCATGAAAAACTGTCTTCTGCATTGCAAATTACATGGCATTTCATGAGAAAGAAACATTTTTCTTGCACTTGAGTTTTACTCTTAAAAATGCTTTGAGAAACTTTCTCTCACCGAGAAAGAAACTTTTCAACATCTGTGGCCTTGAATTCTCTTCATTTGCTTAGTTGCACTAACACAGCTTTTAGTGTTCTCAGAAGCTCCAAAAGAGCGATTCTGAGCACTAAAGCTCTAACATAACTTTCTCTGAAAAAAAAGCTCTAACTCATGAAAAACTGTCTTCTGCATTGCAAATTACATGGCATTTCATGAGAAAGAAACATTTTTCTTGCACTTGAGTTTTACTCTTAAAAATGCTTTGAGCAACTTTCTCTCACTGAGAAATAAGCTTTTCAGCATTCTGTGGCCTTGGATTCTCTTTATTTGATTAGTTGCACTAACACAGCTTTTAGTGTTCTCAGAAGCTCCAAAAGAGCGATTCTGAGCACTAAAGCTCTAACATAACTTTCTCTGAAAAAAAAGCTCTAACTCATGAAAATCTGTCTTCTGCATTGCAAATTACATAGCATTTCATGAGAAAGAAACATTTTTCTTGCACTTGAGTTTTACTCTTAAAAATGCTTTGAGCAACTTCCTCTCACCGAAAAAGAAGCTTTTCAGCATCTGTGGCCTTGGATTCTCTTCATTTGCTTAGTTGCACTAACACAGCTTTTAGTGTTCTCTGAAGCTCCAAAAGAGCGATTCTGAGCATTGAAGCTCTAACATAACTTTCTCTGCAAAAAAGCTCTAACTCATGAAAAACTGTCTTCTGCATTGCAAATTACATAGCATTTCATGAGAAAGAAACATTTTTCTTGCACTTGAGTTTTACTCTTAAAAATGCTTTGAGCAACTTTCTCTCACCGAGAAAGAAGCTTTTCAGCATCTGTGGCCTTGGATTCTCTTCATTTGCTTAGTTGCACTAACACAGCTTTTAGTGTTCTCTGAAGCTCCAAAAGAGCGATTCTGAGCACTAAAGCTCTAACATAACTTTCTCTGAAAAAAAAGCTCTAACTCATGAAAATCTGTCTTCTGCATTGCAAATTACATGTCATTTTATGAGAAAGAAACATTTTTCTTGTACTTGAGTTTTACTCTTAAAAATGCTTTGAGCAACTTTCTCTCAGAGAGAAAGAAGCTTTTCAACATCTGTGGCCTTGAATTCTCTTCATTGGCTTAGTTGCACTAAGACAGCTTTTATTATTCTCAGAAGCTCCAAAAGAGCGATTCTGAGCATTGAAGCTCTAACATAACTTTCTCTGCAAAAAAGCTCTAACTCATGAAAAACTGTCTTCTGCATTGCAAATTACATAGCATTTCATGAGAAAGAAACATTTTTCTTGCACTTGAGTTTTACTCTTAAAAATGCTTTGAGCAACTTTCTCTCACCGAGAAAGAAGCTTTTCAGCATCTGTGGCCTTGGATTCTCTGCATTTGCTTAGTTGCACTAACACAGCTTTTAGTGTTCTCAGAAGCTCCAAAAGAGCAATTCTGAGCACTAAAGCTCTAACATAACTTTCTCTGAAAAAAAAGCTCTAACTCATGAAAAACTGTCTTCTGCATTGCAAATTACATGGCATTTCATGAGAAAGAAACATTTTTCTTGCACTTGAGTTTTACTCTTAAAAATGCTTTGAGAAACTTTCTCTCACCGAGAAAGAAACTTTTCAACATCTGTGGCCTTGAATTCTCTTCATTTGCTTAGTTGCACTAACACAGCTTTTAGTGTTCTCAGAAGCTCCAAAAGAGCGATTCTGAGCACTAAAGCTCTAACATAACTTTCTCTGAAAAAAAAGCTCTAACTCATGAAAAACTGTCTTCTGCATTGCAAATTACATGGCATTTCATGAGAAAGAAACATTTTTCTTGCACTTGAGTTTTACTCTTAAAAATGCTTTGAGCAACTTTCTCTCACTGAGAAATAAGCTTTTCAGCATTCTGTGGCCTTGGATTCTCTTTATTTGATTAGTTGCACTAACACAGCTTTTAGTGTTCTCAGAAGCTCCAAAAGAGCGAATCTGAGCATTGAAGCTCTAACATAACTTTCTCTGCAAAAAAGCTCTAACTCATGAAAAACTGTCTTCTGCATTGCAAATTACATGGCATTTCATGAGAAAGAAACATTTTTCTTGCACTTGAGTTTTACTCTTAAAAATGCTTTGAGCAACTTTCTCTCACTGAGAAATAAGCTTTTCAGCATTCTGTGGCCTTGGATTCTCTTTATTTGATTAGTTGCACTAACACAGCTTTTAGTGTTCTCAAAAGCTCCAAAAGAGCGATTCTGAGCACTAAAGCTCTAACATAACTTTCTCTGAAAAAAAGCTCTAACTCATGAAAATCTGTCTTCTGCATTGCAAATTACATGGCATTTCATGAGAAAGAAACATTTTTCTTGCACTTGAGTTTTACTCTTAAAAATGCTTTGAGAAACTTTCTCTCACCGAGAAAGAAACTTTTCAACATCTGTGGCCTTGAATTCTCTTCATTTGCTTAGTTGCACTAACACAGCTTTTAGTGTTCTCAGAAGCTCCAAAAGAGCGATTCTGAGCACTAAAGCTCTAACATAACTTTCTCTGAAAAAAAAGCTCTAACTCATGAAAAACTGTCTTCTGCATTGCAAATTACATGGCATTTCATGAGAAAGAAACATTTTTCTTGCACTTGAGTTTTACTCTTAAAAATGCTTTGAGCAACTTTCTCTCACTGAGAAAAAAGCTTTTCAGCATTCTGTGGCCTTGGATTCTCTTTATTTGATTAGTTGCACTAACACAGCTTTTAGTGTTCTCAGAAGCTCCAAAAGAGCGATTCTGAGCACTAAAGCTCTAACATAACTTTCTCTGAAAAAAAAGCTCTAACTCATGAAAATCTGTCTTCTGCATTGCAAATTACATGGTAATTCATGAGAAAGAAACATTTTTCTTGCACTTGAGTTTTACTCTTAAAAATGCTTTGAGAAACTTTCTCTCACCGAGAAAGAAACTTTTCAACATCTGTGGCCTTGAATTCTCTTCATTTGCTTAGTTGCACTAACACAGCTTTTAGTGTTCTCAGAAGCTCCAAAAGAGCGATTCTGAGCACTAAAGCTCTAACATTACTTTCTCTGAAAAAAAAGCTCTAACTCATGAAAATCTTTCTGCTGCATTGCAATTTACATGGTAATTCATGAGAAAGAAACATTTTTCTTGTACTTGAGTTTTACTCTTAAAAATGCTTTGAGCAACTTTCTCTCACCGAGAAAGAAGCTTTTCAGCATCTGTGGCCTTGGATTCTCTTCATTTGCTTAGTTGCACTAACACAGCTTTTAGTGTTCTCAGAAGCTCCAAAAGAGCGATTCTGAGCATTGAAGCTCTAACATAACTTTCTCTGTAAAAAAAGCTCTAACTCATGAAAAACTGTCTTCTGCATTGCAAATTACATGTCATTTTATGAGAAAGAAACATTTTTCTTGTACTTGAGTTTTACTCTTAAAAATGCTTTGAGCAACTTTCTCTCACCGAGAAAGAAGCTTTTCAACATCTGTGGCCTTGAATTCTCTTCATTGGCTTAGTTGCACTAAGACAGCTTTTATTATTCTCAGAAGCTCCAAAAGAGCGATTCTGAGCATTGAAGCTCTAACATAACTTTCTCTGCAAAAAAGCTCTAACTCATGAAAAACTGTCTTCTGCATTGCAAATTACATAGCATTTCATGAGAAAGAAACATTTTTCTTGCACTTGAGTTTTACTCTTAAAAATGCTTTGAGCAACTTTCTCTCACCGAGAAAGAAGCTTTTCAGCATCTGTGGCCTTGGATTCTCTTCATTTGCTTAGTTGCACTAACACAGCTTTTAGTGTTCTCAGAAGCTCCAAAAGAGCGATTCTGAGCACTAAAGCTCTAACATAACTTTCTCTGAAAAAAAAGCTCTAACTCATGAAAAACTGTCTTCTGCATTGCAAATTACATGGCATTTCATGAGAAAGAAACATTTTTCTTGCACTTGAGTTTTACTCTTAAAAATGCTTTGAGAAACTTTCTCTCACCGAGAAAGAAACTTTTCAACATCTGTGGCCTTGAATTCTCTTCATTTGCTTAGTTGCACTAACACAGCTTTTAGTGTTCTCAGAAGCTCCAAAAGAGCGATTCTGAGCACTAAAGCTCTAACATAACTTTCTCTGAAAAAAAAGCTCTAACTCATGAAAAACTGTCTTCTGCATTGCAAATTACATGGCATTTCATGAGAAAGAAACATTTTTCTTGCACTTGAGTTTTACTCTTAAAAATGCTTTGAGCAACTTTCTCTCACTGAGAAATAAGCTTTTCAGCATTCTGTGGCCTTGGATTCTCTTTATTTGATTAGTTGCACTAACACAGCTTTTAGTGTTCTCAGAAGCTCCAAAAGAGCGATTCTGAGCACTAAAGCTCTAACATAACTTTCTCTGAAAAAAAAGCTCTAACTCATGAAAATCTGTCTTCTGCATTGCAAATTACATAGCATTTCATGAGAAAGAAACATTTTTCTTGCACTTGAGTTTTACTCTTAAAAATGCTTTGAGCAACTTCCTCTCACCGAAAAAGAAGCTTTTCAGCATCTGTGGCCTTGGATTCTCTTCATTTGCTTAGTTGCACTAACACAGCTTTTAGTGTTCTCTGAAGCTCCAAAAGAGCGAATCTGAGCATTGAAGCTCTAACATAACTTTCTCTGCAAAAAAGCTCTAACTCATGAAAAACTGTCTTCTGCATTGCAAATTACATGGCATTTCATGAGAAAGAAACATTTTTCTTGCACTTGAGTTTTACTCTTAAAAATGCTTTGAGCAACTTTCTCTCACTGAGAAATAAGCTTTTCAGCATTCTGTGGCCTTGGATTCTCTTTATTTGATTAGTTGCACTAACACAGCTTTTAGTGTTCTCAAAAGCTCCAAAAGAGCGATTCTGAGCACTAAAGCTCTAACATAACTTTCTCTGAAAAAAAGCTCTAACTCATGAAAATCTGTCTTCTGCATTGCAAATTACATGGCATTTCATGAGAAAGAAACATTTTTCTTGCACTTGAGTTTTACTCTTAAAAATGCTTTGAGAAACTTTCTCTCACCGAGAAAGAAACTTTTCAACATCTGTGGCCTTGAATTCTCTTCATTTGCTTAGTTGCACTAACACAGCTTTTAGTGTTCTCAGAAGCTCCAAAAGAGCGATTCTGAGCACTAAAGCTCTAACATAACTTTCTCTGAAAAAAAAGCTCTAACTCGTGAAAAACTGTCTTCTGCATTGCAAATTACATGGCATTTCATGAGAAAGAAACATTTTTCTTGCACTTGAGTTTTACTCTTAAAAATGCTTTGAGCAACTTTCTCTCACTGAGAAATAAGCTTTTCAGCATTCTGTGGCCTTGGATTCTCTTTATTTGATTAGTTGCACTAACACAGCTTTTAGTGTTCTCAGAAGCTCCAAAAGAGCGATTCTGAGCACTAAAGCTCTAACATAACTTTCTCTGAAAAAAAAGCTCTAACTCATGAAAATCTGTCTTCTGCATTGCAAATTACATGGTAATTCATGAGAAAGAAACATTTTTCTTGCACTTGAGTTTTACTCTTAAAAATGCTTTGAGAAACTTTCTCTCACCGAGAAAGAAACTTTTCAACATCTGTGGCCTTGAATTCTCTTCATTTGCTTAGTTGCACTAACACAGCTTTTAGTGTTCTCAGAAGCTCCAAAAGAGCGATTCTGAGCACTAAAGCTCTAACATTACTTTCTCTGAAAAAAAAGCTCTAACTCATGAAAATCTTTCTGCTGCATTGCAATTTACATGGTAATTCATGAGAAAGAAACATTTTTCTTGTACTTGAGTTTTACTCTTAAAAATGCTTTGAGCAACTTTCTCTCACCGAGAAAGAAGCTTTTCAGCATCTGTGGCCTTGGATTCTCTTCATTTGCTTAGTTGCACTAACACAGCTTTTAGTGTTCTCAGAAGCTCCAAAAGAGCGATTCTGAGCATTGAAGCTCTAACATAACTTTCTCTGTAAAAAAAGCTCTAACTCATGAAAAACTGTCTTCTGCATTGCAAATTACATGGCATTTCATGAGAAAGAAACATTTTTCTTGCACTTGAGTTTTACTCTTAAAAATGCTTTGAGCAACTTTCTCTCACTGAGAAATAAGCTTTTCAGCATTCTGTGGCCTTGGATTCTCTTTATTTGATTAGTTGCACTAATACAGCTTTTAGTGTTCTCAAAAGCTCCAAAAGAGCGATTCTGAGCACTAAAGCTCTAACATAACTTTCTCTGAAAAAAAAGCTCTAACTCATGAAAATCTGTCTTCTGCATTGCAAATTACATGTCATTTTATGAGAAAGAAACATTTTTCTTGTACTTGAGTTTTACTCTTAAAAATGCTTTGAGCAACTTTCTCTCACCGAGAAAGAAGCTTTTCAGCATCTGTGGCCTTGGATTCTCTTCATTTGCTTAGTTGCACTAACACAGCTTTTAGTGTTCTCTGAAGCTCCAAAAGAGCGATTCTGAGCATTGAAGCTCTAACATAACTTTCTCTGCAAAAAAGCTCTAACTCATGAAAAACTGTCTTCTGCATTGCAAATTACATAGCATTTCATGAGAAAGAAACATTTTTCTTGCACTTGAGTTTTACTCTTAAAAATGCTTTGAGCAACTTTCTCTCACCGAGAAAGAAGCTTTTCAGCATCTGTGGCCTTGGATTCTCTTCATTTGCTTAGTTGCACTAACACAGCTTTTAGTGTTCTCTGAAGCTCCAAAAGAGCGATTCTGAGCACTAAAGCTCTAACATAACTTTCTCTGAAAAAAAAGCTCTAACTCATGAAAATCTGTCTTCTGCATTGCAAATTACATGTCATTTTATGAGAAAGAAACATTTTTCTTGTACTTGAGTTTTACTCTTAAAAATGCTTTGAGCAACTTTCTCTCAGAGAGAAAGAAGCTTTTCAACATCTGTGGCCTTGAATTCTCTTCATTGGCTTAGTTGCACTAAGACAGCTTTTATTATTCTCAGAAGCTCCAAAAGAGCGATTCTGAGCATTGAAGCTCTAACATAACTTTCTCTGCAAAAAAGCTCTAACTCATGAAAAACTGTCTTCTGCATTGCAAATTACATAGCATTTCATGAGAAAGAAACATTTTTCTTGCACTTGAGTTTTACTCTTAAAAATGCTTTGAGCAACTTTCTCTCACCGAGAAAGAAGCTTTTCAGCATCTGTGGCCTTGGATTCTCTTCATTTGCTTAGTTGCACTAACACAGCTTTTAGTGTTCTCAGAAGCTCCAAAAGAGCAATTCTGAGCACTAAAGCTCTAACATAACTTTCTCTGAAAAAAAAGCTCTAACTCATGAAAAACTGTCTTCTGCATTGCAAATTACATGGCATTTCATGAGAAAGAAACATTTTTCTTGCACTTGAGTTTTACTCTTAAAAATGCTTTGAGAAACTTTCTCTCACCGAGAAAGAAACTTTTCAACATCTGTGGCCTTGAATTCTCTTCATTTGCTTAGTTGCACTAACACAGCTTTTAGTGTTCTCAGAAGCTCCAAAAGAGCGATTCTGAGCACTAAAGCTCTAACATAACTTTCTCTGAAAAAAAAGCTCTAACTCATGAAAAACTGTCTTCTGCATTGCAAATTACATGGCATTTCATGAGAAAGAAACATTTTTCTTGCACTTGAGTTTTACTCTTAAAAATGCTTTGAGCAACTTTCTCTCACTGAGAAATAAGCTTTTCAGCATTCTGTGGCCTTGGATTCTCTTTATTTGATTAGTTGCACTAACACAGCTTTTAGTGTTCTCAGAAGCTCCAAAAGAGCGATTCTGAGCACTAAAGCTCTAACATAACTTTCTCTGAAAAAAAAGCTCTAACTCATGAAAAACTGTCTTCTGCATTGCAAATTACATGGCATTTCATGAGAAAGAAACATTTTTCTTGCACTTGAGTTTTACTCTTAAAAATGCTTTGAGCAACTTTCTCTCACTGAGAAATAAGCTTTTCAGCATTCTGTGGCCTTGGATTCTCTTTATTTGATTAGTTGCACTAACACAGCTTTTAGTGTTCTCAGAAGCTCCAAAAGAGCGATTCTGAGCACTAAAGCTCTAACATAACTTTCTCTGAAAAAAAAGCTCTAACTCATGAAAATCTGTCTTCTGCATTGCAAATTACATAGCATTTCATGAGAAAGAAACATTTTTCTTGCACTTGAGTTTTACTCTTAAAAATGCTTTGAGCAACTTCCTCTCACCGAAAAAGAAGCTTTTCAGCATCTGTGGCCTTGGATTCTCTTCATTTGCTTAGTTGCACTAACACAGCTTTTAGTGTTCTCTGAAGCTCCAAAAGAGCGATTCTGAGCATTGAAGCTCTAACATAACTTTCTCTGCAAAAAAGCTCTAACTCATGAAAAACTGTCTTCTGCATTGCAAATTACATAGCATTTCATGAGAAAGAAACATTTTTCTTGCACTTGAGTTTTACTCTTAAAAATGCTTTGAGCAACTTTCTCTCACCGAGAAAGAAGCTTTTCAGCATCTGTGGCCTTGGATTCTCTTCATTTGCTTAGTTGCACTAACACAGCTTTTAGTGTTCTCTGAAGCTCCAAAAGAGCGATTCTGAGCACTAAAGCTCTAACATAACTTTCTCTGAAAAAAAAGCTCTAACTCATGAAAATCTGTCTTCTGCATTGCAAATTACATGTCATTTTATGAGAAAGAAACATTTTTCTTGTACTTGAGTTTTACTCTTAAAAATGCTTTGAGCAACTTTCTCTCAGAGAGAAAGAAGCTTTTCAACATCTGTGGCCTTGAATTCTCTTCATTGGCTTAGTTGCACTAAGACAGCTTTTATTATTCTCAGAAGCTCCAAAAGAGCGATTCTGAGCATTGAAGCTCTAACATAACTTTCTCTGCAAAAAAGCTCTAACTCATGAAAAACTGTCTTCTGCATTGCAAATTACATAGCATTTCATGAGAAAGAAACATTTTTCTTGCACTTGAGTTTTACTCTTAAAAATGCTTTGAGCAACTTCCTCTCACCGAAAAAGAAGCTTTTCAGCATCTGTGGCCTTGGATTCTCTTCATTTGCTTAGTTGCACTAACACAGCTTTTAGTGTTCTCTGAAGCTCCAAAAGAGCGATTCTGAGCATTGAAGCTCTAACATAACTTTCTCTGCAAAAAAGCTCTAACTCATGAAAAACTGTCTTCTGCATTGCAAATTACATGGCATTTCATGAGAAAGAAACATTTTTCTTGCACTTGAGTTTTACTCTTAAAAATGCTTTGAGCAACTTTCTCTCACTGAGAAATAAGCTTTTCAGCATTCTGTGGCCTTGGATTCTCTTTATTTGATTAGTTGCACTAACACAGCTTTTAGTGTTCTCAAAAGCTCCAAAAGAGCGATTCTGAGCACTAAAGCTCTAACATAACTTTCTTTGAAAAAAAGCTCTAACTCATGAAAATCTGTCTTCTGCATTGCAAATTACATGGCATTTCATGAGAAAGAAACATTTTTCTTGCACTTGAGTTTTACTCTTAAAAATGCTTTGAGAAACTTTCTCTTACCGAGAAAGAAACTTTTCAACATCTGTGGCCTTGAATTCTCTTCATTTGCTTAGTTGCACTAACACAGCTTTTAGTGTTCTCAGAAGCTCCAAAAGAGCGATTCTGAGCACTAAAGCTCTAACATAACTTTCTCTGAAAAAAAAGCTCTAACTCATGAAAAACTGTCTTCTGCATTGCAAATTACATGGCATTTCATGAGAAAGAATAATTTTTCTTGCACTTGAGTTTTACTCTTAAAAATGCTTTGAGCAACTTTCTCTCACTGAGAAATAAGCTTTTCAGCATTCTGTGGCCTTGGATTCTCTTTATTTGATTAGTTGCACTAACACAGCTTTTAGTGTTCTCAGAAGCTCCAAAAGAGCGATTCTGAGCACTAAAGCTCTAACATAACTTTCTCTGAAAAAAAAGCTCTAACTCATGAAAATCTGTCTTCTGCATTGCAAATTACATGGTAATTCATGAGAAAGAAACATTTTTCTTGCACTTGAGTTTTACTCTTAAAAATGCTTTGAGAAACTTTCTCTCACCGAGAAAGAAACTTTTCAACATCTGTGGCCTTGAATTCTCTTCATTTGCTTAGTTGCACTAACACAGCTTTTAGTGTTCTCAGAAGCTCCAAAAGAGCGATTCTGAGCACTAAAGCTCTAACATTACTTTCTCTGAAAAAAAAGCTCTAACTCATGAAAATCTTTCTGCTGCATTGCAATTTACATGGTAATTCATGAGAAAGAAACATTTTTCTTGTACTTTTTTACTCTTAAAAATGCTTTGAGCAACTTTCTCTCACCGAGAAAGAAGCTTTTCAGCATCTGTGGCCTTGGATTCTCTTCATTTGCTTAGTTGCACTAACACAGCTTTTAGTGTTCTCTGAAGCTCCAAAAGAGCGATTCTGAGCATTGAAGCTCTAACATAACTTTCTCTGTAAAAAAGCTCTAACTCATGAAAAACTGTCTTCTGCATTGCAAATTACATGGCATTTCATGAGAAAGAAACATTTTTCTTGCACTTGAGTTTTACTCTTAAAAATGCTTTGAGCAACTTTCTCTCACTGAGAAATAAGCTTTTCAGCATTCTGTGGCCTTGGATTATCTTTATTTGATTAGTTGCACTAATACAGCTTTTAGTGTTCTCAAAAGCTCCAAAAGAGCGATTCTGAGCACTAAAGCTCTAACATAACTTTCTCTGAAAAAAAAGCTCTAACTCATGAAAATCTGTCTTCTGCATTGCAAATTACATGTCATTTTATGAGAAAGAAACATTTTTCTTGTACTTGAGTTTTACTCTTAAAAATGCTTTGAGCAACTTTCTCTCACCGAGAAAGAAGCTTTTCAGCATCTGTGGCCTTGGATTCTCTTCATTTGCTTAGTTGCACTAACACAGCTTTTAGTGTTCTCTGAAGCTCCAAAAGAGCGATTCTGAGCATTGAAGCTCTAACATAACTTTCTCTGCAAAAAAGCTCTAACTCATGAAAAACTGTCTTCTGCATTGCAAATTAACATAGCATTTCATGAGAAAGAAACATTTTTCTTGCACTTGAGTTTTACTCTTAAAAATGCTTTGAGCAACTTTCTCTCACCGAGAAAGAAGCTTTTCAGCATCTGTGGCCTTGGATTCTCTTCATTTGCTTAGTTGCACTAACACAGCTTTTAGTGTTCTCTGAAGCTCCAAAAGAGCGATTCTAAGCATTGAAGCTTTAACATAACTTTCTCTGCAAAAAAGCTCTAAATCATGAAAATCTGTCTTCTGCATTGTAAATTACACATCATTTCATGAGAAAGAAACATTTTTCTTGCACTTGAGTTTTACTCTTAAAAATGCTTTGAGAAACTTTCTCTCACTGAGAAAGAAGCTTTTCAGCATTCTGTGGCCTTGGATTCTGTTTATTTGATTAGTTGCACTAACACAGCTTTTAGTGTTCTCAGAAGCTCCAAAAGAGCGATTCTGAGCATTGAAGCTCTAACATAACTTTCTGTGCAAAAAAGCTCTAACTCATGAAAAACTGTCTTCTGCATTGCAAATTACATGGCATTTCATGAGAAAGAAACATTTTTCTTGTACTTGAGTTTTACTCTTAAAAATGCTTTGAGCAACTTTCTCTTACCGGAAAAGAAGCTGTTCAGCATCTGTGGCCTTGGATTCTCTTCATTTGCTTAGTTGCACTAACACAGCTTTTAGTGTTCTCAGAAGCTCCAAAAGAGCGATTCTGAGCATTGAAGCTCTAACATAACTTTCTCTGCAAAAAAGCTCTAACTCATGAAAAACTGTCTTCTGCATTGCAAATTACATGTCATTTTATGAGAAAGAAACATTTTTATTGTACTTGAGTTTTACTCTTAAAAATGCTTTGAGCAACTTTCTCTCACTGAGAAATAAGCTTTTCAGCATTCTGTGGCCTTGGATTCTCTTTATTTGATTAGTTGCACTAACACAGCTTTTAGTGTTCTCAGAAGCTCCAAAAGAGCGATTCTGAGCACTAAAGCTCTAACATAACTTTCTCTGAAAAAAAAGCTCTAACTCATGAAAATCTGTCTTCTGCATTGCAAATTACATGGCATTTCATGAGAAAGAAACATTTTTCTTGCACTTGAGTTTTACTCTTAAAAATGCTTTGAGCAACTTCCTCTCACCGAAAAAGAAGCTTTTCAGCATCTGTGGTCTTGGATTCTCTTCATTTGCTTAGTTGCACAAACACAGCTTTTAGTGTTCTCTGAAGCTCCAAAAGAGCGATTCTGAGCATTGAAGCTCTAACATAACTTTCTCTGCAAAAAAGCTCTAACTCATGAAAAACTGTCTTCTGCATTGCAAATTACATGGCATTTCATGAGAAAGAAACATTTTTCTTGCACTTGAGTTTTACTCTTAAAAATGCTTTGAGCAACTTTCTCTCACTGAGAAATAAGCTTTTCAGCATTCTGTGGCCTTGGATTATCTTTATTTGATTAGTTGCACTAACACAGCTTTTAGTGTTCTCAAAAGCTCCAAAAGAGCGATTCTGAGCACTAAAGCTCTAACATAACTTTCTCTGAAAAAAAGCTCTAACTCATGAAAATCTGTCTTCTGCATTGCAAATTACATGGCATTTCATCAGAAAGAAACATTTTTCTTGCACTTGAGTTTTACTCTTAAAAATGCTTTGAGAAACTTTCTCTCACCGAGAAAGAAACTTTTCAACATCTGTGGCCTTGAATTCTCTTCATTTGCTTAGTTGCACTAACACAGCTTTTAGTGTTCTCAGAAGCTCCAAAAGAGCGATTCTGAGCACTAAAGCTCTAACGATACTTTCTCTGAAAAAAAAGCTCGAACTCATGAAAATCTTTCTGCTGCATTGCAATTTACATGGTAATTCATGAGAAAGAAACATTTTTCTTGTACTTGAGTTTTACTCTTAAAAATGCTTTGAGCAACTTTCTCTCACCGAGAAAGAAGCTTTTCAGCATCTGTGGCCTTGGATTCTCTTCATTTGCTTAGTTGCACTAACACAGCTTTTAGTGTTCTCTGAAGCTCCAAAAGAGCGATTCTGAGCATTGAAGCTCTAACATAACTTTCTCTGTAAAAAAGCTCTAACTCATGAAAAACTGTCTTCTGCATTGCAAATTACATGGCATTTCATGAGAAAGAAACATTTTTCTTGCACTTGAGTTTTACTCTTAAAAATGCTTTGAGCAACTTTCTCTCACTGAGAAATAAGCTTTTCAGCATTCTGTGGCCTTGGATTCTCTTTATTTGATTAGTTGCACTAATACAGCTTTTAGTGTTCTCAAAAGCTCCAAAAGAGCGATTCTGAGCACTAAAGCTCTAACATAACTTTCTCTGAAAAAAAAGCTCTAACTCATGAAAATCTGTCTTCTGCATTGCAAATTACATGTCATTTTATGAGAAAGAAACATTTTTCTTGTACTTGAGTTTTACTCTTAAAAATGCTTTGAGCAACTTTCTCTCACCGAGAAAGAAGCTTTTCAGCATCTGTGGCCTTGGATTCTCTTCATTTGCTTAGTTGCACTAACACAGCTTTTAGTGTTCTCAGAAGCTCCAAAAGAGCGATTCTGAGCATTGAAGCTCTAACATAACTTTCTCTGCAAAAAAGCTCTAACTCATGAAAAACTGTCTTCTGCATTGCAAATTACATAGCATTTCATGAGAAAGAAACATTTTTCTTGCACTTGAGTTTTACTCTTAAAAATGCTTTGAGAAACTTCCTCTCACCAAGAAAGAAACTTTTCAACATCTGTGGCCTTGAATTCTCTTCATTTGCTTAGTTGCACTAACACAGCTTTTAGTGTTCTCAGAAGCTCCAAAAGAGCGATTCTGAGCACTAAAGCTCTAACATAACTTTCTCTGCAAAAAAGCTCTAACTCATGAAAAACTGTCTTCTGCATTGCAAATTACATAGCATTTCATGAGAAAGAAACATTTTTCTTGCACTTGAGTTTTACTCTTAAAAATGCTTTGAGCAACTTTCTCTCAGAGAGAAAGAAGCTTTTCAACATCTGTGGCCTTGAATTCTCTTCATTGGCTTAGTTGCACTAAGACAGCTTTTATTATTCTCAGAAGCTCCAAAAGAGCGATTCTGAGCATTGAAGCTCTAACATAACTTTCTCTGCAAAAAAGCTCTAACTCATGAAAAACTGTCTTCTGCATTGCAAATTACATAGCATTTCATGAGAAAGAAACATTTTTCTTGCACTTGAGTTTTACTCTTAAAAATGCTTTGAGCAACTTTCTCTCACCGAGAAAGAAGCTTTTCAGCATCTGTGGCCTTGGATTCTCTTCATTTGCTTAGTTGCACTAACACAGCTTTTAGTGTTCTCAGAAGCTCCAAAAGAGCGATTCTGAGCATTGAAGCTCTAACATAACTTTCTCTGCAAAAAAGCTCTAACTCATGAAAAACTGTCTTCTGCATTGCAAATTACATGGCATTTCATGAGAAAGAAACATTTTTCTTGCACTTGAGTTTTACTCTTAAAAATGCTTTGAGCAACTTTCTCTCACTGAGAAATAAGCTTTTCAGCATTCTGTGGCCTTGGATTATCTTTATTTGATTAGTTGCACTAACACAGCTTTTAGTGTTCTCAAAAGCTCCAAAAGAGCGATTCTGAGCACTAAAGCTCTAACATAACTTTCTCTGCAAAAAAGCTCTAACTCATGAAAATCTGTCTACTGCATTGCAAATTACATGGCATTTCATCAGAAAGAAACATTTTTCTTGCACTTGAGTTTTACTCTTAAAAATGCTTTGAGAAACTTTCTCTCACCGAGAAAGAAACTTTTCAACATCTGTGGCCTTGAATTCTCTTCATTTGCTTAGTTGCACTAACACAGCTTTTAGTGTTCTCAGAAGCTCCAAAAGAGCGATTCTGAGCACTAAAGCTCTAACATTACTTTCTCTGAAAAAAAAGCTCTAACTCATGAAAATCTTTCTGCTGCATTGCAATTTACATGGTAATTCATGAGAAAGAAACATTTTTCTTGTACTTGAGTTTTACTCTTAAAAATGCTTTGAGCAACTTTCTCTCACCGAGAAAGAAGCTTTTCAGCATCTGTGGCCTTGGATTCTCTTCATTTGCTTAGTTGCACTAACACAGCTTTTAGTGTTCTCTGAAGCTCCAAAAGAGCGATTCTGAGCATTGAAGCTCTAACATAACTTTCTCTGTAAAAAAGCTCTAACTCATGAAAAACTGTCTTCTGCATTGCAAATTACATGGCATTTCATGAGAAAGAAACATTTTTCTTGCACTTGAGTTTTACTCTTAAAAATGCTTTGAGCAACTTTCTCTCACTGAGAAATAAGCTTTTCAGCATTCTGTGGCCTTGGATTCTCTTTATTTGATTAGTTGCACTCATACAGCTTTTAGTGTTCTCAAAAGCTCCAAAAGAGCGATTCTGAGCAGTAAAGCTCTAACATAACTTTCTCTGAAAAAAAAGCTCTAACTCATGAAAATCTGTCTTCTGCATTGCAAATTACGTCATTTTATGAGAAAGAAACATTTTTCTTGTACTTGAGTTTTACTCTTAAAAATGCTTTGAGCAACTTTCTCTCACCGAGAAAGAAGCTTTTCAGCATCTGTGGCCTTGGATTCTCTTCATTTGCTTAGTTGCACTAACACAGCTTTTAGTGTTCTCTGAAGCTCCAAAAGAGCGATTCTAAGCATTGAAGCTTTAACATAACTTTCTCTGCAAAAAAGCTCTAAATCATGAAAATCTGTCTTCTGCATTGTAAATTACATATCATTTCATGAGAAAGAAACATTTTTCTTGCACTTGAGTTTTACTCTTAAAAATGCTTTGAGAAACTTTCTCTCACTGAGAAAGAAGCTTTTCAGCATTCTGTGGCCTTGGATTCTGTTTATTTGATTAGTTGCACTAACACAGCTTTTAGTGTTCTCAGAAGCTCCAAAAGAGCGATTCTGAGCACTAAAGCTCTAACATAACTTTCTCTGAAAAAAAAGCTCTAACTCATGAAAATCTGTCTTCTGCATTGCAAATTACATGTCATTTTATGAGAAAGAAACATTTTTCTTGTACTTGAGTTTTACTCTTAAAAATGCTTTGAGCAACTTTCTCTCACTGAGAAATAAGCTTTTCAGCATTCTGTGGCCTTGGATTCTCTTTATTTGATTAGTTGCACTAACACAGCTTTTAGTGTTCTCAGAAGCTCCAAAAGAGCGATTCTGAGCACTAAAGCTCTAACATAACTTTCTCTGAAAAAAAAGCTCTAACTCATGAAAATCTGTCTTCTGCATTGCAAATTACATGGTAATTCATGAGAAAGAAACATTTTTCTTGCACTTGAGTTTTACTCTTAAAAATGCTTTGAGAAACTTTCTCTCACCGAGAAAGAAACTTTTCAACATCTGTGGCCTTGAATTCTCTTCATTTGCTTAGTTGCACTAACACAGCTTTTAGTGTTCTCAGAAGCTCCAAAAGAGCGATTCTGAGCACTAAAGCTCTAACATTACTTTCTCTGAAAAAAAAGCTCTAACTCATGAAAATCTTTCTGCTGCATTGCAATTTACATGGTAATTCATGAGAAAGAAACATTTTTCTTGTACTTGAGTTTTACTCTTAAAAATGCTTTGAGCAACTTTCTCTCACCGAGAAAGAAGCTTTTCAGCATCTGTGGCCTTGGATTCTCTTCATTTGCTTAGTTGCACTAACACAGCTTTTAGTGTTCTCAGAAGCTCCAAAAGAGCGATTCTGAGCATTGAAGCTCTAACATAACTTTCTCTGTAAAAAAAGCTCTAACTCATGAAAAACTGTCTTCTGCATTGCAAATTACATGGCATTTCATGAGAAAGAAACATTTTTCTTGCACTTGAGTTTTACTCTTAAAAATGCTTTGAGCAACTTTCTCTCACTGAGAAATAAGCTTTTCAGCATTCTGTGGCCTTGGATTCTCTTTATTTGATTAGTTGCACTAATACAGCTTTTAGTGTTCTCAAAAGCTCCAAAAGAGCGATTCTGAGCACTAAAGCTCTAACATAACTTTCTCTGAAAAAAAAGCTCTAACTCATGAAAATCTGTCTTCTGCATTGCAAATTACATGTCATTTTATGAGAAAGAAACATTTTTCTTGTACTTGAGTTTTACTCTTAAAAATGCTTTGAGAAACTTTCTCTCACCGAGAAAGAAACTTTTCAACATCTGTGGCCTTGAATTCTCTTCATTTGCTTAGTTGCACTAACACAGCTTTTAGTGTTCTCAGAAGCTCCAAAAGAGCGATTCTGAGCACTAAAGCTCTAACATTACTTTCTCTGAAAAAAAAGCTCTAACTCATGAAAATCTTTCTGCTGCATTGCAATTTACATGGTAATTCATGAGAAAGAAACATTTTTCTTGTACTTGAGTTTTACTCTTAAAAATGCTTTGAGCAACTTTCTCTCACCGAGAAAGAAGCTTTTCAGCATCTGTGGCCTTGGATTCTCTTCATTTGCTTAGTTGCACTAACACAGCTTTTAGTGTTCTCAGAAGCTCCAAAAGAGCGATTCTGAGCATTGAAGCTCTAACATAACTTTCTCTGTAAAAAAAGCTCTAACTCATGAAAAACTGTCTTCTGCATTGCAAATTACATGGCATTTCATGAGAAAGAAACATTTTTCTTGCACTTGAGTTTTACTCTTAAAAATGCTTTGAGCAACTTTCTCTCACTGAGAAATAAGCTTTTCAGCATTCTGTGGCCTTGGATTCTCTTTATTTGATTAGTTGCACTAATACAGCTTTTAGTGTTCTCAAAAGCTCCAAAAGAGCGATTCTGAGCACTAAAGCTCTAACATAACTTTCTCTGAAAAAAAAGCTCTAACTCATGAAAATCTGTCTTCTGCATTGCAAATTACATGTCATTTTATGAGAAAGAAACATTTTTCTTGTACTTGAGTTTTACTCTTAAAAATGCTTTGAGCAACTTTCTCTCACCGAGAAAGAAGCTTTTCAGCATCTGTGGCCTTGGATTCTCTTCATTTGCTTAGTTGCACTAACACAGCTTTTAGTGTTCTCTGAAGCTCCAAAAGAGCGATTCTGAGCATTGAAGCTCTAACATAACTTTCTCTGCAAAAAAGCTCTAACTCATGAAAAACTGTCTTCTGCATTGCAAATTACATAGCATTTCATGAGAAAGAAACATTTTTCTTGCACTTGAGTTTTACTCTTAAAAATGCTTTGAGCAACTTTCTCTCACCGAGAAAGAAGCTTTTCAGCATCTGTGGCCTTGGATTCTCTTCATTTGCTTAGTTGCACTAACACAGCTTTTAGTGTTCTCTGAAGCTCCAAAAGAGCGATTCTGAGCACTAAAGCTCTAACATAACTTTCTCTGAAAAAAAAGCTCTAACTCATGAAAATCTGTCTTCTGCATTGCAAATTACATGTCATTTTATGAGAAAGAAACATTTTTCTTGTACTTGAGTTTTACTCTTAAAAATGCTTTGAGCAACTTTCTCTCAGAGAGAAAGAAGCTTTTCAACATCTGTGGCCTTGAATTCTCTTCATTGGCTTAGTTGCACTAAGACAGCTTTTATTATTCTCAGAAGCTCCAAAAGAGCGATTCTGAGCATTGAAGCTCTAACATAACTTTCTCTGCAAAAAAGCTCTAACTCATGAAAAACTGTCTTCTGCATTGCAAATTACATAGCATTTCATGAGAAAGAAACATTTTTCTTGCACTTGAGTTTTACTCTTAAAAATGCTTTGAGCAACTTTCTCTCACCGAGAAAGAAGCTTTTCAGCATCTGTGGCCTTGGATTCTCTTCATTTGCTTAGTTGCACTAACACAGCTTTTAGTGTTCTCAGAAGCTCCAAAAGAGCAATTCTGAGCACTAAAGCTCTAACATAACTTTCTCTGAAAAAAAAGCTCTAACTCATGAAAAACTGTCTTCTGCATTGCAAATTACATGGCATTTCATGAGAAAGAAACATTTTTCTTGCACTTGAGTTTTACTCTTAAAAATGCTTTGAGAAACTTTCTCTCACCGAGAAAGAAACTTTTCAACATCTGTGGCCTTGAATTCTCTTCATTTGCTTAGTTGCACTAACACAGCTTTTAGTGTTCTCAGAAGCTCCAAAAGAGCGATTCTGAGCACTAAAGCTCTAACATAACTTTCTCTGAAAAAAAAGCTCTAACTCATGAAAAACTGTCTTCTGCATTGCAAATTACATGGCATTTCATGAGAAAGAAACATTTTTCTTGCACTTGAGTTTTACTCTTAAAAATGCTTTGAGCAACTTTCTCTCACTGAGAAATAAGCTTTTCAGCATTCTGTGGCCTTGGATTCTCTTTATTTGATTAGTTGCACTAACACAGCTTTTAGTGTTCTCAGAAGCTCCAAAAGAGCGATTCTGAGCACTAAAGCTCTAACATAACTTTCTCTGAAAAAAAAGCTCTAACTCATGAAAAACTGTCTTCTGCATTGCAAATTACATGGCATTTCATGAGAAAGAAACATTTTTCTTGCACTTGAGTTTTACTCTTAAAAATGCTTTGAGCAACTTTCTCTCACTGAGAAATAAGCTTTTCAGCATTCTGTGGCCTTGGATTCTCTTTATTTGATTAGTTGCACTAACACAGCTTTTAGTGTTCTCAGAAGCTCCAAAAGAGCGATTCTGAGCACTAAAGCTCTAACATAACTTTCTCTGAAAAAAAAGCTCTAACTCATGAAAATCTGTCTTCTGCATTGCAAATTACATAGCATTTCATGAGAAAGAAACATTTTTCTTGCACTTGAGTTTTACTCTTAAAAATGCTTTGAGCAACTTCCTCTCACCGAAAAAGAAGCTTTTCAGCATCTGTGGCCTTGGATTCTCTTCATTTGCTTAGTTGCACTAACACAGCTTTTAGTGTTCTCTGAAGCTCCAAAAGAGCGAATCTGAGCATTGAAGCTCTAACATAACTTTCTCTGCAAAAAAGCTCTAACTCATGAAAAACGGTCTTCTGCATTGCAAATTACATGGCATTTCATGAGAAAGAAACATTTTTCTTGCACTTGAGTTTTACTCTTAAAAATGCTTTGAGCAACTTTCTCTCACTGAGAAATAAGCTTTTCAGCATTCTGTGGCCTTGGATTCTCTTTATTTGATTAGTTGCACTAACACAGCTTTTAGTGTTCTCAAAAGCTCCAAAAGAGCGATTCTGAGCACTAAAGCTCTAACATAACTTTCTCTGAAAAAAAGCTCTAACTCATGAAAATCTGTCTTCTGCATTGCAAATTACATGGCATTTCATGAGAAAGAAACATTTTTCTTGCACTTGAGTTTTACTCTTAAAAATGCTTTGAGAAACTTTCTCTCACCGAGAAAGAAACTTTTCAACATCTGTGGCCTTGAATTCTCTTCATTTGCTTAGTTGCACTAACACAGCTTTTAGTGTTCTCAGAAGCTCCAAAAGAGCGATTCTGAGCACTAAAGCTCTAACATAACTTTCTCTGAAAAAAAAGCTCTAACTCATGAAAAACTGTCTTCTGCATTGCAAATTACATGGCATTTCATGAGAAAGAAACATTTTTCTTGCACTTGAGTTTTACTCTTAAAAATGCTTTGAGCAACTTTCTCTCACTGAGAAATAAGCCTTTCAGCATTCTGTGGCCTTGGATTGTCTTTATTTGATTAGTTGCACTAACACAGCTTTTAGTGTTCTCAGAAGCTCCAAAAGAGCGATTCTGAGCACTAAAGCTCTAACATAACTTTCTCTGAAAAAAAAGCTCTAACTCATGAAAATCTGTCTTCTGCATTGCAAATTACATGGTAATTCATGAGAAAGAAACATTTTTCTTGCACTTGAGTTTTACTCTTAAAAATGCTTTGAGCAACTTTCTCTCACTGAGAAATAAGCTTTTCAGCATTCTGTGGCCTTGGATTCTCTTTATTTGATTAGTTGCACTAACACAGCTTTTAGTGTTCTCAGAAGCTCCAAAAGAGCGATTCTGAGCACTAAAGCTCTAACATAACTTTCTCTGAAAAAAAAGCTCTAACTCATGAAAAACTGTCTTCTGCATTGCAAATTACATGGCATTTCATGAGAAAGAAACATTTTTCTTGCACTTGAGTTTTACTCTTAAAAATGCTTTGAGAAACTTTCTCTCACCGAGAAAGAAACTTTTCAACATCTGTGGCCTTGAATTCTCTTCATTTGCTTAGTTGCACTAACACAGCTTTTAGTGTTCTCAGAAGCTCCAAAAGAGCGATTCTGAGCACTAAAGCTCTAACATAACTTTCTCTGAAAAAAAAGCTCTAACTCATGAAAAACTGTCTTCTGCATTGCAAATTACATGGCATTTCATGAGAAAGAAACATTTTTCTTGCACTTGAGTTTTACTCTTAAAAATGCTTTGAGCAACTTTCTCTCACTGAGAAATAAGCTTTTCAGCATTCTGTGGCCTTGGATTCTCTTTATTTGATTAGTTGCACTAACACAGCTTTTAGTGTTCTCAGAAGCTCCAAAAGAGCGATTCTGAGCACTAAAGCTCTAACATAACTTTCTCTGAAAAAAAAGCTCTAACTCATGAAAAACTGTCTTCTGCATTGCAAATTACATGGCATTTCATGAGAAAGAAACATTTTTCTTGCACTTGAGTTTTACTCTTAAAAATGCTTTGAGCAACTTTCTCTCACTGAGAAATAAGCTTTTCAGCATTCTGTGGCCTTGGATTCTCTTTATTTGATTAGTTGCACTAACACAGCTTTTAGTGTTCTCAGAAGCTCCAAAAGAGCGATTCTGAGCACTAAAGCTCTAACATAACTTTCTCTGAAAAAAAAGCTCTAACTCATGAAAATCTGTCTTCTGCATTGCAAATTACATAGCATTTCATGAGAAAGAAACATTTTTCTTGCACTTGAGTTTTACTCTTAAAAATGCTTTGAGCAACTTCCTCTCACCGAAAAAGAAGCTTTTCAGCATCTGTGGCCTTGGATTCTCTTCATTTGCTTAGTTGCACTAACACAGCTTTTAGTGTTCTCTGAAGCTCCAAAAGAGCGAATCTGAGCATTGAAGCTCTAACATAACTTTCTCTGCAAAAAAGCTCTAACTCATGAAAAACGGTCTTCTGCATTGCAAATTACATGGCATTTCATGAGAAAGAAACATTTTTCTTGCACTTGAGTTTTACTCTTAAAAATGCTTTGAGCAACTTTCTCTCACTGAGAAATAAGCTTTTCAGCATTCTGTGGCCTTGGATTCTCTTTATTTGATTAGTTGCACTAACACAGCTTTTAGTGTTCTCAAAAGCTCCAAAAGAGCGATTCTGAGCACTAAAGCTCTAACATAACTTTCTCTGAAAAAAAGCTCTAACTCATGAAAATCTGTCTTCTGCATTGCAAATTACATGGCATTTCATGAGAAAGAAACATTTTTCTTGCACTTGAGTTTTACTCTTAAAAATGCTTTGAGAAACTTTCTCTCACCGAGAAAGAAACTTTTCAACATCTGTGGCCTTGAATTCTCTTCATTTGCTTAGTTGCACTAACACAGCTTTTAGTGTTCTCAGAAGCTCCAAAAGAGCGATTCTGAGCACTAAAGCTCTAACATAACTTTCTCTGAAAAAAAAGCTCTAACTCATGAAAAACTGTCTTCTGCATTGCAAATTACATGGCATTTCATGAGAAAGAAACATTTTTCTTGCACTTGAGTTTTACTCTTAAAAATGCTTTGAGCAACTTTCTCTCACTGAGAAATAAGCCTTTCAGCATTCTGTGGCCTTGGATTGTCTTTATTTGATTAGTTGCACTAACACAGCTTTTAGTGTTCTCAGAAGCTCCAAAAGAGCGATTCTGAGCACTAAAGCTCTAACATAACTTTCTCTGAAAAAAAAGCTCTAACTCATGAAAATCTGTCTTCTGCATTGCAAATTACATGGTAATTCATGAGAAAGAAACATTTTTCTTGCACTTGAGTTTTACTCTTAAAAATGCTTTGAGAAACTTTCTCTCACCGAGAAAGAAACTTTTCAACATCTGTGGCCTTGAATTCTCTTCATTTGCTTAGTTGCACTAACACAGCTTTTAGTGTTCTCAGAAGCTCCAAAAGAGCGATTCTGAGCACTAAAGCTCTAACATTACTTTCTCTGAAAAAAAAGCTCTAACTCATGAAAATCTGTCTTCTGCATTGCAAATTACATGGTAATTCATGAGAAAGAAACATTTTTCTTGTACTTGAGTTTTACTCTTAAAAATGCTTTGAGCAACTTTCTCTCACCGAGAAAGAAGCTTTTCAGCATCTGTGGCCTTGGATTCTCTTCATTTGCTTAGTTGCACTAACACAGCTTTTAGTGTTCTCTGAAGCTCCAAAAGAGCGATTCTGAGCATTGAAGCTCTAACATAACTTTCTCTGCAAAAAAGCTCTAACTCATGAAAAACTGTCTTCTGCATTGCAAATTACATAGCATTTCATGAGAAAGAAACATTTTTCTTGCACTTGAGTTTTACTCTTAAAAATGCTTTGAGCAACTTTCTCTCACCGAGAAAGAAGCTTTTCAGCATCTGTGGCCTTGGATTCTCTTCATTTGCTTAGTTGCACTAACACAGCTTTTAGTGTTCTCTGAAGCTCCAAAAGAGCGATTCTGAGCACTAAAGCTCTAACATAACTTTCTCTGAAAAAAAGCTCTAACTCATGAAAATCTGTCTTCTGCATTGCAAATTACATGTCATTTCATGAGAAAGAAACATTTTTCTTGTACTTGAGTTTTACTCTTAAAAATGCTTTGAGCAACTTTCTCTCAGAGAGAAAGAAGCTTTTCAACATCTGTGGCCTTGAATTCTCTTCATTGGCTTAGTTGCACTAAGACAGCTTTTATTATTCTCAGAAGCTCCAAAAGAGCGATTCTGAGCATTGAAGCTCTAACATAACTTTCTCTGCAAAAAAGCTCTAACTCATGAAAAACTGTCTTCTGCATTGCAAATTACATAGCATTTCATGAGAAAGAAACATTTTTCTTGCACTTGAGTTTTACTCTTAAAAATGCTTTGAGCAACTTTCTCTCACCGAGAAAGAAGCTTTTCAGCATCTGTGGCCTTGGATTCTCTTCATTTGCTTAGTTGCACTAACACAGCTTTTAGTGTTCTCAGAAGCTCCAAAAGAGCGATTCTGAGCACTAAAGCTCTAACATAACTTTCTCTGAAAAAAAAGCTCTAACTCATGAAAAACTGTCTTCTGCATTGCAAATTACATGGCATTTCATGAGAAAGAAACATTTTTCTTGCACTTGAGTTTTACTCTTAAAAATGCTTTGAGCAACTTTCTCTCACTGAGAAAGAAGCTTTTCAGCATCTGTGGCCTTGGATTCTCTTTATTTGCTTAGTTGCACTAACACAGCTTTTAGTGTTCTCTGAAGCTCCAAAAGAGCGATTCTGAGCACTAAAGCTCTAACATAACTTTCTCTGAAAAAAAAGCTCTAACTCATGAAAATCTGTCTTCTGCATTGCAAATTACATGTCATTTTATGAGAAAGAAACATTTTTCTTGTACTTGAGTTTTACTCTTAAAAATGCTTTGAGCAACTTTCTCTCAGAGAGAAAGAAGCTTTTCAACATCTGTGGCCTTGAATTCTCTTCATTGGCTTAGTTGCACTAAGACAGCTTTTATTATTCTCAGAAGCTCCAAAAGAGCGATTCTGAGCATTGAAGCTCTAACATAACTTTCTCTGCAAAAAAGCTCTAACTCATGAAAAACTGTCTTCTGCATTGCAAATTACATAGCATTTCATGAGAAAGAAACATTTTTCTTGCACTTGAGTTTTACTCTTAAAAATGCTTTGAGCAACTTTCTCTCACCGAGAAAGAAGCTTTTCAGCATCTGTGGCCTTGGATTCTCTTCATTTGCTTAGTTGCACTAACACAGCTTTTAGTGTTCTCAGAAGCTCCAAAAGAGCAATTCTGAGCACTAAAGCTCTAACATAACTTTCTCTGAAAAAAAAGCTCTAACTCATGAAAAACTGTCTTCTGCATTGCAAATTACATGGCATTTCATGAGAAAGAAACATTTTTCTTGCACTTGAGTTTTACTCTTAAAAATGCTTTGAGAAACTTTCTCTCACCGAGAAAGAAGCTTTTCAGCATCTGTGGCCTTGGATTCTCTTCATTTGCTTAGTTGCACTAACACAGCTTTTAGTGTTCTCAGAAGCTCCAAAAGAGCAATTCTGAGCACTAAAGCTCTAACATAACTTTCTCTGAAAAAAAAGCTCTAACTCATGAAAAACTGTCTTCTGCATTGCAAATTACATGGCATTTCATGAGAAAGAAACATTTTTCTTGCACTTGAGTTTTACTCTTAAAAATGCTTTGAGAAACTTTCTCTCACCGAGAAAGAAACTTTTCAACATCTGTGGCCTTGAATTCTCTTCATTTGCTTAGTTGCACTAACACAGCTTTTAGTGTTCTCAGAAGCTCCAAAAGAGCGATTCTGAGCACTAAAGCTCTAACATAACTTTCTCTGAAAAAAAAGCTCTAACTCATGAAAAACTGTCTTCTGCATTGCAAATTACATGGCATTTCATGAGAAAGAAACATTTTTCTTGCACTTGAGTTTTACTCTTAAAAATGCTTTGAGCAACTTTCTCTCACTGAGAAATAAGCTTTTCAGCATTCTGTGGCCTTGGATTCTCTTTATTTGATTAGTTGCACTAACACAGCTTTTAGTGTTCTCAGAAGCTCCAAAAGAGCGATTCTGAGCACTAAAGCTCTAACATAACTTTCTCTGAAAAAAAAGCTCTAACTCATGAAAAACTGTCTTCTGCATTGCAAATTACATGGCATTTCATGAGAAAGAAACATTTTTCTTGCACTTGAGTTTTACTCTTAAAAATGCTTTGAGCAACTTTCTCTCACTGAGAAATAAGCTTTTCAGCATTCTGTGGCCTTGGATTCTCTTTATTTGATTAGTTGCACTAACACAGCTTTTAGTGTTCTCAGAAGCTCCAAAAGAGCGATTCTGAGCACTAAAGCTCTAACATAACTTTCTCTGAAAAAAAAGCTCTAACTCATGAAAATCTGTCTTCTGCATTGCAAATTACATAGCATTTCATGAGAAAGAAACATTTTTCTTGCACTTGAGTTTTACTCTTAAAAATGCTTTGAGCAACTTCCTCTCACCGAAAAAGAAGCTTTTCAGCATCTGTGGCCTTGGATTCTCTTCATTTGCTTAGTTGCACTAACACAGCTTTTAGTGTTCTCTGAAGCTCCAAAAGAGCGATTCTGAGCATTGAAGCTCTAACATAACTTTCTCTGCAAAAAAGCTCTAACTCATGAAAAACTGTCTTCTGCATTGCAAATTACATAGCATTTCATGAGAAAGAAACATTTTTCTTGCACTTGAGTTTTACTCTTAAAAATGCTTTGAGCAACTTTCTCTCACCGAGAAAGAAGCTTTTCAGCATCTGTGGCCTTGGATTCTCTTCATTTGCTTAGTTGCACTAACACAGCTTTTAGTGTTCTCTGAAGCTCCAAAAGAGCGATTCTGAGCACTAAAGCTCTAACATAACTTTCTCTGAAAAAAAAGCTCTAACTCATGAAAATCTGTCTTCTGCATTGCAAATTACATGTCATTTTATGAGAAAGAAACATTTTTCTTGTACTTGAGTTTTACTCTTAAAAATGCTTTGAGCAACTTTCTCTCAGAGAGAAAGAAGCTTTTCAACATCTGTGGCCTTGAATTCTCTTCATTGGCTTAGTTGCACTAAGACAGCTTTTATTATTCTCAGAAGCTCCAAAAGAGCGATTCTGAGCATTGAAGCTCTAACATAACTTTCTCTGCAAAAAAGCTCTAACTCATGAAAAACTGTCTTCTGCATTGCAAATTACATAGCATTTCATGAGAAAGAAACATTTTTCTTGCACTTGAGTTTTACTCTTAAAAATGCTTTGAGCAACTTCCTCTCACCGAAAAAGAAGCTTTTCAGCATCTGTGGCCTTGGATTCTCTTCATTTGCTTAGTTGCACTAACACAGCTTTTAGTGTTCTCTGAAGCTCCAAAAGAGCGATTCTGAGCATTGAAGCTCTAACATAACTTTCTCTGCAAAAAAGCTCTAACTCATGAAAAACTGTCTTCTGCATTGCAAATTACATGGCATTTCATGAGAAAGAAACATTTTTCTTGCACTTGAGTTTTACTCTTAAAAATGCTTTGAGCAACTTTCTCTCACTGAGAAATAAGCTTTTCAGCATTCTGTGGCCTTGGATTCTCTTTATTTGATTAGTTGCACTAACACAGCTTTTAGTGTTCTCAAAAGCTCCAAAAGAGCGATTCTGAGCACTAAAGCTCTAACATAACTTTCTTTGAAAAAAAGCTCTAACTCATGAAAATCTGTCTTCTGCATTGCAAATTACATGGCATTTCATGAGAAAGAAACATTTTTCTTGCACTTGAGTTTTACTCTTAAAAATGCTTTGAGAAACTTTCTCTTACCGAGAAAGAAACTTTTCAACATCTGTGGCCTTGAATTCTCTTCATTTGCTTAGTTGCACTAACACAGCTTTTAGTGTTCTCAGAAGCTCCAAAAGAGCGATTCTGAGCACTAAAGCTCTAACATAACTTTCTCTGAAAAAAAAGCTCTAACTCATGAAAAACTGTCTTCTGCATTGCAAATTACATGGCATTTCATGAGAAAGAATAATTTTTCTTGCACTTGAGTTTTACTCTTAAAAATGCTTTGAGCAACTTTCTCTCACTGAGAAATAAGCTTTTCAGCATTCTGTGGCCTTGGATTCTCTTTATTTGATTAGTTGCACTAACACAGCTTTTAGTGTTCTCAGAAGCTCCAAAAGAGCGATTCTGAGCACTAAAGCTCTAACATAACTTTCTCTGAAAAAAAAGCTCTAACTCATGAAAATCTGTCTTCTGCATTGCAAATTACATGGTAATTCATGAGAAAGAAACATTTTTCTTGCACTTGAGTTTTACTCTTAAAAATGCTTTGAGAAACTTTCTCTCACCGAGAAAGAAACTTTTCAACATCTGTGGCCTTGAATTCTCTTCATTTGCTTAGTTGCACTAACACAGCTTTTAGTGTTCTCAGAAGCTCCAAAAGAGCGATTCTGAGCACTAAAGCTCTAACATTACTTTCTCTGAAAAAAAAGCTCTAACTCATGAAAATCTTTCTGCTGCATTGCAATTTACATGGTAATTCATGAGAAAGAAACATTTTTCTTGTACTTTTTTACTCTTAAAAATGCTTTGAGCAACTTTCTCTCACCGAGAAAGAAGCTTTTCAGCATCTGTGGCCTTGGATTCTCTTCATTTGCTTAGTTGCACTAACACAGCTTTTAGTGTTCTCTGAAGCTCCAAAAGAGCGATTCTGAGCATTGAAGCTCTAACATAACTTTCTCTGTAAAAAAGCTCTAACTCATGAAAAACTGTCTTCTGCATTGCAAATTACATGGCATTTCATGAGAAAGAAACATTTTTCTTGCACTTGAGTTTTACTCTTAAAAATGCTTTGAGCAACTTTCTCTCACTGAGAAATAAGCTTTTCAGCATTCTGTGGCCTTGGATTCTCTTTATTTGATTAGTTGCACTAATACAGCTTTTAGTGTTCTCAAAAGCTCCAAAAGAGCGATTCTGAGCACTAAAGCTCTAACATAACTTTCTCTGAAAAAAAAGCTCTAACTCATGAAAATCTGTCTTCTGCATTGCAAATTACATGTCATTTTATGAGAAAGAAACATTTTTCTTGTACTTGAGTTTTACTCTTAAAAATGCTTTGAGCAACTTTCTCTCACCGAGAAAGAAGCTTTTCAGCATCTGTGGCCTTGGATTCTCTTCATTTGCTTAGTTGCACTAACACAGCTTTTAGTGTTCTCTGAAGCTCCAAAAGAGCGATTCTGAGCATTGAAGCTCTAACATAACTTTCTCTGCAAAAAAGCTCTAACTCATGAAAAACTGTCTTCTGCATTGCAAATTAACATAGCATTTCATGAGAAAGAAACATTTTTCTTGCACTTGAGTTTTACTCTTAAAAATGCTTTGAGCAACTTTCTCTCACCGAGAAAGAAGCTTTTCAGCATCTGTGGCCTTGGATTCTCTTCATTTGCTTAGTTGCACTAACACAGCTTTTAGTGTTCTCTGAAGCTCCAAAAGAGCGATTCTAAGCATTGAAGCTTTAACATAACTTTCTCTGCAAAAAAGCTCTAAATCATGAAAATCTGTCTTCTGCATTGTAAATTACACATCATTTCATGAGAAAGAAACATTTTTCTTGCACTTGAGTTTTACTCTTAAAAATGCTTTGAGAAACTTTCTCTCACTGAGAAAGAAGCTTTTCAGCATTCTGTGGCCTTGGATTCTGTTTATTTGATTAGTTGCACTAACACAGCTTTTAGTGTTCTCAGAAGCTCCAAAAGAGCGATTCTGAGCATTGAAGCTCTAACATAACTTTCTGTGCAAAAAAGCTCTAACTCATGAAAAACTGTCTTCTGCATTGCAAATTACATGGCATTTCATGAGAAAGAAACATTTTTCTTGTACTTGAGTTTTACTCTTAAAAATGCTTTGAGCAACTTTCTCTTACCGGAAAAGAAGCTGTTCAGCATCTGTGGCCTTGGATTCTCTTCATTTGCTTAGTTGCACTAACACAGCTTTTAGTGTTCTCAGAAGCTCCAAAAGAGCGATTCTGAGCATTGAAGCTCTAACATAACTTTCTCTGCAAAAAAGCTCTAACTCATGAAAAACTGTCTTCTGCATTGCAAATTACATGTCATTTTATGAGAAAGAAACATTTTTATTGTACTTGAGTTTTACTCTTAAAAATGCTTTGAGCAACTTTCTCTCACTGAGAAATAAGCTTTTCAGCATTCTGTGGCCTTGGATTCTCTTTATTTGATTAGTTGCACTAACACAGCTTTTAGTGTTCTCAGAAGCTCCAAAAGAGCGATTCTGAGCACTAAAGCTCTAACATAACTTTCTCTGAAAAAAAAGCTCTAACTCATGAAAATCTGTCTTCTGCATTGCAAATTACATGGCATTTCATGAGAAAGAAACATTTTTCTTGCACTTGAGTTTTACTCTTAAAAATGCTTTGAGCAACTTCCTCTCACCGAAAAAGAAGCTTTTCAGCATCTGTGGTCTTGGATTCTCTTCATTTGCTTAGTTGCACAAACACAGCTTTTAGTGTTCTCTGAAGCTCCAAAAGAGCGATTCTGAGCATTGAAGCTCTAACATAACTTTCTCTGCAAAAAAGCTCTAACTCATGAAAAACTGTCTTCTGCATTGCAAATTACATGGCATTTCATGAGAAAGAAACATTTTTCTTGCACTTGAGTTTTACTCTTAAAAATGCTTTGAGCAACTTTCTCTCACTGAGAAATAAGCTTTTCAGCATTCTGTGGCCTTGGATTATCTTTATTTGATTAGTTGCACTAACACAGCTTTTAGTGTTCTCAAAAGCTCCAAAAGAGCGATTCTGAGCACTAAAGCTCTAACATAACTTTCTCTGAAAAAAAGCTCTAACTCATGAAAATCTGTCTTCTGCATTGCAAATTACATGGCATTTCATCAGAAAGAAACATTTTTCTTGCACTTGAGTTTTACTCTTAAAAATGCTTTGAGAAACTTTCTCTCACCGAGAAAGAAACTTTTCAACATCTGTGGCCTTGAATTCTCTTCATTTGCTTAGTTGCACTAACACAGCTTTTAGTGTTCTCAGAAGCTCCAAAAGAGCGATTCTGAGCACTAAAGCTCTAACGATACTTTCTCTGAAAAAAAAGCTCGAACTCATGAAAATCTTTCTGCTGCATTGCAATTTACATGGTAATTCATGAGAAAGAAACATTTTTCTTGTACTTGAGTTTTACTCTTAAAAATGCTTTGAGCAACTTTCTCTCACCGAGAAAGAAGCTTTTCAGCATCTGTGGCCTTGGATTCTCTTCATTTGCTTAGTTGCACTAACACAGCTTTTAGTGTTCTCTGAAGCTCCAAAAGAGCGATTCTGAGCATTGAAGCTCTAACATAACTTTCTCTGTAAAAAAGCTCTAACTCATGAAAAACTGTCTTCTGCATTGCAAATTACATGGCATTTCATGAGAAAGAAACATTTTTCTTGCACTTGAGTTTTACTCTTAAAAATGCTTTGAGCAACTTTCTCTCACTGAGAAATAAGCTTTTCAGCATTCTGTGGCCTTGGATTCTCTTTATTTGATTAGTTGCACTAATACAGCTTTTAGTGTTCTCAAAAGCTCCAAAAGAGCGATTCTGAGCACTAAAGCTCTAACATAACTTTCTCTGAAAAAAAAGCTCTAACTCATGAAAATCTGTCTTCTGCATTGCAAATTACATGTCATTTTATGAGAAAGAAACATTTTTCTTGTACTTGAGTTTTACTCTTAAAAATGCTTTGAGCAACTTTCTCTCACCGAGAAAGAAGCTTTTCAGCATCTGTGGCCTTGGATTCTCTTCATTTGCTTAGTTGCACTAACACAGCTTTTAGTGTTCTCAGAAGCTCCAAAAGAGCGATTCTGAGCATTGAAGCTCTAACATAACTTTCTCTGCAAAAAAGCTCTAACTCATGAAAAACTGTCTTCTGCATTGCAAATTACATAGCATTTCATGAGAAAGAAACATTTTTCTTGCACTTGAGTTTTACTCTTAAAAATGCTTTGAGCAACTTCCTCTCACCGAAAAAGAAGCTTTTCAGCATCTGTGGCCTTGGATTCTCTTCATTTGCTTAGTTGCACTAACACAGCTTTTAGTGTTCTCTGAAGCTCCAAAAGAGCGATTCTGAGCATTGAAGCTCTAACATAACTTTCTCTGCAAAAAAGCTCTAACTCATGAAAAACTGTCTTCTGCATTGCAAATTACATGGCATTTCATGAGAAAGAAACATTTTTCTTGCACTTGAGTTTTACTCTTAAAAATGCTTTGAGCAACTTTCTCTCACTGAGAAATAAGCTTTTCAGCATTCTGTGGCCTTGGATTCTCTTTATTTGATTAGTTGCACTAACACAGCTTTTAGTGTTCTCAAAAGCTCCAAAAGAGCGATTCTGAGCACTAAAGCTCTAACATAACTTTCTCTGAAAAAAAGCTCTAACTCATGAAAATCTGTCTTCTGCATTGCAAATTACATGGCATTTCATGAGAAAGAAACATTTTTCTTGCACTTGAGTTTTACTCTTAAAAATGCTTTGAGAAACTTTCTCTCACCAAGAAAGAAACTTTTCAACATCTGTGGCCTTGAATTCTCTTCATTTGCTTAGTTGCACTAACACAGCTTTTAGTGTTCTCAGAAGCTCCAAAAGAGCGATTCTGAGCACTAAAGCTCTAACATAACTTTCTCTGCAAAAAAGCTCTAACTCATGAAAAACTGTCTTCTGCATTGCAAATTACATAGCATTTCATGAGAAAGAAACATTTTTCTTGCACTTGAGTTTTACTCTTAAAAATGCTTTGAGCAACTTTCTCTCAGAGAGAAAGAAGCTTTTCAACATCTGTGGCCTTGAATTCTCTTCATTGGCTTAGTTGCACTAAGACAGCTTTTATTATTCTCAGAAGCTCCAAAAGAGCGATTCTGAGCATTGAAGCTCTAACATAACTTTCTCTGCAAAAAAGCTCTAACTCATGAAAAACTGTCTTCTGCATTGCAAATTACATAGCATTTCATGAGAAAGAAACATTTTTCTTGCACTTGAGTTTTACTCTTAAAAATGCTTTGAGCAACTTTCTCTCACCGAGAAAGAAGCTTTTCAGCATCTGTGGCCTTGGATTCTCTTCATTTGCTTAGTTGCACTAACACAGCTTTTAGTGTTCTCAGAAGCTCCAAAAGAGCGATTCTGAGCATTGAAGCTCTAACATAACTTTCTCTGCAAAAAAGCTCTAACTCATGAAAAACTGTCTTCTGCATTGCAAATTACATGGCATTTCATGAGAAAGAAACATTTTTCTTGCACTTGAGTTTTACTCTTAAAAATGCTTTGAGCAACTTTCTCTCACTGAGAAATAAGCTTTTCAGCATTCTGTGGCCTTGGATTATCTTTATTTGATTAGTTGCACTAACACAGCTTTTAGTGTTCTCAAAAGCTCCAAAAGAGCGATTCTGAGCACTAAAGCTCTAACATAACTTTCTCTGAAAAAAAGCTCTAACTCATGAAAATCTGTCTACTGCATTGCAAATTACATGGCATTTCATCAGAAAGAAACATTTTTCTTGCACTTGAGTTTTACTCTTAAAAATGCTTTGAGAAACTTTCTCTCACCGAGAAAGAAACTTTTCAACATCTGTGGCCTTGAATTCTCTTCATTTGCTTAGTTGCACTAACACAGCTTTTAGTGTTCTCAGAAGCTCCAAAAGAGCGATTCTGAGCACTAAAGCTCTAACATTACTTTCTCTGAAAAAAAAGCTCTAACTCATGAAAATCTTTCTGCTGCATTGCAATTTACATGGTAATTCATGAGAAAGAAACATTTTTCTTGTACTTGAGTTTTACTCTTAAAAATGCTTTGAGCAACTTTCTCTCACTGAGAAATAAGCTTTTCAGCATTCTGTGGCCTTGGATTCTCTTTATTTGATTAGTTGCACTCATACAGCTTTTAGTGTTCTCAAAAGCTCCAAAAGAGCGATTCTGAGCAGTAAAGCTCTAACATAACTTTCTCTGAAAAAAAAGCTCTAACTCATGAAAATCTGTCTTCTGCATTGCAAATTACGTCATTTTATGAGAAAGAAACATTTTTCTTGTACTTGAGTTTTACTCTTAAAAATGCTTTGAGCAACTTTCTCTCACCGAGAAAGAAGCTTTTCAGCATCTGTGGCCTTGGATTCTCTTCATTTGCTTAGTTGCACTAACACAGCTTTTAGTGTTCTCTGAAGCTCCAAAAGAGCGATTCTAAGCATTGAAGCTTTAACATAACTTTCTCTGCAAAAAAGCTCTAAATCATGAAAATCTGTCTTCTGCATTGTAAATTACATATCATTTCATGAGAAAGAAACATTTTTCTTGCACTTGAGTTTTACTCTTAAAAATGCTTTGAGAAACTTTCTCTCACTGAGAAAGAAGCTTTTCAGCATTCTGTGGCCTTGGATTCTGTTTATTTGATTAGTTGCACTAACACAGCTTTTAGTGTTCTCAGAAGCTCCAAAAAAACGATTCTGAGCACTAAAGCTCTAACATAACTTTCTCTGAAAAAAAAGCTCTAACTCATGAAAATCTGTCTTCTGCATTGCAAATTACATAGCATTTCATGAGAAAGAAACATTTTTCTTGCACTTGAGTTTTACTCTTAAAAATGCTTTGAGCAACTTCCTCTCACCGAAAAAGAAGCTTTTCAGCATCTGTGGCCTTGGATTCTCTTCATTTGCTTAGTTGCACTAACACAGCTTTTAGTGTTCTCTGAAGCTCCAAAAGAGCGATTCTGAGCATTGAAGCTCTAACATAACTTTCTCTGCAAAAAAGCTCTAACTCATGAAAATCTGTCTTCTGCATTGCAAATTACATGTCATTTTATGAGAAAGAAACATTTTTCTTGTACTTGAGTTTTACTCTTAAAAATGCTTTGAGAAACTTTCTCTCACCGAGAAAGAAACTTTTCAACATCTGTGGCCTTGAATTCTCTTCATTTGCTTAGTTGCACTAACACAGCTTTTAGTGTTCTCAGAAGCTCCAAAAGAGCGATTCTGAGCACTAAAGCTCTAACATAACTTTCTCTGAAAAAAAAGCTCTAACTCATGAAAAACTGTCTTCTGCATTGCAAATTACATGGCATTTCATGAGAAAGAAACATTTTTCTTGCACTTGAGTTTTACTCTTAAAAATGCTTTGAGCAACTTTCTCTCACTGAGAAATAAGCTTTTCAGCATTCTGTGGCCTTGGATTCTCTTTATTTGATTAGTTGCACTAACACAGCTTTTAGTGTTCTCAGAAGCTCCAAAAGAGCGATTCTGAGCACTAAAGCTCTAACATAACTTTCTCTGAAAAAAAAGCTCTAACTCATGAAAATCTGTCTTCTGCATTGCAAATTACATGGTAATTCATGAGAAAGAAACATTTTTCTTGCACTTGAGTTTTACTCTTAAAAATGCTTTGAGAAACTTTCTCTCACCGAGAAAGAAACTTTTCAACATCTGTGGCCTTGAATTCTCTTCATTTGCTTAGTTGCACTAACACAGCTTTTAGTGTTCTCAGAAGCTCCAAAAGAGCGATTCTGAGCACTAAAGCTCTAACATTACTTTCTCTGAAAAAAAAGCTCTAACTCATGAAAATCTTTCTGCTGCATTGCAATTTACATGGTAATTCATGAGAAAGAAACATTTTTCTTGTACTTGAGTTTTACTCTTAAAAATGCTTTGAGCAACTTTCTCTCACCGAGAAAGAAGCTTTTCAGCATCTGTGGCCTTGGATTCTCTTCATTTGCTTAGTTGCACTAACACAGCTTTTAGTGTTCTCAGAAGCTCCAAAAGAGCGATTCTGAGCATTGAAGCTCTAACATAACTTTCTCTGTAAAAAAAGCTCTAACTCATGAAAAACTGTCTTCTGCATTGCAAATTACATGGCATTTCATGAGAAAGAAACATTTTTCTTGCACTTGAGTTTTACTCTTAAAAATGCTTTGAGCAACTTTCTCTCACTGAGAAATAAGCTTTTCAGCATTCTGTGGCCTTGGATTCTCTTTATTTGATTAGTTGCACTAATACAGCTTTTAGTGTTCTCAAAAGCTCCAAAAGAGCGATTCTGAGCACTAAAGCTCTAACATAACTTTCTCTGAAAAAAAAGCTCTAACTCATGAAAATCTGTCTTCTGCATTGCAAATTACATGTCATTTTATGAGAAAGAAACATTTTTCTTGTACTTGAGTTTTACTCTTAAAAATGCTTTGAGCAACTTTCTCTCACCGAGAAAGAAGCTTTTCAGCATCTGTGGCCTTGGATTCTCTTCATTTGCTTAGTTGCACTAACACAGCTTTTAGTGTTCTCTGAAGCTCCAAAAGAGCGATTCTGAGCATTGAAGCTCTAACATAACTTTCTCTGCAAAAAAGCTCTAACTCATGAAAAACTGTCTTCTGCATTGCAAATTACATAGCATTTCATGAGAAAGAAACATTTTTCTTGCACTTGAGTTTTACTCTTAAAAATGCTTTGAGCAACTTTCTCTCACCGAGAAAGAAGCTTTTCAGCATCTGTGGCCTTGGATTCTCTTCATTTGCTTAGTTGCACTAACACAGCTTTTAGTGTTCTCTGAAGCTCCAAAAGAGCGATTCTGAGCACTAAAGCTCTAACATAACTTTCTCTGAAAAAAAAGCTCTAACTCATGAAAATCTGTCTTCTGCATTGCAAATTACATGTCATTTTATGAGAAAGAAACATTTTTCTTGTACTTGAGTTTTACTCTTAAAAATGCTTTGAGCAACTTTCTCTCAGAGAGAAAGAAGCTTTTCAACATCTGTGGCCTTGAATTCTCTTCATTGGCTTAGTTGCACTAAGACAGCTTTTATTATTCTCAGAAGCTCCAAAAGAGCGATTCTGAGCATTGAAGCTCTAACATAACTTTCTCTGCAAAAAAGCTCTAACTCATGAAAAACTGTCTTCTGCATTGCAAATTACATAGCATTTCATGAGAAAGAAACATTTTTCTTGCACTTGAGTTTTACTCTTAAAAATGCTTTGAGCAACTTTCTCTCACCGAGAAAGAAGCTTTTCAGCATCTGTGGCCTTGGATTCTCTTCATTTGCTTAGTTGCACTAACACAGCTTTTAGTGTTCTCAGAAGCTCCAAAAGAGCAATTCTGAGCACTAAAGCTCTAACATAACTTTCTCTGAAAAAAAAGCTCTAACTCATGAAAAACTGTCTTCTGCATTGCAAATTACATGGCATTTCATGAGAAAGAAACATTTTTCTTGCACTTGAGTTTTACTCTTAAAAATGCTTTGAGAAACTTTCTCTCACCGAGAAAGAAACTTTTCAACATCTGTGGCCTTGAATTCTCTTCATTTGCTTAGTTGCACTAACACAGCTTTTAGTGTTCTCAGAAGCTCCAAAAGAGCGATTCTGAGCACTAAAGCTCTAACATAACTTTCTCTGAAAAAAAAGCTCTAACTCATGAAAAACTGTCTTCTGCATTGCAAATTACATGGCATTTCATGAGAAAGAAACATTTTTCTTGCACTTGAGTTTTACTCTTAAAAATGCTTTGAGCAACTTTCTCTCACTGAGAAATAAGCTTTTCAGCATTCTGTGGCCTTGGATTCTCTTTATTTGATTAGTTGCACTAACACAGCTTTTAGTGTTCTCAGAAGCTCCAAAAGAGCGATTCTGAGCACTAAAGCTCTAACATAACTTTCTCTGAAAAAAAAGCTCTAACTCATGAAAAACTGTCTTCTGCATTGCAAATTACATGGCATTTCATGAGAAAGAAACATTTTTCTTGCACTTGAGTTTTACTCTTAAAAATGCTTTGAGCAACTTTCTCTCACTGAGAAATAAGCTTTTCAGCATTCTGTGGCCTTGGATTCTCTTTATTTGATTAGTTGCACTAACACAGCTTTTAGTGTTCTCAGAAGCTCCAAAAGAGCGATTCTGAGCACTAAAGCTCTAACATAACTTTCTCTGAAAAAAAAGCTCTAACTCATGAAAATCTGTCTTCTGCATTGCAAATTACATAGCATTTCATGAGAAAGAAACATTTTTCTTGCACTTGAGTTTTACTCTTAAAAATGCTTTGAGCAACTTCCTCTCACCGAAAAAGAAGCTTTTCAGCATCTGTGGCCTTGGATTCTCTTCATTTGCTTAGTTGCACTAACACAGCTTTTAGTGTTCTCTGAAGCTCCAAAAGAGCGAATCTGAGCATTGAAGCTCTAACATAACTTTCTCTGCAAAAAAGCTCTAACTCATGAAAAACGGTCTTCTGCATTGCAAATTACATGGCATTTCATGAGAAAGAAACATTTTTCTTGCACTTGAGTTTTACTCTTAAAAATGCTTTGAGCAACTTTCTCTCACTGAGAAATAAGCTTTTCAGCATTCTGTGGCCTTGGATTCTCTTTATTTGATTAGTTGCACTAACACAGCTTTTAGTGTTCTCAAAAGCTCCAAAAGAGCGATTCTGAGCACTAAAGCTCTAACATAACTTTCTCTGAAAAAAAGCTCTAACTCATGAAAATCTGTCTTCTGCATTGCAAATTACATGGCATTTCATGAGAAAGAAACATTTTTCTTGCACTTGAGTTTTACTCTTAAAAATGCTTTGAGAAACTTTCTCTCACCGAGAAAGAAACTTTTCAACATCTGTGGCCTTGAATTCTCTTCATTTGCTTAGTTGCACTAACACAGCTTTTAGTGTTCTCAGAAGCTCCAAAAGAGCGATTCTGAGCACTAAAGCTCTAACATAACTTTCTCTGAAAAAAAAGCTCTAACTCATGAAAAACTGTCTTCTGCATTGCAAATTACATGGCATTTCATGAGAAAGAAACATTTTTCTTGCACTTGAGTTTTACTCTTAAAAATGCTTTGAGCAACTTTCTCTCACTGAGAAATAAGCCTTTCAGCATTCTGTGGCCTTGGATTGTCTTTATTTGATTAGTTGCACTAACACAGCTTTTAGTGTTCTCAGAAGCTCCAAAAGAGCGATTCTGAGCACTAAAGCTCTAACATAACTTTCTCTGAAAAAAAAGCTCTAACTCATGAAAATCTGTCTTCTGCATTGCAAATTACATGGTAATTCATGAGAAAGAAACATTTTTCTTGCACTTGAGTTTTACTCTTAAAAATGCTTTGAGAAACTTTCTCTCACCGAGAAAGAAACTTTTCAACATCTGTGGCCTTGAATTCTCTTCATTTGCTTAGTTGCACTAACACAGCTTTTAGTGTTCTCAGAAGCTCCAAAAGAGCGATTCTGAGCACTAAAGCTCTAACATTACTTTCTCTGAAAAAAAAGCTCTAACTCATGAAAATCTGTCTTCTGCATTGCAAATTACATGGTAATTCATGAGAAAGAAACATTTTTCTTGTACTTGAGTTTTACTCTTAAAAATGCTTTGAGCAACTTTCTCTCACCGAGAAAGAAGCTTTTCAGCATCTGTGGCCTTGGATTCTCTTCATTTGCTTAGTTGCACTAACACAGCTTTTAGTGTTCTCTGAAGCTCCAAAAGAGCGATTCTGAGCATTGAAGCTCTAACATAACTTTCTCTGCAAAAAAGCTCTAACTCATGAAAAACTGTCTTCTGCATTGCAAATTACATAGCATTTCATGAGAAAGAAACATTTTTCTTGCACTTGAGTTTTACTCTTAAAAATGCTTTGAGCAACTTTCTCTCACCGAGAAAGAAGCTTTTCAGCATCTGTGGCCTTGGATTCTCTTCATTTGCTTAGTTGCACTAACACAGCTGTAGCATATTTGCTTTATGAGATGAACATAATAAATCATAACGGGTTATCAATTATATATCCATCTTCAGGAATTAGCTATAGTATTAATAGTACAATAGAATGATTAGTTCGTCCGCAGTACGGACCCTTCTATTGACTTTGAGAAAAATTATTCCTCTGGCCACGACAAATAATTTTCTTAACGAAGCAGTGCTCCGAGCATTGTTGCAAGATCGGACGTTAAAGTGACTTAGTTCTGAGAGCAGCAGACACAGACAACCAAGCGTGAATACATATGGATGTTTATTAAACTACACTACAGGGGAACATGAAACATAGAACTAGACACAGACATACACACATTAAACATGGATGCCAAGGCAAGGAAGGCATATAGAGAGAGAGAGAGAGAGAGAGAGAGAGCGAGAGAGAGAGCGCTCGCGCGCAAGAGAACCATGGCAGGATTTTAACTAACTAAAACCTGGGTTTGAGCCATTAGAAAATCATATCACCTTAATTAAAAGGGGTCGAAGCCTAGAAGCGCATCTAGATAGTTAACAAGCGGTTACTTGCATGGTTTTTGTGGGTGCTGAGTAAAGTATCCTGGTGCATGTATAATGCGTAGATTCCCGGGGGGGGATTCCTTTTGGAGTAAAAGCTTCGTCCTTCCAGCCATGATTAGTCCGAAGTGAGTTCCCAAAGTTACCGAACTTAAAATTGCCAGAAGATCGGGCTCCCCCGGAAGGGGAGCCGCGAGGTTTCCCAGGTGATCTCCAGGGCACTTTTTGGTAGAAGAGAGAGAGAAAACTGCGTGGGCTCTTTAAAGTCTGCGAAGAGTCACGCCTTTCAGGATGGGCTTGACCAATGAGAAAGGCTGAATTTCCAAGCGGGAGTTTTGGAAATACTGGGGGTTTTATGGCCCTTTGTCTGAGAGCATGGTAATTTCCAAAAGGGGTTGGATTGAAAGTTATTATACAAACTATTAAAGATTCTTAGGACACTGATATGTTGCATAGGTATCAACATGTAATATTCACTCTCAGTTAGATCATCCGAAGACGAATTGATAGAGACCAAACATGTTACAGTCAGAGTGATATTAACTATTGATCTATTATAAGCATGCATAAAACAGTATTAAAATACACAAAAACAGTAATAATATACACAATGACTTAATGATATGTGTGCTCATTCAAAGAAAGGTTTTCCTATGAATTAATTAGAGAAGAGTCCATTTTATGGCATAAATGTCCTTTTCCTAAAGTGGATATGAAGTGAGTGTTTCTTGACCATTTTGCATTCCTTTGCGCAATAAACTAATGTTATCTGATGGGTTGCCATGGCACCGGGGGTGCTCTGGCGGCGTCTGCAGACATAGGGGCACCTAAGAATGTGTATTGGGTGAGGGGTCTGTGATTATTTGTTAATCTAATAACTAGTTTCATTTGTTAAATCAAATGAGAAATTGTGTCTGGTTGGTCCAAATGCTACATAATTCCCCTCTTTCGAACGTTGTTGTCCGTCCAATAGACAGCAACGAGCGACGTTAAAGATGCAGAACAATCAGACTTGCACCTGCCACTCATGGCTGGGGGACAGTGGTGGCTTTCTGGTTGTTGGTTGCCTCCAGGAGTGGTTGTGGTGCCGTGGTGGATGCTGTCAAGTGGGAAGCTGTGGAACTGTAGGCTGTAGTAAGGTGCGGATCCTCGAGCTGGTGCAGCAGATGTCGAGGCAGTGTCAGCTGTCATCCCGAAGTGGGTTGGTCCGGGTCAGATGGTTGTTGATGCTGTTAGCCAGAAGGCTATCTGTGGTACCCGTGGTGTGGAACAGCCGGGTTAGACTCTCACTGGTGAGAGTGCAGGTGGTTGTTAGCCCTCTGTTCTGCTGGAACATTACCATAAATCTGATGTTTGCGGTGTCGCTTTGCTTTTGTGGCGGCACCGACTGGAGCTTGCCTGAGTTGTGTTGGTAGAGGTTTCGCTGTCGGGCATGTGGGCCGTTGCTCAACCCAACGTTGTCTGGTTGCTTCTGGGGTGTCGACTAGTTTTAAGGGATGCTCCTCCCTTGGAGGGGTCTGATGCTGTGTTGCGTCAGGCGAGGAGTCAGAAGTTTGTCCTTCGCAGTACTCCTCGGTTGAGTCTATTTCAAGGAGCTCTTCTGCCAGTATCAGAAGCTCCTGTAACTCAGAAGTAGGAGTGTCCGGCTGTCCTTGTGAAACATCCGTTTGGCACCTGTGTGAAAGGTGTGGAGGAGGATCTTGTGGGGACTGTCGTCGGACATACCATGGTGTTCGCAGGATGAGGATGGCCTTTTCCATGGTTCCTGCCAGTGGCTTTTCTGGGACCTGGGTCTGTTGCCATGGCAATGGCTCTTTCCTCTGCTGGCTAGTGGCTTTCTGTAGAAGGGCCTTACATTGTGGCAATGCTGGGTGCCTTCTGGCGTCTGTTTTGGATTCTGGGTTGTGCAGTTCAGATTCAGTGGGGTCTTACAAACACCTTTGGTAGAGGCCTTGTGCTTGTTAAAGGCCTTCCGTGTCAGGTCACGCAGTGTCTCCACCTGGGCCCCTCTTCTCCAGTGGTTCCGTTTGAAGGTCTGAGGGCGTGCAGCTGTGCACCTGTTCATGGACCTTTGCATCAGGTTGACTCTCAGGACTGGATGTGGGTCTGAGGAGGTGTAACCTGTCTCTGTCAGTCGCGTGAGCTTCCACTTCTGGATATCTCGGCCTTCTGTAGTGTTTGGTCGAACTGGGGATGTTTTGGCCAGTTTGTCAAGGTCTTTGGGAGTCGTCTCGTGCAGTTTCGGGGTCTGCATGGAGAGGGTTTCTTCTTTTGCTAGAAGGGAAGAGTTCTGTGGTGAGGGCTGGCGATGCTTTGGTTTGCGGCCATTCACTTCTTCCAGTGTGTAGCAATTCTTGGATGGGGGACTCCATTCTGCTCAGCGGTGGTGATGCTGACGAGGGCTCCGCTTTTCTTGGCTCTAATTCCTTTTTAGGTGGTCTTCCAGAGCATTTATTTCAGAGTCTTTTGTTTTAAGGTCAGTTTTGGCTTCCTTTAGTAGCTGTTCTGCAGACTGTAGATGTCTTCTCATGTCTTTCTGGGAAGCCTTTAGTTCTTGTCGGTCACTTTCAGCAACTGCAAGGGCTTCTTGGAGCTGTTCAACTTTTTCCTTTGTTTCCGGTTTCACTCCACCTGGTACCTTGAGTTTATCCCGAGTCTTCATTTCGAGCTTGTCTGTGAAGCGTGAGATGTGCAACAGCTCTCTCAGGAACTCAGTGGTCTGATGCCTGAAGCCATCCTGGACTTTCGCTGCCAGTTTGTCTATGCGGGTTTTGGCCATGTATCAGTTCCTTTTGCCGATGGGTGCTGTGCTTGTCGCGTAGTGTCAGCTGGGCTTTGAGGGCATAGCTTAAGGAACTGATGGCCTTGTTTAGCTCCCCGTGGTGGTGATTCTGGCTTGAGTCGTGTGTCAGGAGTCTTTTCCGGATTGTGACTATTACTCAGAATATTAAAAGTTCAGTGGTCTTTAGGGTGAGGCTCTCTGTAATGCCTCTTAGTCAGGTGTTCACATCTCCTATGGGGTTTGCTTTCTGTGACATGCTGGCAGACTGGGAAGTGAGGACTGACACAGATCTGCTTGGTATTATCGGCCCATATGTGGTGAAACAGCTAAGGGTCATTTCAGTGATTGTAAACCCAAAGTGGAGTGCATTGTAGTGGGGCTTTGTGGTTCAGGCTTGCTGTTTTGGAATTGACATGCTCTGACACATTCCGCCACATCTTGCTTTATGCCAGCCCCGTATGCCACTTGTTTTAGTGTCTTATAAGTGTCTCTGGTACTGTGGTGTCCAGCACATGGTGCGTTGTGGGTATGCATTGACCTGACCCCCCTTTGTCACTGTGTCACCACAAGCTTTGGCGCAGAGTGGGCATCAGGGACACAGTATGCAATGTTGCTCAGCACATGTAGCATGTGTGTGACGTCATGCCGCAGTTTGAGGGCTGGAGCAGCAGCAAGTCGAGTAGATGTGATAGGGTGGTTGGATGGGGTTAGGGAGGTGGTAGAGAACAAGCTTTATTGTTCAGTCAGCGGTTTGCATTTAGGCAATGACATTTATGGATAGCTTTTAAGTTAGTGTCAGGGCTGCGAGGTGTGTACCCTGGAGGTGAAAGTTGGTTTCATTCTGGTTACGGCTGCCATGTCATTGGTGGGTGGGTGGGTGGTTCATGGTTGAGGCCGTAGCTCACCATGCAATGCACTTGCGATGTTGTTGCACGCCTGGTACAGGTGTTGGTGCTTGACTGGCTTCCTGTTCATTGTGGCAAACTCATTTTTTTCCTAGCCAAGGAGGTGGCGTGCGAAGCTGAGATTGGCATAATTTGAGTCTGTGTAACTGAGGAGTTCTTTGATGCAGTTCTTGTGAGCTGATGCGATTTAAAGGGTTATCAGGATGGCTGTCACTTGTACTGTGATGACTGGGAGTCCAGCTTGAAGTGTTGCTGTGGTAGACTGGAGAATCACTGGATGATTCGTGAAGTGCGGAGCTGGGCTCTTTTGTCATCTGAGTAGTTAGTGCCCCGGTGGGAGCAGTGTTCTGCTGAAGTGGGCAACCCCCCTTTAGTTCTGGCCATGTTGTTGGTGTAGAGTGCAGATGCCATTTGAGTTTGATGATGTAATGTGGTCTTGAGTGAGTCCACATAGCTGACATCAGCTCTGCATTGTTGCTTCTTGTGAAGAGCAGCTTTGGCACTGGCCGTTGTCGACAGGTGCAGGATGTCTCTTAGAAAAGGGGGTGTGGCTCAGAGTGGGGCCAGGTTCCCTCCATCCCCTTGAAGGTGTGTGCTTGAGGGTTTGGCCACGCTGTCTGTGTGTCACACTGTTGCTGTCCGTTCCCCTTTTGTGTATGCTGGTAGTGCAGTCTCATATTTTTGCCAGTGTAAACATCTGGTATGGTCTGGCCAGACGTTCTTGCACTTTACAGGGCTTCTCCGGGGGTTGCGAGGTCTCATAGGAAACTTTTGCACTTGCTTGCGCAGGCAGGTCTGGTGTGTGCTCGGTGAGTGCTTTGAAGCGTGTGAGGCTTCAGGCCATGTCCTCATGGCTGGCTGTGAGATTTTCCCGTGACCTCTGTGACCTGACAGTCTGTCTAGGTGACCTGTCTGGCTGGAGTGGCTGGGGTTCTTGCCCTTCAGCCCGGAGATTCGGCTGTCTCACTTTCAGCAAAGGGTCAATGTGACCCAGCAGCTCTTTATCACTGAGAAGGTTGTATGCATGTATGGCTGCGTGTTCCGTGCACACCTTTGGGCTTTAAGAGTTCAGTTCTGTTCCTGAGCTTCAGCTTGGGGTCTGCCCAAGAGTTGGAATTGACATAAAAATTGGATTTACTCCAGTGTCAGCAGAACTCCAAGTCTCGCCTTGTTTTCCAACATGCTGTTTCCTGCTGGTTGGGAACTGTGTTGACTTTCTGATGAAGCATCTATCACAGTGATGTGCCTTTCAAGATGTAAAGGCAGGAGGAGTCTGGGTCGTGGGCTGGTCTGACCTTGAGACTGAGTTCTCGCGACCAGCTGAGATGTCAGGTCTTATCTCTGTGACCTGGCTGTGCACTTCAGATGAGTTGGCAGGCTGGAAGTGTGAAAGTTCCCGCACTTGAGGCTAATTCTCTGAATGCTTAAAGTCCCTCGGGCTCAAAACCATACGACAGGTCCATGTTGGTGAAAAGAGGGCCGGTGTTCATTTGGGGTTGTGTACACAGGGTGTACGGTCTCATGGAGCTGATGGTCAGGTGCAGGAGAGTTGACCGTGTGTTTATTTTGGCTTGTCGTGGGCCGTCAGCCGTCTGCTGATGTGCTGTTTGGGTGCCATGACCATCTGGCATTAGGATGGATGTCTCTGTTGTGAGAGACTGTTTGACAAGATCTGGGCGTTTCTTTTAGTAGGAGGGCTTTCTGGTAAGTTTCTTATGCCACTCGCAGTTAAAAGGAGTTTTGAGAGTCTGATATATCCTGTTTGCGCTGCTGTGGAGGCCACGTTTTATGTCCTCAGGATCTCTGTTGCTGGCCCGTGTGCACTCCAGAGTCAGTTCTGGGTACTGTGCAGGGATAGGCAGGATTTTACCAGTCTTTATGGAGGCAGCGCTGTGTTGTCTGTAGGCCATATGGGCTGAGTTCCGCAGATGTCAGGTGGTCATTGTGCGGGGGAAGACCATGGCGCTTGAATGGTGACTCACAATGTGATGCATCTGTTGTCTGCCGTAGACTCAGAGCTGGCTGTAGCAGGCTTCTCGTAAGTTTTGTAATCCGCTTTGACGGTTTCAGACTGCTGGTACAGGATGTTGTGTTTCAAGGCCGGAGGTGATCCTGAGCAGATAGCCTGTCTCGTGTGGTCACATGGGGCAGAGTTCGAGCATAAAAGTTCATGTTTTGCAGGCAGGCCAGTGTGGTGGCCTTCTGCGGGCCAGTTGGTTGGGGTCTGTGGGGCCACACGGTGTGTGTATCTGCAGTGATGCTCTGGAAGGGTCCCTGCCCCACCTGTGGTTGCTGGCAAGTGAGGTGTGAACAGTGGGCCTGGGCCTGCTTGTCAGGGGAAATTCTGTGTTGTGTTTTCCCTTTCTGTTCACCTCGTGGTCTGCAAGCCTATTTCAGTTCATTTGTGACATTGAGTTCGCCTTGGCTTTGTTGGTTGGCGTTTGAAGTTGCCTCGTCGCTGAGCAGAGACTTGGATTTCAGCTCGGCAGCTTGCAGGTGGCATTCACAGGCATTGTTTCAGTTCGCCTGGGTCATTACTTAAGAGAGCTTTAGCCTGCTGGAGCCTCTCTGGCTTCTATTCCAGCTGCTCTCTGTGCTCAGTGTCTGTGTGGGTTTTGTAGAGGCATCCTGAAACTTTCTACTTCCTCTTGTAGCTCCTTGTCCTCTTCATCCGCTGTCATTTGCTGGTCCAGCTGGCCTGGCGGTTCTGCACGCGCTCCCGGTCCTCCGGGCCTCCTTGTGGTCGAAGCATCTTTCGCTTGGCTTTAACTGGATGATGCGGTTGCAGGCAAGAGCACCGATGATCCTGGCTGGCTCTCTGTGGCTGTAGCCCTGGTTTGATCATGGTCTGTCTGCCAGTTCAGGTTGTCATCCAGCTGTTTCGCTCATGTGCTGTAGATCAGGAGTGGTCCCGGACCGGAGGGCATCTGTTGCAGTGCTTAGCCAAGCCGGATAATCTGGACACAGGTGGAGCACAAGTGGAGAGGGAAAAACACAAAACACCAATGCAAGTCCGCACAGATTTAGTGAGCTAAAATATTTGGGCTATGTGTTGCATGATTAACTGGTGTGATCAGTTAGTGACGCAAACTAAACGCTTACATATCGTGGCTGCTAAGGCAGGAGTGAATAATTGGTGTGAGTGAGCACCCGAAAACTATGGGTAACACTGTTGATGGGTGATAACCTAGGGGGTCATTTAATGACTTAGGCTATTTGGTTTATCAACGTTATTACCAAGTATTTTCTGATGGTTCAAACAGGTTTGGTCTCCGGGCCCACAAAACAACCAAAACAAACAGAACCGAAATTAATAATAAAAAAAAAAAAAAATCAAAGTTCAAATTTAGAAAGGAATAGTGGGAAATCAAGGGCTTACTACCACCTCTAGGGGCTGTGACAAGGACTGCGGAGCGGGGCTCTTGTACTGCCTAGGGAGGTGATGAGAGAGATAGCTGGACAGACCAAGCACGCTAAAGCAGAGAGGCTCTCTAGTCCTCTTCACATTTCATATTGAGTGAATGGCTATATCTTAGGTGTTGTTAGGCTTGGTGATGAGCTGAGGTTACCCGGGTGAGCCCCAGTGATTGGGCCGTCTCCCTTGACTCTCCCGAGCACACAACTGCAGGGGCTCCTGATCACTCGCACCCATGGCACCCGGTGGCAACCACTCAAACAGCACTGCCTTTTGGCACAATGTTGCATCACTCAAGTGAGGGAGGCTCAACGACTAGCTGGCACAGCCAAAATTGGGTTTCGCCTGTGGGTCCCAAGTTACACGGACCCCTTTTGGGCCTCGAACTATGGATGAGTTCGCTCCTCTCAAAAGGGTGGACCACCGTGTAACTTCACAGGGTACTTAACCAAAATTGCCCTTATGTGTCAGTCAGTATGGTTGATACAACACTTGAGGTCCCCATTGCTGATGTCGTGCTGCGTGTTGCCACTCGGAGTACAGGGGCAGAGGTATCCGAGGCGCCCCCCCAGTACATGTCCGGTAGGTCAGGCAGACGAGTCCAGTCCCCGAGAATTCCCCATGGATGATACCTAACTGGGAACATTGAGAGGGGACAACAGAAAGATTAAGCGTCTAGGATGAAGCAGCTTGTGGCTAGCATTACCTATGCCTATAGAGGAAGGAGAGGAAAAGGGTAACAAAATAAAATTGAAAATTGAAGCAAAGTTAAAATGTCCTAATTGCGTAGGAAAATAAATGGGAAATTGTTTTAAATAGATTTAAAATCTAAGTAAATTCAATTTTGCTCAATAGGTGTAGCTAGACTTAACTACAGACTGGAGTAGATGAAATAAAACAAGCCCAAATAAAATAAATAAATAATTGCTGCAAATAACACGGTAAAATAAAATACACAAATCAACCAAAGCATGTGGGGGAGACCAAAGTAATTGATAGCTCAGCAGAAGGTGGAACAGAAAGAAACTGTAGAGGTAGGAGTTCTGTTACACTTTACACACACTGTCTCTAAGTGTCAGTCGGATGCTAACAGCTAACAGCTGAGGTAAGGGCTTTAGCTCCTATCCATGTAGGGCCGTTAGCGCGGTAGCTTTGGCTACATGCAATGGTCTGTTTACATTAGTCTGTGACGTATGCGCTGTCTTTAGTTTGAACCGGAAAGGGCTCGCTATCGCCTTTCGGGGTCAGGCGTTGCTAAGAAACCGATGCACGCTTAACAACCGGTGTGTGCGCGAAGCACGTGAGCCAGATGTAAACATGCATGGGAATCTCGCGCTCATCCAGTCGAGCTGTCGTTCACACTTCATTCATAACTTACACAGCGCGTTCACTTCACAGACAATGGCAAAACATTACACCATTAAATCGACCAATTGCATCACATCAGTGGATTAATATGCATGCAATGACACGCGACAATAAGCAGATGAAATACTGTAGTGAGATTTTTTTTATCACACAGCTAAAATTTAAGCCGCTGTCCTGAAGAGATTTTATCTGTTCAGGAGAGACTTACGCAGTTTACCACGAAACCCGCAAGTGGGGATTTTCTTTACCCAATATCAAATAGATTTCATCTAAAACGCACTGCCGATCTGACATTTACTAGTTGGATATGGGACTTATGCTGTTCAAAACTGAAAATGGGGATTCTTCGCCCAAGATCATAACTTTAGTATATAAAAAAAAAAATAATTATATATATATTTATACGCACTGCCGATCTGGGATTTCTTCGCCAGCTATATGGGACTTGTGCGGTTGTTGCAACAATTACTTGATCAAGATTTTAAGACTCCCAGTTATCATTAATCCGACACTGACCTGCAGTAAGATTAATGTTGCTCGGGCGAGGGGGCACGCATTAGTTAGCTACGCTAATGGTTAAACCCCGGGAGTAATAGTCTAGTTGTATGGCATCGGAACACCAATGGCATCAATCTAGCTACATATAATATAAGGCCTTAATTTTAAGATAAGCGAGGAACATCGCTCGCTATCTTCTTCGCGCTAAAAGAGGGTTTCTTCGCTCGATTTAGGGCGGTTAAAGTAGCATTAAGACACACTATAAAAGGTTTCTTCGTTTTATAGGGTCAAATTTATAAACAGTTAACTTAAGCCATCTTCTTCGCGCTAAAAGAGGGTTTCTTCGCTCGATTTAGGGCGGTTAAAATAGCATTAAGACACACTATAAAAGGTTTCTTCGTTTTATAGGGTCAGATTTATAAACTACAGTTAACTTAAGCCATTAACAGTGGCTGGTTTCTCAGCGAGCAACTCGTGAACTGTTAAGGCACGGAAAGTGGGCGTGTAGCCTACATTCATTCACAAAAAGACGCAGTTGGATAGTAGTCTTGGTTTGAATAAACACACATAAGAAACACACAATTGTTACTGAGTCTGCTCACAGAACTAGGTTTAAAACGTTGCCCGCATTCTCCACCATCTGTAGCATATTTGCTTTATGAGATGAACATAATAAATCATAACGGGTTATCAATTATATATCCATCTTCAGGAATTAGCTATAGTATTAATAGTACAATAGAATGATTAGTTCGTCCGCAGTACGGACCCTTCTATTGACTTTGAGAAAAATTATTCCTCTGGCCACGACAAATAATTTTCTTAACGAAGCAGTGCTCCGAGCATTGTTGCAAGATCGGACGTTAAAGTGACTTAGTTCTGAGAGCAGCAGACACAGACAACCAAGCGTGAATACATATGGATGTTTATTAAACTACACTACAGGGGAACATGAAACATAGAACTAGACACAGACATACACACATTAAACATGGATGCCAAGGCAAGGAAGGCATATAGAGAGAGAGAGAGAGAGAGAGAGAGAGCGAGAGAGAGAGCGCTCGCGCGCAAGAGAACCATGGCAGGATTTTAACTAACTAAAACCTGGGTTTGAGCCATTAGAAAATCATATCACCTTAATTAAAAGGGGTCGAAGCCTAGAAGCGCATCTAGATAGTTAACAAGCGGTTACTTGCATGGTTTTTGTGGGTGCTGAGTAAAGTATCCTGGTGCATGTATAATGCGTAGATTCCCGGGGGGGGATTCCTTTTGGAGTAAAAGCTTCGTCCTTCCAGCCATGATTAGTCCGAAGTGAGTTCCCAAAGTTACCGAACTTAAAATTGCCAGAAGATCGGGCTCCCCCGGAAGGGGAGCCGCGAGGTTTCCCAGGTGATCTCCAGGGCACTTTTTGGTAGAAGAGAGAGAGAAAACTGCGTGGGCTCTTTAAAGTCTGCGAAGAGTCACGCCTTTCAGGATGGGCTTGACCAATGAGAAAGGCTGAATTTCCAAGCGGGAGTTTTGGAAATACTGGGGGTTTTATGGCCCTTTGTCTGAGAGCATGGTAATTTCCAAAAGGGGTTGGATTGAAAGTTATTATACAAACTATTAAAGATTCTTAGGACACTGATATGTTGCATAGGTATCAACATGTAATATTCACTCTCAGTTAGATCATCCGAAGACGAATTGATAGAGACCAAACATGTTACAGTCAGAGTGATATTAACTATTGATCTATTATAAGCATGCATAAAACAGTATTAAAATACACAAAAACAGTAATAATATACACAATGACTTAATGATATGTGTGCTCATTCAAAGAAAGGTTTTCCTATGAATTAATTAGAGAAGAGTCCATTTTATGGCATAAATGTCCTTTTCCTAAAGTGGATATGAAGTGAGTGTTTCTTGACCATTTTGCATTCCTTTGCGCAATAAACTAATGTTATCTGATGGGTTGCCATGGCACCGGGGGTGCTCTGGCGGCGTCTGCAGACATAGGGGCACCTAAGAATGTGTATTGGGTGAGGGGTCTGTGATTATTTGTTAATCTAATAACTAGTTTCATTTGTTAAATCAAATGAGAAATTGTGTCTGGTTGGTCCAAATGCTACACAGCTTTTAGTGTTCTCTGAAGCTCCAAAAGAGCGATTCTGAGCACTAAAGCTCTAACATAACTTTCTCTGAAAAAAAAGCTCTAACTCATGAAAATCTGTCTTCTGCATTGCAAATTACATGTCATTTCATGAGAAAGAAACATTTTTCTTGTACTTGAGTTTTACTCTTAAAAATGCTTTGAGCAACTTTCTCTCAGAGAGAAAGAAGCTTTTCAACATCTGTGGCCTTGAATTCTCTTCATTGGCTTAGTTGCACTAAGACAGCTTTTATTATTCTCAGAAGCTCCAAAAGAGCGATTCTGAGCATTGAAGCTCTAACATAACTTTCTCTGCAAAAAAGCTCTAACTCATGAAAAACTGTCTTCTGCATTGCAAATTACATAGCATTTCATGAGAAAGAAACATTTTTCTTGCACTTGAGTTTTACTCTTAAAAATGCTTTGAGCAACTTTCTCTCACCGAGAAAGAAGCTTTTCAGCATCTGTGGCCTTGGATTCTCTTCATTTGCTTAGTTGCACTAACACAGCTTTTAGTGTTCTCAGAAGCTCCAAAAGAGCGATTCTGAGCACTAAAGCTCTAACATAACTTTCTCTGAAAAAAAAGCTCTAACTCATGAAAAACTGTCTTCTGCATTGCAAATTACATGGCATTTCATGAGAAAGAAACATTTTTCTTGCACTTGAGTTTTACTCTTAAAAATGCTTTGAGCAACTTTCTCTCACTGAGAAAGAAGCTTTTCAGCATCTGTGGCCTTGGATTCTCTTTATTTGCTTAGTTGCACTAACACAGCTTTTAGTGTTCTCTGAAGCTCCAAAAGAGCGATTCTGAGCACTAAAGCTCTAACATAACTTTCTCTGAAAAAAAAGCTCTAACTCATGAAAATCTGTCTTCTGCATTGCAAATTACATGTCATTTTATGAGAAAGAAACATTTTTCTTGTACTTGAGTTTTACTCTTAAAAATGCTTTGAGCAACTTTCTCTCAGAGAGAAAGAAGCTTTTCAACATCTGTGGCCTTGAATTCTCTTCATTGGCTTAGTTGCACTAAGACAGCTTTTATTATTCTCAGAAGCTCCAAAAGAGCGATTCTGAGCATTGAAGCTCTAACATAACTTTCTCTGCAAAAAAGCTCTAACTCATGAAAAACTGTCTTCTGCATTGCAAATTACATAGCATTTCATGAGAAAGAAACATTTTTCTTGCACTTGAGTTTTACTCTTAAAAATGCTTTGAGCAACTTTCTCTCACCGAGAAAGAAGCTTTTCAGCATCTGTGGTCTTGGATTCTCTTCATTTGCTTAGTTGCACTAACACAGCTTTTAGTGTTCTCAGAAGCTCCAAAAGAGCAATTCTGAGCACTAAAGCTCTAACATAACTTTCTCTGAAAAAAAAGCTCTAACTCATGAAAAACTGTCTTCTGCATTGCAAATTACATGGCATTTCATGAGAAAGAAACATTTTTCTTGCACTTGAGTTTTACTCTTAAAAATGCTTTGAGAAACTTTCTCTCACCGAGAAAGAAACTTTTCAACATCTGTGGCCTTGAATTCTCTTCATTTGCTTAGTTGCACTAACACAGCTTTTAGTGTTCTCAGAAGCTCCAAAAGAGCGATTCTGAGCACTAAAGCTCTAACATAACTTTCTCTGAAAAAAAAGCTCTAACTCATGAAAAACTGTCTTCTGCATTGCAAATTACATGGCATTTCATGAGAAAGAAACATTTTTCTTGCACTTGAGTTTTACTCTTAAAAATGCTTTGAGCAACTTTCTCTCACTGAGAAATAAGCTTTTCAGCATTCTGTGGCCTTGGATTCTCTTTATTTGATTAGTTGCACTAACACAGCTTTTAGTGTTCTCAGAAGCTCCAAAAGAGCGATTCTGAGCACTAAAGCTCTAACATAACTTTCTCTGAAAAAAAAGCTCTAACTCATGAAAAACTGTCTTCTGCATTGCAAATTACATGGCATTTCATGAGAAAGAAACATTTTTCTTGCACTTGAGTTTTACTCTTAAAAATGCTTTGAGCAACTTTCTCTCACTGAGAAATAAGCTTTTCAGCATTCTGTGGCCTTGGATTCTCTTTATTTGATTAGTTGCACTAACACAGCTTTTAGTGTTCTCAGAAGCTCCAAAAGAGCGATTCTGAGCACTAAAGCTCTAACATAACTTTCTCTGAAAAAAAAGCTCTAACTCATGAAAATCTGTCTTCTGCATTGCAAATTACATAGCATTTCATGAGAAAGAAACATTTTTCTTGCACTTGAGTTTTACTCTTAAAAATGCTTTGAGCAACTTCCTCTCACCGAAAAAGAAGCTTTTCAGCATCTGTGGCCTTGGATTCTCTTCATTTGCTTAGTTGCACTAACACAGCTTTTAGTGTTCTCTGAAGCTCCAAAAGAGCGAATCTGAGCATTGAAGCTCTAACATAACTTTCTCTGCAAAAAAGCTCTAACTCATGAAAAACGGTCTTCTGCATTGCAAATTACATGGCATTTCATGAGAAAGAAACATTTTTCTTGCACTTGAGTTTTACTCTTAAAAATGCTTTGAGCAACTTTCTCTCACTGAGAAATAAGCTTTTCAGCATTCTGTGGCCTTGGATTCTCTTTATTTGATTAGTTGCACTAACACAGCTTTTAGTGTTCTCAAAAGCTCCAAAAGAGCGATTCTGAGCACTAAAGCTCTAACATAACTTTCTCTGAAAAAAAGCTCTAACTCATGAAAATCTGTCTTCTGCATTGCAAATTACATGGCATTTCATGAGAAAGAAACATTTTTCTTGCACTTGAGTTTTACTCTTAAAAATGCTTTGAGAAACTTTCTCTCACCGAGAAAGAAACTTTTCAACATCTGTGGCCTTGAATTCTCTTCATTTGCTTAGTTGCACTAACACAGCTTTTAGTGTTCTCAGAAGCTCCAAAAGAGCGATTCTGAGCACTAAAGCTCTAACATAACTTTCTCTGAAAAAAAAGCTCTAACTCATGAAAAACTGTCTTCTGCATTGCAAATTACATGGCATTTCATGAGAAAGAAACATTTTTCTTGCACTTGAGTTTTACTCTTAAAAATGCTTTGAGCAACTTTCTCTCACTGAGAAATAAGCCTTTCAGCATTCTGTGGCCTTGGATTGTCTTTATTTGATTAGTTGCACTAACACAGCTTTTAGTGTTCTCAGAAGCTCCAAAAGAGCGATTCTGAGCACTAAAGCTCTAACATAACTTTCTCTGAAAAAAAAGCTCTAACTCATGAAAATCTGTCTTCTGCATTGCAAATTACATGGTAATTCATGAGAAAGAAACATTTTTCTTGCACTTGAGTTTTACTCTTAAAAATGCTTTGAGAAACTTTCTCTCACCGAGAAAGAAACTTTTCAACATCTGTGGCCTTGAATTCTCTTCATTTGCTTAGTTGCACTAACACAGCTTTTAGTGTTCTCAGAAGCTCCAAAAGAGCGATTCTGAGCGCTAAAGCTCTAACATTACTTTCTCTGAAAAAAAAGCTCTAACTCATGAAAATCTGTCTTCTGCATTGCAAATTACATGGTAATTCATGAGAAAGAAATATTTTTCTTGTACTTGAGTTTTACTCTTAAAAATGCTTTGAGCAACTTTCTCTCACCGAGAAAGAAGCTTTTCAGCATCTGTGGCCTTGGATTCTCTTCATTTGCTTAGTTGCACTAACACAGCTTTTAGTGTTCTCTGAAGCTCCAAAAGAGCGATTCTGAGCATTGAAGCTCTAACATAACTTTCTCTGCAAAAAAGCTCTAACTCATGAAAAACTGTCTTCTGCATTGCAAATTACATAGCATTTCATGAGAAAGAAACATTTTTCTTGCACTTGAGTTTTACTCTTAAAAATGCTTTGAGCAACTTTCTCTCACCGAGAAAGAAGCTTTTCAGCATCTGTGGCCTTGGATTCTCTTCATTTGCTTAGTTGCACTAACACAGCTTTTAGTGTTCTCTGAAGCTCCAAAAGAGCGATTCTGAGCACTAAAGCTCTAACATAACTTTCTCTGAAAAAAAAGCTCTAACTCATGAAAATCTGTCTTCTGCATTGCAAATTACATGTCATTTCATGAGAAAGAAACATTTTTCTTGTACTTGAGTTTTACTCTTAAAAATGCTTTGAGCAACTTTCTCTCAGAGAGAAAGAAGCTTTTCAACATCTGTGGCCTTGAATTCTCTTCATTGGCTTAGTTGCACTAAGACAGCTTTTATTATTCTCAGAAGCTCCAAAAGAGCGATTCTGAGCATTGAAGCTCTAACATAACTTTCTTTGCAAAAAAGCTCTAACTCATGAAAAACTGTCTTCTGCATTGCAAATTACATAGCATTTCATGAGAAAGAAACATTTTTCTTGCACTTGAGTTTTACTCTTAAAAATGCTTTGAGCAACTTTCTCTCACCGAGAAAGAAGCTTTTCAGCATCTGTGGCCTTGGATTCTCTTCATTTGCTTAGTTGCACTAACACAGCTTTTAGTGTTCTCAGAAGCTCCAAAAGAGCGATTCTGAGCACTAAAGCTCTAACATAACTTTCTCTGAAAAAAAAGCTCTAACTCATGAAAAACTGTCTTCTGCATTGCAAATTACATGGCATTTCATGAGAAAGAAACATTTTTCTTGCACTTGAGTTTTACTCTTAAAAATGCTTTGAGCAACTTTCTCTCACTGAGAAATAAGCTTTTCAGCATTCTGTGGCCTTGGATTCTCTTTATTTGATTAGTTGCACTAACACAGCTTTTAGTGTTCTCAAAAGCTCCAAAAGAGCGATTCTGAGCACTAAAGCTCTAACATAACTTTCTCTGAAAAAAAGCTCTAACTCATGAAAATCTGTCTTCTGCATTGCAAATTACATGGCATTTCATGAGAAAGAAACATTTTTCTTGCACTTGAGTTTTACTCTTAAAAATGCTTTGAGAAACTTTCTCTTACCGAGAAAGAAACTTTTCAACATCTGTGGCCTTGAATTCTCTTCATTTGCTTAGTTGCACTAACACAGCTTTTAGTGTTCTCAGAAGCTCCAAAAGAGCGATTCTGAGCACTAAAGCTCTAACATAACTTTCTCTGAAAAAAAAGCTCTAACTCATGAAAAACTGTCTTCTGCATTGCAAATTACATGGCATTTCATGAGAAAGAATAATTTTTCTTGCACTTGAGTTTTACTCTTAAAAATGCTTTGAGCAACTTTCTCTCACTGAGAAATAAGCTTTTCAGCATTCTGTGGCCTTGGATTCTCTTTATTTGATTAGTTGCACTAACACAGCTTTTAGTGTTCTCAGAAGCTCCAAAAGAGCGATTCTGAGCACTAAAGCTCTAACATAACTTTCTCTGAAAAAAAAGCTCTAACTCATGAAAATCTGTCTTCTGCATTGCAAATTACATGGTAATTCATGAGAAAGAAACATTTTTCTTGCACTTGAGTTTTACTCTTAAAAATGCTTTGAGAAACTTTCTCTCACCGAGAAAGAAACTTTTCAACATCTGTGGCCTTGAATTCTCTTCATTTGCTTAGTTGCACTAACACAGCTTTTAGTGTTCTCAGAAGCTCCAAAAGAGCGATTCTGAGCACTAAAGCTCTAACATTACTTTCTCTGAAAAAAAAGCTCTAACTCATGAAAATCTTTCTGCTGCATTGCAATTTACATGGTAATTCATGAGAAAGAAACATTTTTCTTGTACTTTTTTACTCTTAAAAATGCTTTGAGCAACTTTCTCTCACCGAGAAAGAAGCTTTTCAGCATCTGTGGCCTTGGATTCTCTTCATTTGCTTAGTTGCACTAACACAGCTTTTAGTGTTCTCTGAAGCTCCAAAAGAGCGATTCTGAGCATTGAAGCTCTAACATAACTTTCTCTGTAAAAAAGCTCTAACTCATGAAAAACTGTCTTCTGCATTGCAAATTACATGGCATTTCATGAGAAAGAAACATTTTTCTTGCACTTGAGTTTTACTCTTAAAAATGCTTTGAGCAACTTTCTCTCACTGAGAAATAAGCTTTTCAGCATTCTGTGGCCTTGGATTCTCTTTATTTGATTAGTTGCACTAATACAGCTTTTAGTGTTCTCAAAAGCTCCAAAAGAGCGATTCTGAGCACTAAAGCTCTAACATAACTTTCTCTGAAAAAAAAGCTCTAACTCATGAAAATCTGTCTTCTGCATTGCAAATTACATGTCATTTTATGAGAAAGAAACATTTTTCTTGTACTTGAGTTTTACTCTTAAAAATGCTTTGAGCAACTTTCTCTCACCGAGAAAGAAGCTTTTCAGCATCTGTGGCCTTGGATTCTCTTCATTTGCTTAGTTGCACTAACACAGCTTTTAGTGTTCTCTGAAGCTCCAAAAGAGCGATTCTGAGCATTGAAGCTCTAACATAACTTTCTCTGCAAAAAAGCTCTAACTCATGAAAAACTGTCTTCTGCATTGCAAATTAACATAGCATTTCATGAGAAAGAAACATTTTTCTTGCACTTGAGTTTTACTCTTAAAAATGCTTTGAGCAACTTTCTCTCACCGAGAAAGAAGCTTTTCAGCATCTGTGGCCTTGGATTCTCTTCATTTGCTTAGTTGCACTAACACAGCTTTTAGTGTTCTCTGAAGCTCCAAAAGAGCGATTCTAAGCATTGAAGCTTTAACATAACTTTCTCTGCAAAAAAGCTCTAAATCATGAAAATCTGTCTTCTGCATTGTAAATTACACATCATTTCATGAGAAAGAAACATTTTTCTTGCACTTGAGTTTTACTCTTAAAAATGCTTTGAGAAACTTTCTCTCACTGAGAAAGAAGCTTTTCAGCATTCTGTGGCCTTGGATTCTGTTTATTTGATTAGTTGCACTAACACAGCTTTTAGTGTTCTCAGAAGCTCCAAAAGAGCGATTCTGAGCATTGAAGCTCTAACATAACTTTCTGTGCAAAAAAGCTCTAACTCATGAAAAACTGTCTTCTGCATTGCAAATTACATGGCATTTCATGAGAAAGAAACATTTTTCTTGTACTTGAGTTTTACTCTTAAAAATGCTTTGAGCAACTTTCTCTTACCGGAAAAGAAGCTTTTCAGCATCTGTGGCCTTGGATTCTCTTCATTTGCTTAGTTGCACTAACACAGCTTTTAGTGTTCTCAGAAGCTCCAAAAGAGCGATTCTGAGCATTGAAGCTCTAACATAACTTTCTCTGCAAAAAAGCTCTAACTCATGAAAAACTGTCTTCTGCATTGCAAATTACATGTCATTTTATGAGAAAGAAACATTTTTCTTGTACTTGAGTTTTACTCTTAAAAATGCTTTGAGCAACTTTCTCTCACTGAGAAATAAGCTTTTCAGCATTCTGTGGCCTTGGATTCTCTTTATTTGATTAGTTGCACTAACACAGCTTTTAGTGTTCTCAGAAGCTCCAAAAGAGCGATTCTGAGCACTAAAGCTCTAACATAACTTTCTCTGAAAAAAAAGCTCTAACTCATGAAAATCTGTCTTCTGCATTGCAAATTACATAGCATTTCATGAGAAAGAAACATTTTTCTTGCACTTGAGTTTTACTCTTAAAAATGCTTTGAGCAACTTCCTCTCACCGAAAAAGAAGCTTTTCAGCATCTGTGGTCTTGGATTCTCTTCATTTGCTTAGTTGCACTAACACAGCTTTTAGTGTTCTCTGAAGCTCCAAAAGAGCGATTCTGAGCATTGAAGCTCTAACATAACTTTCTCTGCAAAAAAGCTCTAACTCATGAAAAACTGTCTTCTGCATTGCAAATTACATGGCATTTCATGAGAAAGAAACATTTTTCTTGCACTTGAGTTTTACTCTTAAAAATGCTTTGAGCAACTTTCTCTCACTGAGAAATAAGCTTTTCAGCATTCTGTGGCCTTGGATTATCTTTATTTGATTAGTTGCACTAACACAGCTTTTAGTGTTCTCAAAAGCTCCAAAAGAGCGATTCTGAGCACTAAAGCTCTAACATAACTTTCTCTGAAAAAAAGCTCTAACTCATGAAAATCTGTCTTCTGCATTGCAAATTACATGGCATTTCATCAGAAAGAAACATTTTTCTTGCACTTGAGTTTTACTCTTAAAAATGCTTTGAGAAACTTTCTCTCACCGAGAAAGAAACTTTTCAACATCTGTGGCCTTGAATTCTCTTCATTTGCTTAGTTGCACTAACACAGCTTTTAGTGTTCTCAGAAGCTCCAAAAGAGCGATTCTGAGCACTAAAGCTCTAACGATACTTTCTCTGAAAAAAAAGCTCTAACTCATGAAAATCTTTCTGCTGCATTGCAATTTACATGGTAATTCATGAGAAAGAAACATTTTTCTTGTACTTGAGTTTTACTCTTAAAAATGCTTTGAGCAACTTTCTCTCACCGAGAAAGAAGCTTTTCAGCATCTGTGGCCTTGGATTCTCTTCATTTGCTTAGTTGCACTAACACAGCTTTTAGTGTTCTCTGAAGCTCCAAAAGAGCGATTCTGAGCATTGAAGCTCTAACATAACTTTCTCTGTAAAAAAGCTCTAACTCATGAAAAACTGTCTTCTGCATTGCAAATTACATGGCATTTCATGAGAAAGAAACATTTTTCTTGCACTTGAGTTTTACTCTTAAAAATGCTTTGAGCAACTTTCTCTCACTGAGAAATAAGCTTTTCAGCATTCTGTGGCCTTGGATTCTCTTTATTTGATTAGTTGCACTAATACAGCTTTTAGTGTTCTCAAAAGCTCCAAAAGAGCGATTCTGAGCACTAAAGCTCTAACATAACTTTCTCTGAAAAAAAAGCTCTAACTCATGAAAATCTGTCTTCTGCATTGCAAATTACATGTCATTTTATGAGAAAGAAACATTTTTCTTGTACTTGAGTTTTACTCTTAAAAATGCTTTGAGCAACTTTCTCTCACCAAGAAAGAAGCTTTTCAGCATCTGTGGCCTTGGATTCTCTTCATTTGCTTAGTTGCACTAACACAGCTTTTAGTGTTCTCAGAAGCTCCAAAAGAGCGATTCTGAGCATTGAAGCTCTAACATAACTTTCTCTGCAAAAAAGCTCTAACTCATGAAAAACTGTCTTCTGCATTGCAAATTACATAGCATTTCATGAGAAAGAAACATTTTTCTTGCACTTGAGTTTTACTCTTAAAAATGCTTTGAGCAACTTTCTCTCACCGAGAAAGAAGCTTTTCAGCATCTGTGGCCTTGGATTCTCTTCATTTGCTTAGTTGCACTAACACAGCTTTTAGTGTTCTCTGAAGCTCCAAAAGAGCGATTCTAAGCATTGAAGCTTTAACATAACTTTCTCTGCAAAAAAGCTCTAAATCATGAAAATCTGTCTTCTGCATTGTAAATTACATATCATTTCATGAGAAAGAAACATTTTTCTTGCACTTGAGTTTTACTCTTAAAAATGCTTTGAGAAACTTTCTCTCACTGAGAAAGAAGCTTTTCAGCATTCTGTGGCCTTGGATTCTGTTTATTTGATTAGTTGCACTAACACAGCTTTTAGTGTTCTCAGAAGCTCCAAAAGAGCGATTCTGAGCACTAAAGCTCTAACATAACTTTCTCTGAAAAAAAAGCTCTAACTCATGAAAATCTGTCTTCTGCATTGCAAATTACATAGCATTTCATGAGAAAGAAACATTTTTCTTGCACTTGAGTTTTACTCTTAAAAATGCTTTGAGCAACTTCCTCTCACCGAAAAAGAAGCTTTTCAGCATCTGTGGCCTTGGATTCTCTTCATTTGCTTAGTTGCACTAACACAGCTTTTAGTGTTCTCTGAAGCTCCAAAAGAGCGATTCTGAGCATTGAAGCTCTAACATAACTTTCTCTGCAAAAAAGCTCTAACTCATGAAAAACTGTCTTCTGCATTGCAAATTACATGGCATTTCATGAGAAAGAAACATTTTTCTTGCACTTGAGTTTTACTCTTAAAAATGCTTTGAGCAACTTTCTCTCACTGAGAAATAAGCTTTTCAGCATTCTGTGGCCTTGGATTCTCTTTATTTGATTAGTTGCACTAACACAGCTTTTAGTGTTCTCAAAAGCTCCAAAAGAGCGATTCTGAGCACTAAAGCTCTAACATAACTTTCTCTGAAAAAAAGCTCTAACTCATGAAAATCTGTCTTCTGCATTGCAAATTACATGGCATTTCATGAGAAAGAAACATTTTTCTTGCACTTGAGTTTTACTCTTAAAAATGCTTTGAGAAACTTTCTCTCACCAAGAAAGAAACTTTTCAACATCTGTGGCCTTGAATTCTCTTCATTTGCTTAGTTGCACTAACACAGCTTTTAGTGTTCTCAGAAGCTCCAAAAGAGCGATTCTGAGCACTAAAGCTCTAACATAACTTTCTCTGCAAAAAAGCTCTAACTCATGAAAAACTGTCTTCTGCATTGCAAATTACATAGCATTTCATGAGAAAGAAACATTTTTCTTGCACTTGAGTTTTACTCTTAAAAATGCTTTGAGCAACTTTCTCTCAGAGAGAAAGAAGCTTTTCAACATCTGTGGCCTTGAATTCTCTTCATTGGCTTAGTTGCACTAAGACAGCTTTTATTATTCTCAGAAGCTCCAAAAGAGCGATTCTGAGCATTGAAGCTCTAACATAACTTTCTCTGCAAAAAAGCTCTAACTCATGAAAAACTGTCTTCTGCATTGCAAATTACATAGCATTTCATGAGAAAGAAACATTTTTCTTGCACTTGAGTTTTACTCTTAAAAATGCTTTGAGCAACTTTCTCTCACCGAGAAAGAAGCTTTTCAGCATCTGTGGCCTTGGATTCTCTTCATTTGCTTAGTTGCACTAACACAGCTTTTAGTGTTCTCAGAAGCTCCAAAAGAGCGATTCTGAGCATTGAAGCTCTAACATAACTTTCTCTGCAAAAAAGCTCTAACTCATGAAAAACTGTCTTCTGCATTGCAAATTACATGGCATTTCATGAGAAAGAAACATTTTTCTTGCACTTGAGTTTTACTCTTAAAAATGCTTTGAGCAACTTTCTCTCACTGAGAAATAAGCTTTTCAGCATTCTGTGGCCTTGGATTATCTTTATTTGATTAGTTGCACTAACACAGCTTTTAGTGTTCTCAAAAGCTCCAAAAGAGCGATTCTGAGCACTAAAGCTCTAACATAACTTTCTCTGAAAAAAAGCTCTAACTCATGAAAATCTGTCTTCTGCATTGCAAATTACATGGCATTTCATCAGAAAGAAACATTTTTCTTGCACTTGAGTTTTACTCTTAAAAATGCTTTGAGAAACTTTCTCTCACCGAGAAAGAAACTTTTCAACATCTGTGGCCTTGAATTCTCTTCATTTGCTTAGTTGCACTAACACAGCTTTTAGTGTTCTCAGAAGCTCCAAAAGAGCGATTCTGAGCACTAAAGCTCTAACATTACTTTCTCTGAAAAAAAAGCTCTAACTCATGAAAATCTTTCTGCTGCATTGCAATTTACATGGTAATTCATGAGAAAGAAACATTTTTCTTGTACTTGAGTTTTACTCTTAAAAATGCTTTGAGCAACTTTCTCTCACCGAGAAAGAAGCTTTTCAGCATCTGTGGCCTTGGATTCTCTTCATTTGCTTAGTTGCACTAACACAGCTTTTAGTGTTCTCTGAAGCTCCAAAAGAGCGATTCTGAGCATTGAAGCTCTAACATAACTTTCTCTGTAAAAAAGCTCTAACTCATGAAAAACTGTCTTCTGCATTGCAAATTACATGGCATTTCATGAGAAAGAAACATTTTTCTTGCACTTGAGTTTTACTCTTAAAAATGCTTTGAGCAACTTTCTCTCACTGAGAAATAAGCTTTTCAGCATTCTGTGGCCTTGGATTCTCTTTATTTGATTAGTTGCACTAACACAGCTTTTAGTGTTCTCAGAAGCTCCAAAAGAGCGATTCTGAGCACTAAAGCTCTAACATAACTTTCTCTGAAAAAAAAGCTCTAACTCATGAAAATCTGTCTTCTGCATTGCAAATTACATAGCATTTCATGAGAAAGAAACATTTTTCTTGCACTTGAGTTTTACTCTTAAAAATGCTTTGAGCAACTTCCTCTCACCGAAAAAGAAGCTTTTCAGCATCTGTGGCCTTGGATTCTCTTCATTTGCTTAGTTGCACTAACACAGCTTTTAGTGTTCTCTGAAGCTCCAAAAGAGCGAATCTGAGCATTGAAGCTCTAACATAACTTTCTCTGCAAAAAAGCTCTAACTCATGAAAAACGGTCTTCTGCATTGCAAATTACATGGCATTTCATGAGAAAGAAACATTTTTCTTGCACTTGAGTTTTACTCTTAAAAATGCTTTGAGCAACTTTCTCTCACTGAGAAATAAGCTTTTCAGCATTCTGTGGCCTTGGATTCTCTTTATTTGATTAGTTGCACTAACACAGCTTTTAGTGTTCTCAAAAGCTCCAAAAGAGCGATTCTGAGCACTAAAGCTCTAACATAACTTTCTCTGAAAAAAAGCTCTAACTCATGAAAATCTGTCTTCTGCATTGCAAATTACATGGCATTTCATGAGAAAGAAACATTTTTCTTGCACTTGAGTTTTACTCTTAAAAATGCTTTGAGAAACTTTCTCTCACCGAGAAAGAAACTTTTCAACATCTGTGGCCTTGAATTCTCTTCATTTGCTTAGTTGCACTAACACAGCTTTTAGTGTTCTCAGAAGCTCCAAAAGAGCGATTCTGAGCACTAAAGCTCTAACATAACTTTCTCTGAAAAAAAAGCTCTAACTCATGAAAAACTGTCTTCTGCATTGCAAATTACATGGCATTTCATGAGAAAGAAACATTTTTCTTGCACTTGAGTTTTACTCTTAAAAATGCTTTGAGCAACTTTCTCTCACTGAGAAATAAGCCTTTCAGCATTCTGTGGCCTTGGATTGTCTTTATTTGATTAGTTGCACTAACACAGCTTTTAGTGTTCTCAGAAGCTCCAAAAGAGCGATTCTGAGCACTAAAGCTCTAACATAACTTTCTCTGAAAAAAAAGCTCTAACTCATGAAAATCTGTCTTCTGCATTGCAAATTACATGGTAATTCATGAGAAAGAAACATTTTTCTTGCACTTGAGTTTTAC